>JAGTJP010000010.1:0-600000 GCA_020744175.1 Auriculariales sp. MPI-PUGE-AT-0066
GGCGAATTCAGCGAGCTGGTGGCGAACGTGGAAGTAAAGGCACCCGAAGATATCTTCTTCGGGCGCACCATGCTGTTTGCCCGACGCGATGACATCTTCAATGCTGCGAGTTTTGTCAGTCGACAAAGAAAATCTCGTCCGATGGATACTTGCTTCCAGCCGTTCAAGGGCGATGCACTATCGTTGACCAGAAGCTGGCCGTTAGGATTTAGGAGCATTTTGTTTGCAATGTTCAAGTGGGCATTCGGGGCACCGAAGGGAAGTAGTAGGCCAAAGCGACGCCACTCCAACATGGCAGCTCGATGTGATGGCCTCAGGCGCTGGAAAAAGCGATCACGATGGTCGACGCGCGACGGAGCCAACATAGTGCGAGTGAATGCATCGTTGACATAACCTCCGTCCGGACGAGCTTTCGTGAGCATCGTGGCAATGAACTTTCTCGTCATTTCGGTGACTGCAAGGTCAATGCTGCCGTGTTCGCCCACTCTTACTGGTGAATTGGGATCCGTAAGAAGCGCTTCTACCGCGGTGGCAAGAATCGGCGTAACCGTCATCATGTGGGACGAAGGAACAAAAATCGAATACCACATGTGAAGGGCATGCTCAGCCGCGTCGTCCTACACCGGCGAGTTCAGATGAGTCCGTAAAACGGCATTGAGACAGCTCACGCACCACGTCGTCCACCAGTCCGAGGACACAAAGCAGAAAAAGGTTTTGGCAGACGACCATCGGATTTTTGTCGTTGACAATAATTGAAAGTTTACCGGAATACTCCAACGGTAGGGAATTCATAGATCGAACGACGTTGCGCAAGTCTCCCGAAGCTTAAACAAGGCCGAGTTAGCTCAGAGGCAGAAAGATTTGGTATGACCATGCACCGACGAAGGCCAGAGTGAGGTCCATGTTGCGCAGCTTCTCTTGGCCTTCGTTGCGCACCGGACTTACAACGTCGATGGCAGGGACATTGCCCCACCTGTCTTAGGATCAACGCCAACCTAACGATAGCAAGCTGACACTTACAGGCTCATGCCACCTCCAAACGTATTTTGGAGATTCCAGCCCTGGTCGTTGTTGCCGGCGATGAACGCAGGGGGACGACCCTCCCGCTCCCAGGCGGGTCGCCATTGCGGCGATAGGATCTCGGCCTTGCAGTCTACGATTTCTGGTCAGTATGGGACTACCGACCAGGCGTATCTGCTCACCGATCTTGTGCTGCTTCCAGTGCATTTTCTGACAGGCGGTAGAGCAATAGCCCACCAAACGGCATTTAGAGCAGAGGCTCGTGCCGTGGTTATCGCATGCGCGCTTCTGATTCGGATCCTGGTTTGCACACGGCAACTTTAGCAGTGGTGGGCGACCTGGACTTGGGATTCCGGATAGTTTTCGCGAGAAACTCTTGGGCAATATCTTGACGGTGGGTGGCAGCCGTGAGAACGGCAGAGATGGCAGACATGTTATGGTGCACCGCGTCAGGCACATTGCCCTTTGAACTCAGCTGCTTATTGCTTTGAGATCCTTTCGAGTACTTCTGCACCAGATTCCAAATCTTGTTTAACTTGTCTGGCTTCGTGGTTGATGGGTTGAAGGTGCGCTCTAGAGCGGCGAGCTCTTTGGCAAACTCGGTAGCGTCCATGTTGCGGGTTGAAGGAAAGGGCCGGCAAGCTGGGGAGCGATTGACATAAAACCAGTTCCAATGGATCCGAAGTGAGGTGCTGGCGCAACACGAGGCTAACGCGAGAAAGAGTGCTGATCTAGTATACAGGGTCTGAACACGACGAGGTTGCTGTGTACGAGCAGGCGTCGAAGCGGCAGAAAACCTGAGCAAAGTATTCATCTCAAAGCTGATTGTTGTTCTAGTGAGAGTGTTTGGGTTATATGACATAGTGATCATACATCCTCGGTTGCTGGTGCATGCCGAAGCAAAGATTCATCCTTGCGCTTGCTCCGGAGATCCCACTTATACTACTCGCTCATTAGAAAGAATAGGTTATGGCCGGAATGCTTACGCTTTGGTCGACAGCGACGAGGTAGGTGACAGTCGGCACGAGAATGGCGAGGCCGAAGATACGCTTGGTGACGGGCCGGGTGAACTTGAAGTTGCGATATACGTTTTCTCTCTGACAAGTTCATGAGCGTTGGTTAATTTGGCGACGCAGGACAAAAACGAACCATTTGAGACCACTGCTCGATGGCGGGGTCAATCTGAGAACGCGGGTTAGAATCAGAGCCGTGAAGCTGCATGCCCGCAGACCTGCTGGCCTATGGCAAGGTCAGCGTGCATAAAGTTAGCAGAGCCTATTGTACACACCATGTCCACCGGCCATGCTGAATGTCTGGACAACAGCGACGAAGAGATATGAAAGCTTAAGGGCGTCACACGGCTGGCCCCGCAACTTGTCCTCCTACTTTCCACCTGCGCAAGTGTTCTTTTGACATGTCATACGAACGGGAATGGGATAGAGGCAAAGACCATGACGACCACGACAGGGGCGGTCACGTCAGACACCGCGATGACGAGGATGAGGACTACTACCGCGGCCATGGTGGTAGCAGCAAGCGCCAGAAGTTCATTGTGCGACCGCGTGAATTTCATGCATAACCAAATTTCATTTGTTTCCACAGGATGAGGACTACGAAGAGTACTCGTATGACGACCGGCGGCGACGCAAGCTCGTCCACTCAACACCCAGCGAGCACATCATCTTCCTAGGGCTTGAGCAGGATTTCACCGAAGCAGACGTGCGACTTTGTTGTTTCGAAGTTGTCCCCGTCCCTCAGAAGAAATTGATGATGTATTCCAGCTGCAAGCATACTTGCTCGGCCTCGGTGCCGTTCTGAATAGCGTGACTATTATCCGAGACCGCGCAACAGGCATATGCCCTTTCAAGCACTACATTCCCGCAATGTCCTGACGTCTCTCCCCGTGAATTTCAAGGTGTCTCAAAGGGGTTCGGCTTTGCCGAGTTCGCCAGCATAGAACACGCCAGCGCGTTCCTCACACCACGCTTCCCTTTCATTCACGTTCCGCCTGCAGCCTCTCATGGCGCAGCCGCTTACTTGGCATGGCAAAGGACGATGGACTCTGGCTCTCAGGTCAACCAACGGCGCGTCAAGATCGACTTTTCCCAGAGCGTGGCCCCTGGTGTCAAACCTCCGACCACCCTCGCTCAGTTAAATGACGGCACTCGCGACATTGGCACGACTGCTGCTCCTGTTCTTCTATTCCGCGGCTTGGACCCTATTAGCGCACCTGAAGCAGTAGCAGCCGCCATGAAACATTCTGCTGGGCCGGACAAGGATGGAGCTAAAGGCATGCGACGAGTGGCTCTCATCAAGGACAAAATGTCCAAGATAAGCTGGGGCTTTGCGTTTGTGGAGTTTATCGACAATGCGGCGAGTGGCCACCTTTCTTTGCCTTATCCTGTGCGGCTGACGCTTCGTAGAGTGCGACGGCAGTCTTTACAAACGCGATGTCGCAACAGTTGCACCCGGCTGGTTTCAAGATCTCGGACCGTCCAGTCGCCGTCAGTTTTGCGCATCCTTACTCCTGGCAGAAAGTGCCCAACAACGTAATCAAAGACGAAGCTTGCATCGAGTCCACAGCGGCTCTTGGCGGAGTCGATGGCGAATGGACGCGTTACTGGGACGAAAACTCAACCGTCGCTGTGCTCGAGTTCGACGTTGAGCTTCCATCCAATCCCCAGATGGGCCCCAAGCAAGACAAGAAGAAGAGGGATCCCAAGACACAAAGTATGCCGTGATTAACTGCGACACCGTGACCAATGTTAACCATACTGCTGTATAGATGTGGACGCCGAAGTTGCAGCCTTTCTAGGCGAGTTCGCTCAGGAGATTACCGCAGCATCTGCGATGCCCGTTTCGGACAAACCATTGACACTGAGCTTCAACAAGCCACTTGCCGTCACGGCCAAGCCCCAAGCACAGACCGGTACCGTATTCGCGATTTATAACCTTAATTTGTTTCTTACTTGCTGCCAGTACCTGCTGTAGCACCTGCTTTCGTATTTGCGTCAGAAGACGCGGACGATGCTTTGGACGCCAAGGTTGCAGACAAAGCAGAGGACCCTAAAGGCATGAATCTCTTTCCGCTCACCAAATCTCCCTCACTGAACGTTCCACCTTAGCTGCCGCGTCGAAGCGGGTTGGACCTCTCATCGCAAGCAAGAAGGTGTGCTTTGATTTGTATCGCTCGACAGTACTTATCAACCCATTGTCTAGGTAGCGAACAACATCTCTCGTTGGACCAATGTTCAGACAGAGCTCAACCCTGGTGGCAAACCCGCGGATGTTCAACCCGCAGCAGTTGCATTGGTGATGATCCTGGTCATATTAATGAGCGCGTTGCAAAGTTCTCACCACAAATATCCACCGTCTACAGCCGGCCGCTTCTACTCCCGCGGAATCCAAGCCTGCGCCGGCAAAGAAGAGCTTGTCGCCCAAGCCCGCGAAATCCAGCGACGAGACGAATACGACGGCGACAAGCTCGGATGCCCAGGATGACCTGGAGTTTTCCGACTCGAAGACTTTTGCATGCTTCCTCTGTTCTCGCGCTCTCAAATCTGTCGATCAGCTCAAGCGCCACAATTTGGAATCCGACCTACACAAGGCTCGCCTCTTCACGTATTTCATCCATTGCCGAGCCTGCATGACTAACATCTGCTTTTGGTTGCTCGGTCCCTCTCTGTCTCCTGTTCCTCCGCCGTCGTGTACACGATTAACAGAAGAACCTCAAGGATACGGCGTTGCGCGATGTGGCACGCGGTAAAGCCGTAGCAGCCAAAAAGAAGGCAGCAGAAGCAGAAGCTCCCAAGTACCGGGATCGTGCGCTGGAACGGCGCGCCATGCATAATCAGCCGGACGCGCCGCCGCCTGAGGCCAAGTCTGCAACCAGCAAAAAGCGCGCTGAAGGCCCACCTCCACCGCCGTCACCTCCACCACCAGCATTGGCACCGGGCAAAGACGAAAACAATGTCGGAAACAAGTTGTTGAAGAAGATGGGATGGACCGACGGCGAGGGTTTGGGTACAGAAGGAGAAGGCCGCGTTGATCCTATGTGAGCATGCATGGCTGAGACCGATAGCGGCTAACTGATCGCGCCCGCTTTAGTCAAACAGCCATGTTCGAGAGCGGTGCGGGTATAGGCGCAAGCAAAGGCAAGGATATTGGGAAGTACGCATCGGGGTATGGCGGCTATCTCGCCATGGCCAAGGACAGTGCGATGACTAGATTCAACGAGTCCTCGTAACCGCCCGTTGTGAAGCTTTTCGATACTCATATAATATCTTCTTGATTCCTACTTCGTTCCCTGCTCGACTTGTACGCATTGGGTTGAAAACTGCATGCGCCTGCTGCCCTGTTGAAAGCTAGGAGGGTACAAGTAGCAGATGATGAGGTGCTATCGCTGCGTGTTTGCGTTGTTCGGAAAATTGACCGCTGTGCGCTCAGCAAGCACGCGAACAGCACGTGCAAAGACGTGTTTTATGAGATGTCTGAACTGTCGATTCGCAAATGAGCAAGTGGATACGATTATGGGAGAAGGTCAAGATCCTTTGCGCGGAGTTACTGACGCGGAGATTACTTCTTCCCCAAAGCAAACATCAACGATGAGTCGCGGACGCGGTGGCGGACGCGGTGGTTTCTCAGGCAGGCAGACATTGTGGACCTACGGCTTTGAAGCTAATCGAGCCCTCATACACAGGTGGACGTGGTTATGGTGGTGGTGGTGGTGGTCGCGGTGGATTCCAGCAGCGCGATTTTGGACCACCAGACACGGTACTCGGTGCGCAACACGCAACACAATCTCACTAACCCATACTCAAGCATGTGTTGTAGAGATGGGCACATTTGTACATGCCGTCGAGGACGAGATGCTCTGCGCCAGTACGATGCCAGACAAAGTGCCTTACTTCAATGCACCCATCTACTTGCAAAATAAGTCAGCCATAGGCAAGGTCGACGAGATCCTTGGTCCAATCAATGAGGTCTACTTCTCGGTCAAAATGGGCGATGGCATGGTCGCGAGCTCGTTCAAAAAGGGCGACAAGGTGTATATTGCGGGCGACAAACTGCTGCCGCTCGAACGCTTCCTCCCGAAACCAAAAGTCATCGGAAAAGGTATGCCACTTAGCTTGTTGCTTCCTTGTTCAATAATCTGACCAAATTCACAGTTGACAGTGCGTTACTTGCAACATCTATAATTATGAGCTTCATTAACATGAATTTTAGAACGCGGCCGTGGGGTTGGACGTGGTCGAGGAGGACCGCCTGGTAGAGGCGGCCGCGGTGCTCCTCGCGGGCGTGGCGCGCCAGGCGGCTTCGGACGAGGCGGCTTCGGTGGAGGCGGCTTTGGCGGAGGTGGCTTTGGCGGACGGGGCCGCGGTGGCTTTGGCGGTGGTGATCGTGGCCGTGGGAGAGGCGCACCTCGCGGACGCGGCTTCCGCGGGTCATAAACCTCAGTGTATCTACCCGCATGTACTTTTGTCCACCTATTATCTTGCCTTCCTAGCTTGCTGCGTGTTCGTCCCGCCAAGTGCACAAAAATGACGAGGTCTATGTATATTGATATCGCAAGCGATCTTCTGAAATACGTTACGAGTTGGGAAACAGGACACACGGCGCGCCAACCGGACTAATGCACTACATATCGGAACAATGAGTCGGATCGAGAGGACAGCATGGATGGCATATCACGAGCATGAAGGTCGTCGAGTGTAAACGTCGAAATGAGTTAGAACTACGGCGAAACGAGGATTATCGACAGCAGGGCGCAAACCGAAGGGCGCGAAGACGATGACAAGGTATGCACAACGAGACCTTTGCTCATGATTTGGATGCAGACTGAAACAACGTGTAAGCAACACCAAGGCAACTTCAATGGCCAACTCACCGAATATCCGCTGATCGTTCCAGAGAGATGGCGTGAAGACAGGGAATAAGTTGGTTGAGAAGTCCGGTAGCGGCTGGTAGAGCTAACAGTAGATGCAGGTGTCGGTGGAATGCTTGATCCTGGAGCACGATGAGCGGACCTAGATGTCAAGGGCGTTGGCCCCGAGATCAAGCTCTTCTTGGGCGTCTCCGGCACCTTGGCCTTGCCAAGCGTGTCCGTAACCGTTTTGCGGCTCGATGTGCCACCGAGAAGACTGCGGGAGCTGCTCCCTGGTGCAGGGCTGACGGGCTTGGTAGGAACACCGCGCCGAGACTGCAGGACGAACGGATGGCGCATCGCGGGTGCGGGTTTGAGACGACGCTCAGGGTCCCAGATCAAGCACTTGGCAATAAAGTCAACGAAGACCTCATCCTGGCACTTGAGAACATCCGCTAAAGACTTGCTGCCTGGCCGCCTCCTGCGGCCCTTGGAATTGACCACAGGTCGAGGAGCCCCGGACGCGTCTTAAGTGAAGTCAGCGATCAACTCGCAAGGCGTAATAGATGCGACGCACCGAAGAACAGCTTCTGACGAGAGCTGCGCCGGATAATGTCCTTGTCTGGAACGCCAAGCACCTCCATGATGCATGCCAGTTGCTCTTGCTCATTCTCGCCTGGGAAGATCGGGTATCCAGTGTACAGTTCTGCGAGAATGCAGCCCAAGCTCCACATGTCGATAGCCATGCTGTAGTTCATCCCCAGGATGACCTCCGGCGACCGGTAGAAGCGTGATTGAATATAAGTGTAAACTGGACAGGGCGTGTCAGAAATATAGCGCTATCGCCAGCAGCGACGCACACTCACCCTTTTCATGCTCAAAGCAACTGCTGCCGAAGTCGATGGTCTTGATGCCGCTCTTTGCAGGATGCCGAAGTAGAACGTTCTCCGGTTTAAGATCGCAATGAACAACACGGTGGTGCCGCATGAGCGCAAGGGACGAGAGCATCTGTGTCGTGAACCGCCTGATGAGGTTGGTCGAGAAACCTACGAAGCCGTTTGCCTTGATCAACTCGTACAAGTTGATGCTGAGCAACTCCATGGCGATACACAAGTGGTTGCGGAAGTAGAAGTACTCCTCCATCTTGATGACATGGTGCTTCTCATCAGGATCCTAAAACGAGGTAAGGAGGATTTGCAATGGCATTAGGTGGGCCACATACCCATTTCTTCAGGTTGTCCAAAATCTTGATCTCAACCAGGGCCTGGTGGTGGAAGCGCTGCTTGTTGCGAATTATTTTGATTGCAACACTTTCGCCCGTGCAGTGATCCCGACAGTGAAGCACCTGACCGAAAGAGCCTTTGCCGAGCGTGTCGACAATCTCGTAGCGGTACGCCAAGTGGTCGCGATTGATGACCTGATAGTCGCCGCGGTCGTCGTCATAGCTGTAGTTAAACTGAGAGTTGTCTCGAGTCGCCGGTTTCTTGTCCTTGATGTTGCCGTAGTAGTACACAGATGGATACTTGTTGACCTCCTCGCGCTCGTAGTCCGACAAACTGTGAATCCCCGGGCCACTGAGTACCTCCTGCGGCGTCTGACCTGCCTTGGGCGGAATCGGCTCGGGGAACTTGAGCAGTTCTTCCAGCTCCTCCGGCTTGGCACCAGTAGCCAACCTCCGTGCTTGTTGCCTACGAATGTAGTCCATCATCTCACGGTCACCAAGCAGTTCGTCGTCATCCGGAGCGGGTGACGGTGTTGTCAGCGAATGTCTGCTGGAAGATGGCGAGCCCGATAACAAGGAGGCCGTCGAGGCTTCAGCAGCCGAAGAACGAGTTGCCGATGACACCTTTGCATTCAAGATCTTCAACGACTTGGACGGAGAAAGTGCAGAGAAGCGAGAGCGGGCGGAAGTAGACGGCTGGGTCGCGCTGTCCGTTTGCGATGAGGATGGCATGCCAGAGGAAACCGACGAGATCGACGCGTTCGACGACTTCCGCAAGTTGCCAATGCTCATTCCGATCGATTCGCGAATAGGTTTGCGAGGCGTGGCTATAGAGACGGAGGCCGTGATCGAGGACGCAGTTGACTGGCGCGGAACCCGGGTTGTGTTTTGAGGCGACACGCGAGCAGTTGACGACAGCCTGTGACTTGTCCCAGTGACGGTCTTAGACGATCCAGACTGTTCCGAATCATCTAGCATGCCAAATTCGGCGAGGGAGGCGCTGGTAGACGTGCCATCGTCCGCAGAAGATGAGGAATTGGTCGCCATACTCCCACGGCGGGTGCCGAGGACGGTTGTTTGCGGCTTCGCGGTGTTCGGCGCTGGTGATGTCCTGGTCGATCCGCGGCTCCCAATCCGCGGGATTTTGGTTGGGGTCTCTTTGGTCAAGCTGGACGACATGCCTGCATATGGAGTTGTTGTAGCAGTGTTGGTCGTTGACACAGATGGTGAGCCGGATATGGTAGGAAGTTGCGCGCGCGCGCGGAGGGACGAATCTGTGCTCTTGGCCGGCGTGGTGATGACCGCCGCTGGCGCACTCGTCGTCTGGCTGCTCGTGCCCTTGGTGGACACGATCGACATGCGATTGAGGGACGAAGTTGATGAATTTGCGGATGACGGTGGACCCATGCCACTCGACTGGCGTAAGCTTGCGACCCGCTGAACGGTGTTGCTGGGGAGTGTCATCTGGATCGGCGGTAAGCTCGGAGCAGCCTGGCGTTCTTTCTTCTCGTCGGACGAGGACAACGTCTGGTATGACCTGTGAGAACGAATATACCGAAGCACCAATTCCATACTGACCTTGCCGCGCTTACGGCCCATGAGAACAGAGATGCGGCTCTCACTCCGATCTTCCTTTTTGACCTTGGTAACAGCGTCTTTGAGTTTCGCTTCATCGCCCTTCTCCAACAACACGCTCTTGCGACTGGAGCTCTTGAGGAGATTTGAGAGACCGATGCTGAGAGCGGAGTGCTTCTTGGTCGTGCTGGGACTGAGAGGCACCTCAGTTGGCGGCGTCATCGGCGGCCGTGTAGTGATCAGGTTGCTGCCTGCCGAGCTGGAGCCCTTATGCATCGCCTGAGTTTGCGTGGACTGAGGCGGCGGTGGTGGTGTTGTAGTGGCTGAACCCCCGGACTGCGCCTGGATCGAGTTCGAAGACCCGCGCCGGAAGAACGGAATCGCAGACGGTGTGAGTCGCTGGTTCTGGGTGCTGCTGTGAGCACTGAGTGCAGACGAAGTGTGGTTGCTCGTGCTGGACCCGGCATCGCTGCGACTGGGTCCGCGGTCTGGCGTCCTGGCACGGGGCCCAATAGCCGCGCCGGTCGACTTGTTCGACTTGACTGAGATGGACTGGGGAGACGATGCGTCGACCTGGATCGACGTCCGCGGCGAGCTGGCATCCGACTTTTCAATCGGCGTCCAAGACTCGCTGAGTCGAGGGCTGGCGGTCTCATTTGCAACCCAGGTTTCCGACAACTTGTTCGCGGCGGCAGTGCTGATGTGGATAGAGGTCCTGTCATCCGCCTTCATGCTGGACTTGCTGGCGCGAGGCGACAATGGCGACTTGGGCGCGTCAAGCCTGTCTTTTCCCTTGTCCTTGTCCTTCTCATGCGATCCCAGCTTCAGATTGAGCGCGCTCGAGAAGCTCCATTTTTTCGTCGGCGTTTTCGTCGGGGGCGCCAGGTTCTTGGACGGACTGGCGACACTGGTTCTGATGGACAGCGGTCGCTGAACCTCGCTGCCAGTCGGCGTGATATCGTGTGAGTTGGGCGCGCTGCTGTTTGAGCGAGACGTTGGGGGGACCATGACTGGAGCAACCGGAAGAGCAGCAGGTGGCTGCGCGGCGGCGGCGGCGGCGGAAACCGCAGGCATACTGGCTGAGGGAACACCGGACTGGTATAGCTTGGGTATCGGCGGCACAGGTGGGATTGTCTTGGTAGTGGCGTCATCCGAGCCCTCGCCTCCAGACCCAGCGAGAGCCGCAGCCCGATCGCGTGCGGCCAGAGCGCTGGACGAGTAATGGCCCGACATATCACTGCCGGCGCTGTTACGCCGCATTTTGCTCGAGTCGCGCCCGCTCGCAGACGAGAACGACGGCGAGGTGACACTGGTAGCAGCCGTCGACATGGAGGTGGAGTCGCGCGACATTGAAGTGGGCGTTCCAGTAAAGTTGGTCGACGAGGTCGAGCCGCGCTTGGGGATACCATAGCTCGAACGTGCGCTCGACGTGCCGTCTTTAAGGGGCACCTTCTTCGATGGTGGTGAAGCCTGGCTTGACGACCACGCAGCAGCGTCATCCGTCGGATAGTCATTGCTGTGAAGCAAGCTCTCGGCATCCATCTTTGCCGCTGCAGCAGCCGAAAGACCCGCATCCTTGCTCGGGACGCTGCGAACGCTGTGAACATCACGTCCACTGTCCTCTCCGTGGTCACGGTCAGCGGGCTTAGTGACGCTGGCGCGCTTGAAGTTTTCGCGCAGGCTGTCTGCGCCGTGGCTGCCACGCTTCTTGACACCGTCTTCAGAATGTTGCTCCTGGCTGGCGCGCTTGCCCTTGGTGCCACCATCGATGCCTTCCCACTGAGTCGAGCTGGACTTGACGGCACCGGGTGTACCAGGACGACTACTACTGGATTTGGTGCTGCTGATGCTGGAACGAGCTCTGAGGCTCTTCGCGGGTATGCCATCGAGTTTACGTAACATCTCGGACGTGGTAGAATCGTCAAGCGCGTTCCAGCCTTCCTGCGTTCCGCGCAGAAGGCTCTGAGCAACCGACGTCGAACTGTGGCTCGACACCGTGGGGCTATGGTTGGAAGTAGAGCCAGTGGACTTGAACTGCTGCGGGATGTGTGCCGCGGAAGGAGAAGGTGGAAGATGCGAAAAATCATGGACGGAACGATGGGGCGAAGCACCGGTGGCGGAGCTGTTGGACGGGCCGCGCGAATGCAGTGAAGCCGACGCGCTGGGGGGAGATTTCGGCGTGACAGTGGTTACGTTAAGACCAGCGCCTGTGCGACGACGGTCTTTCGCTTTGTCGCGAGGGGACGACGTGGAAGCTGGCACAGAGCCACTGCCGAGGCTGCGATGACGACGCAGCTTGTCGTCCTTGAGCGGGGGCGACTGCGCTGCAGCAGACTTTGCAACGACAGCGCCATTGTCCATCGCAAACTCTTCAGACGAGCGTTTGCGAGATGTACGAGGTTGCAGACTTGGTTGGCGCCGTCCGAAATGAGGTGGGCGGTGAAACGGGAGCAACGGCGGCGGTGGCGTCAAATGCAGCTGCGTCAGGGGGAGCAGAAGCGGGCGAGAGGCCGACAGGGACGCGGGTATGCTGATCCGAAAGAGAAGGTGCGGGAGCAGTGGAGTGTTCGCGGGCTTTGGCACGAGGGTAGAGGATTTCTTCTCCGCCGGATTCCTCCGTAAGCGATGGCCGTCCGCGAACCGTGCGTGGCGGGGACAAAAGCTGGGGCAGTGGCTGCAGCGGGGCAACCTTCTCAGGCGATGGTGAAGGTGATAACTGTGTGAGATGTATATTAGAGCGTGATGGACAATAGAAGAGGCAAAAGAAGACTTGCCTGGCTGGGCGCGTTGTCTGAATCGCCATTCTCGGGGTTGCTGTCGACAGCCTCGATGGTCCAAGGGCTGTCAGCACCGTCATCACGGTCAGCATCCTCTTCGGGCTCAGGCTCTTCGCTGAGCGGGGGCTGAGCGGTGGCAACAGACTCCCAGGTGAACTTGCGCGTGTCGCCGTTTGAGGTCCAGCGTGGAGTGGCGAGATCGCCGACGCCGATGAGCATGCGTCTATCGATGGACGAGGGGTCACGTGCAGGGGTTAGCGGAGGAGCAAGGGGGATGGAGTGGGCATGGTCGTCCATATCTGTGTCATTGGAGGGGGACTCGTCAAAGTAATACGAATCCAAGTTGGAAGATGACTGCGATGCGGTTGAGCCCTGGCGGTGCGGGCGAACTCCGTGGTCATTGTGATCACTGTCGCGGTCATGGCCGAGCTGCAGCGAAAGCGCGAGGCCTGGGTGTGGGTGTCGTGACTGCAGCCGGCACAAGGAAACCCGTCAGCACAGGTTGCGCCGGAAGAGAAAGCGGTACTCACGTTTTCCATGCGCGTATAGACCGAAGACGGGTTTTCGTTCGAGTTCGAATGCGGGTGGGCGTGTGACGAGCCAGCGTCGGAGTGAGCTGCGCGGGCAGAGCTATGCGCCATCCAATGGCGCGTACGGGGGTCCAATCAGAAGAGAGCAGGCAGACGACGAGCGCACGGCTCTGCGGGCTCGCAGCGTAACTGGCGGATCACTGGTCGAACGCAGAGAGGCGCTGTGTGTCGACGCTCGCGGGCAGTGTGGCCGACGAGGTCGAGGTGGGCGAGGGTTCGAGGTGGTCGATCAAGCCCTATAGCGCCAACTCCGATGAAGCTCCCGTACCTTCACATAGCGGAACCAACAACCAAAATCACTCGTGCTGCCTGCCTCAACTGCCAAAAATTATTGTTTATTCTTGTGTTATAATGCATGACAAACTCGCGTCGCAGCCTGATCAGATCAGGGCTCCGTTAGCCGCGCCAGCTCAGAGTACTCCAACGGTGAACAGCTCGACTCTGCCCAAAAGTCGTGTCATCTGTCACCATCGGTGACTGTTGTATCCTGTCGCAGCGGCAGATGCCGAGACGCGTTCTCCTAGCGATTATGGCTTCCGCGCCAGCTGCTGCTGCGCGTTTTGCGCTTAACCCGAAGCGAGTTGGCCTGTTCAATCTGCGCCCTGCAAAGGGTGCCACTCACAATGTGCTCATCGTCCCTTCTGTGCCCGCGCTCCTCTCTCTAACCTTGTGTTCGTCTTGCGCAGAAACATCGATATGGTCGCGGCGACGGCGGTGGACGCGGTGGAACATCTGGCCGAGGTCACAAGGGCCAAAATGCGCGTTCTGGCTCTGGCAAGCCCAAGCCAGGCTTTGAGGGTGGTCAGACACCTATCATGAGAAAGTTTCCAAAGCGCGGCTTCATCAACCAGTCAGTCGCATATGACATCGCTTGTGTAGGCTTGGAACCGACTATTTTTTGCGTGCAGATTTGCGCGAACATGGGCACCTCTGAATCTTGACCGCCTACAGCACTGGATCGACCAGGGTCGCATTCCCGAGTCCTCGCGCGACCGACCCCTTACCATTTACCACCTCCTCCAGTCCGGCTGCATACACCAGCCGCATGACGGCGTCAAGATTCTCGGAGACGTGAGTGATACCCTATCAGGCAGGCAATGGATACTCGGCTTGACTATGCTTGCAGGGAGCCAAGGATTTAAAGACTTCGATCCACTTGAGTGTGGCGCGCGCCTCCAAGAAAGCAATAACTGCCATCGAGTCAAACGGTGGCTCCGTTGTGTGCGAGTACCAAAACCCGCTTGCTGTTATCGATGCTGCTGTTGGGAGGAGCGACCGCCTGTCCGCTGCACCAACAAGGCGAGAAGACATCGGTATGTCAAACACTTCTTACACCCCATCTTCCACAACCTCCTAGTCTTCATTTTGCCTCGATTTTAACATTGTTTCCTTTCTCAGAATGGTACACGGAATGGTCTAACCGAGGCTACCTGTCTCCGAACGCTCTCAAACGATTCCCCCGTCTGGGCAACGACAAGCGGATTGTGGCAATTGCTCAGGAGCTCAATAGGCATAAGGAACAGCGCCCTAGAGATCGTGGTCTTTAATCTTGTAATCAAGGAGTATCGTGATCTATCTGATACTTTACAGACTAGTGCGTGGCACATCATCTCAGAACTCTCATGGCCGCCCGCTCTTACCGCAGGCCGGTATCATTCCCCGGTACGATCTCCCAGAGGGTGAAGCGGTGGGTGTAATCTGCTGGATAGTAGCCATGGCTGCGGGAGCGCAGTTGACCGTGAGTCTGTGATGACCGCCGGCGTCTTGAATCTTGCGGGGCATCTTGATGTCGCTTATCCCGAATTCCTGATCCTTGTCATCGAGTGCGCCGCTATGAGCCACTCGCTAGAAGCAACCCGAAAGCGTTGATTTAGAGCGAGCTGAGATAATTCAGCACTTCCCATCGCCACTACCCGCTTTCGTCACTTGAACCTGTTTGACGTTGCACGACGCAACATTCAAATCCAAACGCGAGCACCGAGAATCCTGCGACTCCCGCGCACCCCTAAACTGCGAACGCGTGGACTTGGCGTGGCAACCGTCGATCCGCATGGCGAGGCGCTGCGCGGGGGTCTGCCAGTCTTATGCAGCGCCGTCACCAGACCCACCACAATTCTTCTTCTCCTCGTGCCTCGCTCTGTTCTAGGTCTTCGTCGGCGAGCTCTTCTTTCTGCCTTTCTTCGCGGCTTTGCTATCTCTTCTTCATCCTCGTTTCTGCAGCTTCGCTTGCGCACGTTGAGAGAACGATGCTTTCCTCCACTCAGATCGTATTCCCTATGCTTGCTGCTGGTGCTGTAGCTGCCGCGGCAGGGAATCTTGATTTTGCCACTGCTCCGGCAGGAAACCCCATCGTTGACGGGTGGTACGCCGTGAGTTGCTGTGTACCAGCTGCGCAGTCTCGAGCTCGACGCTTGCTTACGACAACCGGCCGTGCAACAGGACCCAGATACCGCGTTTTACAACGGCACCTACTGGATCTATCCCACCTCGTCCTACGCGTACGACGAGCAGACTTATCTCGACGCGTTTAGCTCGACCGACCTCGTGCACTGGACAAAGCATGACAACATCCTCACGACTACGGACTTCTCGTGGGCGCGTCGCGCCGTCTGGGCACCCGCGGCCGTCGAGCGCAACGGGAAGTATTATCTGTACTTTGCGGCGAACGATATCCAGACAGATGACGAGGTCGGTGGTATTGGCGTTGGTATTGCGGACACGCCAGAGGGACCATATCAGGACGCCATTGGCCAACCGCTCATTGACAAATACCATAATGGCGCACAGCCAGTGAGCAACTCTGTTTTACGGAATGAATGGGGGAAGTTAACATGTCCGGACAGATCGACCAGGACGTGTTTATCGATGATGACGGTCAAGGTCTGGAAGCACCTACTGACAACGACATTTCGAATTGACGGTCTTCTATCTAGCATATATTATTTACGGAGGCCACGGCCACGCCAACATCGCTCTTTTGAACGAAGATATGATCTCAATTGGCACCTTCAGCGACGGGACGCAGTTCAAGGAGATCACTCCGGAGAACTATGTCGAGGGATCGCAAATGTTCAAGCGCAACGGCAAGTACGTCTTCATGTGGTCAGAAGGTAGGATATGCTTTGATTCTGCTCCGTCGCACTAGTGGCTCATGCGTGGGGGCTCTAGGTGGGTGGACTGGTCCAGACTATGCTGTCAGCTATGCGATCTCGGACTCGCCACTCGGCCCCTTCCAGCGCATCGCCAAGATCCTCGCTCAGGACTCAGCTATTGCGACTGGCTCAGGTCACAATGGCGTTATCAACGTACCCGGTACCGACATATGGTACATTGTCTACCACCGTCGCCCGCTCGGGGACACCGACGGGAATCATCGTCAGGTTAGGAAATCCTCCTGTTCAACGAGCGTTGCTCTTATCTCAAACGGTTTTTCAGGTCTGCTACGACCGGATGTACTTCAACGACGACGGCACAATCGAACCCGTGAAGATGCTCGTGCAGGATGACTTCAGCGACGGGCAAATGATCGCCTGGAAGACGTACGGCGGCAACTGGGAGGTGAAAGACGAGAAGGCTCTTGTCGCATCCCGGAGTGCCGGTGGAAAGGCAATGCTGAACACAAACTTTGCCGGCATGGTATTCGACGCTGAAGTCACCGTCACTGAAGGTGCCAGCGATGGGAACTCCGATGCTGGCCTCGTGTTCCGCGCAACAAATCTCGGAAATGGTGCCGATGCGTACAGTGGGTACTACGCTGGCCTGAGCCTGCAAGGGTATGTGGTTCTAGGCAAGGCGGACAATGGCTGGCAGCGTCTTGGCGTCGCGAACACGACCATCACTGCCGGAGAGACATACAAAGTGCAGATCGCGGCAGCTGGCAGCGACATCAGAGTGTCGGTGAACGGCGAGCAGCTGATCAGTGTCTCGGACGGCTCGTTCACGTCGGGAGCGAATGGCGTGCGCGTCTTCGAGGCCGCGGCCGCGTTCGGAGCGATTACCGTGACTGATGTCGAGGCATAGCCTTTCCACGAGCTTGTAACATTGTTAAATTGTGGCGCAATTTATTTGACGATATTTCTTGAGTACTGTTGGACGGCCGAACTGCAGGGGATGGGTGAACCTTTGAAGGAAAGCATAACGCGTCTCAGACTCCGCTTTCGGCGGCAATTCCGGGTTGGCGTCCGCGACCATGGCGTCGCTCAACAAACTCGCCATTCGCGGCATCCGTAGCTTCGACGATAAGCAGATCTCCGTAATAGAGTTCTTCTCGCCTGTTACTGTCATTGTCGGTGCAAACGGAAGCGGCAAGACGGTGCGCGGCCGCACTCAGCCACAATTCCCGTGCAGCTCGCTCACCGCGTCGACCGTTGCAGACAATCATAGAATGCCTCAAATATGCAACCACCGGCGAGCAGCCGCCCAACACCCGCTCCGGCGGCGCGTTTATTCATGATCCCGTGCTCGCAAACGAGAAGGAGGTTAAGGCACAGGTCAAGCTGCGCTTCAACGCTGCCAATGGCACGCGCATGTTGGCTGTTCGCAACCTGCAGGTCTCCAGGAAGAAAACAGGAGGGCTGACCATGAAGACCCTTGAGAACATTCTCAGTCTTGCGGATGCGCCTGAAGGCAACAAGGTGCGCATGCCCGCCGACGCTCGCTGCTGTGTCTCAGCTCGATCCCTCCCCCCAGCGCGCGACTATCTCGACCAAATGCGCAGAGATAGACGAGGAAATTCCCCATCTCCTCGGAGTTTCCAAGAGCGTGCTTGAAAACGTCATTTTCTGTCACCAAGAGGATTCATACTGGCCGCTATCAGAACCCTCGGCCCTCAAGAAGAAGTTCGACGACATCTTCGAGGCAACCCGGTACACCAAAGCGCTTGATGCGCTAAAGAGTCTTCGCAAGGAGCGTGTAAGCGAGCTCAAAGTTGAAAAGGAACGTCTCCAGTCTCTGGCAAACGAGAAGGGACACGCGGACAAGCTGCGCGGCAAGATCTCAGACCTCACGAAGAATATCACCAGCAAGGAGTTCGAGTTCGAGAAGCTCGGCGAGGAGCTACAGCGCGCTATCAAGGCCAACGTTCTCTTCTACGAGCAGTCCAGCAAGTTCAAAGAGACGTATCTCAAGTATGAAACCCTCACGCGCGACATCGCACGGCTCACCAACCAAGTCAACCAACTCAAAGCCGACCTTACCATTTTGAACGGTTAGTGTTGATATGTCATTGTTCTTCGTGCCCTTACGATCTCGTAGAGCCTGTGCACGAGCTGCAGCAGAGATTGTTGACTCAAAACGACCGTCACGACAATATGCGTAAGGAGCAGGGTGTCCTTGAACGCCAACGCGCAGATGCTCAAGAGCAAATTGATTTGAACCAATCGACCCTTGACGACCTGATTGAGGAAGGTGGGCGGCTACAGGCTGAGGCCAAGGTTTGTTCATATCTCAATGTCTATCATTGACTCACCTTGAGCGTATTTAGGCGCATGAGAAGCACATACATGACCGTGAAAACCTCATCAGGGAGCTTTCTGTCAAATACAGCCTCACCGAGTTTGGACCTCGTCGCGAAATTGATCGCAGTGCAGTAATCGACTTTGGCAACGCTTTGAGCAATGTTCAAGAAATTCGCAACAAGGATGTCCAATCACTTCAGGTACATGCAGGATATATTTCTACTGCCCGAGGCACCTGAGCTGATCCAGATCTTTAGCGTGAGAACAAAGCGAAGCAGAAGGAGTTCGACACAACCTGGTCTCAGCTCGTTCAGGAAGAAACCGCTCTCAGAGCCGAAAGAACCATGCTGAGGGACGATCAGGTCTGCAGTAGTGTTGAATGTGTACCACTCTTTATTAACAAGAGCTGCAGACTAAACTGGCCTCGTCTATCACGACAGCTGAGCGCAGACTCGATGGTATGCAAATGGACATCTCTCAGCTCCCTACGCTGGAGGATGAGCTTGGCACCAAGAGAAGTCATCTCGAACGCTTGCGCGCCGCGACTCTGGCGGCGGCATATGGATCGCAGATCTCGAACATCGGTCGTCGACTACGCGAACTTGAAGAGCAACGCGACCGGCTCTTCGAGGAGCAGAAGGCGCTTGCAGGCCAAAGCGAGGCCAGAGCGAGCCTGACAGTCAAGCGTCAGGAGTTGGACAAGCTGCAGAAGGAGTTACAAACCCAGTGAGCAACAGTGAGCCTTGAGCAGTCACATTCTTACTGATCGTGTTCAGTCTCAAATCTTCCAAAGAGAAGTACCGTCAGCACGTAGGTAGAGAACCTGAAGCAGCGTCCATGGAACGCGAGGTTGAGCGCGCTTCGAGGTGTGCTAATTTTGGTCAACATCCTTACCGCATGACTGACCATTGGAAAGTGACAAGGATCACGAGGTCAATGAAGCACAGGACGCGTTGGATCTAGCCGTACGAAATGCGGGCGAGATTCAAACCCTCTTAAAGTCTCGTGAAGGTGAACTCGCTGACCGCGCCAAACAACTGAATGGTATGAATCTCTCACTTGTGCAGACTGGCGCTTGACGTTCTGGCTTGCGTAAAAAGATCTGGAGAAGAAGTTGAGCCAGGCAATGGGAGAAGAAAAGAAGCCAATTCATCAGGTCATTCGGGAGCACCAAGAGGTGATTACTGACCTCACTCGGTTAGTTTGGTTATTCACGGCTGTAGTCTGTATAACTGAGGCCGACTGCAGAGAATCGGCGTCGAGCGAGGCACAGCTCGAGGTCTTCAAGCACATCGTCCAAAAGAGTAAAGACAAGAAGACGTGCATAACTTGCAATAGGGGTATTGATGAACACGAACGTACCGTGATCGAGAGCTATGTGGGTCATACTGGAAGTCCGTTTCTCTCTACTCATCGCGCCGCAGATGGACCGCCAACTTCAACGCAACGCCCAAGGCGAAAGGGATGACACTGATCTAAAGCAATACGAGGCGGAGGTCCTCCGTCTGCAGCGCCTCCTTCCTTTCGAACAAAACAAGGATCGGCTAAAGAACACTGAGATTCCCGAGCTGAAGACTCAGATCGAACATCTCAAGAAGAAGCTCACTCCTGCCACAGAGGAGCGGGATCGGGTACTGCTGCTTTCGCTCATTCTTGAGGCGCATCACTCACTAGTCGTCTAGAAATCTCAGGAGCTCGAAGAGCTGAAGCGACAACAGCGCGAGCTCGGATCGCTGAAGATTACTGCCACGAACGTTTCGCGTGTTCGGACTGCGATATCGAACTTGGAACATGAGGTCCAGCTTGCGGAGTCTCAGGTTGCAGATGGAGCAGCCTCTCGCCCGTCAGATGTAATCGAGCAGGAGCTTAGAGCGGTTTCGGATGAGTGGTATGCGACGGCTTGAGCCCGGAAAAACACCTGAGCAGCGGTTACTGACCATCACTCTTAGGAAAAAGTGCGATGCTGATCGATCAAAGCTGAACACTGAGCGGGATCGCAACGCAAACGAGCAGTCTATCACCGTTGACCGCGTTCATAAGCTCGAAAATGAAGTCAAGGAGCTCAAGTCACGCCAGAATGAATCAGAAACGCTGGAGAAGACCATCGAGGAATCAAGGAAGCAGATTGCCATGAACAAGGACAAGGTGAAGGTAAACCGTTTGTTGCGATTTTTGTTCTTCCATTTTGATTCGTGGATAGGACTTGGACTTGAAGCTTCAGGCTGTCGAGGGCCCGAAGCAGTTGCACAAGCGCACTAAGGAGGAACACGACCACGAGTTCAACGAGCGAATAGAGGCGGCCACCGCAAGTGTGCTAGAGATCTCTAAGAGCATTGATTCAATGACCGGTATCAGCCAACGCATTGAGGACTACGTCGCAGCGGCGCGGCACGCAGATTAGAAAAGCAAGCAGACGAGCGTGCTCATGCTCAACGCGAGCTCAAGGAGGCACAAGAGTCTTTGAACGTCGTGACCGAGAAGCTCGCGACCACTAGAGATCAACTTGCATCTGCCGGCGAAGAGCGCACCACTTTACGCAACAATATCCGCCTGCACGAGCTCCAGGAGGAGATCAAGGAGAAGAACGAGGAGCTCACCGGAATTGACATTGAAGGCGCGGCCAAGGCGAAACGACACTTTGAGTCGCAGTATGACAAGGACAAGCAGAGGGAGAACGAGCTCAGCAGTCAGGTTCGTCTTCTAAAACATTCTCCAGCTTGTCATTTATGTCGTCTTAGCACTCGAGGATGCTCGGTGAGATCGACATCATGAAGGAGAACCTGCTTTCACTCGAGAGGGACCTTGATGATTTCAAGGACGTCCAAGTCCAATATCGGAACCAGCTCATCAAAGTGAAAGTGTGTTCGCGTTCTACTTTAAATGCTATATCCAAGATGCTGACCGATTTCAGATGTCCGACATGGCTAACAACGACCTGGAGAAGTATGCGAAGGCATTGGACCAGTACGTTCGCAAGTATCTATACCTCGACATACATTGAACTGGTTTGAAGGGCTATCATGCGATATCACACACTCAAGATGGAGGAAGTCAACGATACGATGAAGCACCTCTGGAACAAGACGTACCAAGGAACTGACATAGATGCCATCAAAATCTCCGCGGACCAAGAGGGCACCACCACTGCGACAGGTCGCCGGATATACAACTATCGCGTACGCTAGGAGATTTATACCATCAATCGCACTGCTAAGCTGACCTTTGACCGTGCAGGTTGTAATGACCAAAGACCACGTTGAGATGGACATGCGTGGACGGTGCTCTGCCGGGCAGAAGATGTTGGCATCTATCATTATTCGTTTGGCGCTGTCCGATTCTTTTGGCCAAAATTGCGGCATTCTGGCTTTGGACGAGCCCACCAATGCCCTGGATGTAGACAACATCGATGCCTTGGCAGCCAGCCTAGTTGAGTACGTGCACATGCTATATCGTCGAATCACCAGCTAACATTATGACAGCATCATCAATGCGCGGAAGGGCAACTTGAGCTTTCAACTGATCGTCATCACGCACGACGAACAGTTTCTCCGCAAACTTGGCGAGGCAGAAGTCATGGAGTATTACTGGTTAGTGAGATTTCTGTCTAACCTGAAGCTTTTCTCACATCGGCGATGACAGGCGAGTCTCTCGAGATCAAAAGCAGAAGTCGGTTATCGAACGCCAACGCTTTGGCTGATTGCCTGCATTGCCCCTTCCTAGTTTCTGAGATCTTTTCTCCATTTCACCGAGCATTTGCAGGTATAATACTTTAATTCGTCAATTCGCATCTCAGGCATTCTAGCAACTAGCCTGAGGTGCCCATTAATAAAACAGTGTCGTATAAAGACGAGGAGGGACGCATGCAAGGGTCAGAGGGAATGCGGAAGTGGTAGAAGAAGCAAAATGAAGATGCAAGATGAGCTGGAGGCGATGCGATATGCGCAGCGAGTGAATGTCGGGGAGGGTAGGACGTCACATCGACTCGAAGGGAAAGCAGGCGATGTAGGGGTCGGTTACAACACCACGCATTTACCGGTCCTGTTGGCCCCAAACCTGCGCAACCGCCCACCCATGCTTTGGCTCAGCGCAAGATTGAAGACCTCCTTCACGCCTTCGCCTGTCTTGGCACTACACTCGATATATCGTGCGCCAATTTCACGCGCGACGGCCTCGCCCTGCTCTGGTGACACAGGAGTTTGACCCTGAGCGCTAAGCATCCTGCGGGTGTGCTCGTCGCGCCGGAGATCAATCTTTGTGCCAACGAGCAACATTGGAGTGCGTTCGCAGAAGTGAGAGACCTCAGGATGCCACTGCATTGGCACGTGATAAGTGAGAGTCTGCGGAGATGACACGGTTGGACGGACCTTGTCCTGAACGTTGGCGAGAGACGTAGGAAAGTCAATCGAGAACACGATGAGAATAACGTCGGATTCTGGATACGAGAGTGGTCGTAGTCGGTCATATTCCTCCTGGCCTGCCGTATCCCAAAGTGCGAGTTCGATGGACTTGTTCTCGAACTGTATCACCGTAACGTAGTTCTCAAATACGGTTGGAACGTATGCCTAATGCAGAGTTTAGCTTATGCGCAAGACATGCGCGAGCGAGAGACGAGCCTCTGGAAACCTATTCTGTGCGTAGACGATGAGCAGACATGTCTTCCCGCACCCGCCGTCGCCCACTGCGACCCAAGATCGTCAGCTCAGCGCCCAAATAACATCAAAATCACTCACCCACGACGAGTTTGCGCTTCATATCGACGCGTCGAGGTGCATTTGCTGGGCGCACATCCTGGTAGGATGTCTGCGAACTGTTGGATTGTTGATACGCTCGTGATGCTCGTTTTGCCTGGCTCTGCTCAGTGGTGGATGCGGGTGTGAACAGTAGGTCGCAGGCAGGAAGATGGTTTACGCACGTCCATTGTCGGTAACCGTAGTTGTCGCGGATGCACAAGCGAATCGGAGTCCAAGTTGGTGTGGTCGGCGTTTCAGTCACCCGTCGGACTTGGCGCGTGCCACCCTTGCCTCCCATTAAATTGTAACCGGTCATGGCCAACACCACTATCAGAGGTGCACAGGCCGTTCACGGTCAAAACCCTCAAGTGCGCCGTCTCCAGTCTGCGAATTACTCAGCTCGTTAATCTTGTTGACCTAGTCTCTTATTGAGTACACAATTCGCATGCGTATCTATGAGTCAGACTTCTGGAAGGAACATTGCTTCGCGCTTACTGGTTTGTGGCGTTGTTTGATTGATATTTGACCCACCTAACGGACTGGCAGCTGCAACGCTCATCGACAAGGCTCTTGAACTCGACGCAATTGGAGGTGTCTACGGCGGCAACCAAAAGCCCACCCAGTTTCTTTGCTTGCTCCTTAAACTGCTGCAAATACAGCCGGAGAAGGAGATTGTAGTCGAATATCTACGCGCCGACGAGTTCAAGTGTGTGCTGAAAAGACCACTGGAAGTAACTAACTCACAACCAGATACCTGCGAGCACTTGCTGTCATGTACATCCGCATGACGTTTCGTGCGAACGAGGTATATGATCTTCTAGAGCCACTCATGAAGGACTATCGAAACTTCGAGTCCAAACAACGGGTACGCCTCAACCAAGTCATGGTGTTTGAACCCGTTCTGACGCATCTCACCTTACAGCTGGCCACGCTCTGACATATTTCGATTCATTCATAGACGATCTCTTGCGAGACGATCGTGTCTGTGACATCATCCTACCTCGCATTCCGAAGCGAGACGTGCTGGAAGAAGCTGGCGAACTCGGTCCGCGCAAGAGCACTCTCCTCGATGCCATGGAAGGTCGCGAAGACGCCGCGCGTAGCAGGAGTGGCAGCCCGAGCGGCAGCGAGCCCGGTAGTCATAAAAGTCGGTCTCACTCGCGCAGTCAGAGCCCTGTGTCGGAGAAGGGGCGGTACGTCTCACGAAGTCGGTCGAGGTCCAGATCGAGGTCTCCCAATGGCGACGAACCTCCTGTTAGACCAGGCAGTGCCGGTTCAGGTCCTGCAAGGTTCAGGAGCAGAACTCGGAGCGTGTCTCCCGACCGCTTCAGGAGTAGGAGTCGAAGCATTTCGCCAGACCGAATGGATCAGAGCTAAATCTCAGTTTCGTCTAGGACTCTCATTCGATGTACTTTTTACGCCACTGAAACGTACCCAAGTACAATATTTACTACGTTCGCCCTGGATGAAGCAGACACCAAGTGCTGTTTGTCGTGTGCCCACACCTGCACCATTGAACGCAGCTCTTCGATAGACACAAGGCGGCAAAATCTACATCAAGCGAAACGATGGGTTATCTCTGCGTCTCACCAACCGTCAACTGACGAATGGCAAGCCGACTGAGGTGAGGTAGCAGCACACTTGAAGCGCAAGAGCCAAGACTGGAAATTATCGCGCATCGACCTACAGCGACACTTTATACAGTGAACGCTCATGGGATCTGCGCACTCCAGAGGTATGGAGCTGAGAAGCTCGGGACTGATGACACCGGCGGCAAGCGGTGGACGATGATGATCATTGGAAGTACATCGATCCTACCAGGAGCTACCAGGCCATATCTCACACACGACGAGGAGAGTGGGGCAAATTAGGATTTCAAACACGCCACTTCACCCGGCGGAGGAAATCTGTTCGGTTCTGGTAGATGGACGTCCATGCGTCAGCTCCCTTCGCGGGTGCTCTGATGGAAAGGTTCAAGTTCATCGCGGCTCGGGGGGCGACGAAGCCAGATTAGGGACTGTGCAAAGATGCTCTGCAGGCTCGGTGAACTGTCTGAGCGTGGGAAATGCGGGATTTGCATGACAGGACTGGAGGTTAGCGAACTCCTTCCGCTGGTCGAACCCAAACTTGTCAGCACACCTCATTTCCTATGCTATCATTAGTCCTGCAGAATTTCGGCTTCCTGATTACCGTGGATGTCTGTTCCGCGACTGTAGATAACGTCGAGGAACGGCTGTGGCACCGGTCTCTGACGGACCGAGCGTAGGATGGCGGCTTCTAATCCATTGCTGAGCCTCAGATCAGCCTCTTGGCGCGACAAGAAGCCCTTACTGACCATTTCAATTCACATAGATCCATCGATTGTACAGTCAAGGGCATGCATCTGGATCTTCACTTTTCCTTCCTGTGGGAATCGCTCGCATGTGACATGCCGAGGACCAAAACACAAGCATTCAGGAACACTGAATGGCGCTTCGAGTCACGAAGAAGAAGAAGCTGCCGTGGTGGCTGTAGATATGTTGGTGTCGGGTGAGGCAAGGATGAGGTTCGTGCCATCGAAGACGAGGTCTGCCAACGCCTTGTCATTTGGAAGACGGTCGAGTGTCTGAGAGTCTGCACTAGACGTCACAGCAAACAATGCGAGCTGAAGAGAGGTCAGGGCCACGGGTAGCGAGTTGATCGACTGACTTACGGGTGCACTTCGATTCAAATTGAACAATGCTGCACACAGATCTACGGCCCGTCCTGTGCTGATTGACTGTGTACTATAGTGAGCTACGAGATCTCCACGCTCGGGGGTGGGGATGCATACCTTCTTGAACCACAAGAGCTTGTTATCTGCCGCAGGTCGGCCGATTTGGTTGACCCTGACGTGAACTCGATCTGGCTGGGGGACGTTCAGATCCTTGGGGTCTGCGGGCTTGGCACGATGGCGGAGCTTCATCAGCTCCAACGCCTCGTAGCGAGCGAGCTTGGTTGGATCGGTTGGTGGCTTTGGAGTACGAGCTACAGTTGACTGGGCCGACGAGCCAGACTGTTTAGGGATGTCGCGGAAGTAGCGCTCTAAGAGCGCGCGTGCCTCAGCATTCTTAGGCTCTTCTCGCTCTTGTTGAATCGGAACGCAGTTGTGAGATGATGGTTCGCGGTGACTACGCAGCGTTGTGAGGATATGTTCGAGTGCGAGAGGCGTGTGGCGAGTGCTCACTATGCGCAAAAGGCGAGTTTGCAGCCGTCACAAAGCACGCTCGTGGCCGTGGAGAGCGAGTCGAGGGACGGTTTGTCGCATGATTCAAGCGCACAACGAGCGAGTTTCTGAGACGGTTCATGTGGCGCAGGCTGAGTAGCAGTGAGACACTGGTGGTTGTGGATGTGATCCTTGCAAAGCTCCTGGCCACACGCCGCGCAGAGAATCGGAAGAAAGTCTACAAGGCTACATACCGCGCACTTGACGCCGACTTGAGACTCCATGACGGCGGCAAGCAAGCGGTAAGAGGTAAGCGAACGTCGCGGCTCGGCACCGACCGCACGAGCGTGTTTTCCTCCACTACTCTCGTTACCGCGACTTGATGCAACGAACGACAGGCTTCCTGCGGCCGGGCGCGCTTTCTATAAACCCGGGATCGTATCAAGATCGAGACTCTGATGCTCCAGTCTTCCAGGCATCTCCTGCGGCTGGTCGGCATGCGCTTCCGATTGCGAAACACAGTTCGTGGCGCGCAAGATTTTCTCGAAAGCGCGTTCTGAAACAACATCACCAGAGGACAAGCTTTTGTACTGCATTGAGAAGCACCAGGTAGTCATTGTTGTCGGCCAGACTGGCTGCGGGTATGTTTCTATCGTGTGCGTTGGTGAATCACTGACTCCGCGCAGGAAAACAACACGTGAACCTTCCATTGCTACCACTTCTCAGCCGTTCTAATATTGCTTCAGAGCTACCGCAATATCTGTATGAGGCTGGCTGGGCACCAAAGGGGTCTGTCATTGCATGTACGCAACCGCGCAGGGTAGCAGCGACATCGGTAGCCAGCCGTGTGGCATCTGAGGTCGGCTGTACTGTCGGCGAAGAGGTGCGTAACGAAGATTCATTCTTCGGTTTCCTGCTGACCTCGTCTGCAGGTTGGGTATACTATTCGCTTCGAAGACGTCAGCGACAAAGAGCGAACGCGCATTTGCTACATGACGGACGGCATTCTCTTTCGCGAAACTATGATCGACCCGTTGCTTAGCCGATACAGCGTGATCATGGTATGTTGCATTTCGGTGTTTAATCATGAAACTGAACGTTTTTGTCAGGTTGACGAAGCCCACGAGCGTAGCCTGTACACTGACCTGCTCCTCGGCATCTTGAAAAAGTGCGTTGGTGATACCTCGCCCTGATCTCACTCTCAAGGATTTCAGGATCCAACGCAAGCGGCCGTCTCTACGACTCATCGTATCTTCAGCAACGCTTGATGCACAATCATTTCTCGAATATTTTGAGGCTGGGAACCCAACAGGCAGCGCAACTGTTGTCAGTCTCGAAGGCCGCATGTTCCCTGTTGAAGCAGCCTACCTGCAAGAGTCTACTTCTGACTACGTTCGCGAGGCAGTCCGTTGTGTGTGGGAGATACACTTGCAGGTAAGCTGTCATGTAGCCCCGAATTTGAGTGTAACTTGGCAATTCCTCAGCAACAACAAGGCGACGTCCTCATTTTCCTCACTGGTCGCGAAGAGATCGATAGATGCATTGAAGAACTCTCTGAACTCATCCCCTCGTAAGTTGTCACGACCACCAAGTTTGGGCTATTCGTGATTTCTTCCTTTAGGCACCCCAAGCTCGCTATCAAAATGACTCTGCTACCATTACACGCCGGGCTACCTACTGATGAACAGCTTCAAATCTTCGAGCCGTCCAACCCATCAGCTCGCAAGGTGGTCATTGCAACAAATATCGCAGAGGCGAGCGTGACAATCGACGGGATCCGGATTGTCATCGACAGCGGCTTCGTGAAGGTACGGCCACGTGCTATAAGCATAATCCTAGCGACTTATCAGAACCCTTATTGGTCTAAAGATCAAAACATATAACCCAACTACCGCTCTCTCAACGCTTACGACTGTTCCGATCTCTCTCGCTTCGGCTACCCAGCGCGCTGGTCGAGCCGGGCGCACATCATCAGGAATCGTTTATCGTTTATACCCCGAATCTGCATTAGCAGCAATGGCTAGGACGACCGCGCCAGAGATAGCTCGAGTAGACCTTACGACACCCATCTTGCAGCTAAAGGCGCTCGGGGTGGATGACCTCGTCAAGTTCGAATGGGTGACAAATCCACCCGCGGAGGCGGTTTTGCGAGCTCTCGAAGGGTTGGTCGCGGCTGGTATGGTGGGTGATGATGGACGTTTGACCGTCAGCGGCGAGAAGGTAGCAGAATGCCCCGTAGAAGTAGGGATTGCGCGCATGGTTCGTGTTACGAACATGCTGTGCACATTGAGCGCCACGCTTATCTTATTTACACAGATGTTTAGCTCGAAAGACTATCAGTGTGGCGAGGAGATACTGACGATCGCAGCAATGGTCGCGGTTCAGGTGAGAGATGTGTCGGAAGACGCGTCGTGACTGACTATTGTTTCAGGATGTCTTCGTCATTCCAGACGGCGCCCGAGGTGCCATTGCAGAACTTGAGCGGCGCAAATTCACAGCTGAAGAGGGGGTGAGTACTGGATTTCGGAGTCGCAACACTGCCCCTGATGATCAACCTAAGGACCATCTCACACTGCTGAACGGTGTGTCATGCATGTCTGGTGATAAAATCAAATGAGCTAAACGCATAATAGCGTACAATGCGTTCAGCAAGTATGGTCGGTCTGCGTCGTGGTGCCGTCAGCACTCACTTTCTTTCCGCGCTCTGTCACGAGCGGTCTCCATTCGCGGGCAACTCAAAAAGTACATGCAAAGATTCAGTCTTCCATTGCAATCGTGTGAAGGAGATGCAAAGCGACTGCGCCAATGCCTAGTGGCCGGATACTGGCGCAATGGTGCGCGTTGGACCGACGACGGGACCTATCGCAGCGTGCGAGGCAACCTGGTCAGTTCGCATGGCACTAGCATTCCGTCCCAAGTCTAAGAACTTTTGTTCCAGGTCCTCAATGTTCATCCGAACTCGGTATTGTTCACCAGAAAACCACAGTCCGGCTGGGTTGTCTTTCACGAAATCGAGGAGACGAAGAAAACACAGTTAGTCACATGCGATTGTGGATTGGATGGACCACTAATATACTTCCTAGCATTCGAATCTTGACGGAGATCGATCCGGATTGGTTGCTCGAGTATGGCCACAAGCTGGTAGACAGGAGAACAGGCCTGTAAAACGCTTTGTCATTTAGCTCGAAGCCTAGCTACCAAGCTTGTGACGTTCATTCGGCGCTAGCCAAGTGAAAACTATGCGCCGTGTCGGAGCCAGAAAGCGCGACGTACCTTGACCTTCTTCACCATGTCTGGAGCATTGAACTCACAGCCCCTCATAGCTGTTCTCGGCAGCACTGGTAAGTAAACCTGACTAAGGCTTTACTCGATCTCATTGTCAAGGTGTCGGCAAGTCCAAGCTTGCGGTCGAATTGTCACGTGCAATTATGGGACAGTTGCACAGTGACTGGGCTGGCGCCGATGTGATCAACGCAGACTCGATGCAAGTATACTCCGGATTGGACATAATTACCAATAAGGTCACACAAGACGAAATGCGTGCCGTCCCACACCATTTGCTGGGGCACAAGGACGTTCTCGAAGCCAACTACATGGTGCACGACTGGATCAAGGATGCGCTGCCCGTGGTCCGTTGTGGTCGAATCGCCGGACGCTTGTCTAACTTACTGCTAGATAAATCGTGCTCATACCCAAAATCGTGTACCTTTCGTCGTCGGAGGCACAGCGTACTGGATTCAGCATCTCATCTTCCCGGATCGTCTAGCGGCGACTGACCCTCAAGTGGGCTCTTCTGTGCCAGCTCTCAGCAGCGTGCTATCTGCCGGTCTCGCATCGCTCTCAGCAGAACAACGCGATCTATACGATAACGTCTCCGACATCATAACCGACTCTGTTTCGGAAGACAGAGCGTTGGAATTACACAATCTCCTGTTGTGCTTGGATCCAGTGACTGGCGCAAGATGGCACTGGCGAGATACTCGCAAAGTTGTGCGGTCGCTCGAGGTCATGAAGGAGAATGGCTGTCTGGCCAGTGAGCTATATGCAGCTCAGAGCGAAGCTTCGCTGGCAACAAGGCACGTTTTAGATTCGTGGAAGCGGCTTTGACTAATGATGAAGTCTGTAATCAAGATATCGTACATTACTGTTTTGGTTGAATGCCTCTCCCGAGGTTCTCAACCCTCGCTTGGATGCAAGGGTTGAACAGATGGTGAAGGTGTGTGTATCACCGTGCCTCCTTCATACCGATATATTGACATCTACCGTCTTCAGCTCGGTCTACTTGACGAAATTCAGACCATGCGAGAGCTTGCGGAAACTCTCCCCCAGCCTGTAGACCATTCGTGTGGCATCTTCCAGTCGATAGGCAGGTTGCAATCAACATCGAGTTTGGAAGCAGAATGTGACCGCCTCATTCAGGATACAAAGAATTTTCCGAGTATCTCGACGACCCAATGCGTCCGCAGCCGCTATTTGATGCCTCATTGGCCAAAATGCGCGTCTCAACCGCAAAATACGCGCAGAGGCAGGTCAAGTGGATTCTCAACAAGCTGCTGCCCGCCTGTGCGGCAGCTAGAGACCGAATTGATCTTGTGGTTTTGGATGCAGGCAGTACGCGCATTTCTCGTATCCAAAGAATTTTAGAATAAGATCTTGACAGCTGCGGACTGGGATGCGGAGGTCCTTCCACACGCAATGCGCGCGTTGAAGAGTAAGTTAGCGGTTCACATAAGTGGCCATGCACTGACATTTAGCCGCTCAGAGTTCCTAAATCAGGAGCATGTCGGCGCCACTGAATCCTCCATATCTATGCAGCACTTTCTGGAGGGTGTAACTGCTGCTCGAAGGTACCAGATGACACCCAGTTTCTCAACGGTTCCAACTAACCGTATTCGAACGTCTCAGCCCTCTCCAAACCCTTGCGGCGTTGCGGAAACAAACCTGCAAGCTCTGCACAACAGACGCAGCTCGACCTTTCATGGTGGATGAGGCGCTGTGGGGCGTTCATACTTCCACACGACAACATCGTCGAGCAATAAGAAGCGCGGAAAATCAAAGGCAGTGGCAAGCGTACCAAGCTCAACAGGCAGAGAAGGAAGCGCAGGTTCATGGTAGACATGATAGCTCGTCCAGTAGAGACGGTTTCTGATAGACCGGGATATCAAATTTTGGCACGCGTTGACGCGCCGAGGAATCATGTGGAAGGTGTGAACCGGATCGGCACCCCGGCTTTGCATGGGTTGCCTTTCTTGACTTCTTGCAATTTCATGCGCAGCGCGTTCCAACGAACTCGCACACGTACTGTGCGACCCACCCTCGTTGAAGATGAGGAAGACGACCCCGATGCCCGAGTGGTTGTGAGCTCTGCTCTGGTCAATGCGCTGGTTGGAGGTGACCACCGCGTCGAAACGTTGGCCATTGCGCCGCTTCACCTAGCCACTGGACAGCCCGATTTCCCACTTGTCGTGTCTGTGAAGATGTCCTCGAATGCATGTCTGCGCTATTCGATGTCTGTGACCCCTAGCTGATGAGACTCAACAGATAGATGGTATTCGAATACCCCGCGCATTGCACCTCGCCCACCCAGCTCACTTTGCTTTACCACGAAGCATAAGCAACACTACACGCGAGGACACACATGCTATATCAGCCGTACGCGTTGCTACACTCAGCTCTGTCTTCGTTGCGGCCGTCACGCCAGACGCGCATTCTATGGACGCATGTGAGCGGTTGCGCGTTGTCCTTTGCGAAGACAATCGGATAGTCCGCCAAGGCGAAACAATAGCAATCTCTTACTCAGATAGCTTGAGCATCCCTCGATCACCAATGTCACCACGCTCGCCTGGGATTGTCAATGGAAACGGGGCACCACGACCGGCGCTCTTCAAAATCCTCGCATGCGAGCCCGTCTTGCAAGGGTTCGCATCTCGCGAACGCACCCGAGTTCACGTTACGCAAGCAGATGACAGCCTAAATAGCCTAGCCGACGACGCGCTTATATCTCCAGCAGAGTCATCCTCAGGTGACGAGCTCGAGATCGATGAGTTCTTTCTGGCTGCTTCGTTTGCAGTACCGCTTGTACGACGGCCACCTTTCCAATACGCCCAGAGCGAATCATCACAGAGTACGAGCGACCTCTCTGTATTTACCACAGACGAAGATGGTGCCCCAGAAGCGCGCTCGAACAGAGCCAGCCGTCTTGCCGACTCTCGTGCGGAGACGCTTGTCGCGCTTCAAGCACCCATTATCGGTCAGGGAGGCTCTGACGAACGCGTCCTCAACGTCTCTTCACACGTGCTTGGTCGTACTGGTCTTTTTGCTGGCGACTGGGCAGTCGTGTGCCAACGGCGAAGGTCAACTTCGCTGGCAAGTGCAAGCATGGCTGAGCACCGACTGGTTCAGCTGCTCCCTGCGGATAGGTATAACATATCCATGCTTTCTTGAAGATAAAATTGACTTCTCTCTTCGAGTTCTACAGGCAGCATCCCATGTGCTTCATCGCCAACGCTTCTCGCCAACATTGCAGGTGATACACTCTTCCAGGACATTTCAAAGACGGCGCCGACGGCGCAACTTGAGACCTCTATATCACTGTTTCCGACACCTTTCGGGGCGTCCGTACCGCCAATCCCAACTGCACGCGCCTTGACAGTCGCGCGAGTCACTTCCGCCGCGAGCACAGATCGACGACTTCAACCAATATGCGTCAACTCCCTCAAAGCATACTTTGCGCAGACTAAGCGACTAGTAAAGAAAGGGGACCTGCTAGCGGTTTCTATTGATCGGACACAGGCGCAAGCCATTGGAGAGGACGAAGGGGCCAACGAAGACATGGACTTGGCTGTAATGAGGTATGCAGTTATGTTATGCAAAGCGTAAGAGCTCTCCCCAGCTGATAGGTTTGCTCCCGCTTAGCGCAACAATGCCATCTGATATTGTCTTCTTCAAAATAACAAATCTTGAGTACAGCACTGTCGATCTATCTGCTTCGACCCTCCCAGATACTCCGGATGACATTTACACGGCTGCAACAATGGGAGAACTAGGTGTCTGGGTCGATTCAGACGTCACAAAAATGATGCAGGCGGGCATCGAACGCTCTCGAGTTCCTGATTGCTCGACGTACCTTGGCCTCGAGCCAATTCCTGTCGTTCAGGATCACAGCGCCGTTCTTCAACCATGGTCACAAAATCAGAAGAAAGTACGCGACGTTGTTGGTGCCTGTCTGCGGGCAAACGCCTGGGAGTATTCCCTTCATCTCTCTGCCCTTGTGCGAGGTCCGCGAGGGTCTGGGAAGACATCCCTTATCCGACGAGTTGCTCGGCAGATTGGACTTTCGATATACGAGGTTCGTTTAACTAAGTTTTGTACAGTTTGGACGCCCGCTCAATAACGCACAGATCAACTGCTATGATATGGTTGGTGAGAGCGAGTCTGCAACCGAAGGCGTCCTTCGTGCCAGGTTTCAGCGCGCCACTGAATGCGCGCCCTGTATTCTACTCTTACGACAAGTTCATGCGCTAGCCCGCACGTCTCAGACGATGGAAACGGGTAGAGGTACGCACGTCCTATTATAGCGTTCCAGTGGATCATTCAACTCATATGACCGGCAGACCCACTCGTCGTTGCAGCATTACGGAACTGCCTAGAAGACCTTCAGATCTCATGGCGCGCAACAGAACATCCTGTTTTTGTCGTAGCTACCACCTCAGAGCACGATCGTATGCCGCCTGCATTATTGGCATGCTTCAAGCATGACATTGTTCTGGATGTGAGTGCACTCGAATGATGCCTGTATCTGTAAGTATACTGACTCTTGATAGACACCAGCGGAACAGGAACGGCTGGAAATTTTGCAAAGTATTGTGCAGCAATCGGGCAAAGTTCTTGGACCAGATGTTTCGCTGGAATCTCTGGCGACCCAAACGGCAGCGCTCGTCGCTGCAGATCTTGTCGACCTCGTATATCGCGCTGGATTGGCTGCCATAAGGCGTGGTCTGAACGCTACGTAGGTAGGACGCTGCCTTTATAATGTCTTCTGACATTCAGTGCGCAGGGCTGGCTCCGGCGTGTCTGAGCAGGATTTAGCTCTAGCAGGGCTCGCAATGACAGCATCTGACTTCGATAATGGTCTGACGCATGCTAGAGCAGCATACTCAACCAGCATTGGCGCACCCCGCATCCCGAGCGTGTCTTGGGATGATGTTGGCGGCCTTGCATCTGTCAAGTCCGAAATTCTGGACACCATCCAACTACCGCTCGAGCATCCTGAACTGTTTGCAGGCGGGCTCAAAAAACGCTCTGGCATTCTACTGTATGGCCCGCCAGGCACGGGAAGACTTTGCTCGCTAAAGCCGTCGCAACAAGCTGCGCGCTCAACTTCTTCAGCGTTAAAGGCCCAGAGCTGCTCAACATGTATATCGGCGAGAGCGAAGCTAATGTTCGACGAGTTTTCGCACGGGCTCGGGCAGCGCGACCTTGTGTTATCTTTTTCGATGAGCTTGACTCTGTCGCGCCACGGCGAGGTATTCAAGGCGACTCTGGCGGAGTCATGGACCGCATCGTCAGTCAACTTTTGGCCGAGCTGGATGGTGTCTCCGAGGGAGATAGCGTTGGCGATGTTTTCGTTATCGGTGCCACAAACCGACCTGATCTTCTCGATCCGGCCCTCTTGCGGCCAGGGAGGTGAGTTATCTGCTTTCTTACGAAATAAATGCTTACGTGGACACACCCAGATTCGATCGGATGCTTTATCTGGGCATTAGCGACACTCATGAGGCTCAATTGCGGATTTTACAAGCCCTCACACGCAAGTTCAAGCTTCACCCTGACCTGGACCTGGCCGCAATCTCGGAGCAGTGTCCCTTCAATTACACTGGCGCTGACTTCTACGCGCTCTGTTCCGACGCAATGCTCAAGGCCATGTCTCGCAAGGCTCAAGAGATCGACCGACGAATCGGTGAGCCTCGACCTGTGCCACATCATGCCAACCCTGACTGTTCGCGCAGAGGAAATCAACGGCGCTCCGTCTTCTCATTCTACGGGACATCCGCATCCTATGACCTCACAGTACTACCTTGCCGAGCTGGCAACCCCAGCAGAGATCAGCGTGCTGGTTTCGCAAGAGGATTTCGAACTTGCTCTGTTTGAGCTTGTGCCCAGTGTAAGCCAGAGCGAGTTGGATCACTATGCGACTGTGCAGGCACGTTTCGCAAACGAAACTATCGGTAGTACGCAAAGTAAAGGTAAAGGAAAGGCCAGAGCAGACTAGTCATTCTGTTGTTGATACATCTAATCATACTGTTCGAAGTTGAGATGTGCGATAGCGTTTGGAGAGCATCGATCCGAAGAGGCAGGAAGTTCACGGAGCAGCAGTCCAAGAGCTGAAGATGTCAGAGAGAGACGCGTGCTTCCAGGCCGGCTTATCATAGCCTTGGAGTCGCGCAGAAGCCATATGGACGAGCAGCCGCGCGACACTTTCCGAGTCCCTAACTCGTGACTCGTCCGCTGCCTGGCGGAGCTCGCGAACCACCGCTGGGGCCGGCATCCCTTCCCCAACAAGATAAGCCGCGAATATGTCCCATGCTTCCTCCGACAGTTTCAGGTTTGATTCGGGGAGATTCTCCCCTTGTGTGTAGCGCTGAACCATTTGTCGCAGTGCAGTTGTACCGCGAAGCTCCTCGATAGCCACCCGCTGAGCGTGCTGGATGCTTGCCAAGGTATTCGTCGTGATGAGTGCGGTCGTGCCAGCAAGGGAGTTGTCTGGGAAGAACTCGTGATGGTAGAAGGCTGTCGCGAGTGCGAGGTCAGAAAGTGTGAATGCGTGCGGTGCAGGCGGCAGAGGATGATGTAGAGCTTTATAAAACAGGATATGGGGATGCAACATGTGCAACTTGTCGAGAGTGAGTGATTCCAGAAGCATGCCAGTGGCAAAGACGTGAAATAAACGGTCTTGAGGGTGGCTCGCGCTGCGGCGGCAAACCAGGTCCACGAAAGACGAAAGATGATGATCTCGCTTGAGCGACTGAATGAAGTTTTGCAGTTCGTATTGGGTCCACGTGAGGTTGGCGACGTAGGGCGTCGATATGACGGCCGCATTGCTCGAGCCCGGGCGAAGAACGATGCCCTTGCTGCCTTTCGAATTGGCATCATATGTAAGAAAGCCGGCTTTTCTCTTCACAAAGATGGTCTGTGTGCGCAAGAGCGCCGTTCGGTGATGATCGTTCCCGGCGATGTCGACAACGATTGGCCAGTATCGGTCGCTCTCCACAGTGATTGTGCGTATCTTGTCGAGCTCCGGGATTAGGGCAGGAGATATTGCCTCAGATATCGTGCTTGAACGTCCGTCAGATGTTTCCAGCTTGAAGGGAAGATGGACGAGCTCGTTTGTGTCCACATCGCATGAGATGAGACACCGTGGCTCGAGTGCAAGAACCCAGATATGACGCAGGGCTTGCACGTATGAGACATTCTCGTGAGAGCTTCGAGGAAAGCGCGGGAAGAAAGCGGTAATGAGGCAAGCAATGGCGCAGTCCGAAGTCCCAAGGGTGAACTTTCCTCCCCCGAGGAACAGAAGTCCGATGGCCATATGCGCAGCGACATGGGACCCATACTTGGCCGATGTCTGCCCGTGCATGACGCGGAACCGGCGCAGGCACGGAATGTCGCCAGAACCCGCCATCACGAGAGCGAGGGAGATCGCCATGAGATTGAGGCCATCTTGAATTGCGGCTCGCTTGATCCTCTGCTCAAAGCCACCACCTACCCAAGATTCAGCATCTGACTGAAAAGATCAGATTGATGACGTACCAGTTTCGCCAGCTCGCTTATTGAACTGGTCGAAGAATCCAAGTAGTGTCTCTTTTGCTTCTTCTCGTGCCGACCCCGCATACCTGAGCCCAAGAGCGAAGCACGCACCAGAGACCATGTGATAGTAAGCGAGTTCGTGCGAGTCCTTGATCATCAAGTGTGGCTTGCCAATAGTTTGCAGAATGTCCCGAGGCACTTGTGAATGTACCCATTCCCTACTATGGCGAATCTCGCTCCATAGGATGACCGACTTCGCCAATGTGCGCAGAAGCAAAAGGTTGGGTGGAATGCTGTCCAGTCCGTGAACGGATGTAGGCAGCGCTACAATGTCTGCAGCTTCCCGACGCTCGCTCTTAAGGAACATCAACGCCAACGCAATTGTTGCGACCGGTGCAGTGACGTTTTGATCAAATGGCGGGCGCTCTGAGCGTTCAGTCGAGGGCGGCAAACCTTGGATGTACATGCGGAGTTCCTGGACGTACTTCTGGTCTGCAGGACTCAGGCTCTCCGAGCGCGTGCCGAGCATGATCATGCCGAAGGCAAGCCCGGCCGATAGAGAGTATGCGTCCCTATTCTCCTGCACCGAATCTGGGCTCATGACGCGCGAATACCCGATTTCCCGTAGTGCAACCTCTGCCTTGGAACGATCGCGGGTGGCCATGAAGACGAGTCCCATTCCGGATATACCAGAGGCTTGAATTATCAACGGGATGTTGAGGTCGACCTTAGGGTCAGACAGGAGGGCCGGTGCGTGCACGGACAGGAGCGCCATGAGCCGGTCGTGGCGTGTACCTAGATGGCCTGCAGAAGCACCTAGAAGAATGCCCACAGAGGTCAGGTCGTGCTTCGGAGTGAGGTACTTGAACATATGCCATGTGAGAAGATTCTTCAGGTGTCCGGTGAGCCCCAGTGCGAACAGGAAGCCAGCGTGTTGGGGAGTGAGGTCGCCGGGTCTGTTGGACACGATCCATTCACTGTCAATAGCCTCGACATTGGGAGATATGCGGAGTCCAGCAGCTACACCGTTGTGGAATTCTGCCCATGCGCGTGACTCTAGAGTGATCTTGCCAGCTTCAGCCGTAATGACGGTATTTTCTGGCTGCACGCGGACGTCGTACTCCATTCTCGGAATTGCATAAGCATCGCGCAAAACGGAGGAGACCGTGCCAAATGTGAACAGGGCCCGGCCAAGCGGAATCGCCAAGGTGCGTTCGCAGACGCGTAAGACCAAGTTCTGGTGCTCTCTCGCCAGATCATGTTCGCTGCATAGAAGTCAGATTGATGCAACCTCATCTGGGACTTCACTAACCTGATCTCGGCGACATTGGGCATGGCCACCGTTGGCACACCGGACGATTGCAAGATGCGTGCCACCTCCTGCAGCCTACGATCCTGCCCGAACCTGATTTCTGTAAAGCCGCCAATGTCCAGATCCACGCCTGAAGAATGCCGAACATCCATCAAAATCCCCGCACGCATATCATCGACGACCTGCTGGACCCTTCGCCGCCTTTTTGGAACCATTGCCGGACGTGGGCCAACGGGTTCCGTTTGCGCCATCTTCGCCAGGTCGTCTCGGCCAATGAAAGTGTACGCTTCGACTGGCCAGTCAGGCGGCGGGCTTTGTTGACAGCGGCGTAATGCCTCCCGGATAGGCGTTGCGGCTCCCACGGGCAGCTCTGCGACCGTGTCCAACGTCCAGCCGCACGACAGCAACGCCATGACCGCCTTCTCCGACCGTGCATTGACTGCCCTTTCGGCTGGGTCCGTGAGCAAACTATACAGCGCAAGCATCTCGTGGCTTCTTCGCACGGGATCCCTCGCCGAGCCGTACTCCAACGACGCCTCGTATGCAAACAACGCCGGAAGCATCGCCAATGTCGGCCATTGCGGGTACTTCTCTTGAAGCAGGCGACACCGCAAGTGGGCAAAGATGTCGGGTGGGTCGTGCGGGATGGCATCGGTAATGCCAGAACTGAGAGTGTCGCGCCAGCCGTCCGGAGCGTGAGGACACATTCGGGCCCAGTGATCTGCCCACATCGGACGCGCGCCTCGTGCGAGCCTAACGAGCAGCGGCGCCAGACGACCGAGGTCACGAACCTTGTTCACGTTGAGCTTGTAGTCCTCGCCTAGCAGGTGGAGAGCAAACAACATCGGCGCGAGATGTGACGTCCGTCTCTCAGTGGCCGCTGGAATGGGCCGTGACTTCGGTTGTACGAGGGACGGCTGAACGAGATTTGCGAGAGCGACATCGTTGCGAAAACCAAGGCACGTCCCCAGCGCATCCCACGGCGATTCTACTGCAGAGCAATCGACGACAGCGGACTCCGCGAGCTCATCATCAAGAAAACGCAGAATGGCTCGCCGCAACGATTCGAAGTCGTCACTGGCCATGTCGGTATTCAGCTCAGAGATATATCCGCGGTACAGGTCAAAGGCTGCCTGCTGTGTGAGTGCAAACGCCAATACCGCGAAGCAGTCGCGCGTGAGATTGTCTTTGGTTTCGACGTGCACGGTGACGCGGCGCTCTGTCCCATCTTCGAGTACGGTCGTGAAAGAAGGACCTGCAGGATCTCGCAGCTGCACGACCTTGCTCCGATCGACAATTGAGCCGCGGGACGCGTTGCCACCTCTAGTATCCATACCATCGTCGGCATTAGCAGATAAAGAAAGTTTCAACTCTCGAAGACCGAAGGCCAAAAATGCCAAGGAGTGGTCAGGCTTCAAAATAAGCACATCTCTGGAGAGTGGACGGAGGCCATTGAGCGGTATTGCTGCACGTGCGTGCGTGAACTGCGGTTGTGCGACGCAGTATCGCCCATCGAAGTGTTGTTGCAGCTCAAACGATACGAGAGCGTTTGCCGAAGGAAAGTGAACCCCGATGCGACAGTAAAAGCCCCACGCGTGGTCTTGGGCATCAAATAGGAACGTTGTCGCACCTGTTTCGATCCAGCTGCAAAGACAGTTTAGTGCAAGAACTTTGAAAAAAAAAAACTCAACGGACTTGGTTTCCGGCAGTTCACAAGAGTAGAGTTTTCCCACCAGTGCGCCGCTCTGGATGTCAGATGAAGTCAGGGATGCATTGAAGATATCTCGCTCGACACGACCCGCGAGCGCCATCTTGTCCATCGCCAAGCTGAGATCCGTTCTGGGTGATAATGCTGACCATGCCATGTTCTGAGGCGCCAGATGCGGCTGCAGGTGCGGGGCAAACGCGCTCTGGGTCGTTGGGCCAGCCTGCTGAGAAGTAGTAGAATTATTGCCCCGAGCTGGAGTCGGGGGTCGATATTTGCCTTCTATGCGCCAGAATGTGAGTTTGGAGCGGCCGTTGATGGTGACAGCGATGGGGAACGCCAGAGGAGGATGCCGTTCAACAATCCCCACAACACGTTCCACGCCTGACAGCATCGGATGGAAGTCGCGATGACCCAGGACGGAACTGCGGTTGGGAATGTCGGCCTTACCGATAGGTAAGATGTCGGCCAACGGATCGGTGAGGACAAACAACCAAGGAGCTTCAGGATGTCTGAAAGTCGGGGCACGCTCGAGAATGACACCGCGCGGATACATGGGCCATGCTCTGCGGACTATAAAGGGAAGGCTGATGACATAGTCGATGCCGTTGTCGAGAAAAACTCTGCCGGTGACGCGCAGAAAGACGAACAACGCGCGCACATTAACGGACTGGCCAGTGCGTGACGGTTTGCGCGCGTCCTCGCGTTCGGCCGACGCGAAGGGACCAAACGCGCGTGGATCGAGCGTGGACATTGGCAGCGGGTTTCTGCTGGAAGCAGCAGTGGCAGCTTCTGAGGCGGCATTTGTGGGCGGACTCGTGTGGCGCATATAGTCGAGGTTGCCCCAGCAGGCGAACTGGACCTCCTCATTCTCGTTCTCAAAGTTGTACTGGCGCACGATAGCGGGGCCCACGCTAACTGCTACACGTGTTCGCGACCATGCGAGCTCTTCTTCGGCGCCGTTCGGGGCAAGCGAGACACGTCGGTCGATCGCATCGCCGCGTCCTGCTCGTAATCTGGCGTAGCGCACGTAGTAGATCGCTCTCGGGCGCAGTGGCAGACGAGGATGCGCTGGAAGCTAGTGCTCCTTGATGGGTCTTAAGCAGCGTCGAGGCCGGGCTACACGGCGTGTTCACAGCGAAGCGCATTGTGCGCGCGAAAGTCCAAGGTGCGGATGCAAAACACGCGATATCTCCGCTCCGTGTCTGCTTTCCAATGCACGCACTCAGACGAACCGCGCTCACACAGCGACTGCTGGCCCTGCGGTCAATATCAACAGCATCGAAGGCGTACACTGCGCCATCTTCTCCACCAGACCCGGCAACGCAAACCACTCCCGAGCTCAATCCCAAGCAACGCGCTCAGCTTGACGCCGCAATTCGCGTCGACCAGGCTGGCGAGGTCGCGGCCAACTGGATTTATGCAGGGCAGATGGCCGTCCTTGGTCACAGGCGAGATCTGCGTCCACTGCTGCAGGACATGTGGGATCAGGAGAAGAAACATCTCTCCGTCATGAACGCGCTCCAAACTCAGCACCGTACACGACCGACAATACTCTGGCCAGTCGCACAAGGCGCTGGGTTCTTGCTTGGGGCCGCAACCGCATTGCTCGGGAAGGAGGCTGCCATGGCGTGCACGGAGGCCGTCGAGACTGCCATCGGCGAGCACTATGACGAGTATGTTGTCATCTCCGCTCGCTACTTTCAAAGCTAACGGCGTTCGTCACGATATAGTCAATTAAAGGAGCTCGCAGAGTTTCCAGATCACCCCAGCATGAAGCTTTTGCGAAACATTGTTGTTGAGTTTCGTGACGATGAACTGGAGCATCTCGACACTGCCGTCGAACATGACGCCCAGCGCGCACCCGCGCACGCTCTGCTCGGAACTGCCATAGGAGCAGGTTGCAAGGTTGCAATAGAATTGTGCAAGCGCATTTGATTCAAACTATCCGGGGCTGTTCAAGCACAAAGTATTACCACTTGCCCCTTCGTGCCTCCTGTCTCCGCTTAAGCGTTCCCCGCCCTCGGGCGCCGCGCGTGGCTGAAAGTTCCGAGAACTTGCGCTTTGCGTATCTGGACTGCCGTCAGCCATGAGATATGCTACTAAGAGTCAATACATACCGCTTCGCCTCGGCATCGTCGACCAGCTCGTCCACAATAGTACGTTTCCGAGCCGCACGAGTTAAATTTTCCGAGCTCGCGCCTCCGAATGGAGTCGACGAAGGCACAATGCGACCGACCTGCCAAGATGGGCACGTTGAGAGGGAGGCGCACCACTTGGCTGAAAAAACGTACCGCAAAGTATTTTTGCTGAGACTTCTCTCCTTCCTTCCTGTAGAAGCGCTTCGGGTCCACGGCATTGCGGAGTCGCATGGCTTCAGCTTCGCGAATGGCTTCCGGTGATGCCTGCGGGAGATTGTACCACAGCTCGCCGGCAGTGGCGGTCTTCCGCTGAAAGAAAGACAGACAAAGATAAGCGCAAGTTAATCCAAAGAAGATGTAAACAAACGCACGTCCTTCTTTTCTTTCTTGGTGATTCTACGTCCCTTGGCGTCAATCTCGTAGGCGGGCTGCGGCGGCGGTGGTGGGGCAGAAATGTCGAGTGTGACTTTTGAGCTAGATGCCTCAGGCTTTCCCTCATCGTCTTCCCATTCCATCTCGTCGTACTGGCCTTTGACAACGGCTTGCTGCTTGGACGACAAAGGAGCTAGAGCGTTGGTCGCAGGTTTTCGTCGTCCATCGACCGCTTTCAAAACCTCCTCCGCCTCCAAATTGCGCACTTTGAGCTGGCCGTTGGTCCATTCGACATAGAGCGGTGGTAGGCCATCTGCAAGGAGCGGCGGCAACTGGATATTGCTGCCAACGTACACGACCATAAGTTTTATTAGCGCTAGCTTATGAGCTAGCAAGATACGCACTCCTCTTTCTCGTCCTCGAACACCATAAAGTCCAGCTCAGCATCACGATCCTCGTCGCTGCTCGTGTCCTTGTCATCTTTTTCAGCGCTCGTGCTCCTGCTTTTGCTTTTACCCTTGCCCTTGGATTTCTTCGCAGCTCGCCTGGCCATCTTGTCCATCCCAACGCGCGCCTTGGCAACCAGAACATTCAAATGCGCTTCCGTCACCAGATCGTCCGTCCAGTCCGATGCGTAATCCTCTTGCTCTTCATCGGCATCCTTCGGGACAGGAGACGCACTGCGCGAGCTCCCCGAGTCGTTATCTGAGCCAAACTCGGACGATGATGATGGCCCAAGACCAACAAATTCGTCTGCGTCGTCTGCACTTGCGTGCCGAGACGATGGTGAAGCGGACATCGTCGGAGAGGTTTTGGATGATGCAAACGAAAGGCAGAAGTTCAAACAAGCGCCCGCTGAGATCCTCCAAACCATGACGGTGAATCAGACTTACGCTTTCTTGCCATCGTCTTCAAACTACAATCATGTTCTAACATTCAGGAAAACTGATTCGCAATTCTGAAGTCTGGCATACTGCTACTCCTACATGCTCTATCGAAGGGAGCGTGGAGCAACGATTGGTCTCTGTAAAGTCGTCGAGCGGGAAACTCAGGTTGCTGGACAGCAAATTGCTCATAGGCACTGCGAGTAATCTGAACCAAGTCAGTTATGCGCTAATACGGACACCTGTCAGAGACGTACAGGCGTTGGAATACTGGCAGGTACTGCCCGAGGCGCACGTTGTGCATCCTGTGTACCTGTAAAATGCGTTAACATAAAGCCCCAGTACTATCGCTCAGTGGTTGCATACGTCTGACCGCCGCACCTGGCAAAGGAGGTGGCATCAGCGCCAAGTACTTTTCAAAAGGGTCAAGCACTCACTGTCCCCACTTAGCCACAGAGCAGCCTCCGCCGCCGCCAGTTGTCGTTGTTGTTGTCGTCGAGCTCGTTGGAGTAGAAGTGGGTGTATCACTCGAAGATGGGACAGAAACGGGCGTGCCGCCGTTGTAGACCGCGACACGGTTGTCAGCACCACAGAAATCTACAAGACCTGTCAGCCTGTGCAATTTAACCCTCGGACATCACCAACCGTTGGCATTCCCAGCACAGGCGGTGTTACAGGCATAGTTGGTCGACACACGGCTTGTATCCGCGCCGCTGCCACAGATGCACGTATTACCTGCCTTGAGGCCGGCGAACTTGAAGCCGCTGTTGGCACACTGGTTGAGGCAGCTCTCGACAGTGAGCGCGCCGTTGGTTGTACGGCTGCCACCGGTGACTGCATTTTCACCGCTCGCCTCGCGCGCGCATCCGATGCTCTGCCAGCCGGTGATGTTCTTTAGCCAACTGCCGGTCGGTACGTAGGTGGTCGCTGCACCGCAGCCCGACTCCTGGGTCACGGTACCGGGGCCAGCACGGACAGAGTTGCAGCCAGGCTATATGCGAAACTTGTGAGCAGCCGCAATTCTATTTCAAAACACAACACCCTGCGTACGAGAGCGGTCATCCCTGATAGGAATTCAGTAACGGCGCTCACGATAGAGAGCCAACGTCCGCTTACATTGGTCGATCGGCTCATCCACCTGAGGAGGCATGGCGCAATCATTCATGTCTTGAATGTTGCGTGTCGTGAGAGCGCTGCAAGAGCCATCCTGATTGTTGCACTGAGACATTGCGCGATCGAGAGAGTCGCCCTGCCAGCCCATCATCTATGCGGCAAAATAAGCCCATAATACAGGACAGCAATAGTAACAAACAAACATAGTCAGCATGATAGCCGAATCCCGCTGTGAAACAAAGGTCAATGAATGCCACCAGACAGGAGGAAATCTAGGGCCTACTAGGATCACCCATCGACCAGACGAAGGGCTGCTTGCCGTTACCGGGCGACCACTCGCCGGCAAACGCGTTGGTGTCCCAGTAGGTCTCAAGGAAAAGCAGAGGGAGTTGAACGGGGTGCGTTGAAGGGCACCCGCTACCGAAGTTGCCAAAGCTCGCCTGACAAATAATTAGGCAGTAGAGTGTGCGCATGCTACCATACCACTTACACCGATTGCGTATTTGACATGATCCTTGAGATTGAAGAGCAACATATAAACCGTCAGCCGGGTGTTTATAATAGATTGAGGTAGCCTCAACAAAAGAACGGAGGATCGCATACCTTGTGGTTAGCAGTGTCAACATTCTTGCCGTCCCAGCAGGTTGGGAAATTAATCTGGGTACGGATTCCGCCAGCACAGTTGGTCGTCGGCATGCCTGTCCAAAGTCGTCAGCTTCACACACGGCTCTGATTGCAGCCCGAACCTGTGGTTTCCGGACCAGGGCTGAAGATATCGGACGTGTCGTTGATGCAGCGGAAGCGAATGGAGCGAGAATCATCCACTGAATCTTGATAGGCCCTTAAGAATGGGTTTCCTACAAGCGACGGATGAGTTACGTGGTCACCATCCAATGACATTGCAAAGTGGCTCGCACCAGAGATCATGCGGAAACCCTAACGCAGAAAATTGTTATATCCGTTGGCTGGAGCTACCGCAGGCCACGAACCTTGGGGAAAGCCTTGACAGTGCCAACTTGTATGTAGTACACCGTCATGCCACCATTTTGCGAAAGCAGTGGAGCGGCCTTTTGCTTGACCTGTGAATATATGTTAAAGCTGCATCCCCAGAAGATTATGTCACTCGCCCGCTTGAAAGTGCCGTTCTTCGGGGACTGGAAGTACAATGTTGGACTCTACCATTTCCATCAGCGTTAACTCGGATTCATATAAGAGACTCCACCAACCCAGTAGTTAGACCTTCGCAAGGGTGAGAAAACATGTGACAGGGTAGTGAGAGATATACAGACGCACTTGTTCTCAACAACACTGCAGGAGGAGCAGCGCGAGGAAGCCAGATCTGTAGTGTTTGCGGGCATATTGAAGTTGAAGCTGTGGTGGTGGTGTTAATAGCTGCTGAATAGAGCGAGTATGAGAGTACCTGCTCTGCGAACGAGATATATGTGTGAGTGATGGATGGTCGCTCTTGAGCGAAGAACTTACACCGCCAATGACCTGGTGTAGATGGGCACCGACCCCTCCGGGGTTGATGAGCCTACCAGACAATAGCGTGTGAGTTCAACACAAGCCCACTGTTCATTCAGACATAGTAATACGACGCACGGATCCACGCGCATGACCGTAAGTTGGGAGCACGGGAAACGCAGAAGCCCATGCACCGAGAATGGCAGAGCAGCAAGCAAGAGCGCCAACACAGACTGGACCTTCATCTTTGGACAGACAGGAGTAGAAGAGATATGGGCACACGGAGCTGAAGGCTGGTGCTGAACCCAGACGACCTCGCCTTTGCCCAACTTTTTACATACCTTATATACTGTGTAGCAACATGCTGGATCATCGTATAGCCGTTTATCCGGCCTTATTTGTGCGCCTGATGAGGCCCCGCGATGCCATATGCTTCATAACTCCCATTGTAGCGGGTCAAACTGTCTGAGCAGGTTTCGTGCGGGGAAATAGTGCCGAGTTGAATGGGAAGCATTACCCCAAACTCACGAGAGAAGTAATGGGAATGCCGCGGTTCCTCCCTAGCCATCGCCGAAGCTTGTGATTGGAAGTTCAGGATGAGATGTGAAAGCTGGTGTAATCTGAGATCTGAAATTGATTACCAGATATGATAGAGAGGACTATTATGAGGATTGAACAGCTACGCTACCCGTAGGATGCGGAAGAGCGCGTGGCAAAAGCTGGAATCAAAATGTGGCAGGGCTACGAGAAGCAGAAGGTTCGCGGCAGAATTCAGTTGATAGGCCGAAACATCGCCCACGTGTGCCTGTTTGCAGCGAAAACGCCTCAACGTGGTTCCCACGTGAAAGAGAATGCTGAGAAGTGCGGGAAAATCAGATCGGGAGCGCCGGAGTAGTAGATGAGCTGGTGGTAAGTTGGCTGCCGCGGAGTCCGAGGTGTTCGATGTACTGATACGGACTCAAGCTGTGAGATCGTGCAGATATCAAAGAAAAGGTTTCAAGCGAGTCGAATCGTTCAAGAAGCAGCCTAAAGGCGTCTAAGCCATGAGGTAGCAGGTGTTCCACGGAGCAAATATGGCTTCGTCGCTGCATCATCGGTGTACCCGCGAGCCAGATGAACCCGAGTCACGCCTACGAAGCCGGGAAACTTCGGGTGCGCTGATGATGAAGTGCTTCCTGACGCGACGCTTATGGCAGAGAGCTGCAGCGCAATCTCCAGATCAGATGAAGTCGAACTTGGGTCCAGTGACGTGTTCAGACAAGCTCAACTGCTGACGCCTGCACTGCTGCAAGGGCAAATAACAACTGGTATACGAGGTTTCAGCGTGTGCCGCCGTATGATGATTTCTGTATGGTCGATACGCGGCCGAGAGTGCGGCCGAGGCGGACGAGCTCAAACGTCAGCCATAGCGCCATGAGCAGCACCACCGACTTTGTGGCGAGGTCAACAGCCGGCCAATGCCCCAGCTGGCCGGTCGGAAGTTCAACCCACGTGTCATCACCTGGGTTCGGAGAATTCGCTACTAGAAGGATGGAGTGTGGGCTGATAGGTGATTGGACTTCGACAGAAGCATTAGCGAATGGTTGAAAGGCCTGTCCTGAATGAGTGTTCAGGCCAGAGAACCAACAGCCACGGATATCACGGACAAACCTCCGTCTTTTTCAGAAAGACATCCCCAGAAGAAGGTGGGGCGCGGAAGTAGCACGCGGTGGACTGGTGCTTGATCCGCAGGTTTGGGCAAGGGATAACGAGCGTGCAGTGGGATAGACAGCTTATCGAGTGCGCCCATGTCCGCCAAGCTCAGCAAGAGCACCGAGCCGCGTGGGTCAACCGCGACGCGAGGCAGCTCGAGATCGTGTGCATGTGTGCCCCAGAGCCAGTGCTCGTACTCCAGTTCAGAGCCGTCAACAAAAACATCCGCGTCGAGGTCGAGGCGGGCGTAGAGTGCGCAATCCTGGAAGCCGGCGCGTGCGGGTATCGCTACCGGTGTCGTCTTGAAATGCATCACCAGGCTGGATGATAAAACTCCGCTTTGAAGCGCGTTGGCCGGTCGATTCAACCAACCACCGACTAGCAGCCATGTCGAACCAAACCAGCGAGTGGCACACATCTCGTTGATCCCGGATACCGCGCTGATTCGCTGCCCAGCATTCACTGTCAAGGAAATTGTTGATCCCACCAAAGAGCGCGAGTGGGCTTCAGCGATCGGTACTCGTTGCCTTGATCTCCTCGTTTAATTAGATAACTAACGCACCCTTAGGCGGACTTGACTGGGATAAAACCAACATAGTATTTACCAAACGCACTTTCGTCGGTGTGTCACTTGTACCGGTGAACGTACCACGCATCCACGGCTCATCTACTGCTTCCTTTATTGCCAGAATTTCTGCGATACATGGGCACGTCTGTGAATCCCAACTACGGGTAGGTGATTGGACCCATCTGCTCCACATAGCTGGACTAAGCCTTCTGGACGACGAATAGGAACATTGCCAAGCTTCCTCGTACGGGGCGCTTCTAAACTTCAAATACCTTGGGATGCTCAGTAATCTGCACAGGTTACGCACAATTTGGTGAATACCAAAACGCGGACTTCTTTCAGCCAGCCGCGGAAAGCAACACAACTCGTGTAGCCGAGGTAGCCCCAACAGCTGTCTCATCGACGGGCTTCATTCCCTCCAGGAAGGTGTCTGAACCGCCTGGCGGCAAAGATAGCCTCGCCGCTGCATTAGCAGGGATCGAGGAACCTAAGCTTGCAGTGAATACGCCACCGCGGCAGCAAGCTGCGATGCGAGAGACGCCGCGCGAGGAGGTGCAGGATCCTAACGATTTGATTCCTCCCCCGAAGCCCAAGGCAGAGACGGATCTACTCGGAAATGCTGCTCAGACGACAACCTTCAAGCCGACGCGGCGCGTGCGGGAAGGCCCTGGAGGTCGTGATTCTCTTGCAGACGTAAGTGGAACTAGGGCTGAGTATGTGCGTATTCTGACCACGCTGCCACCGTCCAGATGATTTGAAGTGCTTGTACTGCGGGAAATGCTGTGACTTTAGGTGTCTTGTAACTGAAAGTGAAATGCGAAACAAGAGTGGTTGAGAAGTCCGGATGATCTCTCCGTCCAACTCCGCAATCTGCCTCTCGCCAGATCACCTGGCACTCGCTCGGGGTCGTCGTCGTCGTCGCCGTCGCTGCACGGTTACATAGCCGGATGGCGACGCTGTTTAAGAAGAAGACCCGGCCGCGGCAGGCGAGCATTTCCGATGAGAAAGAACTCGGCGGTAGTGTCCCATACGACAAGATCGCGCCGAGCGGGCGTGCGCCTGTCGCTGTTGGCACCGTTCGCCAGGGTCTCCAAATCTCTGCGCCCATCACAAATCCGACTCTGACAGCTGAAGGGACCGACCTCAATTTGAACCATATGCACAAGCGGAGGGCCGAGCGCGAGAATGCGTATGCGCACTACCAGGAGATGTCACACTCGCACCCGAGCTCCAGCAGCGCACGCTCTGGGTCTCCAGTGCCCTCTGCCATGCCATCGTCGCCCGCAACGTCTGCAACGGACTTTGGTCATCTCGCACCGTCACGTGCGAGCACTTCATCGAGCGCGCACTCGCGCAAGTCAAACTCGACCCAACAAGCCTCGGCCTCTGTCTACGAGACACCTCGCAGATCACAGCAGCCGCCGTCTATGCCTCGCACGCCCGTTCCGTCATCGAATAGTATCAGACAGAGCGTCGCCTCAATCGCACACAACCGCATGTCGTCCATCGACGCCCCGGTCCTGGCGCAGAGTTCTACTTTCCCCGGCCAAGCAGCAACTCAGAGATCGAGTCGCTCTTCGACGAGGTCAAGGCGACGCGCGACCTCGGCCCGCTCAACGACCAGCTCAACATCGAGCAGAAATGGCTCATCGTTTACAACGATGAACAGCTTCGCTGGCTCGAGGGCAAGAAGCGCGTTGAGAGCGAAGCTGCCAATACTCGCAGCTCAGCCAGCGGACAACCTGCCACAGCAATGTACTCAAAGGACTCGCCAGAGTGGTACCTCAAGAAGTTCATGGACAAGACTATCACGCACAAGCATGTAGCGAGCCTCTGTGTCTCATTACGCACAATGCCAGTCGGGTGCGTTGCATTTCACGGTTCTGCCTAGCGATGGCGTGCGCGCTGACATCTTGTGTGCAGCTGGCTCGATTCTTTCTTGCAGTTGCAGGGCGTTTCTGTGCTTGCGCTCAAGCTCAATCAGATCAACACCCGCCGACGAAGCGACGACGACATTATGCTCGAGCATGAGATTCTCAAGTGCTTGCGCATCGTCGTCAACTCCAAGCTAGGCTCGGTTGAACTCATCCAGCACCAGCATAACATCAACTACATCGCTGGCTCGTTCAGCACGCCGAACCTTGCGTCTAGGAGGCTTGTCGCTGACATGCTCTGTTTTTGCGTGTATGCAAGCCCTGGCCCTGGCGGCGTGATCACGGCGCTGGACGCGCTCAGTGCCATCAACAACGAGACTGGAACCTTCGACTACTGGTTTAAGAGCTTCACCAATGCTCTCACTGGTCGCGGTCGCATGGGCAGCAAAGTTGGCGCCAGTGATGACCTCAAGCGAGCGGGCGGTTTGGACACCAGTATGAATGAATATGCGCTGATGAACATCACTATGATCAACGGTATCCTCACCAACCTCGAGGACTTCGAGATGCGCGTGCATATCCGCTCGCAGATGGAGGCCGCTGGGCTAGCGGAGATTATGGCTCGCGCTCGCGAGTTCAAGTTTCCAAGCATCGACCAGCAGCTGGACATCTTCGACCAGCTCGCTGAGGAGGACCAGAGGAAGCTCGTGGAGCGCTTTGACCAGGAGATTCTGCGCGACATGCGCAACCCGTACGATGTCTATCGCGCAATCATCGGTAGTGTTGAAGGTACACAGGCGTTCGCACACTTCCTGAGTGCGATGCAGCATCTGCTCCTCATCCGTGCCGAGGGCGAGCAGCGAGTCCGGTATTATCAGCTAATCGACACGCTCATCACGAGCATTGTCCTCGACAACAAGGCGGACTTCAATGGAACGCTATTCAATAACGTCGGGGTGTCTGTTGCTCGTCTTGTTGCGCAGTTCGGCGACCAGGAGCAAGCTCAGCAGGCTGTCGAGGACGCTGCTCAAGCACGCGCCGATCTCGCGCGAATCGCATCCGAAAAGGAGGCGCTCGAGGATGAGATCGCCAAGGGCGAAGGTGGCCTGGTTGGGCAGCTCAAGGCGCGAGTTGCGACCTCGGAAGACAAGCTCAAGGTCTCGCGGCAAACTACAGAAGTCTTGCAAACGCGGCTCGAGGATCAGAAGCGCGGATACGAGGAGCAGATCCGCCAGCTGGAGCTGCAGATCCAGGAGCTTTTCAACATGCTCCGAGAGGCGCGCGGTCTCGAGGCCCATTTGAATACGGCAGGGATGAGTCGTACGGAGCTCATCACGACGCTCGAGAAGCAGATGGAGCGCAAGAAGACCATCGACGTTCTCGAAGGACGCAAAAGCCGTAAGGCTCGCAAGTTGGCAAAGCTCAAGAACGGTATGGCCGCCGAGGACGGAGACGATGATGACGATGATGACGAGTCTGACGAGGAAGAGGAGGGTGAAGCTCAGCTTGGCGCAGACGGCAAGCCCAATCCGAAAGCGAAAACGAAAGCGAAGGCAAAGAAGGCACCTCGTTCATCCCAATTTATGGACGCTGAGGAGGAACGCGTTCGCTCTCATATCGAGCAGAGCTTACAGGCCGGTGCCGACCTCATGTCATCACCCCGCGGGCCATTGCTGAACGTACGTAGCATGCGCAACTCGCCGCGAAAGGGCACCACACGCATGCTTGCCGAAGGCAAGGCAGCGCTGCCGCCTCGCTTCCTGAATGGACTTGACTCACGCGAAAGGCGCATCGTCACGGATCCAGGTCCTGGCGCCGTCACCGATACGGCCAGCGAGATCTCTACCGCAACTCATCAAACGACGACAACTCCTGGCACGAGCATCAGTGGCACATCTGAACTCAATCTTGCGCGCTCTATGATGAACGAGCAGCTTGCCAGCAAGCTTGCCGGTATGGGTTTGAAGGGGCCAGAGGCGGATGGCTCGCTGCCAGCTTTATCTGAAGACGGTGCACCCCCTCCGCCTCCACCGCCGCCTCCACCTCCACCACCACCTCCTCCAGGTGCTATGGGCCCGCCCCCTCCGCCGCCGCCACCACCACCGCCCCCTCCGCCCGGATTTATTCCGATGATTCCAGGTGCATTTGGTGGAATACCTCCTCCTCCGCCGCCGCCTCCACCCCCAGGCTCTCGCAGTATGGCAGGGTCCGTGCCAAATTCTGCTCGATCCAGCATTGTCACCACGAACGGCCTCACCAACGCACTTGGCGGGACACGCAAAGACGTACCGTATATTGCGAGCCAAAAGCTCAAGCAGCTGCAGTGGGACAAGCTCCCGCAGCAGGCGGTTGGCAAGACGGTATGGAATGCGGAAGACAGGGACCAGGAGCGTGATTGGATGCAGAGGCTCCAGCTGGATGGCGTGTGGCGCGAGATGGAAAACGACTTCAAGGCCAAAACATTCGTCACCAAGCTCATGGACAAGAAGAAAGCGGACGAGCTCAAGAGCGTGCTCTCGCCGGAGCGCAAAAAGAACCTCGGCATTATTATGCAACGCGTCAAGCAGTTTTCGCCCGAGGAGATCTCCGTCCGCTTGCTGCGGTGCGACCCCGAGGTCTGCTTCGAGGTGTTCTTGGTTGGTCTCAAGAGTTTGCTGCCGACGCCCGAAGAGGTCGGCAAGCTCAACGTCTACCGCAACGCTTCGATAGAGGAACTGATGGAACTGCACTCTGCGGATCGGTTTATGGTACAACTCATGAAGATCGATCGTATGGAGGCACGTGTGGAGAGCCTGCTCTTCGGCATCAAATTCGAAGAATCGTTCTCTTTGGTCAATTCGGTATGGTTGTTCTGCTTCACCCGCTGGAATTCCGCTCATTACAACCTGCAGGACGTCAGGAAGCTTATCGCTGCCGGCGAGTCTCTGCAGAACTGCCCTCACTTCAAGGAGCTGCTCAGCGTGAGTGCAAATTGTGTCAGCACGTACTGCCTATTCACTGACATTGGGTCAAGCTTATCCTTCTCCTTGGTAATTACATGAACGGTGCGGGCCACAAAGGTGGCGCATTCGGTTTCCGCGTCAGCAGTATCAACAAGGTACTGGCAAAACACACTCCAGTGCGAAATAGACTAACACCTACCACAGCTTGTCGACACAAAATCATCGCACAATACGACGCTGCTCGATTTCTTGGAGCGCATCGTTTCGAAGCACTTCCTGGAGATGGAAGCTTTCTTGGAGGAGTTGGAAAGCCCTGCCGATGCATACCGGAGTAAGAGCACAAATATCTACGATCCTGGTTTCAGTACCTGATGTGACAACAGTCAATTTGCAGGAAGTGCGAAAACGCTTCACCGAGCTCAAGGAGGGTGTAGCCAAGATCAAGCAGGAACTCAGCACCCACTTCCCCGACCTCTCGAATCTCGATCCCGAAGACAGGTTTGCGAAGAAGATGTATCGCTTTGTTGGCGAGAGTGCAGACAAACTCGACGATCTTGCTGACTCGCTCACTATCGCGGACGGTTCATTCGACACGGTCATCAGATATTATGGCGAGGAAGACCGCAACATGACGTCCAGCGAGTTTTACGGGATCTTCCAGATCTTTGTGACGAGTTACAAGGTGGGTTGTCTGCTGGAGAGTGACCCTGAAAAACTGACTTGCGATGCAGAAAGCAAAGCGTCTCAACCAGACGATCGCCGAGGAGCGCGCTACGGCGGAAAAGAGGAAGCAAGCCCAGGATGACATGAGGGCAGCTCGAAACAAACCGAAGACTATCGAAACAGAGGCAGATACTGCAGTGCTGGACAGCCTGTTGGACAAGCTTCGTAACGGCGAAGGCGTTCCAAAGCGGCCTAAGAGGCAGCATCGTCCATCACCCTCACAACGGGCGAATCTCACGCCACTTTCGATGCCAGGCGAAGGCGCAGAAGCTGCAGAGATGGCGCGCACGATGCTGATGGCATTGAAGGACGACGGGTTCCAGCTCTTCACACCGACGTCTCCGAGGCTCACAAAGACAAGGAGATCGAGGTTAAGGGCCGAAATATTGAGCGAAGACGAAGAGCCGCAGTCTCCACAGCCAGACGATATGGTATCAGACCGCGACGTAGAAACAGAAGCCAACGGTGGTGATGGTGGTGAGCCGGGCAGCAGATTCTCGCCTAGCAGGACCTATTCCCGCCAGTCGACACGATCCCAAGGCTCACAGCGGTCTTCTGGGCCCCCTATAGACCTTTCACCAGATGTACACGCATCTTGAGAGCAGGATATATTCCGTCACCAACATTTCATGTTCCTTCGCATAACTCCCGGATCTGTGCCATTGCCTCTACCTTGCACATTCACCCCTGCCATCCTGACCTATCGCACTTGAGCGTTTTCCTCGACGTCTTGCTTTTGTGCTCTTTCCTTTCTCCTTCTTGTTTTGCTGATCTGCCTTGCAAGCCGGACGCTACTTGATCACTAATTATCCGTTTTGTCATTTCTTTTGCACTATATGTTTTGTCTCTTTTTCCTCCACGATCCCTTCCGACCTGTTGTCAAACATGATTTATTCGCTCGAGTAATGTTATTTGTCGTCTAGATCACGAATGAACACTCGGATTCTTAAACGGTTGATTCCGTACTCCCGGCTTGTTTTCCTCACGGGATGGCGGACCCGACGACCAACACGCTGCACCCGGCGACGGACGCAACGCTGACCGTGCGCGTGATCAAATCGTTCACGTATCGCACCGAGCGCAGCGCGGTCTTGCACCATCTCGATCTCACCGCCCTGACCGTCGCCGACCTCAAGCGCATTGTCCTCAACCGTGCGTCCAGCTTCGCTGTCGCCGCTTCCCTCTGCCGCTCCCAACCGCTCGCAAAGACATCGCCACGCAGCCCGGCTGGAAGCCCTACAAGACCGTGGAACTCGACACGCTCAAGATGTACACCAAGGCGCACGGCAACAAGACCACCAATCTCATCATCAACCTCGACCACGACGACTGGATCTTTTCCGATGACAGTGCAACCCTCGCTAGCCTTGGTCTTGAGAACGAGTCTGAGCTCAGTTTCTTCAATCGCGCACTCTACGAGGAGTTTAAGCAGAATCCAGAGGTGCGAGTGCTCTTTCGTCCGATTTGACTCGACTCGAGACACTGATTCCTCCCGCTTCGCAAGACCAAATGGGACTGAGACGGACGGCACATGTAGTAGCAGATACAAATGTCCTCATGACAATCTAATTATGCGATGCGCGAGAAAACACAGATGCAAGTGAACACAGGGACTGATACAGCGAACAGTAGCGTAACACGAGGAAGCACAAAGTTCAGCAGCGCGAGGCTGACTACTGGTTCTGGCACTGTACACGCGGCTGGCCGCCCTCCTCGTCCTCTTCCATTGCGTCGTCCGACCTGCGCTCCACGTTTCGGCGCTGGCGCGCATCTAGCTCCTCCACATCTACCTCATCGACCGCGTAGCCCTTGGGCGCCGCAGGTAGCGGTTCCCTGGGCGGGAGCGCCTTCTCGAGGTGTGGGATCACCTCTGGGTCGATCTTCTCCGGGAACTGAACGTTAAACTTGATGTACAGGTCGCCGAGGTCGTGGTGTCGCTGGTTGGGCATGCCCTGGCCCTGGATGACCTTCTCGTGCCCGGGCTTGATGACCTCGCCGGGACGGATGTTGATGTGCAGCACGCGCTCGTCGAGGTGCTTAATCGCGAACTGGCCACCGCCGAGCGCACTCAGCAGGTCGATGTCGTGATCGCAGTACAGATCGTTCTCCTTCCGCTTGAACCGATCGTGCGGCTTCTCCTGCACGATGATCACCACGTCGCCGGGCACCGTGTCCGGCGATTGGTCGCTCTCGCCGGCAAAGGTGATGGTCTGGCCGTCGCGCATACCCTTGTCGATGTGCACATCGAGCATCTTGCGCTCCTGCACGGTCTTCTTGCCGTTGCAGGTCTTGCACCGATCCTTCTCCTTGATGATCTCGCCTGAGCCGTCGCACTCGTTACAGGCCTGCTGAATCTGCTGAATCATAGGTCCCATGTGGCGCATAATGAGTCGGATGCCGCGCCCGTTACAGCCTGTGCAGGTCTTGACGGCGCCCTCCTTGCCACCCTTGCCAGAGCACTTTACGCAGATCACGTGACGGGTGAGCGCGAGACGTGACGTCTTGCCCTTGTATAGCTCCTCGAGCGTGACGTTGACGCGGTGCACGAGGTCCTTGCCCTTGCGTGGACCCTGCGGACCGCCGCCACCGCCGAAGAAACCAGGTCCACGCGCGCCGCCGCCAAACAGCTGCGAGAACAGATCCTGGGGGTCCATGCCACCCATACCACCCTGCTCAGTCAGCCCGGCCTCGCCGCGGGCATCGTAACTGCGCAACACGCGTGTCAGCCGCGCGTCGAAACTGTGGGACAAGCAGCGAGAACGAACATTTGACGTTTTTGCGGATCAGAAAGTACTTCATAACTGTACGAGCGTGTCAGAGATGTGATTGCGTGTGCAAGATGTGACGCACGCATGGGTGACCTCCTTGAAGAGTTCGGGGTCGCCACCCTTGTCAGGGTGCAGTCGCAGTGCGCTGTAGGCCCCAGTCAGCATCGAGCAGTTGCGCGAGAGATGTAAAACGATGCGCACCGTTTGCGATATGCTTTTTTGAGGTCAGCATCGTTGACATCCGGGGTAACCTCGAGCAGGTCGTAGTATTTGCTGCAAAGTCACAAATCTGAGCCACCAGCACAACGATTCACGCAGCACGCGGCAGCACGAACCTCTCCTTGACCATCGTGACAGACAATAAAGTGTGATCGGGATCAGAAAGCGAGCAAAGGTAAGAGCAAGAGTCGGCGCGGAGGGGGAGTCTAAAAGGGACGCCACAAGCCGGAACGCGATGGAACGCCGGGGAACACCCGTCGAACGCGCTCGAAAAAAAAAGACAGCATACTACTAATGCCGCGTCACTTGATGACAAATACTCGATGCAATTCAATGATGTACTTCGATGTACTCGGAAAACACTCTACTACTACAACAAGGTCCAATGGCTCTAGTCGAGCTTGATGTTGTCCGACATCTCGCCACGGAAGATCTGGTTGACCACCTGCGAGGCCTTGGCATGTACCTCCTCCACGCTCGCACTGCTATCAACCTGCCGATATGTCAGCCGAGGAGCTGAGACAGGGAAGCCCGTGCTTACCTCAGCAACCTTGCCCTTCTCGCGATAATAGTCGATGACAGGCATGGTGGTGTCGAGATAGGTCTTGAAGCGCTTCTTGATGCTCTCCTCGTTGTCGTCCTCGCGTCCACTAGTTTTGCCACGCTCGAGCAGACGCTTAAGCATAACTTCCTCTGTGGTACTGAAGAAAAGCACGGCCGTTGCCTCGCGTACGGTGCGGTCAAACTCGAGAGCCTGGTCCATCTTGCGCGGGAAGCCATCGATCAGGAACCGTCCCCGGCCGCTCTCCCAACCCTCCACGCCCTCGACACCCTTCTTCTCAATCGCAGCCTTCATCGCATTCTCCAGCAGCTTGATCGTCACCTGCATCGGCACGATCTGTCCATTCTTGATGCAGTCCTGGATCAGTTGGCTGAACTCGGATCCCTCGCGATGTTGCTCGTCACGCAGCAGGTCGCCCGCTACATTGACAAGTCCCAGACCATTAGATAACACACTCATCAACACTACAAATAACAACGCACCAGACAGATGCGAGAAACCAAAGTCCTTGACGAGCTGCGCGCACTGAGTGCCTTTGCCTGTATTACATCATACCGCGGTGACAACGAGCAGCCCATGTCAGCGGGGCTGCACATGCAAGCATAGGGCAGCTGGCAGCTACGCACCCGCGCCGGGCCCACCAAGGACATATATCACAACGATACCGTCTCCAAACTCGGTCATAGCAGCAGTCGTGGGTGGTGCAGGTGTGGCTTTAGTCGGAGTTCGCTTCGCCCTGCCGAGTACCTTGCTTGCCGCGTGGCCCATCCTTCTGCGCTGAGACGAGGGCTGTCTTTGGCCGCGACGCCGGGTAGTGTTGGTCGCGGTGCCGTAGTATGAGCGCGTACGACCCGAATCCCGCCGCGGTGACGAAGAGAAACGATCCAAGGAGCCCGAGAGGCGACGACCGTCCGCGCGCACGTGCAGAGGAGGCCATGTAAGTAACCGTCTTTTCAAGCTCGGGTTCATCCGCTCCCGTGCTCAACTTCAGGGAACGCATCAATCTTGTAATGCTCAAGTCTGTACCTCAAACGCAGGAGATGCGGCATTAGACTATACGCCCAGATTACGGGTTTGTTCTAGACGGGTTCGCAGGCCGTCGGTGCGCCTCGAATAGTTCGATTTGAATGGTAGGGAAGTACATGATTGGGAGAGAGGCGCGACTCCCAATGGCAAATTATGCAGTAATACAGCACGCAGTGAATGTGGGGGTTGTGATCGAACTGTGTTGGCTAAAGCTACATATTGTTTAGAGGACGAAAAAGATTCCACGATTTGTTATGCGCGTTGTGCGCAGCGTCATTAGAGGCAGTCCATTGCTGCGAGTTCAAAATATCCAATCGATGTGAAATGAGAGAGGCGGGGTCTCACGCGGCGTTTCGAATGTCTACGAAAGTGACGATAAAGCCGTCTTCGGACCCATTGACGCAGGTTGAGAGAACCCGGCCGTCGTCGGAGCTGGTCCCTTCAATGAGGGCAGAGACAGCTGATGCGTCCTGTGGCAAAGGTATCAGCTTCTGGGTCGCGTATAGTATCGCTCGAGAACGCACGGCATCGCAGAACGAAGTTGAACCTCCATCCACCGCGGTATCGTATACCGAAGCCACAGTCGCGTTCGTCGACGCTGCCAGTCCGTCGAACCAACCAAAAAGGTCGGTTCGGGCAAGGCTGCCCCCCTCGAGGGTGGCCGAGACGTTTGCGGCGAAGCCAACGTCAAACGTGGCAAAGCGGTCGTCCCGTGTCGACGTCGTAGACAAGAGGGCAGTAAGAATGACCCGGACGAAGCTCACAGGCGTGTTGCGGCAGGTGTTGCTAGTGGTGCAGGATGGGATCTTCCAGTCGGACATGTTGGTCGATGTGTATAAGGTTGGTGGCTACTGTAACGATACGAGGTAGTAGAGGGTGGGAAGTAGTAGAGAGGGATTTGAGTGATTGTGAGTCTTCGTCAGGTGTACTGGCCTCTTATACTGCGAGACTTGCACACTGCAATCCCGTCTCCACCCTATGGTCGACTCAGACTGCGTGCGCGGGTCTGCGACCGGATGCTATGCTTACACCAGACCCGCGCCACAAACATCGAGTCAAAGCCACCGCACCGCCTAACGGTACAGCGGCGGGAGTGCGTACCACGGACAAAAAGTTGGTAATGTTGACGCAGTTCCATGGAATGACGGGCCACCGAGACCCTTTATCCCACAACAGGTGTGCCAGCGCCATCCAAACACGAAGTTGGGAAGCAGTGCTTCGCGGTAAACGTGATGCATGATAAAGTTAAGGGCGCTGTGTGACCAAAGTGGGAGGATGTAGGCAAATAGTGCGCGGGAGTGTGACTCAGGCGTGTGAGTATGGTCTGCAGCGAGAGTCCACCGTTGGCGATCGCGGTGTTGACCTCGCAATGTACGAGTCACACCGACTCAAGCACCCGGGATTGAGAGTACGTTAATCAAGGCACACCTTAGTGATTGCAGAATTGTTTGCTGTAAAGGTTAGGTACCATGACTGGGAAACAGTTGTTTATGCGCGACAAATGATCTTTGAAGACATTGCTTTCAAAAACGCAGAAGTTGATGCAAGTGGGCTCGTATCATCTAGATTGGTGGTGGAAGTGCGCAAATTCGCAGCCTGTGAGGATGGCTCGATGTCCAGGTGCGGCAGGTCCTGATGAGAGCACAATTCGCCACCAGAAGCTGTAGCAAGGAGCTAATCAGGCTGTGAAGCTAGATCGTCTGGCTGATGCCGCCTCCTGATCGTAAGAAGGGATGGCAAGGAACGGACCGCAATGTCGCCGCCAGGACCGCAGCATGAAGGTGTGCACGCAAATCACTCCTCCATGTCCCAGTCGAGCCCCAGACGCTCCCGCTGAGCCTTTTTGTCGGCATCGCCAATCTGGCTTTCGACCTCCTGAGCAAACGCGCGGAAGAGACGGACCTCGTCATCTTCAAACGAGATAGAATGCGGGCCGGGGCGTGGCTCTCTTGTCCCGATGAGCAGCTCGAGCGCACGCTCGCGGTCAAAATTGCTCAGCGCATCAAGACGGGCGAGCAATGTTCGCAGGCGGGCGTCTGCCAGAATCGTGCGCAGCTTTGGAGAGGTGGCTGGAAACGGAGTACACGGTGAGTGGGAAGCTAAATCCACGCATGCGAGCTCTGATCTCACCCATAGCTTCGTAATGTGCGGTGCGTAGTTGTTTCGGGTCGTTGCGCGCCAGCGGATCAATATATGACACATCTTCGTCGCCTGCGTATGGCCATTTGAGTGTGGCCAGCGATCGAAGAGGTTCAGCGTTTTGGTCGCTCGTCATGTCGCAAAAGCAGGAGGCTCTATCGGGTGCAAATGTGGAGAATCCCGAGCGCGGCCGCTTTGGTTTCTCGCGATCGACGGTGCAATGGCTGACCGTCAACCACACGTTAACGGCGCGACAATTCGCTGTGTCGCCTGCGCCGCCGACCTCGTTGCGTTTGGTGACGATCAGTCTCTTGTGGTGCTTCATGTCGCCAACGGCGTCGAGCAATGTGTTGCAACGTTCTTCATCGGCACTCCCGTCCTCACGCTTGCCTTCTCGCCCCGTACCATCTCGCCCTCTGCTGACACATTGTCGTGGTCCATTCAGTACGTAACTTTGAGTAACCGTTCGTCGCTGACATTCCTTCAGACTCGCTATTGCGTGCGGCGACGGACACATTCGGCTATGCACATACACCGTCAACGCGCCCGAACCCATCATTCAGATAGTCTCGACAGCCGCAACGACACACAGCAACGACATCACGGGTCTCGCATTCAGCGGGTCGTCAAGCGGGAGGTACTTGGCTTCGTCGTCGCTAGACCGGACGTGCATTGTGTGGGACCTCGAGGTCTTGCAGCATGAACTGCAGCAGTCCGAATTGCTCGACGCAAGTGGCGACTTCAAGCTGCCTTCGGCGGGTGCTTACGGGGACTCGACGCGCTTCGCTAACCCGCTGCTGAGCGTCGCTGCTCACCCTCAACGCGCAGAGTTCCTCATCTCTGATAACACTGGCAGCGTCTTATTGTTCGACTGGGCCGACAGTTGCCGCGCAGTTGTCGAGCTTGTTGACCCGCGCACCTTGGCTGACGCTCGCACGGGTGTCAAAGGTATTGGGCTCGGTGGCGCCGCGTGGAAGGCCCAGGACGCAGATTTTGTTGGCGGCGCGTTCGGCACGCGTTGGGTTGTCTGGAATCTCAGCCATGGAGGCACTGGCGGCGGCAAGCCCGTGCTCAGCGGAAATAGCGGGCTAGTATCCTGCAATCGTTTCCGGTATGTACAGGTTCCACGTCTGGGTTCTCGAGACACTACTGACGCAATTCCGTCTGTTAGATGGTCACCGACGGACCCCACTATCTTTGCTGTCTCCTCAAACTCGCCGGCGCAGGGTGCCGTGGTCAACGTCTTCAGCACGCAGTATCCGCAGGCGCAGCCAACATCCGTTTCACTCGCCAGCCGGCCCAACAAAATCCAGGACTTTGATTTCCTCTCCGGCGTAGGTTTGGTTGTCGCGGTTGGGCGACGATTGTACTTTGTCTCGTTGTCCAACGAGACTCAACCTGTGGCAATCTCCTCGGGGCTCTCGTATCTGCAGCCATCATTCTGATTTGCGACAGTCGCGCAGGGCAGCACAAGATGTGGAGCGGTGGAACTTCGCAGTTGTCCCTCCGTGTGTGCGCCGTCCGAGTTGCCCGCAATGCAGATCTCAATCTACATAAAATAGTGTAAATTAGACAGATTGGCTTGCATTGTGCTGATTTGTGTGGTGTCGTAGTGAAGACCACGAAATTTAGAACCAGAGTACATGTAGCCTCAGCCGCGAGTGCGAAGACACGTCTCAGCGACTGTACTTCGATCTATAACGCAAACCATACCGAGCCGAGTGCACTCAAAATAGGATAAGAAATATGGCGTTTACTGAGGGAAACCAAGAGCGTATTTCCAGGATAGCTGATTGCACATTTTCCGCTACGTGTTGAACCCAACATATCTGACACAGTGTTAAGAATTAAAATCAATTAGGTTGTGCGGGTTTTTTTTTTTTCGTAAGTTCAACATGGTTCCGTCAAGCGTAACTAGCGAAACTGGAAAGGCAGTCCATTCCGCTACCGTTAGTAAAACTCAAAGCAGTGTACCTTAGACGCGTGTATGTACAGATGCAATGCGGCGACATTAAAAGTAGTACAATGAGCTAGACGAAGAAGTCCTACAGGCGCGGTGGCCATATCGATAAGTAAGTCCACATGGCACGACATGGCACGACGTGGCTGGCCAAGTTCTGTGAGCGCGAGGCGCCCGGCCGCCGCTCGACGTCACAGATACGAGATCAGATCCCATTCGACGCCAGTGATTTAATACGGGCAGAGAGTGGTGCGTGCGAATTTGGTTTCAGGTTAGGTATACAGATGGGTTGGACCTTCTTCGCGGGTGAGAGACGAGAGGGTCTTGTCGGCTACCGCGACGGGTTTAGGACGTTTCACGGGCGAGCTGCGCCTGCCCGAAGCCAAGTCTGCAACAATTCGAGCGTTTCAGCAACGTGCGACGATCGAGAAAGAAATGAAGGGAACTAACTGAGTGAAGAGGGTGCGCCAGAAAGCTACCGGTCGACTGATGAGCTCGGCGGTGGCAATCGCTGATGAGGCGCTTGATGACCGGTGCGAGTCCTCCGAACCAGCCCTCTCAGAGACACTCAACGCGAACGGACACGCGGGGATGTCGGGGCTCGCAGGGAATTCAAATGCAGGGTTTTGGACAAATGCTGGCCGTGACGACGCCGCTGGCGTAAATGCAGCCCGCATTGGCATAGGCTCAGGTGATGGCGTGCGCGAATCGGCCTCAGAGTATGACACCTTGACATGGTGATGACCGTTTGCTTTGGCCGTTGCGGGCCGCGGGTCGGTGTCCATATCATCCTGTACAGACGCCTTGGAGGCGAGCTCACTCTCGAGCAGCGCCCGGAAGAACTGTGCTGCATCTGCCTGGCCATTTTCTTCGCTGGCATATGCCTGTGCTGTTTGAGCCACCGACTCGAGCACGCTTTCGTGACGATCTGCCGCCTCCCTGAACACACTGGTGACCTGTTGAGAGTTAAAGTCAAGTTGGTCAGTTTTGCTGTGAATAGGGTCAATGCAATGACGCATACACGGAGCAGAAACACAGCGCAATGTGCGATCATAGCAGTAATCAGATGATGCGAGTACCGCTAAGATGACGGAGCAGAGTGCGTGAGGATCAGATGGAGACGATCGAGAGTCACACTCACCAGCACTTTCTCAGGGGCAAGCTCCTTGTGTGGAATGAGCAGCGCCGAAAGACCAGGGTTCCAGCAGCGTTCGATGGTCTTCCCTAAGCCAGATTGTCGCTCTAAATTGGATGAATGATCAGCCGTGCTGCCTAAGCCGGCCATCATTCCGACGCACCGAGACCAGTGCCGCCTCAATGCTTAGGCCGTGAAGCTGTAACCGCGTTTGCAGCCTGTAGATGCAAAGTGTAGAGAAGTGAAACATTTGGCCTCCAGCTGACGATAAGTGCATGGTCAGCTCTTACCACCAGCGCTTAGCTAAGCTACGCACCTCGTTGCAGTGTCGTATGCCAGAGCTCCATCCAATCTGAGAGCTTGTTGTTGCTCTGCTCGAGCAGGAGCAACGAGTCCACATCAATGTGGCCTCGCATTGCTGCCGACCGGGATTTACAGTGGCCGTGAGTTTCCATCTGCGGGCGCCGGGTGATTCGCAAGTCAGCACGTGCTTTGAACGACGATCAGGGACTTTGATATGCCGGTCACCCGTCAGTGCCGTCGGAATGATGGGCTCGACAGGGGATGGCCAACTGTCCGAGTGCAAGGGATGATTGGACTCACCGCGAGGCGTCTCAGCTCCACGATCGCGCAGAGCATCACGTCGTTGACGGTAGGACCACCCATGCGCGCAGACTGCGCATGCCATACTGTTGCGGACCTCACTAAATCAGACTGCAGCAGAGCCGACGTCGGCGATAGTCAGCAAGCGCCGAAATAAACCGGCGTTCATGACCTACGTCGAGGAGCATGGATTGCCTGGCGGTAAGCGCCGCCCAAGTGCGTTCCTGCACGAAAAGGACTAGGAAGGTGCGCTCCCGATTGCGGCGTTCCGCCTCAGGAATGGAGGTGTCATCCAAATCCATGCCGCCACCAACTCGATGCATGCCGAGCTCGATAGCCATGCGGCTGGCCTGTGAACAAGAGACAATGATTTAGCACCACGTTGCCAACACGGAGATCGGACGCACATAACCGATGAAAGTCCATGTCCGCTGTTAAGTCCACGAGGGTGTGAACGAGAACAGGGGGGCAAACGGCATCAGCCACACGTGGTCTAGGTGAAAGTAAATGTGAAATGACTGACGTCCTGGCCGACTTCGGGATAGAATGTTAAAAACAGAAAGGCTTGAACAACTTCGGGACTACGCCAGCCACGGTCGAAGGCGAGTGGAATGTACGCGTTGACGAGTTCGAGGCATGCCGGGTACGCTTCAGGTCGCCAGAATTTGCACGCTACCGCCAGTATGCACGTAAGAAGAAATGGCGAATGCTTGCGGATATAGGCAAGCGTGTGCAGGGATGGATCAAAAAGCATGAGGAAACCATTTAGCCGTTGGAAGATCTGAAGACCAAGTGAGCATGGCGTGGTTGCATATGGTGCAAAGAGGAGACGGTCCAGGCCAACGTGTGACATGAGAGGACGCAACGGTTGTGCTACTCACCAGGTCTAACAAGTTTGCTGCGTCGACTTCGGAAAGGATACCCGCGGAGAGAGGGTCCGTGAAAGCAGGGCTGCCGTAACGCGGTGGTGCCACAACGGAGGAGCGCTGTGCAGGCGCTGAGCGTGCGTCGGATGGGTCAACGCCGTTCTGGATTGCATGTTCACCAGGGGCGTCCGGATGTGCAACTTGGGTAGAACGAGGGGCCAAAACTGTGCCAAAGAAAGTGTTGCGCTCCCGGTGGGCGGCTGAAGGTGCTTCGTACATCCGAACATCAGGCCGTGGCTCGGGTTCTCTCTGAAAATGTCGAGATGGAGACAACCTGCCTGATTGGTGTGTGCCGTACGAAGACACCGGGGGGAGATGCGCGGCAGTGGAAGCGAGATGATGAATGCCGGGTAAAGGAGCAGGGGCCGTGACTGGTGCGGTAGCGAGACGTGGGTCAACATCTTGGCGATACTGTCCCTGCGCATCATAGTGCTGAGGATGTTGTTGATGGGGCTGAGACTGCTGCTGGTATGCTATTTGCTGGGGCGGTGAATTCTGGTGCTGTTGAGTATCGTTGGTCGTGGACGGGTCTGACGGGGCTTTGTCAATGCGGCGCAGCATCTTGGACGTATCCGATAGCCTGTGAATAATGGTGGTAAGTGGCTGCGCGGGGGACATGCAGCGCCAGAGCTTACTTTGAACCTGGCTTGCGACCCCGACGATGCTTTTCGAAGATGCACCTACGCAATGGGATGGGCAGTTAAGCTACGGCGTAAATGAGGTGGCGAGAAGAGCGCACTGAAGATTGCTGCGTTTACAACGCTGGCAAGGCTGAAGTCCATCTTCTGCGCCGACGCATTTCATCTTGCACAAGCAAATTAGCAGACGCAATGTGCGCGTGCCAGCAAAATGGGGGCATGTACCTTGACGGCACGGCATACTGTGCATGCCCGCGCATTCCTGGTCACCTGGGGACGCTGCGTGCCAGGCGGTAGAGGACCCAACGACTGCGGTATTCCGTGCTGCGGGACAACAGCGCCAGCCTGTAGACGGTCGTAGTCGTGTGCAGGGTGAGCTGGGTGTTGGTGGTGGATGAGATGATGGGGAGGAGGTTGCTGCGGCGGCGGGAGAGGATGCTGTTGAGAGTCCATGAGAGAAGAAGGTTAAGAACATAGTCGCGGAAGTCCGGCAAGGACCTTAGAATGCCGGTGTCCGGTTAATCAAGACCCTCTTTCTTCCTTCCCCACAAACCCGCTGTCTCACCCGTAAATCCCTTGTCCTTGTCGTGCTGAGGCCGCACATTGTGCGGCGGCCTGGGGAGTGTGTGTGCTGAGACGACAGATCCATTATTCCGGGATCGATTTCCCACAGGTTGCTCGGGTAGACGCCAGTATGGATCATCCGTCATCCGCGTTGCACACGCGAGCACAATTTCCCAGTCGCCAAGTGCCCTCGACTCTTGTCCAGATACACCGGCTGCGACGGCGAATTAAGAACTGAGCCACCGGGCCAAGTTACCTCGCTATGTGGTTGTGGCGCCGGTAGAATGTGGCCTGTTGCATCGCTTGCTGTTCTCCGAGCTCCGCGGAGTTGCCACCCCCCTCTTCTTGTGCAGGCTAACGGCATCGTGTCTTGTTTTCTGGGTGACTGTCACCTCAAATATATCATGTTCAGGTGCTGGGTATACAAATCACGATCGCACTCTCCGTGCATTTGACGAGCCGGTAGGTTCTGCCCAAAAACCCACACGAGCTATAAAATAATGTATACATTAATTAAGCTAGTTTGATTCTGAAGTCGTTGATTGTGAATCCCAGAGCCGTGACTGGAACGATTCAGACTCAGCGTGCCAACTCATTCTCCACTTCGCGTCGCACGCCACGCCAGCGCGCCCTTTTCCTTCCGCCGCGCCCAAAACCTTGTAGCGGTCCTCGCGAAAGATGCGCATTATCATCAAGGTACGCGTCTTGACATTCCTAGCCGAGAGTCAGCTAACTCGAACCTTGAACCAACCTGTAGGGAGGTGTATGGAAGAACACGGAGGATGAAGTGCTCAAGGCCGCCATTGCCAAGTACGGCAAGAACCAATGGTATGCATTTGGTAGCTCGCGCGCGCAGAGAAAGTGGCTAATCTCTGCGCGCATCGAAGGGCTCGCATCTCGTCACTGCTCGTGCGCAAGACGCCCAAGCAATGCAAGGCGCGCTGGTACGAGTGGCTGGACCCATCCATTAAGAAAACCGAGTGGTCAAAGGTATGCCCCCCTTGCGCGCGCCCGTGCGTCTAACTCATTCCATGTTGTGCGCAGACCGAGGATGAAAAGTTGCTGCACCTCGCCAAACTCATGCCGACACAGTGGCGCACCATTGCGCCTATCGTTGGTCGTACTGCAACGCAGTGTCTCGAACGCTATCAGAAGCTCCTCGATGATGCAGAGGCCAAGGAGAACGAAGAACTTGGTCTCACTGGCCCTGGTGCTGAAGCCGCACCCAGCGCCGATGACATCCGCCGTCTGCGGCCTGGTGAAATCGACCCGGACCCCGAAACTAAACCTGCGCGTCCGGATCCCATTGATATGGACGAAGACGAGAAAGAGATGCTGTCGGAAGCTCGCGCTCGCCTTGCCAATACTCAGGGCAAGAAGGCCAAACGCAAGGCGCGAGAACGTCAACTCGAAGAGGCGCGCAGACTCGCCGTTTTGCAGAAAAAGCGTGAACTGAAGGCCGCTGGCATCATGTGCGTGCATTGCTTGCGTAAGAACTGTCAAGAAACTGACGTCTCGTCACAGAATGCGTTCGCGCGCAAAGGTCAAGGGCATGGACGTGAGTTTACCTATCGTCTCTCAGGAATGCAGCTGTGCTGACATGATTTCAGTACAACGCAGATATTCCTTTCGAAAAGAAGCCCGCGGCTGGCTTCTATGATACCTCGGAGGAGCAGGCAAAGGTCTACGCGGCACCTGTGGGCAAGAATCTCCGCGCATTAGAGGGAAAACGCAAGGCCGATGCAGATGAAGAAGCTAAACGTAAACGCCAGCGCACCGACTCGAACAAAGAAGGCCAACATCAAACCAAATTCCTGCCTGCTCGTGACGCACAGATTCAGAAGCTCAAGGAGGCCGAGCAAGTTAGCAAACGCCGCAAGTTGATGCTTCCTCCTGCTCAAGTCGGCGAGGCGGAGCTCGAGGCCATTGTCAAGATTGGCCAAGCTGGGGAGTACGCCCGCAGTCTCGTTGCCGAAGGAGCTAGCTCGACAGACGGTCTTATTGGCGAATACGACAGCCTAGAGGCCGCCAAGATGGCAAGAACACCCCGAACGGCACCACAATGTGAGCTTCCTTTCGAATATTACCTTACCGCCACGATATTGATGCAGCTCTAGTCGACAATATCATGGCCGAAGCTCGGAACCTGCGCAATCTGCATCAGATGCAGACTCCTCTTTTGGGCCAGGAGAACACGCCCCTTCATGCTCCTGTCGGTGGTGGCACTGGCTACGAGAGCATCACGCCTCGACACTCGGTCTCATTCACTCCAAACCCCCTTGCCACACCATTCCGCACAGCCGAAGGCGACCCTTCCACGACTCCACGGGTCGGTAGCACCCCTTTGAGGACTCCGCTCCGAGACAACTTGAAACTCAATCCAGACGGGTCGGACTTTGGGCCGTCGTCGAAGCGTGCGCTAAAGAACGCCTTCGCCAACCTCCCCAGGCCAGCGAACGACTTCGAGATCGTGCTTCCTGATGAAGACGAGGACGAGGACGAAAACGCTGTTCCTCTGTCCGAGGAGGATGCTGCGGAACGTGATGCTCGCGTCGCAAGACGGCGGGCTGAAGAAGAGCGCAAAGCACTGGCACGCCGCAGCCTGGTCGTCCAGCGTGGCCTTCCACGACCCGTTGAAATCGATGTCGATCAAGTTCTCGCCGGCTTACCGCCTGCGGACGACGCCGAACTCGCATTTGCTCAGAAACTCGTTGACAACGAACTCATCCTCTTACTCCAGCACGATACTATCGCCCATCCGCTTCCAGGCACGTCACGCCCTGGCGGTACCAAAAGTCTATATGAGCACCCTGACGATGACGCGTTCGTGACTGCGAAGTCCCTGGTTCAGGACGAAGTTGCCTCGATGCTCGGGCTGACCGGCTCGGCTGACGATTCCCCAACAACGGAGCTTGGTATTACGCGGAAAATCAACGAATTGTCGCTGGGCAGCGACAGCAACCCATCACATGAGGTAGCCTCGTGGGCGGCGGAACGTGCCACGCTCGCGTTTGATGTCCAGAGCAAGCACTGGATCGCAGCCTCCCAACTGGACTCGTCTGTGCGGATCTCAGGGCTCGCGTACCTGCTCGACTATGACCGGGATACGATGGCGCGCGAGGCGGAGAAGACGAACAAGCAGGAGAAGAAACTCAGCGTGCAGCTCGGAGGTTACCAGGCTCGCGCGAAGGCACTCGCGAAGCGCCTGGGAGATGCATTCGAAGCGCTTCAGAGTGGTGCGATTGATCTGGAGAGCTTGACGGGCCTCAGCACGGGCGAGCGTGGTGCGGCTCCCGCGCGTGTCGAGAAGCTCTCCATGTCTGTGGACGCTCTGGAACGTCGCGAGAGGGGCCTGCAGGATCGCTACCGGGAGCTGTCGGAAGAGAAGACGGCCGTGGTGGAGCGCATTGCAGCTTTGGAGGAGCAGCTCATGGAGGCTGCTATGTTGGAGGGAGATGTCGACATGGAATCTTGATTTTTAGGCCTGAGCCTATTTCGCAGAGATCGCAGAAACGCCGCGGTGCACATACACAAAGCGAATCATCTTCAATGTTACTGTTACCTCAGAGATATATGAATTGTCAATCGTGAGAACTGGCTGAGCTCCTGAGTGCTGGTGACAACCGTGCTTCATGTCCGCTGCCCAGATTGCTCCCCATTTTTTTTTCCCGTGTCCAATAACCTCTATTTTTTTACGTCAATTTTCCAGCTGCGGAAAGGATCGCGAAATGTCTGTCCATGTTTGAGGATGGGTAGAAGCGAAGGGGTGGGCGGCAGACTCAGTTGAGCTACGGCCCGGGTGTGCTGGGACCTCGTGGGACCCTTCAGCCGAACGACTATATCTAATTGCGAGCCTTGAGAGCATGCTCATAGCTCGAGTGATCCCCGCATTCCACATCTCACACTGCCTGTCCTTTCCTCGCTTGGGAGCCGTCCTCCACTCCCTTGCCACACTCTCTCACATCCATTGCGCCATCAACAGCCGGCTCTACACGCTCTACACGTAGATCCCTGACTCTCACCGCCTCAAATCGACGTGTGCGGCCGCCAGAGTACTTGCCTCCAGCGAGACCCTGAGAGCATCTTGCACTGACACGATATAACACGACCTCTAGTCAGCGTACACACACACACTCATTGCTTCCCCGACGGCAAGTATGCCGGCGCTGGCTTTCGCATTCTCCCTTCCTCGTGCCATCGGAACGGCACAGTCCGACATCTCCGTCGACGCTGTCGTTGGGCAATATCCTGTCGCTGCTGTTATCGGAGGATCCTTCGCAGGCGTTTTCCTCACGCTCTTTGTTGCCTGCGGGTGGAAGTACTGGGGATCCCGCCTGAGCCAGCCTGATACACAAGTACGTGTTCCTTAAGGAGCTCAGCATTCGGGTGAACTGAGTCCGCCATGATAACAGCCGTCACACCTCCATGTGCCAGAAGAGAAGTTTGAGCAGATCTGGAGCCGACCCAGCTCATCCTATACCCGCAAAACCGCGCTTCCCACGTCTGGCGCGTCGGAAGAGACGGTAGAAACTATGACCAAGATAAATGAACCCGCGCCGGTCTACACCACGCCGTCAACGCCCACCAAGGGACAGAAATACCTGCTTCGTACCACGCCGGTGCCAACGGCAGGCAAGTTCTCGCCCACCAGCAAGCTTGCAGCTATGAATCAGGAAGCCTCGCGGCCCAACACGCCGACGAGCCACCGCAGCCACCGCAGCCAGAGACGCAAGGCCAGCAAGCGCGAGAGAGCTCGCGCGCCGACTCCCGTCCAGGTTGACGTTGGGCTCGGCAAGGACTCTGTGCGGTTCCCCCAGACGGGAGCACCGCAGCAAATGAAGTATGTATCGTCAATGTCACCCGGTGGCACGCCGTACGGAGTGCGTAGCGTCAGCCAGAGATTTCTGGCAGAGGACTATAGCGGCGCGCGGTTGAGCCTAACGTCGTCAATGTATAGCAGTTATGAGGGCGAGTCGCTGGGCCAGGTTCACCACTTCTTGTATGTGAGCCCGCCGCCGCGAGTGTATTAAAGAGATAAATTGTACAATCTTGTTGAACTCTATGTTGTCTTGAGCGACTCTACGAATTTCTGCAAAGTTTTGTCAATGTGAGAGCGTCTCGATGACCAGTGTGTGTACCTGTTCTGCCCTTGCAACGGCAGCCTTGAAGTCTGCGACCTCCTGATAGCAGTTGAGTTCGGTGGTCACGTTCGTTCTGCGCGAGGAGAACATCAGTCAAAAGCAGCGGGTGCGTAACAGATGACAGACTTGTAGCATGCAAGCAGCGCGTCCCGTGCAGACTTGACCTCTGGGAAGTCTTTTGGTATTCTTTGCCTGCCCTGGAACGCCTTTATGCGCTCCTGAATGGAGTCAAGGTCATGGCGCAGGCTGGCGCTGTCGGCACCCTCGAGCGCTTTCTCGCGGTCAATGTTCTCCTTCTCGAGTGCGACCGAGATCTGGTGCAGCACATCCTCTTCCTGCTCGCGCAATTTAGCGACCTCGGCACTTATTCGCGCGCGGATCTGCGTATCGAGAGTCGCCTGGCGTTCAGGCGTGACAGCAGAGCTGGACAGCTGGTCCGAGAGCTGGTTAACGAGATCCTGCGAGAACTACACGCGAACAAGTTATGAGACACGAGGCACCTGTATGAGTCAAATGTGCTGACATGAATGGGAGTCTCGTTGCGGACAACAACCTCCGTCGGCTTGGACGACGACGCGCCCATGGTCAGCGAGCGGAGTGAGTGAGAGAAATGAGACGCGCTTCCGGGAGCATTTAGATCCTCTCCCTTTGCCCACATCCTGCTCGGTAAGGTATATCTACCTCTTGACTCAACCCTATATGATGAACATCAGATGACGAGTCCGATGCTCGCGTGTTCGAGTTTCTCGTGTCATGCGCCTATGACGACTCTTACTTTTTTTACCATTCATGCTTTCCTGAAAAATCTTTGTCCCTTACTTGGCCGCCTTTTTCCGACCAGGCTTACTGATCCCTTCTGATCTGCAGATGTCATCCGACGAAGACTTTTCAGATTCCGATGATGAGCTCGTGTCTGGCGTCCAGACCACTGTCCAGCTCGGTCTCCCCGATGAACCGATGCCGATCGACTCGACCCATGCTCGCAATCCTACTTATTCACGCTTTGGTGGTCAACCAGTACGTCGTTTATCTCACTAGTTTTTGAATGCCGTATCGAGATCAACCCAGCGATAGGTCCTGTTGACTGCCCATCAACCTCCCACCGATGCGGCTACCTGCAGCAATTGCAAAAACACCATGGAGCTATTGTGCGAGTTGTGGTGCCCTCTCGAAGGTAGCCCACTTGATCGCGTCCTATATTTCTTTGCCTGCAGTCGTGGAACATGCCAGCGCAAATCCGGAAGGTGCAGGCGGCGTATCCGTTTATCTTATGGATACTGATCTTTGCCTTGTTCAGTGTACGAGCATGGCGTTCCGTGCGATATAATGTCAAATACGCAGAAAAGCTGGAGCGCAAGCGTGCTGAACGCGCAGCCAAGGCCACTGCAAAAGCTGTCGCCAGTAAACCTGCTGAAACAAAGTCAAATCCTTTCCGTGTAAGTACTTCGTATCGCAAAATTGCATCTGTCTAACCAAAAAACAGCTTGGTTCTGACTCGTCCTCCAAGTCCGGCAACCAACTGTTCGGTGGTGGATTCGGCGATGAAGATGAAGATGACGCGGCCCAGGACACTCAGTCTGATGATGAAGGGGAAGATGACGACGACGACGAGTCTGCAACAGCCTCTGAAGACGACGACGCGGCTGCCGCGGCTGTTGCATCACTTTCTTTATTCGATCCCGCAGCTGTTTCTTGGAATTCGCCATCTCCCTTCGCCCCATTATATGTTCGCAACGTTGGCGAATACCTTCCAGCTGCTGAGCCCGACCATTCCTCTGATGCTCGGCTTGAGGAGGCCGCGTACGAAGGCGAGAAGAAACCCAGTAAAGCAGGAAAGGGCGAATTCGACGAGCTCAAATGGGCCATGGAAGCGTACGAACAGAGCCTCAAGGTCGATAGTCTATTCGAGCGCTTCCTCAATCGCACCAACCTTGAACCACAGCAGTGCCTACGGTACGACTTTGGCGGCGCGCCGCTCCCATACCAGGCCGATGCCGTCTATGACGATCTGTTCCCGCTCCAAGCTGCGCCTGGCACATCAGGTGTGCCAATCACCAAGGCAGACTTTGCCGTCAGCAGCGCTGCGCCGAGGCGTACTTTCTCCGCGGACCGGCTTCCGCGTTGTTCGGCGTGCGATGCGCCACGGGTGTTCGAGTGCCAGCTCATGCCGAATCTCATCAACATCCTCAAGTCTTCGAGCGCGGCCACAAAGCAGACAGACGAGCAGCGCAAGGCTGAGCTCGAGCGCGTGCTCTCGCGCAAGGGCGTCACGGACGAGCGGGGGACGATGGAATGGGGTACATGCCTCGTGTTTTCTTGTTCAAAGGACTGTACTGATGGCAAGGAACCTGTCGCAATTTGGAGGGAGGAGCATGTAATTGTGCAGTGGGAGGCTTGAGATATGTGGTTCTGGACCTGTTTGCTTATAGGACTGTGGCCAAAGAAATGGCGTTGTTTTACCACGCCAGCTATGTCAGCGATTCTCCCCCTTTCGCAGAGTATTTCCGATGCAATGTTAATCAAACCATTGTACCTTCCGGAGCATAAATAAATATATAGAGCACTCCACTGTTTGTCGTGATACAGTTGCAATGTCAAGTATAGGATACTAGGATACAAAGATTCTGGAAGGAATATAGCTACAGACGCGACGCAGAAGGACTCGTGCGTGTGTCCTTCGGCATCGCGTGCAGGCAGTCCATGGCTGCAGCTTCAAGTCAAGTCCAAATAATGACAATCGCCGCACGTTGCGGTGATACCACCTCTACGCTCCCTGAATGTCCACGAAGGTGACAGCGAATGCATCCTCTAACTGCTTGACGCAGGTCAGGAGCGAATCCTCGGCTGACGTCCACTCCAAAGAAGTGGTAACTGCGTACTCGTCCTGTGCGAGATGCATCAGCTCTGTATTCGTGGCACGAGACAGATGAAACGTACTGTCGGGCATGCAGAGGAGCTCTCATTTAAAGCTACAGACGAGTCAGACAAGGTGGCCGACCCAACTGCTCCGTCAAAGTAACCGAAGAGTTCCGTCCTCCCAAGGGTGGCACCACTCAGGTTAGCGGTGACGTTGAGAGAGAAGGTGTTGTCGAACGCCTCAAAGCGATCTTCCGGTGTCGAGGTCGTCGAGAGCAGCGCTGTGAGGACAACGCGGATGAAGCTGACGGGTGAGGTGCGACAGGCGCTAGTGCAAGCAGGCTGCTTCCAGTTCGACATATTGTCGTAGTATGTGTTGTCGAGGAGACTAAAGTGCCGAGAGGACGTGCGGAGGTTGCAGATATGAATGTGGCGAATGGAGTTGGTGGTACTGGGTGAATGCAAGGACCTCACCATGCCACACATCCTTTATACACAGGCATCTGGCTGGCAACGCAATTTCGAGCGAATGCACCCCTAAACTAGAATCCCTCGCACTGCACCAGCTGGCTCCTGCGGAGGACTGTTGACCGGATGCAAATTCGGCTACCGTCACCTCAAGCATTGAGTCGGTGCGCAGCAAGACCGGCCCAGTTGCGCTGTTTGGTGAGTCTCAGAGGATTCGCACTTGGAGGCGCATGGCCAGCGGCTGGCCAAGGAGGACAGGGGAAGTTTGTGACTTGCTGCGAGTCCGTTTCCCGACGGTGTTTGCAAGGCGGGTTTAAGAGTGGTGTACGACCTCCTTGCCCATTATGGCACGGTGCGTTGTAACAAAAGGAGGCGCTGCGGTTGAATCGTCTGTTAAGAGTGCATTGTGGCAAACCTCGATGCCATCACCGAACACAGCCCGAAAGACTGAGCTTGGTCCGCTGCATTTGACTAGTCCCTAGGTGTGCGTACGCAATCACTATGCTTCACATGCTAATCAGATACGCATTGGCTGGGGTTTGAGAGCAATCAGAGCAACATGGTGCAACTGCCCGCGCCATTCGAAGAAACGAAACACATTTCAATGCGGCGATTGCAGGCCAGCCATTTCCTGATAAACTAAAAGGCGATTATGCACTTCCAGTGCCGAACACCGAGGGTAATCTAGTGATGGTCGCCCGTGCGCAAGCCATGGGGTCTCGACCGTACAGTGGCTATATATCTCGCATAGGAAAACATCATGACAAGCCGCCGCCGGGAGAAAGGCAAAGGCCGCTCATACTGGTCAGTAATCGACCAGCACGCGACTGCGCCCAAGTCCGTGATTGGTCTTTAAAAAAAGCCTGGTCAAAGGCTTTGCAAACTGATGCCCTTTGGGTGTTCGACCTGATCCTCGGCATCATCCACGATAGAGATAACCACAACAACAAAAATTATCGTGCAGATGAACAGATAGACGGCGTTGAACGTTCTGTCCAGGCCCATGAAGCCGCGGCCGCTGACAAGTCGGTGTGTGTTGTTCAAGAACGTCCGAACGGAGACCAGCATGAGAAGGATGGCTGCGACAACAAGCATGACGGCGCTGGCCAGATCGTAGTCGTGTTCGTGTCCAGATTTCTGTGCAAGACGTGTGTGAAGGCCGAAGGAAAGAGAGAGAAGACCCAATAGCAGACCCAGCCTGTTGATCGACATGAGACCTCAGCAAACAAAGCGTCACGGACGCGACTGACCTGAACTGGGATAGGAAATTGCGCTCTATTGCGCAGCCGTCGCGGCAGTCAGACGCTTTAAGTTCGCTCATGACGCAGAACCAGCAGCAGGCGAGGCAGTATGTTGTTAAAGCTGGCTGAAGATTTTGAAAAAGGGTGCGAAGTGGAGAGCGTTCAAAGTCCGCATGCGCGACTGGTTGACCTCATTCCTCATTGCCGAGTGTCATGGCGTGGCTAGAAGTCGTGTCGACGGCGAGCACCGTGCTTTTCCGCGTCCTCGTTTATGTCTACCTTAGAATCGTACGCGCTTTATTCACATATCATGTATGCGCGCTGATGCTCGTCCTGCACAGCTGCCTGCAACTAAGGGCAAGTTCATCCTACCGCCACTGTTCCTCATCTCCACCGCCGCACATCTTCTCGTACAAAAGCAGTCCGTCGCCGCCCAGAGTGAGATTGCGCCCCCAGTAGACGTCAAGCTCGAGACGACAGAGACGGAGACGGTCGAACGGAATGAGGATGGCGAGGTTGAGGTTAACAAGATCGTTGACGTCGTTGTTGTCCCTGCAAAGGACGTAAAGGCACCCGCACAACCTGAACAGTCTGCCTTGAAATCCGGTCTGCGTAGTATATTCGAAACCATCGTCGGCTCCAACGTCCAAAAGCCCGGTCTCAATGTTCTGGGCAACGTCTTGCTCTTTGTGGCGGCTGTCGACTTCACCGTGCACCCGTTCATTTACGAGTATGACGATGTCGTATTCACGCGCGTCGGTGCTCTGACCCACAACTCTGCCAAGGTCCAGGCGCGCTATCCTGGCCTTGAGGACGGCGCCGCTCGCATCCTTTATCGCAGCGCAGTTTCCGCCGGCGCCTGGAAGGACGGTCCTTTACTCATCTTCGACAACAGTACCGACTACGTTGCAGCTGCCAAGATCACTAGCCTGTACCCAAGCACCCAGTACGAATACGTGCTGGCGTATCCGAACGCAACTATCCTACCATATCCCGCGTCACCAATCCCGTTCCGCACTTTCCCCGACACCCAGCTTACGTCCGGCTCCGGCACCCACTTCAAGTTCCTAGTGTCCAGCTGCGCTATGCCCAACTTCCCATACCTGCCCTTTCATGGCACGCGTGTCAAGGGCTTCGACCTGTTGGCGGACTACCTCTGGCCGCAAGCTTTCAACGCGCCACTGCCCCAGACCTCCACCGATGAGCCGGAACCAGTCATTGCGGAACAAGTTCAGGATATCTTGCCGGAAACAACGCAGACCATCACGGAACCAGCCAGTGCGACTCCAGAAGCCGAATTCTCGACTTCGACGACGGCAACGGATACCATCGAGCCAACCAGCACAATCGAGACCGGGTCTTTCACGGCCGCTCGTGGCGCTGCAACCCAGACACCGGGCTCAAGTGTTCCCACGGAGTTCATGCTTTTCCTGGGAGATTTTATCTACGCGGACGTGCCCTGGGGTTCGCAGACTTTGGATCACTACCGCAGACTGTACCGCCGCATGTTCGCCAGCCCTAGCTTACGCAAGGTTTACGAGCGTCTCCCCATCTTCACTATCTACGATGATCACGAGGTAAGCAGCCATTTGGTCAGTTGTTCGAATCCCTTGCTAAACTCCACCAGATTGTCAACAACTTCGCAGGCAACAACAATGAGACCAAGGAACCTTGGGTGAACGCATCAACTGCATATCACAACTACCTTGGTTCCGTGAATTACGATAGCCGCCGCGGACATACTCACTATGGTGAGAGTCTCTCTAATCCGCGAGAAAATCGCTCATAAATAATACAGAGTTCCGATATGGCGACAACGCGTTCTTCGTGATGGACACTCGCAAATATCGTTCCGATGACTCCGTCGAGGAGGCAGAGCGCACAATGCTCGGCGAACAACAACTTGTTGCGTTCCACAACTGGCTTAGCCGCGTCAACGGTACCGCGGTCTGGAAGTTTGTTGTCAGCAGCGTTCCTCTTACGGAACTCTGGGGCTACGACGCCCAGAAGGATAGCTGGGCAGCGTACGAGGACGAGAGGCAGTCCATCATCTCTGCGTTGACGAGTGTCCAAAATATCGTAGTTCTCACGGGCGACCGCCACCAATTCGCTGCAGTCGACTACATGAACGGCCGTCTCCTCGAGGTCAGCACCAGCCCGATGTCACAATTTGACCTCGCCGTCAACGGCTTCCCGGCACTGCGCCGCTGGGCTTCGGAGAAGACGTTCAGCAAGACTGTCACGGCTGTTAACGCGACTGATGGCACGACGTATCAGACCGCAGTCGAGTACCCCGTGGAGCGCGTTTTGGAATACGTGCCCAAGGGCAACTACAAGGTATCGAGCATCGAAGTGGATACGAGGGACCAAAACGCACCAAAGCTCGTCATTGAGCTCATCGTCGACGGCAAGAGCGTCTGGCACCTCAAGGCAAAGGGCCAGCCCGTCCGCTTGAGCGCAACCCAGGCTTTGGGACGCCAGCTTTCGCAGGGCTTGAAGGATATCCTTGGACTGGTCAAGCTCCGCCCCAGCAGCTGGTTCTAGATTTTGTCTCGACGGTTTCCAGTCCAACTACCACGTCGCTAAAAGCAGAGAGCTGGGCGGGATGGATGATATAACGAAACGACGGAGACCGTGACCTGCATTGCGCAGGAACGATAGTGTCCAGTCTCTAACCTCGTGTACGATTGAATGTTAACTAACGGTCTCATCTCTTCACGCCTGATTACCTTGTAAAGTTCCGTGGGTGAAAACTAGTGTTATGAAATTCCGTGCGTGAAATTGAGCATGAGCGTGTCGGGGGGCGGAACGCCGGTGCCGTGTGCTTCTCAAAGATCCGAGTCAGTCGTGCACTTCAAAATTTATAGTCGGTCCATAAGCTTCAGGGCTACTATAACTAACGGACGGGCCGGGTGCGCTGCGAACAGGTTGCCTTCAGCTCATCTCGATAGCGCCATGAGCGCGCAGACACTCACTCTCGAGCGGACAGCGAGCCCAGTCTCCCGGTCTGCAGACGACAAAGCCACGAAGGACTCCAACTCCTTCGCACAGACACCTGCACTATCTCGCGTGTCCACTACTCCCGCACCTGCTGCTGCAATTGCGGACCCCGAGCTACTATTACCACCCAAAGCCTCACTTGGTGTCATCCTCATTAACAACTTGCTACAGCAGGTGAGCACGTTGAAGCGCGTGACTCCTTATATGAACACATATACCGACACAATCCTGCCAGATATCTTTCTTCATTATCGTTTCGTCCTCGAACGAGTATGCGAAAGAACTGGGAGGAACTTCAACGTTCTCCGGTGTAGTCATCGGTATTCCCACTGTCATCTCTGGCATCACTCTCCTGCCACTCATGCGATACGATGGAGGTGTGATATTCACAGTTTGCTTTCCGACGCCGCGCCGCTCATGGATTGTCTGTTTACGTAGGCGGCTACAAGCTGCCGCTCCATCTTTCCTGCGGTGCATCTATTGTCGGACATATTCTCTACGCGCTGGCGTACCCGACGCGCCAGCTATACCTCATCCTTGCCGGCCGTATGGTCAGCGGAGTCGCATTCAGCATGTTCATGTACCACAAGCGGTACTGCGCGGACCCCCGCATCGTCGGTATCAGACGGCGGACGACGCTCGCAAGTCTCCTCGTGCTCGGACAGGCGCTAGGCATGACCTTGGGCCCGCTCTTTGGTGGCTTATTGTTCAAGGTCGGCTTTGGCAACAAGTGGTTCAATGGTCTCACCAGGTGAGTTGAAGTCGATCGGCTATGTTTCAAGCGCTGAGTGATATTCTGTATTTCATCAGCCCTGGCTGGGTCATGGCGGGCATATGGGCCGTATATTGGGTTTTCACAAAGCTACTCTTCGAGGACCCGCCTCCAGTTCAACCTCAGCCGTCGTCGACTGAGCTTACACCGATAGCCGTCACTGCCGGCGACACCAGTACGCACTTGTCCAGCCTTTACCACAGAACCCATCCCTCGCAGCCCGAGGGCCTCGTTTCCGAGGCCGCAATAGAAGAGCAGGCACCAGTCGCCACTCCTTCAGACGAACGGATGTCCCTCGCGCGCTGGCTCGTTGCAGCGCTCATGTGCTGGAGCGCCATGACCTGCTTCTTCGTCCTCGGCGCATGGGAGGCCAACATCCCCGTCTTCACCTCGTCCGCGCTGCCCGACGTCAGCCTAGCGTTCTCTCCGACCGGCGCAGGCAACTTTATGGCGATCGGCGGCGCCATCGCCACGCCGCTTCTCCTAGCCAACGCGTTCCTCGCACGTCGGATGCAGGACCGGCACATTCTGCTCACAGGGTTTTGTATCGGCGCCGTGGGACTGGTGATTTTCACTTCTCTCCTGGGCAGCAATATCAAAATCGGCTACGCCCCATTGCTCGTCTGCTGGACGGCGGTTGCGCTCGGGTTCAACGTCGCCAGCACGGTCTCGATGAGCTTGATGAGCAAGACGCTCCCGCCGGGACTCAACGGTCGCACCAGCCTGGCCGTGCAGTACTCGAACTACTGCGGGCGCGTGTGTGGAGCCGTGTGGGGAGGTTCAGGCGTTGCTGTGGGCATGCTGGGTTATATTGGGTTAGAACTTGGTATTGTTGGAGTTCTCGGGGTGGGCAGCTGCGCCCTGTGGAGGGACATGAAAGCAAAGACAGGATGAGTTGGCTCAGGGTCCTAATGTTAAGTCATAAACGTTCATATTGCTCCCTCGTAGATAATAGAAAGTAATACTGTTTGGACTCGATTGGATGTGAGTTGCGCTTCGGCACGCGCGACTCTATTGCATCGTGGGCTCCACGAGTAGGCAAGGGTCGTAACTCACTTCCATCGTTGAAGTTCCGACGTTTCGTTCAGCTGTATACTTTTTCATAGCTCGTACAAGATCAAGCCAGGTCAGAGAGCAGTAGCGTAACAAGGAGACACGAGCCGAACACGATGGACAATACTAGACAAAACAGCAACGTGAAAAGATGGTCATCGTGGTACATTTCGTGAGCTTAGATGTCGTCGATGTCTACATCGCCGTCGTCGTCGCCGAACTCAAACGTGCACTCGCCCTCGTCCTCGCCGAACGTATCCGTCTCGTTAATCTTGGCGTTCTCGGGCAATTCGCTACAACCGTCGCAATCAGCAGTGGGGACTAGCAAATCAGAGATTCCGGACGTACCCATAGGCTTTGAGACTGCGCGCCTCGTCGGCGGTGTATTTGACGATGACATCTGCCTTGTCGTCTTGGAACTCTCGCAAGGAGATCAGGATGATGTCACCCTGGTTGATCCAGACCTGTGGACACAACGCGGCGTAGGTCAGACATTCTGACACAAGCCAGACGAAGGCGGCGGGCGACGGACCTTCTTGCGCATTTTGCCACGAATGTGCGCCAACCTCTTCTCGCCGTCAAAGCACTGTGCCTCAAGGCGGCCGTTTCCCAGCATTTTCGTGACTTGCGCATATTCTGCGTCGCGGCCGAGATCAGGGTTCCGAACCGCTTGCACGGGCGCGAGGGGGGGGGGGGAAGGCGCACCTTGACCGTCTTCCTTGAAGACGAGCTCACGCTTGTCGTCGTCGTTCTCGTTCTTTCCACGCCTCCTGTTCTTGCCTCCCTGAAAACGAGCGAGATCAGCGACCGGATGGAGGTATGAGGCGCCGGCACGGGTGGTGGCGTGGGCCGCGGTGACTCGGGGCGACAAACGCCAGCCTTGTGCACACAAAGCCTGCGTGGCCCCGACCACTACACCGAGCCATGATTGGAGGATCCAGCGACGTACCTTTCCCTTGTTCTGGTGATTTCAGTACCACGGTCCATGATTACGACGAGAGCGTAAGCAGGAGTCGCGCAGGGCCAAAAATGCAATGCAAGTCGTGAGCAACGATCGAGAAGAGCAACGAGGGCGCGGGGTGTGTGGCCCACAAACCTTGGGCATGGTGTGCGCGGTGAGGGTCTAAAGCCAAAGCACGGGGAATTGTCCGGGAGCAGTCAAAAGTACGCTGCCGGCGCAACCCCCGACTTGGTGACTCCTTACACCACCAAAAAAAATACCAGCAATGTCTCATTGCTTGTTGCCGATTTGGGGGTCTCTCAGCTGGTCTCAGTGACTTGATATGACTCGTTGCGCTGGCATTCAAAAGCTCGGCCTAGTTTGCACTTCTCGCTCTCACCAACAACCATCATGACTTTGGACGTGCTCGACTTCCTCGCCGACAAGGGCGGCAACCCTGACGCGATTAAGGAGTCCCAGCGTAAACGCGGGCTCCCTGAAGATATCGTGGACGAGGTGATCGCGATGTACAACGAGTGGATAAAGCGTGCGGAACCGTTTTTTGAGATGGATGGTGCACTGACCGCGCTCCTAGTCGATTTCGGTGTCCAGGGCGTGCAAAGAGAAAGCAATGCACTCCAGAAAGAGATCGGTCTCAAGAAAAAGGTGCGCGATCTTTTGATACTGGGATGTATTCCTGCTGTGGCTCATAACATGATCGTGGTCGGTAGAACAAGGAGAACGCAGACGAGCTTGTTGCTAAGCGCAAGACGCTTGAAGACCAAATCGCAGAACTGAAAAAGACTGCTCTCGAGGCTGAGCAGAAAATGCGTGCCCGCGCACTCGCAGTTGGCAACATCGTCGGTCCCAAGACGCCCGTTAGCATGACCGAGGACGACAACGCCATTCTGCGCACATGGCATCCAGAAGGTCCTAATGCACAGCCGGAGCACAAGACCACCATTCTGCCACATCACGAGGTTCTGCTCAGGCTAGACGCTGTAGATCTCGACCGCGGCCAGAAAGTTGCCGGACACCGTGGTTTCTACCTCACGAACGACGGACTTGACCTCAACCAGGCTCTCATCTCTTATGGCCTTGACTTCCTGCGAAAGAAGGGCTACAAGAAGATCATGCCGCCCTTCTTCATGCGCAAGGACGCCATGGCCAAGACGGCCCAGCTCGAGCAGTTCGATGAGGAATTGTACAAGGTCACCGGCGACGAGGACGACAAGTACCTCATCGCCACCTCCGAGCAGCCTATCTCGGCCTTCCACAGCGACGAGTGGTTTGAGAGCCCCTCGACGCAGCTGCCGATCAAGTATGCCGGCTACTCGACCTGCTTCCGCAAGGAGGCCGGCTCGCACGGGCGCGACACCTGGGGCATCTTCCGCGTACATCAGTTCGAAAAGGTCGAGCAGTTCGTCATCACTGAGCCTGAAAAGTCGTGGGAGATGCTCGACAGCATGGTTGCGGCCTCTGAGGATTTCTATCAGAGCCTCGGGCTGCCCTACCGTGTTATTGCTATTGTCTCCGGCGCGCTCAACCTTGCCGCCGCGACCAAGTACGATTTAGAGGCGTGGTTCCCGTTCCAAGGCGCGTACAAGGAACTGGTCTCGTGTTCGAATTGCACAGACTACCAGAGCCGAAGACTCGAGATTCGTTGCGGCATCCGCAAGCAGGGCGAGCAGCGCAAGAACTACGTTCACATGTTGAACGGAACGTTGTGCGCTACCGAGCGTGCCCTCTGCTGTGTCGTCGAAAACTACCAGGACGAGAACGTGAGCTTGTCGCACAATTTTGTAGATTTCATTTCTAATATCCTCAACAGGGCATCGTCATACCCGAGGTCCTACGACCATACATGCAAGGGCGGGAGCGAATCGACTTCGTCAAGGAGCTGCCCAAGAGCGTCCAAAAGAAGAAGGCTTAGATCACGAGTGCACTGTTTTTTTTATCATGTGAATGCAGTTATTCGTTGTACCAGCAGAGTTTGACAGATGCCAGCGTTTGTACTGATCTGCGCAAAGGTCCCACTCGTACATGGAGCCGGCGGAAGTGTGAGGCAAGCTAAAACGGTGCAGTGTGCACTTTAAAGTGGGATCGTCAGGCTGTCAACCCTCCCCTTGCACCGTTCATGCGCCTTCACGTCCCTCGACCCTTTCTCATGCAAATGCTGCACCCCACCATGCGATATCCGCTCGCAATCACGCAGGTCAAGCCACCCCTGGACGAGCGACGCCTTCAAGGAAGACGCGCAGTCGAGTGATCGCCACACATTCCAGTCGCATAACAAGCCGCATACCCAAAAAGCCCGTTGCGAAGATCTTGGCAGACCACGCGAAGGCGTGGCCATGGGCTCACGTCATTGCAGACTCGCGACCGCACCGCGCCACACGTCCGTCTGTAAGTGCCCAGCTGCATGATCTAGTGTCTGATCTGCTAGCCTCCGCCAATTGTACCGATGTTCCCCGGCTGATTCAGACAAGCCTTCCAATCTAGCTGACGATAGCGTGTTCAACGGGGAAGCGAGCCGGGCAAGCCAACTCTATGCAACCTAAGGGCTGCATCCCGCGAACAACAAGCTGGTCGGCGTCGGTGGATGTCTGGGCACGAAGAACATGGTGTGACAGCCGACTTCAGTGGCCCGCAGGGACAAAAGGTCAACAGGCGTGCAGCCGAGAGTGACGAAGCAGTGAACGCAGCGCAGTAAAACGAGATGCGACAGACGGTCGTGGCCCTGCAAGTTGCTGCTCCCTCCGCAGACCGCGCAGACGCACGCAGTACACCAGGCTCGGAGCAAACTGTAAGCGAAAGGAACGGTCATGCAATCGAGCTCGATGTCAGGCTAAACCCTATCATCACGAACATCAAACGCGTGGTCGCCAACTACGGGCAGTTCTACGGGGAGGGATGAGGGAGAGACCCAGGCACCAAGGCCGGATCCAGAACAGCAGAACAGCACACCGTAGCTCCTTGACGTCTGCCTCTCGACTCACCTTATGCACATCGACCGAACCTGCTCTGCATGTTGTCTATCCCACGCAACACCAGCCCGATCACACCAAGGACCCAGCCCAGGTGCTTCCAATGCGTACGCCGACGCTTTGAGCGGGAGCTGCGAGCGCTTAACGACACGCGAGGAGCCTGCAATCCTCGACGCATCACGCTACAGCATCCACGCTCTGGCAACCGAAGACACCAGCGAAGCTTGCCATTTACCGGAGGAATCAAATACGCCACTCAGGCCGCCTGTACGAATGGGCACTACACCATATTTCGCCAACCAAGCACGTATAAAACGGCTGGAAGAACTGGACCTGATCGCGTCGCGGCGACGCGCAATGGGTACAGCCGAACACGCGTGGGACGGAGCAGCCTTGAATGTTGAGTCTCGCTCAGCGCCAGCGGGTATGCTCAGACGCGTTCCGCACGTTCTCTGTCTGTGGGTCCCGCACTGCCGGCGCAGGAGAGAGAAACGCTTGCGTTCAGCGCAAAGCCAAAGACGAATGTATCCGTCCCGCAGTAAAACAGACAGTTGGGAAGGTGCAGTTTCAGCTAGATCCTGCGAAGGATGTGCGACGCATGCTCAACAACCCGACATGTTTCGCGCATCCTTTGAATGTGGCTCCCGCACTTCCGGCGCAGGAGAAAGGATCGCGCGCGTACAGCACCGAGCGAAGAGGAGCTTGCAACAACCTAAAAATGCAGAACTGCGCTTGCCATGACCCTCTGGATGTGTGGTCCGGCGAATACTGCGGGTCGAGGACGTCTTTGCACATAAGCATACCACGCTGGCGCGTCGTCGCGGGATTGTAGGTGCATCCTAACCAGCACGCATGTGATCAGGTCATGAAATAGGCGAGTAGAATTGAAGCGGCGCTGGGCAGCGGGGAAGTAAGGGTTAGATATCGACGCGCGGACGCCAGCAAAGCCAACGCCCACGACTGTCGGGATCAAGTGGGGCGGGAGGTCATGATGGCATGAAATGGGGCAGCGATGCGCGAGTGACGGGTCCGGGGCCAGGACACGAGCAGGGTTCAGTCGGTGTGCGCGTGGTCGGAGAGGAAGGAGACAAAACACTTTCGGCTTACGCCGGGACTAACCTGGTACTCCGCTCGACTCCGCATATTCTTCAAAGCGCGTGTCCAGAGACTAGTATTCATATGGTATTCAATATGTACATCTGCCTATTGTGACAGTGTCCACGTCTCAAGCAACCGGGTGATCCGCTGGCGTTCGATAACAACCATACCATCAATGTTCAATCGTCTGGCACGCACAATCGTCTCAACCTTAGTTTCGTACTCGCCCTCCTCCCCACCCGTGCGCGAAATGACTGCTTGCGCAGACTCCTCTCCAGACTCCAACTTCACGAGCTCGGCAAGTGGCACCTCATCGCTTTTCGCGACATGCACGACGCGACGCTCGCTCTCAATTGGTGCCCGTACCTCCTGGTCCCACGCCTTGGGTCGGAAGTTCTTGAAGTTGCGCGACGATGGGTAGTCATCAGCACTTGGTGATCCCAGCTCAGATGTCTCACGCTTCCGCTTTGTCCCTTTGACTGGGGATTGTGTCTTCTTCCAAGGCGTAGCTTCGTCGTCTGACGGTGCATCAAGGGCCTGACGAACACGCCACCGCAGCTCTCGAGCCACAGCTGGCGCGTCTTTGATACGGTCGGTAGGTACCGCATCCTTTGCTTCTCGCCGCTGCGAATCGGAACTGCGCTCCATTAGCCGCACTTGACCAACGAGGAAGTCGGCCAGAGCGGCAACACCCTCCAGTACCCGCTCACTGAACTCCTCCTTCGCACGAATATCCCGTAAATATTTCTCCCCGACATACCAGCATAACCTGCGGCAAAGTTAGGCAGGACGAAACAGCCTCAATCTGTGTACACGCACTTGGGAAAGTGAGGAAACTGAAACTTCTTAGGCACACCGGTGGCGAGCTCGATTTCGCGAACACGTAGCTCTGCATTTGATCAGTAACTGGCTTTGTAATAAGCGGTAAAGAGAAGAAACTCACGAGTAGGAATGCTATATGAGTGTAAGAAGTTTCCACCAAAGACGAGCGCGTCAACGGGCGTATACTGTAGAAAATGAGGGAGAACGTCCGAGAAGAAAAGATAGAACGCACGACTGCATGAATCCACCCTGACGGGATGAACCTATATGGGTGTGAGTTCAGTAACATGAGCGCCAAGTCGCGGGTGGCGCGCACATTGTATTGCCTGCGTGGAGATGGACCTTCACAACTTCGTCCACTAGATCGCCATACCACGTTGTGGATTGCGCTTCGCTTCCAGACCAGTTCTTGTACGCCTCCAGGTTGGCTGGGGTAGGTCGGACGAAATAGAAGACCTGTATGTGCTATGAATATTTGGTTTGGTCGGTGTCTATAGGTTCACCAACCTTCTCGCCATTAACAATATGGTAGTAGACGGACGACCCTGCGAAATCAACATGCCAATCCTATAATGCATCAGATTGAGTGATCATCCTCAGACTGCTCGATCTACGAACCGTCCACGCATTCTCGACACCCATGAGGCAATACAGCTGAACCTTAGGATAAACTTGCGGTTTCGCCTTCTTTGTCGAAGGCCAGAACTTGTCGACCCAATCCAAATCGCGTACCAGTCGTGGAGGAAGGATACTCTCGGCCAGCTTGGTGTTAGAAATTTCAAGCGAGATAACGTTGCGGATTTTGTCCCTACTTTCCGATGGTGTGGCATAATACTCGCCCCAACGGCCGAGATTCCAATTTGGCAGACCCTGTTGCGCGGCACAGTCTAAATGAACGATGAGTGAGAAGCGAAGCATGGCGAGATTGAACGTACCGATGACTTCGACTGGTGTTGCCTCGCCGACGGAAGCCACAACGTCCGCAACAGTGAAACCGGGTGAGGGCATCGTGAGGCCAAGGCCCTCCGTTTGCTCGACGACGATAGGTTCAGTCATCGCGTTGGGATCGTGGGCAAGCCATTCCACGCCCACATCCTTGCCATCCATCCGCTTAAAGTTGTCGGGGATAACTTTCCGCGAATCTAGCCATTGCACCCACTTTGTAGGGTTGTGGGCCAGTCCTTCTGCTAAGCTTGCGTACGAGGCGAGGTCCTTCTTTTGTCGACTCGACTTGCGCGGCGGTCCCTTGAAAGTGATTATTCGCGCGGGATTCGCGTCCCGACACGGCGCGCAGAACCTGCACGTGAGTGAGGCCAAGCGTCTTGCTGTATCTCTGACACGACATACCACTTGTCTACAGAGTCGACAGACGCGGTCTCTGAGCTGCTGGGTGTGCATTTCCAATGAAACCAGCTCTTGCATGCGCCGCACTGGATCCATTGCGTTTTGTCCGAATCCTCGTCGTCAAGGTCCTTCTGCTTGCACTCAGCGCAGGAGTCGCTGCCACCGGAGGGACTAGATTCTCGCTGCTCAGGACTATTCTCGCCACCATTAACCTCATCGTCGCCAGGATTCGTCGAGGCGCGGGGTTTGCGCTTGCGAGACCGTGTCGCTGCCATGCCTGCAGATTGAGTGCAACTTCAACACGGCAAAGGCCGGGCGCTGTGCGAAGTCAAAGCATGATCACCAGAGGCGAAACTGCTGTGACTATCGCAAAGTCTCCACATGTGAACATGGAGTGAACTGTGACAATGAGTCTCGGTAGTTCGGAGGCGGCACGGAAGTATCGGATGACCCTCAATTCCAACCTCCGAAGCTGGCGCTTCGGTACTGGCTCTACAGCACGGGCAGGATAAGGGTGAAAGAGGCATTCCTATTCCTATGACCCTCGATCGATGACTCAGATTTGCAGATGCAGTCCCTTTGGGCATATCTGGTGCACGGCGTAGTGGCTCCATGGAAAAGAGTCAACTCTCGAGCATCAGCAAGCTGTAGAGCAGGATACTCCTTCTGAGACAGTATTGTTACGAGGGTCCTCTCAAGATGCGGCCGAATCTACATTGCAATCACAAGATGGTATGTACTGGTGATTAATAAAATTGACTTCGCACGGTATGGAGAGCGAAGTTATGAGGGTGTCAGGATCTCGACTTCTCCAGTTATGTGCAAAATTTCCTGTCTGGAGCGCAGAACATGACATTGCGAGCATAGCCAGGCATTAGCTAGCCGACATACGGCCTTTTGTCCGCCGCAACTGCGGGCTGCGTAAACGACTCCAAACGTCTCTTGCTCAGGAGACAGCTGCGGTTTGGAATGAACCTTACGGAACTCATCCTACGACCAGTCTGGGCGCTGATTGCTCGCGCAGCCCGCTTTTCACCGCAGCTCAACTCGGTCCCCAGTTCCGAGCAGCTGCGGCGCAACTGCCTGAATGAAAGCGGCGGAAATCGTTCAGGACTCGCGGTGACAGGAGAACGCGTGTCCCAGATGCAGCCCGCTGCGACACTATAAAGCGACGAGACTTTCAACACGAAGCAGTCACCCCATCACCACGCAACATGTCTGACAGCAACAAGCCCTGGCCTCCCATTGACGTTGAACTTCCCTCGTATGGGCCGCCGGCTTCGAGCTCGAGTGCTTCGACGTCAGGATCGACGCCGCCCGCTCCAGCAATTGCTCGTTGCAACTTCATGACCATCGAGCGGCCGCACAAGAAGATCGAAGGAGCTTTCGTGATAGATCCAAACCTCCCCGTATTGGAAGAGCAGCTGCCTCGGATGAGCACCGAAGAGCAGGAAGCAGGTCGGCGCGCCAACCTACGCCTCTTTAGCAAGCACGATTATATCAAGGTCGACGTGTGGATCCTGGACTGGCCAAACACAATTGCGAATGAGAAGCAGCCGATGAGCAGCTGGCTACACTTCGACGCCACGCATGATGGTGGTGACATTCGAATCGTGAGTTCTTCAAGAGTCCTCGAGTGTTGGCAGAAGTGCTGAAGCCGTAATAATTGCAGCATTCGCTCGGGAATGCGCCGTGCAAGATATCGGTCGTCACTACGCATGCCACTACCGACGTGCAGCTGCCTAATGACTATACGGGCCTGCTCACTTTCCACCGGAAGCATGGTTCAGTCTCGGGCCTGTTGCCAGAGCGAGTAACCACCATCTCGGATATCGGCGGCACCCTCAAATGTTTCATTGGAGACGCCGCACTCCTGAGTACGCAAGGTTCTCCGCTTACTTGCTTCCTGCTCTTTCTAAGATCAAACGACAGGTGCACCATGGACAGGACACTCGCTCGACGTTCGCGCAACACATGGCAAACTCAAGCTGCAGTTTGGAACAAAGCCTCGTAACCTGACACCACCTTAGTTTGAGGCAGTTGGCACAATCGAGGACAAAAAGAACGGCAAAGAGCTCAAGATCTGGCTTCCGGCGCTGGCATTTCTGAGAATGTCCCGATTATTGATGGCTGTACATAAGGGGATTTCAGCTCGTCACTTAGCTTCTGTATGTCGTTGTTTCAAGGACAGGCTTTTCGGCTTCAAATGAGTATACCATTGCAATGAGAATGTCCATCTTTCTGCGCACAACAACTAGAGCCTCGCTTGAACTGGCACCGGGCGCCTTAAAAAGTCATAACCCTCTCCGCTCGGTCGCTCCGGATCGGCCATACGAGGTTTGACTGAGCATCAGTCAGTTGGCTAGATCTTACGGAGGTCTGGAAGCAACTCACCGACAGTCATGCTCAACAGCCATCCCACCAGCCGCTTTAGGCACAGGAAACACGTAAGATTTTGTTTCTGAAGTAGACTGCCTTCGCCAGAACGTGAACAATGTCGTTCTTCTGGACAAAACTTATCATGAGTTCGGATGATCCTAAGCAGCAACTGTGCCATCTAGCACGACTGTCTCTGCGTTCTGCGTTTACGAAAAGTCAGACAATCGAGCAAACTGTAATCAAGAATCTAGATTCTACGCGCAGACACTAATACATCCCGACTGATCGGCTACGAGCAACCCGATCACGCGCCATACGGCCCCGGATACCCCTGGTGCTGCTGCATACCGCGCTGCTGCTGTTGTTGCTGTTGCTGCTGATAATACTGCGCCTGCAACTGCTGTTGCTGCTGAGGATCCATACCACCCATCATGCCGACCTGGCCAGGGTCGTGCATGCCCTGCTGCGCCTGCATCTGCTGCTGTCGGAGTATGTAGTCCTGCTGCTGCTGTGCCTGCTGCCGCAACAGCGCATAGTCGAGCTGTGGGGGCTGCTGCTGTTGTTGGCCCGGTGCGTTGTACTGCGGCTGCTGCTGGGGCTGCTGAGGTGGGTAACCTTGTTGGGGTGGTTGCTGCTGGGGTTGTCCGTATGCCGCGTGCTGGTGTTGCTGTTGCTGCTGGTGTTGCTGCTGAGCCAACTGCTGCTGTTGCTGTAAGAGCATCTCGCGCTGCCGCTGCATCTGCTGCTGCTGCTGCTGCTGCTGCTGTTGCTGATGCTGTAAATACGCCTGGTACGCCTGCGGGTCCACAGCTGGCTGCGACTGGTGGCCGGCTGCTGTGCGCCTGCTGGTGTTGCTGGTGCGGCGGTTGATGTTGCTGCGGTGGTTGTTGCAGCGGGATGCCGCCATGCATTGGCTGTTGCTGGTGCTGGTGCAGCGCTATTGAATGAGCAGTGTGACCCTCAGGAACGGCAACATGCGTGACTTCAGCCGCAGGCTGCGGTTCTGGCGGCGGTGCGGGCGGCGGGGTTGGGGGTCGGTACAGCGGCGTCGCGTCATAATAAAGCTTCGAGTCCTTGTCCACCTGCCAACTATAATCATATATGCATTAGTATTTGTGTGAGTGGCACTGGGAAAAGGGCACGCGACGCACAGCTGAGTGCCAACATCCCACTGCGGCCCACGATCAGCGCGCGCAGCGAGCAACAGCGTATTCCAGCGACTCGCATCCTCCGCGCAGCCCACGTGCAGCCCGCTCTGGTCGGCGAAAAGCGAGTTGCGGTCGACCTGCAGCCGTTTGCTATGCGTCGCGGCTTCCTGCTTGATGTGTTCGAGCAGCCGTCGCGAGATGGGCTCTGACCCGTGCCGCGAAACTGTAACCACGATGTCACGCTTGCGCTTTTTCGATTCGATAAGCATTGTAGCACTGGAGGTGGGTTTGGGACGCAGAGGGGAGCGGATAAGTTGGAGAAGGGAGAGCGCAGGTCAAGAGGCGTGACGTTCTCCAACTCCGTGACTTCTAGCCCAGCGGCAAGTTGACTTTTTATCAATAAATGTATTCCGGTCCTTTCAAAGACCGTGGTACCAAAACTCGATATCGATATCATTACACATAAAACTCATCGCGGCGGGGCTGAGCCTACTGGTGTACCGCAGAATGGTCGCCTGCATGCCGAAGCAGTTCGCGCTCTGCGGGATCACCGCCACGCTATTCACGTTGAGCATGTTGGTCACGCCCACCGTCGACAGACCGAGGATCTTGGTTCCTGTCGATGCGCTGTCGATGTTGAAGATTACATTCTGGCAGTTGGCCGGCGCGACGCATGTGTCGCCAACATACGACACCAAAGCAAGGAGCTTCATGCAAGACAGTCAGTGGGGAAAGATATGATTGGGACGCGCTTGCAGAAGCCGCCGCCGTAGAGCAGCAGGTTGGGTGAGTTCTGAATGAACAGACCCCACGCGTCTCCCGGCGTCGGGAAGAACATCAGGTCCTTGTACGCTGGGTTAGTACTGAATGGTGCTGGCGGGGCAGGTCAGGCCTGGAAGTACGGGAACTGAGAACCCTTTCAAGAAAAAGGAAAACTCGGTCGTTGAAACGAGCTGGATCAGTGTCAGTGGAATCACTTTTTAGGGCCACGGAGCACCATCGGTCATGTTGGCCAATCCGTGCACGACGACCTTAAACCCTCGTAAGCCCGCAAGCGACATATACAGCACGGAGCTGCAGGCGTCAGCTAAAGAGAGCGGGGTTGCAGGCTGCACAGAGACACATCAGGTGCTGAGCCAATGTCAGCCGCGATATTCCTTGCTCAACAGGGGCAACTCACAGAGCTTCAAACAGTCCCAGACGACGAGCTGGATCGACCACGAGTTGCGCAACACCAGTTTCGATCTGAATTGAGGGGTGAATGCACTTGAGCATTGTAGAAGAACCGTACCTCGAGCATGTCCTCCAGCGCCTGCATCGACAAAGCGAATGCCTGCACGCGCAATTCAGTGTCCGTGCACTGCTTGATAATCTGAAGCTCCGAGCTCTTCTCCACTGGCGCCGACTTTGGTCCACTCATCAATGCTCCCGCGAGCGGAATACCAGTTGCCATCGAAGCTAAGTAGAGACTTCACGCACTCTCGAAGTGTGACTTGACCAGAATGTGCAGGTCTCCTGGTCGATACCTGCATGCCGCGAGGATAGCAGAAATAATACGATTGCCAGCTGCGACGAGCAGCTTGACATGTTCTTTCTTCTTCAAGCGCACACTTTGCGCGCAGAAAGCGTCCAGGCATGACTGAAGTAAGGTACTGGCACTTTTTAAGGTGGTTGCAACGCACCACTCATCGATACGGGGTTGGAAGACGAGTTCACGGGAGATGAGTGGCAATGATGTGTAGTTGAATGATGGGCAGCAGCCAGCCGGCGTTCAGTGTGAGCGATGCGAGTGAAATGCAGTGAACGCGCGAGGATGTGGAGAAGAGCCACCGATCGGCCGGTAGCCATCAGTTGTTGGCCTTTCGCAACCTACGCGTATAGATTGATGTGTTTGGCTCCAGCTGATTCGACATGTACGCCTCCAACGCATTAGCCAATCAATTGATCAAGGACCAGCGCGGGATTTCACAGAAGACAACAGACGCCCGTGTTTTCGTTTGCGCAGAACACGGGCGTCTCAGAGTGCGCGTCGACGCCCTCGCGCAATGGCAAGTAACTGCGAGAATCGACAAGCCGCAACAAGCTGTGATCACTGAACTCTGAACCGACCTCGCCAACGACCTCGGTCTTGCCCATCAACATCTACCCGTCGTCAAGTGCGTCTGTCTCTGTCACACTTTCGAGAGCGCGGACTATGCGTGTGCTCCACCAGACCCCGCGAGCACCCCTCTCCCTGTCTCGGCGACGGGCCAACACTTCCTCCTCATCCCCATTCGCGTCTTCTTTGTCATCACATCAACAGTTGACGGAAGAGATGGCCGACCTCACGCTCATTGCCACAGCAGCTACGGCTGTCGGTGACCACGCTAGTGAGTGCCATGCTCAGGCTCCTGCGTGTGCGTGCGCTGCTCGGTGGTACCCAGGTGTATACAGCTGCCGAGAGCAGATTGAACTTAGCTATCTCAGGGTGGGTACTGGTGCGTCTCGGTGGGAGGAGGGTCGCGCCGATGATGAGGAGAGCAAGATTCGAACGAGGTTCAATATCGGTTCACTCTCCCCTTTCTCGACCCATCGACTACTCCACTCTGCGTAGAACATATTATATTGTAAACGAATACGACGTGCACACCTTGCAATCATCACGGAGCAGGAGACAGACTAGGGATATAGTACATTAGAGAATGGAGTTGAAGAACAAAAATGGCAGCTGACATGAGAAATGAATGAAAACAACAGATTTGACCAAGAACCAATAGCAAGAGACCAACTCTACGTCCTGACCGGCTGTGCCACTCATTCTTTCGGGAGTGCATCGATGAGGGCTGCGGGACGCCGGTGAGGGGGTCAAACGATGTGGCTGATGGTAAGCCACATGTTGCCAGGGCTTGATGTCGTCAAGCCGCGCGTGCGCGCGCTGTGACAGGCCCAAAGCCAGTAACTGACTCTCTTTGCGCATCCCCGGTGGGAGCAAGCATGGTGTATCAGTTGGGTTGGCTGGTGGCGGTGCGGCAGCGGTGGCGGCGGCGGCGGCAGTCGACAGAGAAGTCGAGGCGGCGGCTGGTGGTGGTCCAAAGGCATGAGAAATAAAATAAATGAAAGCTTGTTGAAATGAGCACCGCATCGAATCAGTGGCAAATAAAGACTGCTGTAACTCACTGGCTGTTGAGAAATGCGTTCCGCGAAGATCCCAAGCTCATTCGGGCTCGGAGGACCTGTCCTCGCTCTCGACGGACTGTGGCCAACTGTAACGACGGTCAGGACACTTTCACAGCTCAAAATACGAGTTCAACTCACACACTGATGATAGAAGTGCGCTTAGTACAGTACTCATCGTGATAGATGCCCCCAAAACGCTTGAGCGATTTCTCCCAAGCTGTCTCACTTTTAAGAGGCAAATACTAGTGCCGGATACCCTCCGGACTCGGTCCCATGAGGAATATGCTGAGATATTGCTGGATGACTCCTATGGAGAACCAGCCAGCAAAATAGGCTGTAGGTTACGCCATCCCAATGCATGCTGCAGCGCCCCAAATGCTGTGGCACAACGTGTACCGCGGGTCTTCGTAGCCGCGGAGGAACCAGACAGGCAGGGAGAGAGCAAATGCGACACCATTCTTAAGCATCAGGGAACCGCGCAAGATGAGCCCGACGTCAGCGGCGATGGTAGCGGCGATGGCAGCGACAAAGGTGGCGGCAAAGGCGACGGCGGTGGCAAGGACAGTGGCGAAGGCAGAGACGATGGCATCGGTGACAGCAAGGACGATGGCAAGGGCAGATTACGGGCGGGACGAAGCAGTGATAGAGCCGAAAGGCACCCCATGAGCATACTACCGAGTACTATCAGGACCAAGATGAAACCATTCGCCACAGGGTCTGGGTGGGGGAAGGGAAGGTCAAGCGTAGGGGTAGGAAGACTGTAGACGGTCGACGAGGGAGGGGTGAACCATTCACTGGGTATGTACTCGGGGGGATCCCCGACGTGGGGATCGTACTGACGATTCATGTTGACAAAAATACTGGCGATTGCGCCGAGCACGGTCACGGTAAAAGAGTAGCAAGAGAGCGCCACTGCTGCTAGTGATGTGCTGGTTCGTAGGTGTGTGAGAGCGAGTTGCAGCAAACTTTAGAAGAAGGATGAGATCTGGGAGTGCCGCTTAAAACGGAAAACCAAGTGTCGAGCCAGCAGCCCGGTCAACAATCGGTCAACGAGGAAAGACAATGGACCACGCAATCACTTCTGCAACGTGGCTCCAAAGGTGACTATAGTTGGACACTGTGGTTAAGGAGCGATCGCATTAATGATCACTCCTTTAGTTAATGCTGCTTGGCGCATGGACAGAGTTACAGTGCTTGTTAAGTTAATGATTGTGCCTGACTGGTCCTTTCGTCCTGCATCTTGGCTCAAGACCCCCGCTCTCCCACAGCAGCTCCACCTTCATCCTAACCACAACCCCCACAGTTGGGTTGCGCCAACGGCAAATGCCGGCATTGTGGCAAACCCGAAGGGACGGCTTACCGGCATCCGCGCCAGCAACTGCAACCTCGATCCTACCATCATGATCAGAACCTTCGTTAGAACTCGTCCACAAATGTATTTTATGCCAACTCAATATATTGTGAGCGGTGGGGACGTTGAGGTTTATGCGGCGCCAATTCTACAGGCAAGATTTTCCTCTTCACCATGAATCAAGCTCTCGGCTACCTTGCTGCAACCACAATCCCGACCTCGAGCACTAGATCCATGGCCTCTTTGAACTGCTCATCTAGTGGCTCTGAAGCCCACTTGGTAGCTTCCGCGCCACCATTTTCGCACAGGCTCTGAGCAGGATAAATAGCTACACGTGTTCATGCCACATTGCGTATCGAAAGTGCTTAAGACACACATTAGTCCATCTGCTCACACGTAATCTTTTCAACAAGATGATGTGTTCTCTTCATGTATGAAGTCATAAGCCCATTTCGACAGTATCAGACGCAAGGCGCCGCAGCGCGGATACATTACATATTTTACCAGTGTACAGTCAAATAATCAGCTTACGACTTCTTTGAGACCTGGAGATCGCGCTCGAGATCGCGCTCAAGGTCCTGTGTGGGGTTGTCCATGACCGGCGTATCGGTCTCCGCTCTCGATGGCCGGCTCTGTCGGTAGCGTGTAGCTCCAAGTCTTACCATTCTGCTGCGCCTGGTCGTGGATCGGGCTTGCAATGACATTGTCGTGGCTAGGCACGGTGAGGTTGTCCTCCTGCGGGCCACTTGTTCTGCGGCGGCTCAGCCAGCTGGCGAACGATGCGGCGGAATTATATGACCTCCTCGACGATGAGTATCTTCATGCCGTCCATGCTATTGTCATCATCGAACCCAAAGTCGAAGATGCTCTCCCACTTGGTTGGGCTCGTCGAACTCGTCATGCCACTGAGTGAGGTACGGGTGCGCGAGCACCTGCTCGCACGTCAGGCGGCGCGCGGGTCGAACGAGAGCATTCTGTCGAGAAGGTCAAACTCCTCGGCATTGGCGTCGTACTGGCGATTTATGTTGAGGATAAAACTCGTAATGGCACCCATCACGAGCATGGCGCTATTCCACTACGTCGTCGTGAGAGGCGCAGGCAAGATGCAACAAGATAACCATCGGTGTTCACGTGTGGAGACTGCAACTCAGTTTTGCCCCCGGTGTGATTAGGTGACATGCCAAAAGCCAAAGAGTGATGATCGGAAGAATTTACGGTGGGTTCGGCCGGTGGCTCGAGATATGGCTTGAGCTTCCTGACCAGGCACGGTTGTGGATATATCGACGAAGCGATGGCAGACCGGAATGCAGTCGACTCTGACACGCTCCCCATCGTCGACTCTGCACTTGCCCGCGCCGTGAATAAGGACAGAGCCTCGCAGAGTTCAAAGGATCGCAGCCACTTTGGCGCAGTAGGCACCCGGTTCGCACGCGGTCTGTTTAGTCCCTGTCTGCATGGTTTACTTACCAGCGATTGCCTCGATCAGTCTCAAGGAGTTTGATCAGGCCAGCGCTTCTAGCAGACGCGCCTCGCGGCCGTCGTCACCACCGCGCACCGTCGTGGGCATCGGCGGCAAGGGTATATCGTCCACCACCGCTCACCCAACGCGCGCTCACACGCCACTGTAGCTCCTAAGCCTGACTATTCAGAGGCCAAGATCGTGGCAGCCATGGTGTGTCGTTTGTCCTTGTCAGATCGCTGTCGCTGATGCACACGACCAGGTCGGCTTGCCTGCTCGCGGCAAGTCGTACCTCAGTAACAAGCTGATGCGATACCTTCAGGTGCTTCAATTTGATTGGATTAACCTGAATCAGATCACTGACATGTCCCATCGCAGTGGCTAGAGTACGACGTGAAGGTCCGTCTCAAGTGGACCTGCCTGCAGACAGTTAAACGGCACCCCAGGTATTCAATGTTGGACAGTTGCGGCGAACGCGTGCACGTCAAGCGCAGCAGCAGTGAGTTTTGCGTGCAATGGTTCGCTTCCGAATACCTGATTTGTATTTGCAGAACAGGCGCGATAACTGAGCACAATGCCGGCTATTTCTCGTCGCAAAATGAGCAGGCCATGAAGCTACGCGAGTCACTTGCAGAGGAGAGCCTCGAGATGCTCATTCAGTGGCTCAAAGAAGGCGGCAATGTCGGCATACATGGTATATATCGTGAGAACCTCGAGAACCATCTCACTGATATATGCCAACTCAGACGCGACAAACAGTACTACGATGCGTAGGTCCAAGATTCTCGAGCGAGTTGAGAGAGAGCCTGGAATCATGGTCGTGTTCATCGAGTCCTTCTGCGACGATCCCGCCGTTATCGCCGCGAACGTCGCCTTGAAAGTGCGTCTCGGCGACCCGGATTATGCCAACATGGACCCTGAGGCTGCCAAACGCGATTTCTTGAATCGAATTCAAGAGTATGAGGCGGTATATCAAACCATGAATGAGCCGCACGTCCCTTACGTGCGGATTCACAACGTTGGCGAACAGGTTACCATGTGCAGAATACACGGCTACCTCCAGAGTCGCATCGCGTTCTATCTTATGAATCTCCACCTGAAGCCTCGTAGCATCTTTTTCTCGAGGGTGAGCACCTACGCATTGTCCATGGGACACTCGGGACTCAAACCTCTTGCAGCATGGCGAGAGCGTGTACAATGTTGAGGGCAAGATTGGTGGCGACTCGTCGTTATCTGAACGTGGACTTCAATACGCAAATGCGCTGCCTGCCCTCATCGAAGACAACATTGGCCCAGACACCGAGCTCACGGTTTGGACCAGTACACTCCAACGGACCATCCAAACCGGGCAGCATCTACCATTCCAAAGCTCACCTGGAAGTCCCTTGACGAGCTGGACGCGGGTGTCTGCGATGGCATGACATATGAGGAGATTGAGGTGTGTCTTTGTGCTAACTGGACACACATTCCATTGCTCAGCCGATCTCCAGGAACACTATCCTGAGGATTATGCGAACCGCGACGACGACAAGTTTAATTACAGATACCGTGGTGGCGAATCATACCGCGACGTCGTCACGCGCTTGGAACCTGTCATCATGGAGCTGGAACGGCAAGAGAATGTTCTAGTCATCGGGCATCAGGCCATCCTGCGATGCCTGTAAGCGCGACACGAGCTGCTGCGTCGATTACTGATATACTTTTCTCTTTAGATACGCGTACTTTCACAACCTCCCACAAGTAGACCTGCCTTACATCAAGATACCACTTCACACGGTAATCAAGCTGACGCCGAAGGCTTACGGTTGTGACGAGGAACGGTGAGTTTTCTGTCCAGCACCCTCTGTGACCTATTCACATTTTTCAGCTACGCACTTCCAATCGCGGCAGTGGATACACATCGCCCAAAGCCCAAGGTTGCGACAGCCGGCACACCATTGGAGGGTCCAATTTCGAATTCAGGTCGAGATTACTATGGCGAGGTCGGCGTCACCGCGCCAGCAACTGCAACATCGATCCTACCATCATGATCAGAACGTTCGTTAGAACTCGTCCACAAATGTATTTTATGCCAACTCAGTATATTGTGAGCGTGGAGACGTTGAGGGTTATGCGGCGCCAATTCTACAGGCAAGATTTCCTCTTCACCATGAATCAAGCTCTCGACTACCTTGCTGCAACCACAATCCCGACCTCGAGCACTAGATCCATGGCCTCTTTGAACTGCTCATCTAGTGGCTCTGAAACCCACTTAGTAGCTTCCGCAGTCGTTGCTAGCCGCCTAGCCGCAGCCTCGTCACGCTGTTGATAGTACTCAGGTCCGAGGTTGTGCGACACAACTGCGAGCATGTACTGCGTCCGTTCAAGAGCTGCGTGGAGTTGAATGTGCGCGTAGTCGGTCTCGGCAACCTGGAGGAACGGCACGGCGCGCATAATGGCTTCACCTGCGAAGCAACATTGTAAACTGGCTGGACAAGCTATACTTGAAAAGGAAACATACGAGCGCCTTTGCTTTCCACGAGGAGACAGCGCGCGAATGTAAAGCACGCGTAGGCTCGTTGCTCTAAGTCTTCACCGAGCATTAACTGTGGCAGGCACTCCTCGAGCATCTCACGACTGGTGGAGGTGAGTCCCAAGTCCAGCTCCAAGTCTGCAAGTAAAATGATGCCAACTCGGTACAACGCCCACTGCCCCGTGGCTTTCGCTTGACCGATCGACCTGAGTAATGGCTCAAGACCCATAGGACCGGTGCTCAGTCGCTGAAGCGAAGTAAGTTGGTGACAGAAGACGAATGATGGAGGATGACACTGACTCTTGACTCCATGCACCGTTGCAGAGCTTCGTGCAAAGCCCCCTGCCGAGTCCCGGGTACATCATTAAAGAAACTCCTCAACGAAGCATCTCTTGATGGCTGTCGTGCACAAAAGAACTCGTCATATTGTCGCTTCTGTCCACTGTAGTTGGTGTGAATAAACGTAGTTTGCGTGGAAAGTAGCTACTCACCGCCGCGACAGATGCACCATGAGTACATTCCAAACTTCGGCTGCCCAGGCGGTGTACTGTCGCAGACTGAGAGTTGCCCAGGCAGGGGGGTCGAGGAGGGTTACTAGTGCGTCCTCAATCTGCCCCTGGCGAGCGTACTGTCAGTGGTGGCACAATTTTTGGTTAGACAACGTCAACGCCCAGTCGAATGATCATACCTGTCTCGCACGACCGAGACGCGCCGAAAGCATTGTATCATCTTCACTGTCGAGGCGCGCAAAGCACATTGCGATGTTTTCTTCCGTCTGCGCCAACATTTCTTGACCTGTGAATCGGTATCAGCTGGTACAATGAAAAATTATAGCTTTGTATATGCTCACCCGCTGCACGCCATAGTATCGCTTGGACGCCATGATTGGCCCATTGGCAGTCGGGTAACGATGGCGGGGGACGACCTTCGGGCTTGTCCACCCACAAGTCGGCGCTGGCAGCGGCTTCAACCACTCTCTCAAACGCAATGCTGAGCGGTAAACCCTGCAGTGCGCAGGTAAATTAGGATTGAACTATGAAGATTATACGCTTGCTTACGGCGTCAAGCACTTTCTTAACATCGTAGAGGACGTCAAGAGCAGGAGTGTGCTCCTGAACTACTGTCATCACAGGTTGAGAACCAGTTTCGGGAGGCAATCGGCGCAATAGTCTGTGACATAGATCAATTCTCTCCGAAGGATCATAGGGAAAGCTGGCGCACAGTGTGCTGTAATGTAAAGTCGCCTTGTCACCATTCGTTCGACAGACTGAAATGCACTCGAGTAAAACCTGCCAAAGCTTTCATCAGATATCAAGTAGTTCGAAGTGGTAAGCGGCAGTGCCTTGCGCGCAGCGTCCCACTCGCCCCACATGAAGTGCATCTGGCCCAGGTGAAGGAGAGGAATCTGACGGACAGGCCTAGTGAAAAGTGGTTGGTAAGTAATCAGGCCAGATTGCGAAATTAGGCTCACGAGTCGGGCTGGCTGGTGAACCGCTGGATAAAAAAGTCACGAAGGTGACGCTCGGCAGAGACCATGTCGCCTTTGGCGATATTTCTCTCAAACCTATCGCACACTCAAAAACAAGTAGTAAATCGTGACCAAATATCGCACAGTTGAAAGTCGTGAAATTGGCTGTGCCTCTTCTCGTCCTGCGGGGTTTGCAGCAGAAAGCGTTCTATCAAGCTGAGTATGGATGTGGTGTCAAAGCAGGAGTGCCTAACGTACCGCTCATCGCGTCAAGGGACATGGGCGGATATGTAGTGCGATTTTGGTTGACTGCCCATACGTAAAAGTCCGTTCGTAACCTGTCGACAGACTCGAAGTTCATCTTGAGGAAGGTGTGGTGGCACCTGCGAGTGAACAATCCAAAAAGCGAGCGGCGTTCCTGTTCCTCTTTAGTCTAGTTTGTTGTCATATGTTGCTACAACGAACCATCGTCTCGCCATCCATGATCATGGTGTGGATGTCTTGAGAAACGGTGCGTGAGTGAGCGCTTGGTTCGCAAGGTCTGAACGCGAACCGGTAAAGAAGTCTGCAAACTTTTCTGCAGTGTTAAGATGCCGAGGCTATCCTGTAGTCAGCAGGCTGCCAATGATGGGTCGATCAAACGCACGAGACCAGCAAGTGACGCCGCAAACCTGCGGACTTCAAGAAGCTCTCCGGATGGCGAGTACGCTGCGATTTCTCGAATGAGAGCGGGAAATGGTCGTGATTCTGCAACCTTGGTGTTGTTGTCATTGTGAGCACGGCAAGCACGACATGGGACTGCAGACCTCGGATATATCGACCAAGAGCACACGATGAAGATGCAGGAGGAACCCGTTTGAATATGGCTCAGGATCTCGCGTGCGCGAAAGAAGGACGGCAGCGAGTAGGCCAACATGATGCGGGCGAAGGACGTGAGAGGTACTCTGATCAGATATGCTGAACGCGTCCTCCATCTCGAATCGGCGGAAGCCAACTCGCGACGCGACCGTGCCACTCCGACACGGAGTGGTGGCCACTTTCACCCAAAAACATCTGACACGATACTTTGAGGTCTTATCCTACACATAATCAGGATAATTAAATGGGTTCCAGAACTTGTTGGTCTATATGTATTGCAATTCTTCGTCACGTGCATGTGTTGACACCTATACTTATTCGAACGTATGCAGTCTGGTGTAGGTAGCCGCAGCCTAGAGCATAATAGATACTAAAACCCGCACCTAGACCGCAATTCACGATATCGTCTCTCCAACTTCTGCTGCTGCGCCGTTCACCCCGAAACTAACACTTGCCAATATCCGGCAACAATGCATTTTGTCCCAGCCCCTTCTACCCTACTGAGTCTCTTCTCGAGCCTCGTGAGTGGCGAGCCATCCGTTCCTGTTCGCACCATCAACGGCCAAGGCCTGCTCCCACCTTGTCATGGATCCTTGGTGGCGCTTGTATTGCATGGCTGACCTAGCCCACGGGTAAGCCGATATATCTCGCTACCTATAAAACCAGAGCTCGATGAGAGAGCAGTTCGTAGATAACATCACCGAACACGAGTGGCACGAGGTGAAACAGCGCAGCAATTGCCAGCCCCCAGCTCGCCACGAACAACGTCGAGCCCTGCCACGCAAACTGACGGAACACCTGGCGGAAGCCGAAATAGGCGATCGCATCCTTGAAATTCGAGATGACGCGGCGCCACGGACGCATGTTCGGGTCCGTCAGGTATTCGAAAGTCAGCGACACACGCATCTCGTTTGATCCAGCCGGCGTCACGCGATGTCGCAGCTTGTCGCCATCGAACGCGACGAGACCGCCCGGCTGAATCCGTATCGAACCCGGTTCGTTGGCGCGATCTTTGCGGCGCGTGTACAGCTCATACTCAAGTTTGCAAGACGAGTTGTCCGTTACAGCGAGCAGGACCGTGTAGCGACGGCCATTGTAGAACGACGTGTCGTAATGCCAGCCGATGTGATCGCCTGGCTTCGTATAGTAATAAAGCGCGTAAGCGTGTGGATCGTCGGTAGGAGACACCTGGAGTTGGTCGCCTGTGATCTGCTCGAGCCACGCAATCAGTGCCTTCGAGCGATACAGCTCTGCGATGAATGGTGCCTTCGCATCAATCGTGTGACGGCTCACACTACCGCCCTGTTTATGGCCCGGCAGGTAATTGCGGTTTACTTCGGGCAGCAGGTCCGTCGCGCTATTGACCAGTTGCGCGGTGACTTCCGGCAGGAGGAAGTCGTCAAGATACAGGAATGCGTCTTGATCAGTGAATTGCTGCTTCAAGCGCGGCATATCGAACTCGCGCATGCGCGTGGCAACCACGTGATCGGCATTTGGAACAGCGGCAGAGGAAACAGAGGAAGTAATATCGCGAATGGTCGGGGAAATCACGTCGTTGAGAGTGTGCATGTTCATCAAGTTAAACTGGGCGCGGCAGCAGCCGACCACGGCTGAGGTTGATCATGAGAGAAGCGAGCCATTGTTTGGCGCGGCAAGGCCACGGCTTGAGTATCGAGCTGGCCAAGGAAAATACCTGCTTGAATTATAGATTTCAGATTGAATTGATCTACAGTTTTCGGTCAACGAAGTTGGTGCTTAGCGTTCAAATTTTCTAAGCTGAACTCGAGGTTTGTGAGGTTATGATTTTCTCATCGTTGCGGAAGCGCAATATTGAGGCAAATAAAGACTGTAATCGTATGCCTGTGCGAAGCATACGCCTGCGGTCCAGCAATCAGATGACCAACGCACGAAGGAGGAAGGAAACCAAAGGTTGTGACGGAAGCAAATCGCGAAGATCCCAGCCACTTCTCCTTCAGCATGAAACGCCCGTCGTCGGCCGCGCCAAAAGGCGTGAGTACAGAAGCGTGCACACTGGCTCACACCACTTACTGGGTTTACATAGGCCAACACCAACAAACGCCGAAGACCCAACCCCACGGCGAAAGGCAAGGAGCAGAAGAAGAGTAAAGCCACTGGGCCAAAAAATGCATTCGAGCGGGCGTACATCCCGATTCCGACCGCCGAAGACAGCGCATCTGATCTCGAGGAGGGAGATATCGAGTACTTTGCCAGCCAGAATGGAACAGGCGCGTTCCTTCACTCTTTGGACCAGAAGGGCATTGCAAGGTGCGCATCTCTACTATCCCACCGTCGTGACTCGCGTCCCGCTCAAATCAATGACATCGTCACCTAGGAGTAAAAAGGAAACAGACCGCCTGCATCAGTTCTATAAACCAGTGCGCGCTCAAAAGCAGGACGACGACCTGCCCTCCGTCAACTCTCACTCAGACGACGATAGTGACTGGTCAGGCGTTGAGAATGCAGACGGTGTTGACAACGACGAGGACCTCGAGCTGTCGGACACGTCGAGTATAGCATCTTCCCCACACTCGCTTCCTGATTCGGACACGGAAATGCCATACGAGCGTGTCCCACGCAGAAAACACGAATCGTCACAGCCGCGAGATACTAAGGAGGTTCCTCGACTTCCCATCAAGATGTCTGACGGCCGCGTACAACTCACTGGCTCGCGCACTGTCGCAAAGGATGTCTCAGAAGACGAGGAGGAGAGCCAGCAGGACGAGATTGATGCTTGGCAGATGTATGACGCACCAAAGGTCGAGGATGTGACAACCGGGGCGAGATTTGGGCGGCCTGCGGTTGTCGACGTTCTTCGTATACGGTCTAGGAAGCATCGCGTACAGTCCGCGAAGGAACAGATAGCCAGTCTCTCGCAGGAGGTCATCGCGGACCCCGAAAACAATGTCAGCCGTTGCTGTCGTGGCCTTGCCCATGTACTGACAAGTTCTTCAGCTCGCTCTGTTGCGCCGCCTCGAAACATTCTCTCGGGCCAAGGTCACATCTCCCGCTCATCCAGATCCGGTTGCAAATGACCCCATCATTCGCAAGCTGGCCTTTCTCTCCCAAATGACAGTCTTCAAAGACGTTGCTCCAGGCTACCGGATCCGTCAGCTAACTGACAAAGAGAAGAGCGAAAAGGTCAGCCAGATGGTTCAGCGCACCCGCGATTTCGAGCAAGGCTTGGTCGCTGTTTATCAATCCTATCTCCGTTCATTGCACACCGAGCTAAAAGGTAAATACCATTTATTTGCTTTTGATGTAGCTCACCAGCTTCCCTCAATAGCAAAGTCCGAACTTGCACCCGTCGCTCTGCAATGTTTCTGCACACTCCTGACCGACCTCACCCACTTCAACTTCCGTGCCAATATCATGGGGGCTGTCGTTGGCCATCTTAGCCGGAAGTCCTGGGATGAGTCGTCAGACTTGTGCCAGCGTGCAGTCATCGCCGTGTTCCGCTCCGACGAGACTGGCGACGCCTCCCTAGAGCTTGTGCGCCTGCTCAACCGGATGGTCAAGGAGCGTCACTTTCACGTGCATGGCAACGTGCTCGCCCCGCTAATGCACCTGCGCTTGAAAAACGAGCTACACGTCCGTGCTTCCGACACTAAGGCGGACAAGGACTCAGATGGTGCTCGTCCTAGCATGAAGCGTGGCAAAAACAAGAAGGGCAAGGATGGGGAACCACAGCATGTGAGCAAGAAGCAGAAGAAAGCTCTCAAGGAGAAAAAGGAGATTGAAAAGGAGATGCGCGAGGCCGACGCCGAGGTCGACAAGGAAGAGCGTGCTAAAATCGTAGGTGGCGCAGTACCAGCGTTTGAGTTTCATCCTGACTGTTGCATTAGCACACTGAAACCTTGAAACTGCTTTTTGCGCTATACTTTCGCGTTCTCAAGAACCCGAAGCGCACGCCTTTGCTCACCACTGCTCTTCGAGGCATCTCACGTTTCGCCCATTTGGTGAACATTGATTTCTTCCGCGACTTGCTCAAAGTATTACAAGAGCACGCAGCGACCAACCTGGAGACGGATCTCGAGGAGGGGGACGATAATGTCGACCCTGTTCGGGCTCAGCATGTTCAGCAGCAGGACTTGCAATATCAGCTCCAGTGCATTGTGACCGCTTTTGAGTTGCTATCCGGCCAAGGTTCGTTTGTTCCACTGTTCAAACTCGTACTTACACGACTGTCACTCATTTCGTAGGAGAGGCCATCACGATCGATCTCGAGGATTTTGTGACGTATCTCTACAAGATGATACCGACTCTGGCGACATGTCCAACTCTCGAGGCGCCAGTCGACTCTGCAGTAAAGCGCAACGCCTCTGGAGAGGCTCTGCCCAAGGTTTCCCTGTCCTCCATGCTACTTAGGGCTCTCAGCCTTGCTCTCTTACCTCGCCGCCTTCAGCAAGTTGGCACAGCTCATACTACACCGACGAGGACAGCATCATTCATTAAGCGGTTGCTCTCGGCCTGTCTCAGTATGCCTCCCCGCACAAGTCAACAACTGCTCGTATTCGTTAGGACCTTGGTGGCTACAGACGTCAGGCTAGAAGCACTCTTCACAAGCGATGAGAGGAGTCATAATGGCCGATATCGAGCGGATCTCGATGACCCACAGCTCGCCAACCCGTGGAGCACGAGCGCGTACGAAGTCATTGCGTTGTGCGAGCGCCATTGGGATGCGAACGTCCGCGAGGAAGCCGCGAGGCTGGCCAATTTCGTCCGTGATTGATTGCAATTCGCATGTCGTCGACGAGGGCTCGCGGGCTCCACAGGTCGCTATGCTGCCGTGGCTCGGGCTGCGCATTCTTTCGAGTTGCAAGTTTGCACCCTTTGTGTACCCTCCATGGCCAGCGTGCAGGCGGTCTTCGCCATGACATAACGCGGTTGCATGGTGCTGTGTTAGAGCAACCGGAGCCTCGGCCTGTCAACGTAGATTATCTCGGAGGAAACTGGCAGGACATAGGCCGGTAGACAGCAGCCGAAACGAGATCTGAGCTGACTTGGCTGATGTGCTCTGCCCGGCCTCGAGGCCGGCACGTTGCGAAAAGAACTCCCATTTACGACTGTGCTTGGTGCAGTGCACACCGACAGCGTCGACGTGACCCTGCGCAGTCCAGCCGCTGTGTCTGGTTCGCTGCGGATCTCTCGAAGAGGATCTGGTCCTGTACGGTGGAGCCCATGGGGAGGCATCAGACACCTCGTGAACCCCTTCGAAGCGTCACCAAACCGAAAGGATTCATCGTTCGTGTTGAATGCACTACAGGAAAAAGATCCAGGCATTGACTCTGCGCACGCGGAGCTGCAAATCATGTACATTCCCACAGGTAAATTGCATTGCCGATGGCGGGGGCTCGCGGCACCTAATCAGACAGAATCACAGGGCTTGTGGAGCGCTTTGCTTACCACTGTTTTGCTCAAACGCTACACATCTGTGGCGCCTACACGTGTGTACCTGTCGCAGCGAAAGTGCTCGAAGGCAATTTCCGACTCGAATCGCACGTCAGTTCCCGCGGCCCGCTTTCGTCGGAGAGATTCACCGCCAATTAACGGCGCAGTGGCGGGTTGTCTGTAGCTCCTGAATAACCTGTGCTATGTCTTGTACTTGCTCTCACGAGAAGCTGACCAGGAAGGGGGTCGAGACTTTCTTGGTGCCGGCCGTGAATGTTACCTCACGGAGTGCTCCGCGTGCGCTCACACGCTTGACACGAGGCGTAAGAACATAGAAGCATAAGCTCCAGTTGAGGGACCCCAAGTGTTTGACAGGCAGTGTGGTCACGGACACAACCGAGCGAACCTCAGCCTCGAGGGAGTACGTCCAAAGCATCGCAGATCATGCAAACCCGGGAAAAATGTATTCGATAGAGGCCGTGGGGGTGTTTCATACATTGTGGAGCGAGTGGAAAAACATAGTGTACAGTGTCAACAACATCTTCAGGATTTGCAGGACTTTGCCAATGGCATCCCAGCGCCAAGTGAACCAATGACGAGTAAAGCGAGAGGTCGAGTCAGAGAGCTGCAACACAGCGGTAAGCGAGTTTACAGAGTTTATCAAAGCACCAGGGAGACGTGTAATGAAAGGGCCCAACGTGTGTCATGAGAATTGCAAAGGGTCTTGCTGGCATTGCGGATCGTGAGGCCGGTGGCGTCGACGTTGTGAACACGTGCCGAAAAACTGCTCAATGCGACGACCAGTTAATAGATTCTGAGGGAATGCACTGCGGGTATCGCGGGACGGTGTGGTTGGTAAACAGGAACGGCTCAGGGCGAGCGTAGAGGTGCGGGCTGCCGTCGACCTGCATCGTCGGGATCGTCGAGCCGCCATACGAGCCGGTGGCACCAAGTCCGCCACCGAACCCCGAAGATGTAATACTATGCGTCTGCAGGGAGGCCGGCTTGTGAATGGGAGTGGCATGTAGCATTCGTGGGGTGCTATAGTTTACTACGCGTTGCTGCTGTCGCTGCTGTTGTCCAAGCGGCAGAAATCCAGCCACAGGTTGGCACGTAGTCGATTGAATCAGCTGGAGGCCGAGAGCGTGCGGCTGGTAGGTGACGAGATTTGAACCGGCACGATACATCAGCGGCTGTGGGCTGCATATCGTTGGCTTCTGGTCCTCAACAACGGGGGAGTGCGGGATCTCAAAGGCGACAGGTGATGGTAGAAGAGCACACTCTACGTTGAGGGATGTGGTGGGTGAGTGAGGAGACAATCCCTCCGAGGCCGTCGAGGTTGAGGTCGCTGATGGGGTCGGTGAGGTCGCGATCTGAAACGCCTCGACGTCAGGATTGTAAGATAGTTCCTCGTCCCAGCGTTTGCCGCTCGTGGTTGGATACCATTTGCGACATTGCTGGAGATGACTGGCAACTGAGTCGCTGATAAGGACGAGCAGTTCATTCCCGACAACCTGTAGTGCTTACCTTGCTGAGAGGAACGCCGGAGGCCAGTGAGGTTGAAGAACAGGCGAGCGATGGTCTCGTTTTGGCGCTCCTTATTGGGCCCAGTGACGTTGCCATGCTTTACCGCGGCGACAGCTATGAAGGAGGAAGGCGGGAGATGAGCCTTGTAATGACAAGGCAACGGAGCGCAGCCCACTGCACAGCTCAATGAAGACACACACACCTTGCTGAAAGTACGCATGCAAGTCCTCTGGCCAGACGGGATTACCTTCCCTGTCTTTCTTGACACACTTTGGGCCATTTACTGGTCGTCGACGGGCTTGTTTGCGCTGATGGCTGTTGGGGAGAGGATGCATCGCGGCAGCATCGCCGGCACGGTCGATTGTGTCGCTGAAGCGAGCTCGAGCAATGCGAGACTGGATGAGCTCGAGTGAAGATGTCATGTGAGCTACACTGAATGTCTGTTGGGGGTGTGGGGGAGGAGGTGGGAGGAGAAGCAACGGAGCGGGAGCGAGCGCCTGGTTGAGGTTTATATGGGTGGCTGAGATTCATTGAACTTGGCCCGGAGGTAATTTTGGTAAGCACTGGTTGGATTTTCTCTAGACAAAGCTTACATTTGGAGTGCACACGTGTGTTTAAACGAGTGTTGTGTGGCGCTGAGTTCAGTTCTCCACCAGATCTCGATGTTCGGGCTCAATAACGAATCCGGATGCGGACAGTCCCTAACGCTCCTCAGTTTCCGCCCATTGACCGCGCGCCATGGCTGCAGGAGTTGATTTGAGCCGTCAGTGGCTTCGCCAAGTGGTCCAGCCCTATCCGGACTCGAATCGCGTCTACGCTGATATTGATGCTGCTCTGGCTACCTATGCCACATTGCGCCCCAAGACCGAGATGTACAGTGCGCGCCCCCACCCGTGCGACTCTTACTCGAATGCTCAATTCACCTGCTACCCGCAGCATTCAACGATGGCCGCATTCAATTGCTGATATGCGTGCATGGCTTGATTCCCATAAGCTACCGCCAGTCTTCGTACAACATTCCTGTGTCGTTCTGGATCCCGCACGCGTTCCCGCGCGAGCCCCCGATGGCCTTTGTCGTACCCACGAGCGATATGTTCGTGCGCGCAAGCAAGTCGGTCGACCCCAGCGGACGATGTGATGTTGAGTATCTTCAGAACTGGGAACGCAAAAGCGAGGTGCGCTACGCCGGCCCCTGTCCCAATCCAAGTACTCATCGGACCTTCTGTCGTCTGCCAGGGTTGTGATTTTGTTTCTCTTATCAAATCTTTGCAGGATCACTTCTCGCGTGAGCCGCCACTTTATGCGAAACAGAAGCCAGCACAAGCGACACCTGTGACTGCGCAATCGCCACCGCCAGCCACAACTACACCCAATCCATACGCGTCACGTCCCCCACCCAGTCTCCCCGGGACTCAATCAATGCCAGTGACTACAACATCGTCGCCTGCTCCTCCCCTAGTTCTTTCAGATCGACCCGCACTCCCTGCTAAGCCAGGTGTGCATCCATCATCACCTACCATATCTTCCCCTCCAGCACCCCTAGCACATCCAGTACGACTTGATTTTGACATTTCATTTGTTTTATAATGCTGACGCAACATTATTTCAGGCTCACATGTCTTACGATTCACGCCCTCCTCCGTCGGTGCCACCTCAGGTGTTGGCAGCTCATCTGCAGTCTACACAATATACTGCCTCAGTGCCACGTCCACCTTCAGCTGATCATTCTGCACGACCTGCATCAGCTTATGGCAGTATCCCAGTACCAAATGACTCACGGCTAGGGCCACCACATCCGCCAATGCCGCCTGCTCGACCACCTTTGCCTTCAGGGCCTACCCACAGCCCGTCACGCTCTGTGGACTCAAGATATAGTGCTCCGGCTCAGTCACAACCACCGTATTACTCAGCCCCTCCTATCGTACATCAGCATAGTGGAACACCAGGTTCCTGGCCAGCCACCGCCAGTCCGCTGCAAAATCAGTGGCAACCTTCACCGCCGCCTCCTCCTCCGGTGTACAGCACGCCTCAGCATGCGCCTATCCCTTCCACTTCGCAATATACCCCACAGGCACTCAATAATGCACAGCGGCCGCCCCCACCTCCTCCGGTGGCGCCAATCCCTCCGCCTGCTGCTGCTCCAGTTCGAAGTCTCATCGACGAAGATGACGAGCCGTCTGCTGGTCCATCCAATAGCGGCGCTCCTGCACCCCCTCGCCCGCCAAACCCCGAGCTCATGCGACTGCATGCCGCCGTGCACACACGGATACACGCCGAACTCGGCACAATTGCCGCAGCGGCCACTTCGGACTCGGAGCGACTTCGCATGACGCAGGAGGAGCTTTTGCAGGGCGAGCCGGCCATCCGGGACGAGATGGCGAGGCTCGAGGCGGTCAGGGATGTCTGTCGGACCGTTTCAGGGCGATTGCGCGAGGTCGTCGGACAGGCCGAGGCGAATGTCGCGGAGCTGCGCCGCAAGGGCGATCCGGAGGTAGACGAGCTCGTGTGTTCCACCAGCATTGTACACAACCAGTATGTCTCGCATGTTGCATTGTTCCATACCGGGGCTGACGAAATGGTGTTCAGGCTAATCAATCTGGTTGCGGAAGACAACGCGATCGAGGACACGATGTACCACCTGCATCGTGCATTGAACGCCGGCCGGGTGGACCTGGACAAGTTCCTGAAGGTATGTCTTTTCGTGCACCTGCATCGAGGTGCATCTGCTCATCAAACTGTCTATGCAGACGACACGTGCGCTGGCCGAGGAACAGTTCACGAAGCGTGTCCTCATCGACCGTATTACGGAAGGCCTGGCAGCACCCGACCCGTCGCTCGCCCGATGGACATGATGCATACTATAGGTTTCCTGTACCCGATGCCTTTCCGCAAGCCGCGCGGGGATAAGGATAGCGACTAGGACCATGACGCACCCGGGCGGCACCGTCCTTTCCAGTCGCCAACCCCTTCTGTTCGCTTGCTGTATTCTGTTGTTGAGAGACGTTGACATTTCTGGATCTAATGGAGAGTTGTAAAGTGCTGACATCCGGTTAGGCCGAAGTTAGATGTTGAAACCGGCGCAGATGACATTCGAGACATCAGCTTCAACACTCCTTACAGTATAGTACGACGACATTTGCGATTCGTGAAACAAAGTTCTGGGTTGGAATGGCGCGAAATACTCAATCAGAGCGGCTCAGAAGTACCAGGAGTCTGTTAAACCCATTAGATTGCACGAGGGCTATTGACGTAACAATCGCACGACGCCGTGCAAAAGGCTTAACCTGCAGCCTTCGTATCTATGAGCAAGGTTATGGGTGCATTGCCCAGCGGGTGGCGTTCAATACGACAGGAAAAACGAGCCACGCGCAACGACTGGGAAAGGGACAGACTCTAAGAGAGAGCGTGACGCATACACGAGGGTTGGAAGGTTGGATTTTGTGGGTTTTCTTCAAGATCTGGGGCTGCGAAGGAGCTGAACGAAACGCGACAAAAGTCGAGTTGGAATGCCGAGGGTGCTATAGGGCTGAGCGGATGGAAGGATGGAAGGAACACTCGTGAAGCAGAGGCCAGGCACGAATCAAAGTCACATAAGGCTGTCAGATATACAATGGCCAAGCGGGATGCTGAGTTTCAGCAATGCCGCTAGGAGGTGTTAAAAGGAGGTGGCGACGCAACCGCAATAGTCGTAGTGCCAGTTCTGGAGGAAGTGGCGGAGTCTCGCGCGTGGGTAAATGTGCGGGCAGGTAATGGGCAGAACCCGCATGATGATACATGTTAGGAAAGAAGATAGGGGGTGAAGGCGGCGCAGAGCAAGAATCAGCGATCGCGAAGTCAAGGTAGAGATGGTGAAGAGCAAGTGGAGGTATTGGAAGACACCAAGTCAACCATGCGTTAGAAGTGCTTGAGGAACATGGTAAGGCCATGCTCCTTGATCCACTGGATCGGGACACGTCGAGAGCGCAGGTCCTTGATCAACTTGCTCTTGGAAGCGAATATAATCCGGCTAATGGCCTCCCGACCGCAGCCACGCTCTTTGACATAGTCACGCACATTCACCAATGCCTCAGATTTGAGCATGGCGCGTGCGGAGCGAATGGACTGTGGCAAAGGGCCTGACGGGCTACAAATGCCTAGCTCAACAAGCATGGCTTGGAGCAGGGGCAGACGTTTGGCGTCGGACTCGGCGGGGTCCTCCAGATACCTATGACAGTAATTAGTGAGGTACTCATTATTTGGCGAGATATGGCTGACTTCGAGACGAAATTGACGGCGGCCTGGTACAAGATGTCCTCATCGTCCTCGTCCTCCACGACAACACCACGAGTACCAAAACCGGCGGCCGTGGTGGTGGGAGTGGCTGCGGATCTGGACTTGTTGATACTGATCGGCCGGGTGATCACGCCCTGTTGAGGAGTTGGTGTCGGTGGAGACGGGGTTGGAGACGGAGAAGGAGAAGGAGAAGGATACGCAGCAACGGCGCTGGTTGGTTTGGTAGGCGCGGCCTTTGCAGACTTGGAGGCTTTCGTATTCCTACCGCTGCGGCGTTTCCTGCGTGATGCCGACTTTGCGGGTGCTGCCGGAGGCGGCGGTACGGGCGCCTCGACCTTCGCAACCGCTGGCTTGGGCTTGGGCTTTGCAACCGCTGGCTTTGACTTTACAACCGCTGGCTTGGGCTTGGGCAGCTTCACGGTTACTGAGCAATGTTTGTGCTGGGTAGGCGAGGAGGATGTAGAGAGTGTTTGTATGGTACGTTGCTGAGTTGGTGTCTGGGGTGGCTGCGGGCTCTCGAGCCGATTTGAGCGGTGGGCATCGCCGGTGGCCGGTTGCTGTGGCTCGACCGAGGGTGTCTCGGCACTTGTAACCCGTGTAGTGCGGATGCGGGGAGATGTAATGAGAATAAAGTCTTCGTCGGCCGTAGCATCGCTGAACGAAACGGTGGAGGCGGCGCGGACTGAGAGTGGACTGACGCTCGGTGCGCGCGAGCTCGGGCTGAATACAATCTCGTCGTCGTCCGAGTCGGGCTCAACAAACACGGGCGACATTGGGTACGAGATTACGCTGAAATCACTAGTCGTGGACGACACCGACGAGCGCTGGTTCCAGCTGATCGTGGAACTGGTGCGGGCGGCCATGCAGGGCGGGGTGTGAGACGGGGGGGTGTCGTAAGAAGTTGAGGGTTATAGAATGGGGAAGAAAGATATATAGCGAGGAGAGGGCGTGGCAGGATTCGAACGTGTGGTGAACGCGAGGTCAGTTCTTCATGCCAATGTGACGGAGGGCAACCACCAATGGAACCGGTCGCTTCCGTGTATGCGTTCCTTAGCCTCATGTCGCGACGTCTAACCCTCTTCCGCCCTAGTCCCACGGCAGCAAGAATATGCTGGGTCAAACCATTGCCCCATCTCAGCTACTGCATGCTGTTCGGACATCTCACCCCAGCCTGCGGATAGGATCACAGACTTCAAGTCTTTCTCCGCCTTTGCGCGTGCTCTCTTATCCTCCCTGCACTACCCGATCGTTCCATGGTGCTACAGTTCGCAAGCTGCGCTTCTCTCTCTTCTGCAGAGCCTGTCTCCCGCGCGCTTGGTTTAGGCTGCGTTGCCACACTAGAGGCTAATCGAATACCTGCACCTGATCGAGTCCCAGAACTATCATTGCTAAGCCTGGCTGGCTCCCGGTTCAATTTTGTCCATAGGTTGGCCTCCACCGTCTGGTTTCGGCTCATCCTACGCAGGTTGAACGCCGCCCTTGTACTACTCCGAGTCGCTTCTTCTCACTCTGCTGCCACCATCTTAACGATGTTGCTACTCGATATAACTCGCACAACACTTATAACTACTATCTTGTTATCTGTGTTGATGGCGATATCCTGGCAAAGGCACTCTTGCCGATGTCGCAGGCATTGATATTGTAATGGGCACGTCCGAAGAAGATCAGTGGTCGTGTACGATATCCGCAGCCATGATCAACTCTGTCACGAAGCAGAAGGCGGAAATCATTGCTGCAATTAAAGCTGTCCGCCTCTTCAGCGATACGTAGTTGGATGGGCGCTATTGGATGGCCAGGTGGTCCGATGCTCGTTTGGATGACAACCCATGAGTCGAACTTTTCATTGCGCCCAACTCGAAATATAAGGTTACGGATTGTTGCCCTTTGCAAGCATAAGTATGGGTGCTTAGATACCTACTGCTAATTCCCGCCTTCGTGCAGCTGGAAGTTACGCAATGGCTGTCCATTGAGAAGACCATTCCCACAAATTTCGAGCTATTCCATGATCTCAAAAATGCTGTCAGCGCGGTAGAGAATTTTCAAGTCTCTTGTGGATTCCTAGAACGGTACCAGTATCTGGCATCCGACCCAATGCTTCAGCCTTGAAACTTATCTGAGGACATCGAACTCGCAGATCAGCTGGCGAACAATGCGGCACCAATGAAGATCGGCCTGTGCCATATGTACCAGGCAGTACGTTCCGCTACATGTTCCGACCAGCTTCACCTCGTTCGAGTTAGGCTGTACGACTGTATATGCCTGGTATATCATGATCACCGTTGGAAGTATGCAACCACTTCTGGTGGAGGGCATCGCAGATCTATGCCGGGAGCGGCTCGTGATCGCCTCCCCGGATTATAAATAATGACATTGCCGTGCGATGATGTACGTGACGACTCCGACCCGCGTCTTTCCCTCTGACGGCCATCCAACCATCCGCTATGGTAGTGTTCTCGCAGTTGCTGCCCACGATTGCTACCACCTACGGTCTTCAGGCCGCTGCTGCGTCTATATTCATTCCTCTTCAAGATGACAAGTATTACGACCTCCTCGGCACTCTCGGTTTCGTCAGCTCGACAGCTGCCTCATTGTATGGACCGGCGCTGAAGGCTGTTATCTGGGATGGGCAGCCTTTGTCTTCGCTTCCCGCTCTGCGCGCGTTCTCATCTCGCCAGCTCCTATTGACTGCAGGTTTAGGTCTCTGGACGCTTCGTCTTGGGACCTTCCTATTCGCTGTGAGTCTTATCCACGTACCGGTCAACTTGTACGCTGAACAAGCTCATTCAGCGTGCCATGCGCCATGGAGGAGATTCTCGCTTCGATGAGATCAAAAAGCAACCCGCCCGCTTCTCGTTCTATTGGTTCATGCAAGGTCAGATCGTCTCGCCCTCAGTCGTGTTATCAACTTACTGTCCAACAGCCAACTGGATAATGATGGTTGGGCTCCCCATCTATCTCGTATGTTTGAACACGTTATTAGACTTAGTGGGACTCATGAGTCATTCAGATCAACGTCCTTCCTTCGAGCCGACATCTTCCTATGACCAAGCTAGATATGGCCGGTTTGGTTGTTGCGGGTACCTCAATAGTTCTTGAAACCATTGCGGACACCCAAAAGTCGAGCTGGCGTGCCAGAAAGGACGCGGGGAAGCATGACGAGAAGTTCATCTCGCACGGTCTCTGGGCCTGGTCTCGTCACCCCAAGTTCGTTGTCACATCATCGATTCCTCTCGCCGCCGCTGATAAGAGCCTTGTTTCTCTTTCAGCTACGTTGCCGAGATAGGTGTTTGGACGGGCGTTTTCATTGCTTCCCTGAATACAATCCGTCGGGCTTATGGAACCAGCGGAGTTGTCGCATCTGCGCTCAGCCCTCTCATCACATACAGTCTCGTTCGCTACGTGCGTTTAGGCTCACGCTATGCTATCTTTAAGCTCATTATTCCCATAGCTATCTGGAGTTCCTCCCCTGGAACGTGCTGCAAAAAAGCGCTTCGGTGATGATCCAGCTTGGAAGGCGTATCAAGCGTAAGTCCATCACCACTGAATGACTACACAAATAACTTGTTCCTCAGTCGCACTTCTGTCTTCTGGCCATGGTGGAAAGCGTGATTGCAGGAATATCAACTCGGTCAAGTTCGGTTTGACCATGTATTCAGCACGAGACGTCGCAAATCGGCGAAGATGAAATGTAGAGTACTAGGATACACTAGCAAGACTAGAGGCAGTGGTTATGTGTCCACGGCCGGCTTCTCGGCGAGCGCAGATGAGGAGGCTGACTTCTTGCTTGCGTTTTCGGATTCGATGCAGAGGGGGATGCATGTAGCTTCGCTGCTCCGTCGGCTTTCGCAGGTTTGTTCCTCATCCATGTCGACCTTCAGTATTGGCAATGCGGAGACTACCGCTAGTTGGCTGGGATGCGGCCTGCTCGCCGCCCGACGACCTTGGTGCAAAGGTTCGCCTGGTTGCGTGACAGCCAATGCCTCAATGAAGGTGAGTTCCCGTTCGGAATCCATAGTGTTACTTCTTGGCATGCGCATCCGGGCCATCTGTGGTTCTTGAGCTGGTTCAATGTTCGTGGCGAAACCGCCCCGTGGGAGATGGAGAAAGTCGTCGTCTCGCAGCACTACTGGCGACGCCCAATGCTGCGTGTCCGTGTGCCAAGGAAGCTACGAGTGCGCATGTGAAATTCCTCCACCAAACAAATCCTGATCAAACATACTGTGAACTCGACAGTGTCATCTTCCGTCCCCAACGTCTCTCGGCCATGGACCGCGTGAGCCCGTTCACGAAGTTTGGGTCGAGCGTTAAGAGCACGAAGATATGAAATCACGTAGAGTTTTGCCGGCAGCATGCCGCACACAACCGCCAATGAGTGCGCCTGCCAAGTTACGTCCTTGGTGAGCATCGAAACTGAATTGCAACGAGCCAACACACCTTTGCGAGCCAGCCGACTCCTGCTGCTAGACGCGCAAGCGTTGGCAGTGCGGCAGCTTCAAATGCAAGGTAAGAAACGTGGCGGAGCAGAGCATCTGATGCTGGGAGACCAGTGCGCCAACGTTTGAAGTACATGATCACTGCCCGAATATGAGCTGTATTCGCGATGCGGCGGATCGACTCACAGATTATGGTGATAGAAAGATCTACCAGCACAGGGACGAGCGCAAAGAACGGTACTGAAAATAGTAGGTTAGCGCAGTACATGCTTTGATGGAGTGTTTGACGAACTCAGTATGGTTGGTTCCTACCAGCAACTTAGTGCCGCAGAGAGAGAGAATGCAATTTTTTGGAAACGCACCCAGATGATAAAGTTTCGATGGCCGTCTTGATCTTGGGCTACTTTTCCGCCATAGACGATTCTGCCGTACTCCCCTCTTAGTGCTACCGTCTGCAATGGCTCCAAGTTAGACTTTAGGAGAAGTCAGAACTACAAGCCCTCACCATGCAAACGCTGATCGCAATTTGGCCAAGTACGAGCAAAGTCAAATAAGCCAAGATGAAGATGTTCTTCGATGCCTATCGACCACGATACATGAGAACGATCATCGGAGGGAGGGGGTCTGATCGTGCGAACCTTCCAACACCGGTTAATGAAGAACGCTTGGACAAGAACCGTGACAATGACATTGGTGGAGATTTCGGAGGTACGCATCTATCCAGGTTGAGCGAGCAGAACCACAAGTATACTTGAATGCAGCAACTCACGATGTGCCGTGGCTGGCAAATGCATGGGTTAGCACGAGTTCCTGTAAAAGTGTTGCTCTGAAATGTACGCACCCATTCTGCTGCGTTTTCGATGAATGTCCAGCACCTGACAATCTGGAAGGCCGTTTCGAGCGCGCAGACGAAGAACACGAGCAGTGTGTACCCGCGAAGTCCCCACCATCGATCTCGGTCCCATCCATCGGTGGTACGATTGATGTTGATTAGGCGGGGCGAGGATATCGAATCCTTGGCTTGCGGTCCAAGAGGGGTAGTCCCACGCATGCAGGCGCTCGTGGCGAGGTATGTGGAGAGTTGAGACAGAATGATTCCCTGAAAAAGCGACTCGCTCAGAGCTGTCGCAAAGTACAGCACGACGCTGTTCGGTATGGCAATTTGAGTAGGCATCGCACTCCGTGATGATGGCGCGTGGGTTCCAGGAGGCTGGGGAGGCAGTAGCCGAGCTGATGCACGCCACTTTGACTTGCGCGAGTCGACGCAGCCGTGTTGGACGTCCAAAAACGCGGGCGTGGGCGTGGTAGGAAGGCAGCAAGAGCAAGAGCAGGGCCACGATCGTTGCGGTGAGCTTTAGCTGTTCTAGTGCCGAAGTCCGGCGCGCTTGGTATCAAACGATGCATTTAACAATGCATTAGGCTCACTCCAGGGGGTAAGGGTCCACTCAAAGACGATCGCACTATGACCTGTTAATCGTACCCGCGAGGAACGCTGTGCTGTCGTCTTGACTGTCGGTCAACCTGCCGGCAGATCGTCCAAAGGGCTGACAGGGAGCACTCGCAAACTCATGACAGTCCTCATCGCACCCCCGGAACAGGATCGATTCCGGCCATAAAGGGTCTAATGATCCAGTATCACACGCTCGATCGGTGGTGAACTTAGCGGTGAGCAGCTCAAGCTCTTGCCATACCACTCGTACGTATTGCCGCAGCACGCCGCAGGGCCATTCAGAGCAAACACGTTGTCGACAGAGACGAGAACTTCGGCAAATTGCGAATCTTTGACTCCTTGACTCTCAGCTCTCTTGGGACCAGGAAATGAGCATCGAAGTTTTGGTCTACGCTAAGCGCGTGCACAACCGATAGCTCAAGTCTTGCGTGGAATACTGCAGAAACCGGAACATAGACTCCAAAAACGCTGATCGTCTTGGCTACGCACACATGGCGGATTCATAGAGCCTCATTTCCCATCCGTTGATGCATTTTCTTTTGCATGTTGCCTTGTCGATCGTTGAAAATGATACCCTGCTGCATGTGTCGAAGCGTATGCTATACTCAGCGTTCGTGCCGGACTGTCGCGCTCTGATCACCATCACCCTGTGTTATAGTTCTATTCAGCATGAACAGAAGCGCAGATTTTTCGAGATGGGACCAACCAGGCTTGATGAATCATGCGAGAAGCTCGATAATGACAACTCACGAGGCTTGAAAAGCTAGGGTTCGAGGTCGCGTTTGTGTACGCTTCCCGAGAGATAAACGACCGCAGTGGCCGCTGACCTGTTCATTAGGGAACCGAGATGCCTACCGCCTCGCGAGGGGTAATTAATTGCCAGAGCGAGCACATACGTCTGTCAATGCAGGCTCCAGGCCGTCAAAGTGTTGGGTATGTCGGTTATTCGGTTGTCATGAAAGGCGACGAGTTGGTGGACAGAGATCATCGTGCCCTAACCAGCTTGGCGGATAACTACCTGATGATCTTGCTACCTCCGCAGCAAGCCATGCCAATGATTCGGACAGCGCTCTCCTGATTGGTCGTTTGCCAGAGCTCGCTGGAAAAGCGGCCCTCTAATCTGAGTCTTCCAAGAAGCATGCCGACCTCGACCATATATATCAACCCACCTCTTGATTGAGGCAGTAAATATTGAAGCAAAGCCGCCGTGTGCCGTATGTCGAGTCTAGGATGATTGTTTATATCCTCGTTCATATAGCTAGTTACAAAGGTCATCGATCGTGTTCTAGAACTCGCCAGCAGAGAGCATCTGTGAAACATCGTGCAGTAGGCTGATATGTATAAACATGTGTTGTAGCCAAACATATGAACAATGAAGCGAACGATCGTACACAGCGCATCTAAAAAGGGTGCAATATTATCCACGTCCAGGCCCAGGTCGACTAGGCAAGCCAACTTTCGCGGGTCGCCTCTGGTCGTCTTGCTGACCGTAGCGATCGTCTCGCGAGTAGCCCGAGCCGCCGCCGTATCCCGAGCTGTATCCACTGTCGCGACCACCGTCGCTTTTCGCATACGAGTTGCCATAGTCGCCTTGTCCACCATAACCGCCACTCGAGCTTCCACCATATCCACCGCCGCCGCCATAGCCACCGCCACCTCCGCTGCGAGACGAGCCGTAGTCATCCTGCACTCCGCCATAAGCATCGTCTCTGCCGCCGCCATAGCCGTCATCACGTGCTCCTCCGCTGTCTTGACGGTAAGCAGCATCGTAGTTGTCGCGCACGGCGTTGCCACCCAACTGCGTGCGCTTCGCCTCACGCATCGCTTTGAGCTTGTTCTCCGCACGTGTTGTGCTACGTCCCAAAGGCGAGGGACCGCCCGAAGCGGCATATCCGGTACTCGTGTTGACACTCAAAGACGACGTCGCATTAGAGCCACTACCAGTGTTCGAGGTGGCAGCACGGTCATACACGTCGCGCAAGTTTCCTGAGCGAGCTGTCGGAGGCTCGTTTGTGCGTGTGCGCGAACCGGAGCCGGCGCTGGTGGATGATTGCTGGTCGCGGCGAGCGGATGACCGCCGCTCGGCGTCGTCGAAAAGCCATGAGGGCAGGTCGTTTGGGTCCCGGGCTTTCCTGAGGTAGTATTCTTTCATGGCGCGGGTGAGACGAGAGTCAGATCCGGGTGGCGTTTCTGTAGCGGGTAGTGCGCGAAGGGCGGAAATGTAATCAGTACATGAGACAAGTGAGGTGTCGAACCACGCGTGGACAGGATGAACGATTAAAAACTCACCTTCGCCATCCTCGCGAGTAGCATTCGAGATAGCAGTCGACACGTTGAGACTAAGACTACCAGCTGCAGCTACCATGCGTCCCCACAGCGACGAACCCTCACCACTCGGGACAGGTCCGTCATCTGCACACGACGGCGTAAGCGGGCGATGAGAGCGTGCGCAAATTTGTGCGAGACTAACCGTATTGGTCCTGCTGAGGTTCGCGCTGTGGTGGCACGCGCAGCGAACGACCACCGGCGCGCAACGAGGACTTGGCCTGAGGCTCGCTCTCAACTGAAGTGTTCGCCGAGGAAGCGTTGGAGCGTTGTTTCATGCGGTCGAGCAGACTCGAGCTACCGCTACTGGCGGTGCTGCTGGCATAGTCCTGCTGGCCACGCCCACCACTTGCGCCGCCGCGGCCGCTGTCATACCCGCTGTTGCTGCCTCTGTCATTGAAAGCATTTGAAGGTGGGTCGTTGTAGCCGTTGTAGCTATTATCCTGGCCACGTTGTCGGTCGGATCGCTGCGCGCCATAGTCACGCCCTCCGCCGCCGCCGTCCTGGCGTCCTCCAGCGCGGTCGTACGAGCGCGTGTCAGACGAGCTGTAGCCGTCGTTGCGTGATGGTGCCTGTGAGCGTGGATTGGACGGCAGCCCACCAGCCGCCCTGTGCGTACGCAACGACATCGCGTACTGAGAGAGAGAGAGAGAAGTAAGAAGACACAACGCGGAAGGGTAAGAGATCCGCTCCAAGAAGTGTTACTCTCTCCGGGTCCATCTTCCGAATCGGGAACTAGTACTCACCGCTTGATTGCCACAGCTCCTAAATAGGTCTCACGGGATTGTATGAGAGGTGGGATAATGTTGAGGTATACCTATCTCACCAGTCTCAGTACATTGAAATGGTACTTGTCAGTTCCCGTGCTACTGGACGGTAGTGCCAACGTTTCTTCGTATAACTCGAGATAAAACGTAAAGCGACGAGTGTAAGACCGCGGCTATCAAAGAGCCTTGGCTTGGGGTGCATTTCATGCATCCGCCCGGAAACGATGCTTTCGGATGCGGCACCGGCGCCTGTGTCGCGGATTGCGCAATTTGTGACATCGGCCGTGTAATCCGCATCCTCTTACTCTCACCATCTAATGCTCCCCGTACTTGCACTGAGAAGAACGGCTGCACTCCGCCAACGCGTACTGGGCGCGCGCTGGGCCTCGATAGCGGCCAGCTCTACGCACAAAGACAAGGTCAAGTTCCTCATCGTTGGAGGAGGTGCGCAGAATATGTCAATGTGGCGTATGGGTCAGCTGACACATCCTCTTTCCTCTAGGTTCGGGTGGCCTCAACGTCGCATGCCAAATCCACTACCGATTTGCGCGCGAGGGAGGCAGTCTCACGCCAAAGACGGGCGACATTGCGATTGCTGACGGCGCGTCTCATCACATGTACCAACCTGGCTGGACCCTAGCAGGCGCTGGTCTCATCGATAAAGACTACACTCGCAGGCCACTCTCTTCGCTCATTCCGCGCGCGATTCACCACTTTCCTGAGAATGTGACCGCGTTTGACCCTGCTAGTAACTCGGTCACGCTCGCTAGTGGCCGCACCGTGTCCTACGAGTATCTTGTCGTCGCAGCCGGCCTGCAGACCAACTGGTCGGCGATCGAAGGTCTCGAGGGTGCACTGCAGGATCCACACTCTGGCGTCAGCAGCATCTACAGCTACAACACCTGCGACAAAACCTGGGCGGATGTCAGCGCGCTCCGCACCGGCACTGCGGTTTTCACTCAGCCTGCTGGAATTATCAAGTGTGCTGGCGCTCCCCAAAAGGTTATGTGGTGCGCTTGGGACCACTTCCGCAAGCAGAAGCGCGCCGAGACGACCCGAGTCGAGTTCTGGTCCGGCATGCCCACCATGTTCTCCGTCCCGAAGTACTCCGAAGCTCTGAATGCGTTGCGCGAGAAGCGCGGCATTCGTGGCGAGTTCAACAAGAATCTCGTCAAGATTGACACGAGCAAGCGAATCGCGACGTTCAAGAAGCCAGACGGTTCGACTGAGGACACCGAGTATACTATTCTCCATGCTACTCCTCCCATGGGCCCACTCGATGTGCTCAAGAAATCCCCTCTTGTGGATGCTGCGGGCTGGGTGGACGTTGATCCTGGCACCCTCCAACATCGGAACGAGAAGTTTCCGAACGTTTTCTCGCTCGGAGACTGCTCGAGTTTGCCAACCAGCAAGACCATCGCCGCAATCACTGCCCAAACCCCAGTCCTAGTAGAAAATCTGTTCCAGGTCGCCAAGACGGGACAGGTCGGCAAGGCCATCTATGACGGCTACACGTCGTGCCCGGTGCGGTACATATATGTTGCTCAATGCTGTACTGACAGGTGCTCTAGCTCCTCATTGGCCAGGAGCAGCTCATGCTTGCCGAGTTCAAATATGGCCTGCAGCCCACTGAGACGTTCGGCGGCATTTTTGGCATTGACCAGGTCGTTCCTCGCAGGTACGTATTGGGCTGATCGTCGAGTAGAACTATGTCGCTGACTCGAACATCAGGCTATTCTATCATTTCAAGAAGGACTTGTTCCCTCGCGTATACTGGAGTCTCATGACGAAGGGGATGTGGTTTGGACCAAGAGGCATCTTCTCTCCGCGCTGGTGAACATCCCAACCTCAAAACAACGCAACTACGACAATCGCAAGTATACACGGTACTTTATTCGTGACAGTAGCGGTAGAATATGTGTTCTGTGTGTAACGTGATTTCTCCCCACTCATTGTAGATAACACGCCGGGAGTAATAGACGCGAATAAATTTCGCCCACAGCAGTTCAAAGTCCGTCAGTGCGTCTTGCCCTAATCTCCTTTTCGCCCCCCTTCTTTCACTCTGCACGCATCCGCACGATGTCGTCGGGTGTACCGTGGGGCAAGTTTGCTGCAGTAATGGGTGCCTGTGAGTCTCACGTTTATCAGCGATCGTTCTGTGCTTACCGATGAGCCTGTAGGCGTCGGTGTGGGCTACGTCCTGATGCGCAGTACGCCCTAGTCCATCCAGCCCGGACCGCATATCAACAACGCGTAATTCAGCAACTGTACCAACGGATGACGAGTTGTATAGGGTTCGCGAAAATTTTCATCGACTCGCAAGGATCGCATCGCTGACTCGCATTTCAACAGCGCATGGCGCCAGACATCCGCCGTAAGGTCGATGCCGCCCGAGCTCAACGGTTGCGCGATGAGGCGGCTGCACGAGGCGAGGTGCCTCCTGAGGCAGCCAACCTCCAGCAACCGGACCCACAGAAGCCCAACTGGGCGGGACGCTGAAGCCCAGCGATCCTCACCACCGCTCAATGGTTGTATCACCACCAGTACAGAGCTGCTATAATGTGAGTTTGCGTCCCGATTTCTCTTTCTATATGATGTTATTCTCCTTTCCCCGTCCTATCGACCATGACGAGGTATAAAGGGCGGCAGCTTCTTCTTGTCGCGTTTCTCAGTGCGCTTGCCAGCGCCATTTCGTCTGATCATTCCATTGCTGTCCTTGTCCGTTGTGCCATCGATGCTGACTTTGGACTTGTTGACAGGTGCAGCATCTGCAGGCCACTCGAGATGGTCCATCGTTATCATGTACTTTAGCAATATGCAGAATAGGATTCATGTGATTTGGTTTCTTGCTGGAGTGGACAGTGAGGGAAAGCTATGGCAATTGTCTTGAGCCCAATGTCAAGACGACGACGAGATCTACGCCGCGACTGGCACGAACGCTGTGCCTTCTTGACAGTGACCGCTGGCCCCGACAGTTTCACCAACGAGCCGCCTTCAACCCACTCAACCTCAAGGTCGCCTCCGCGTGCACTGACCTGCCGTTTGTGCGTGTGTTAGCTCAAGGTTACTATCGTCTCTACACGCCATCGCTGACCTGCTTCACTTGGAGATTCTTGCCTTGAGCATTGAGCTTGCCGGCCCAATACGGGACGAGCAAGCAGTGAGCACTTCCGCAGACGTGGTCTTCGTCTATGCCCACTAGTGGGATGAAGACTCGAGAAACGAAGCTCACGCCGGATGCCTTGAGCTGTTCGCCACCAGCATTTGTTATGCTGACGTTGTGGAACGGCGCGAGCTGGAGCTGTTGCATGCATCCATGCATGCGAATCATGAATGAGACCTCTCTCCCTTCTCAAAAAAACCAAGCGTTCACTCACGAGCGCCTTCGAGTCGACTTGCATAGATGCGATGTCGACCGAATCGTCCACCTCGACCAGCACGTACGTTCCATACGTCAACCCGACACCGACTCGGACGGCCTTCACGACACTCCTCCCATCTGCAGCAGCAGGGAGAGCCGGAATGGCCTCGCCGACCGCCTGTTTGACGCGTGCTTCCAGGTCCTCAGGGGCAGGTTGCAGATCGCCAGCGGGCAAGGTCATCCGAATCTGAACGCGTCCCCCCTCGTCCGAATCCCGACGCACGACCAGCTCGCCGGAATGTTTGGTCTGCAGCTTTACGGTCCCCCTTTCTGCGTCGTCTGTGGGTAAGAACTTGTCGAAGAGTGCATGCGAGGCGGCGAGGGTGCCGTGACCACATAGTCGGAGCTCCTCGCCCGACGGTGTGATCCACTGGATGCCGAACGGACCCAGCGTCGTCTCGCCTGAGACTGAGGCTGAGACGACCGAAGTTTGGAACTGGGTGATGAAAGCCGTGACGGGCTGATTGAATTCTTGTGCGAGGACCTTTCGTTGCTCGTCTTTGAGCACTGCACTGGAGTGTTCATCGAGGAATACTACGGCGGCGGGATTGCCACGGAACGTTTCCGAGGCGAACGCGTCGACGACGACGTATTCGAGTTCGAGCCTCGGCATTGGCAGCGAGAGAGGAGAGGAGAAAGCAAGAAGCTTATAAGGACGAAGGTAAAATGTCCGGCATTTTAAACCTTCTGCACCGAGTCATTTTTCTCAAAAGCGCGAGCGCGAGTGCGAATCTGCTGACAATGGGCTGATGTGAACATTGGTCACCAACGGCTATTCGTGGATGCTAAGTTGCCAGTGTTCGTAGAACAATAAAGGGACGTCCTAGTGCAGTACTATTCACCTTTCTTGTTCACACCATACAATTATGAATGAGCGATTGCGGGTAGGATCACCTCCACGGTTGCAATACAATATTCTGAGGTATGAACGAATAGTACAAAGCACAGTGTCGGTCGCTACACAATTTCGCAAGTGTGGCAAGAACAGAGCTTTTACAGCAAGCCCCGCCCGAAGTACCGTGTTCACGAGATCTCAAAAAAGAAAGTTTCAGCGTTTGTTCGATGATGTACGGGTAGGACGGGCGGCCGGACGCGGGAGCAGGAGAGGAGCAAGAGGAGGAGGAACAACTTGTACAAAACAATGGTCGAATACCGAGAAAGTCGGAGAGAGGGGAAACGTCTCCAGTCGTGATAGATGGTGGGGAGTGGATGCAAACACGCGTAGTGAAGCAGCCAGACGATGCGAAGGGGGTAGGCGGGGCGGAAGGAGATGTCCAGGGGTAGGGGATAGGAAAGCTGGAGAGGATGGGGATCTGTTTCTAGAGTACCAGGAACCATGAGCGGGAGCGGGAGCGAAAGAAAAAAAAAGAGACGCGATGGTGATAAGATGTAGACGAGACGAGACGAGGTGACGAGAGAGAGAGAGAGACTTAGGCTGGTTCCGTGTGCGTGTGCGTATGCGTATCTGCCGTCCTCGTCCTCGTCGTGCGCTCGTTCCTTGCCCTTCGCGCTGGTCTGCGGCAGCGGCGCCGCCGTAGTCGTCACACCCGATGTCGTCGTGGCCGACTGCGGCTCGAGCGGTGCCTGCAGCCGCCTGTTGATCTCTGCGTCGATATTGGCACTGGGCGTGGGCAGCGGTTCGGCTGTCGCAACTGCCGCCTGCTCGGTAGGCGGGGTCATCGCATCCGTAAGCGCTGCGACGGGAACAGAAATCAACAGTTGCTCAGACTCGGTCGCCACCGGCGAAGAAGACGCAGACGCATGTGCAGGCGCCCGATCAGCCGCTGGTTGTTGTTGCTGCTGCTGCTGCTGCTGCGGTGGCGGCGTTTGACCAGTACGGGGAAGCGGGAGCCCAATGGCCAGCGCGCCGCTCAGGGCGGCCCGGCCGAGTGCACTTGACGCAAGGTTGTGCACGGCGGCAGGCGAAAGTTCGCGGGAACCTCTCTGTGATCGCGACTGCGTGTGCGAAGCGCGTGTCGGGGTGCTGCTGATGGGAGGTGCAGATGCAGGCACCGAGGAACTGGTCGGCGGCGGCGGCGCTGTCGCAGTGCTCCCGCTGGCCTCGCCATTGGCGTTGGTACCTGCACGTGCGGCGGCGTCGCGTTCGCGCTTCTGGCGCTCGTCCTCCTCGAGCAGCGAGAGCCGCATCGCCTCCATGATCATGAGCTATTGTTGATTGTGGTGGGGAGAATGCGTCATCATGGCTGTCAGCATGCGTTCGCACACCAAAAGTGACAAAGACGCGCGCGCCGATTCTAGACGGACGCGTCAAAGTCAAAGAAGCAGAACGCACCTCTTCGAGATCTGGCCCGCCGAGTGAGAGACCGCCTAGCAGTTGGCTGAGATCTTGGTTGCGGCCTTGAGTGCGATTGCGACCGTTTCTGCGACCTTGGGTATCGTCGCCTTGGCCTTGAATTTGCAGACCGGTGGCATCGGGAACGAGGAGTGCACCGGTGCCGTCACCCAAGACTGCACCCGGACCTTGCATGACCTGGACGCGGCCGGATGTGACGCCTACGGGAATGAGACGGTCGCCGACCTGTCGCATGAGGATGCGGCGGTTGGCGCGACGGGCGACTGCAGCCTGCACCTGGGCCAATTTCTGCTCCCAATCTGTGTGAATATGGTCTACGAGCACAACCTCTGGCGAGGTGTGACTGATCGACTTGCGTTTGGAACCTGTGCTGGTGGACGAGCCTGACGAAGCTTTGGCCAGCAGCTCTGGCCGTGACTGCGACTGCAGAAAACAAGAGGTGGTCAGGGTGAATGATACAGTTGTACAATTGGAAAATGCGCACGTCTGCGCCGATGCCAGTGCGCCAGGGCGGGGGCGTGTAGACGACGCCAAAGTTGTCGCGGACACAGTATGGGCACGCGGCGGGCTCTGAGACGAGGTGATTTGGCGTTGGTTCTGCGCGTTTGATTTGTATGAAGCATTCCGTGCAGATGGCTTGGTCGCAGCAGCGCGAGTGGTTAATGTTGGGAGGGTAATACTGATTAGAGTAAGCAACTGCGGGGTGGTGCGTGTGGGGCACAGCGGGAGACTCACGAGCAGACAGATCGGACACTCGACTGCGCCGCGGTAGATGGCAGCCTCGGACAGACGAGCTGCATGGTCATTGGCGGCAGCTGTTGCAGCGTGATGACCCTTGTCCTTTTCCTTGGACTTGAAGCGGGACAGCGTGGTGGTAGTGGCGTGCGGGTGGACGGTGTGCTCGGGTGTCGGTACAGCGTCGGTGCCGTCGGCCGAAGGAGCGAGAACGGGAGCCGGTGGAGGTTTGCGAGCGTTGAGGACGCGGTTGTCGTCCCAAGAGTCGTCATAATCCTCGAGCGGACGGTAAAACGGAGCGAGTCGACGGTCGACGATCAACTGCACCACCGTCTGCACGTTGTAATCTGGTGCTGCCGAGTATACGCCGAAGGGGACGAGTAGGCCGAGGTCGACCGTGTGTTCGTCGTGTCGCTCCTTGCTCGATGTGTTGCCCATTGAGAGGTCAGAGAGAAACACCCGCTCGCTCGGTCTACCTCCGCACCCGCACGCCCCCAATTCCCAATCTCTTACTCAAATCACAAATCACAAATCACTCAACAAACTACAATTTTTTATTGGCCCCGGCACCGGCACCGGGCCACCCTGTGTGCCTTCCCTGTGCGGCCGCATTGCCACGTCGCAAGGATCCCGAGGTCTACGGCAAACGTGGTCTCTCCCTCTCTCTCTCCCGGTCGTCTAATTTCATCACTCTTTCGCCATGGACGCTCCCTGGGCCGCGTCGCCAGCCGACGTCTTGGCCCACTTTTCCGTATCACACTCTCAAGGTCTCTCTCCCGCACATGTCGCCAAAAATGTCGAGCTCTATGGCAAGAACGGTTCGCGCGCAAAACTCCGTCAGCCCGTTACTCCGCTCTTGCTGACAACACACACTCCTAGAACTCCCCGAGGAGGAAGGCACTCCGCTCTGGCAACTCGTGCTCGAACAGTTCAAGGACCAACTCGTGCTAATCCTCCTAGGCTCAGCCGCTGTCTCCTTTGTCCTCGCTATCTTCGAGGACTCGTCAGACTCCCCGACCGCATTCGTCGAACCCCTCGTTATTCTGCTTATTCTCGTCGCAAACGCCGCCGTCGGTGTCATTCAGGAGTCCAAGGCAGAGGCTGCCATTGATGTATGTTTGAATGCACCTTCAGCCACAGGAAGCAATAAACCCTGACGACGTTCCTCTACTCTCTCAGGCCCTCCGCGAGTTTGCACCCGACGAAGCAAAGGTCCTGCGCAGCGGTCGCATTCTCAAGGTCCACGCCAGCGAGCTCGTCCCGGGCGACATCGTGTCCATTGCCGTCGGCGACAAGATCCCCGCGGACTGCCGGCTCCTCTCCATCACCTCCTCATCTTTCCGCGTTGATCAGGCCATCCTTACCGGCGAATCCCAGAGCGTCTCCAAGTCTCTCGATGTCGTCCCGGACCCCAAGGCCGTCAAGCAGGACCAGACCAACATGCTTTTCAGTGGCACCACCGTCGTCAACGGCACGGCGCATGCCCTTGTCGTTCGCACGGGCCAGAAGACCGCCATTGGCCACATTCACCAGAGTATCTCATCCCAGATTAACGAGAAGACGCCGCTTAAAAAGAAGCTCGATGACTTTGGCGAAACCCTCGCCAAGGTCATCTCCGTCATCTGTATCCTCGTCTGGCTCGTCAATATCCGCCACTTTACCGACCCGGCGCACGGCGGCATCCTCAAGGGTGCCATTTACTACCTGAAGATTGCCGTTGCACTTGCCGTGGCTGCCATCCCAGAAGGTTTGGCCGCGGTCATCACGGCGTGTCTGGCGCTCGGCACCCAGAAGATGGCCCAGCGCAATGCGATCGTGCGCAACCTCCCCAGCGTCGAAACGCTAGGCTGCACCAACGTAATCTGTTCCGACAAGACCGGCACCCTGACCACGAACCAGATGAGCGTTTCATCGGTGAGCTGTTGCGGTCAGTTTTTTGTCGGCTTGCTGAGCTAATCCGTCTCTGTTGGGCTCAGTTCACCGTCGCTTCGGACATCAACCGTCTCGAGGAATACTCGGTTGAGGGCACGACGTTTGCTCCGCATGGTGCCATCACCTCCGAGTCTGGCAAGCAGCTCACGGCGTACGGACTCACCGAGCCCATCCTCCGCTTGGCCGAGATCGGTGCCGTCTGCAACGACTCCAAGATCGTCTTCCAGCACGACAAGAACGCCTATGCGAACGTCGGCGAGCCTACCGAGGCCGCCCTCAAAGTCCTCACCGAGAAGATTGGCTGCACGGACGGCGAGGTGACCAAGTCTCTCCCCTCGCTCACCCCGAAGGAACGCGTCAGCGCCGTCAACGACCACTACGAGCGCGTGCTCCCCCGGCTGCTCACGTTCGAGTTCTCGCGCGACCGCAAGATGATGAGCGTGCTCGTCAAGGGCGGCCCGCTCGGCGCCCAACTCTTCGTCAAAGGCGCCCCGGAAGCCGTACTCGAACGCTGCGTCTCCGCCATCGTGCCTGGCGGACGCACGGTACCGATGACGCCGGAGCTGCGCACGCAGATCACGAACCGCCTGAGCACCTACGCGACCAACGGCCTGCGCACGCTCGCACTCGCCTACGCCGACCGCGCGGACGGCGACGCGGGCCACTACCGCGTCGCGAGCACCGCCGAGTACGCCGCGTTCGAGCGTGGACTGACGTTTGCGGGCCTCGTGGGCATGCGCGACCCGCCGCGGCCCGAGGTGCGTGGGGCGATTGCGCAGTGTCGCGCGGCGGGCATCCGCGTTATCGTGATCACGGGCGACAACAAGGGCACGGCGGAGGCGATTTGTAGACAGATTGGCGTGTTTGGCGAGGGCGAGGATGTGCGCGACAAGAGTTATACGGGGCGCGAGTTTGATGCCATGTCGCCGGACGAGAAGGTCGCCGCTGTCCAGCGCGCGAGCTTGTTCAGTCGCACGGAACCCGGGCATAAGAGCCAGCTTGTGGACCTCCTTCAGGGGCTTGGTCTCGTTGTGGCGATGGTAAGCGGGTTGCTTCGTGTCGCCAGTAATGTTAGACTGACCGTGTTCTTGCAGACTGGCGATGGTGTCAACGACGCTCCTGCACTGAAAAAGGCAGACATCGGTGTCGCCATGGGTAGCGGCACGGACGTAGCGAAACTGGCCGCCGACATGGTACTGGCAGACTCGAACTTTGCGACAATAGAAGGCGCAGTCGAGGAGGGTCGTCTCATCTACAACAACACGAAACAGTTTATTCGCTACCTTAGTGAGTGCATGGCGTTTCCCATCGTTTCGCTGGGTCTGACCTCTCAACCTCTCCAGTCTCATCTAATATCGGCGAGGTCGTCAGCATATTCCTGACCGTCCTCCTCGGCATGCCCGAAGCACTCATCCCGGTCCAACTCCTCTGGGTCAACCTCGTCACGGACTCTCTTCCCGCCACTGCGCTAGGCTTTAACCCTGCTGACCACATGATCATGCGCGTGCCGCCGCGGAACGCTCGCGAGCCTCTTGTAGGCCGCTGGCTCTTCACCCGGTACATGATCATCGGCATCTACGTCGGTGTCGCAACGGTCGCCGGCTACGCGTGGTGGTTCTGCCTGTACAGCGAAGGGCCGCAGATCAGCTTCTACCAGCTGACGCACTTCCACGAGTGCGGGGCGCGGTTCCCGGAGATCGGGTGCGCCATGTTCACCAACTCGATGGCGCACCGCGCGACGACGATGAGCCTGAGCATCCTCGTCACGGTCGAGATGTTCAACGCGATGAACAGCCTGAGCGAGAACGAGAGCCTGCTCGCGCTGCCCGTGTGGCGCAACATGTTCCTCGTCGGCGCCATCGCGCTCAGCATGGCCCTCCACTTTGCCATCCTGTACATCCCCTTCTTCACCAGCCTCTTCGCCATCACGCCGCTCAACTTTGACGAGTGGATCGCGGTCCTAGCGCTCAGCGCCCCGGTCCTCTTGATCGACGAGGCGCTCAAGTGGGTCACCAGGACGTTTGTCGGTGCGCCATCATCTCTCTCTCTCCTCTCTTAGTTGCGGGCATAGCTGACGCGCACCTCATTTCCTACAGACCCGCCTGCGTCGAAAGTGAAGATCGACTGAGCGACATCACACACGCGACTGCATCTCAAAATCGTTGGTTGTTATTTTGTAGCTTATCTGTGTATGGAATTCATGCGCATTGGGATGTGGCCTTGTTGTTCACCGAGCGGGGCTACTAATAGCCAATGAAAACATTAGATCTTCGTCGACAAATCCACACTCATGCATGCTCTAAGAAATGAAGGCAAAGGGTTGATATGCCGTGCACGAGAGCGACGGTCGCGGCATGCGCAGAGGCTTCAAGCTTCTCCTCCCAAAGCCATGTCGAAACTGCATCTCGAGTACGTCGTCGTCGATGCGTTCGTGTCGCAGGCGTTCCGTGGCAATCCTGCTACTGACGTGGTACTCCTCGACAGAATGTCATCGCAAGGTCCCGGAAGGAGAGATGAAAATCGGTTGCACGATACACAAAAAAAGATGCTCAATTCTGGCGCTGGGCTCCCTGCCATGACTCATCGATCCAAATTGGTGACCGATACCTCAGGAAGACCCAATAAAACTGCTGGTTGAATTTCTTTCGCAATGTTCATAGTTAATCAAATGGTGCGAGCGAGTGATGTAAACTTTGCTGAAGTTGCATGAGCGATCGGAGGCAGAGACACGAACACTTGCCGCAAAATGCCGATGCGGTTCTTGTCCCAATTCCTCCTTCCATGAGCGGATTTCCTACAGCAAGCGGCACGCCCGGCATGCCCAACATGCCACACAATGGTTTACCGCCTCAAGTACCCCCATTTTTCGCTGGCCCGATTCCTGGATTTCCTGGCTTTCCGCATGGCCCACCTCCGCCCGGTGCTGCTGGCACGCCTGTACCCTTTCCACCCGGCGCAGTTCCATTTCCCCCAGGATGGCATCCGCCTAGTTTTGCCATGCCTCCCGGAGGGTTTCCCTTTCCCTTTCCGCCTCCACATCCTGGCCACCAAACGCCGACACCGTATCGTCAGCTGCAGCCCACGCCTGGCGCGAGTGGAAGCGCCACTCCAGTAGGCATAGCAGTTGCACCGCCGAGTGCTCCTCCACCTCCTCCGCCGCAGGCGTCATCGCGCGGCTCGCGGAAGCCACACGCGTTCAAGAACACATTTGTGAAAGAGCGTGAGTTGTTGCGCTCGGCTGTCCATACGCGCGCGCGGCATGGGCTCACGCTTGGTTCACAGTCAAGCCCATGATGTTCGGGTTCGGCGACGAGTACCACACGGCGTCCGACAGCGCGGCGTTGCTCGAGGAGATCCTCATCGAGTACGTGCTCAACGTGTGCGACACGGCGAGCGACAACGGCCGCAAATCGCGTCTTGCGCTCGAAGACCTCCGTGCGGCGCTATCACATCCTGCAGATGCGGCGAAACTCGCGCGTGTCGACGAATTGATATTCATGCAGGGAGAGATCAAGAAGGCTCGGTCCGAGTTCAAAGATGATCTCGAGGGCAACACGGCTTGAGAGCTTGGAGGATGTATCGTAGCTTTTGGGTGATTTGTAGCAATAGGACGTTTGTATCACGATGAATGCTGAATGTTAACAGACGAAATCGTAATGTAGAGTCAGGCTAATAGCCAGACATCAAATAATTGGAAAGATAATATCAAAAGCAAATGTGATAGCAATGACCGAGGGTGCGCTAAATCAATTGCCGCGTTTGGACTTTGACTTCCTGCCAGCCTGAGATGGGCCAGTATTAGAAGGCAGATCGGTCGGGTAAAATGAGACTGCGCCCGACAAGTACTGCGCGTACACCGATTGCAGCATTATGTGCATTGGGCTGCGGTCCTCAGGGTTCGCCATCTCTGCTTTTGTGGGGAGAATCCTGGGTGGGTGCACAGAAGCCCAAGGTGCTAAATATTCGTAGTCGGGGAATGTAGATGACCACCACCAGCTCCTGCTTGCGGTTGTGGCGCAAAATGGGATGGAGTGACTGGTGCAGATTTTGATGCACCCGATGTGGATTGACCGAGGTGTGACTCTAGACTACCCACATGTGGTGAAGGCGAGGGCGAGTCTTCGAGTGTCGAGAGCGCTTGATCAGATAGGCGCTCTGCATCCGCGCTGTCGTCTACATCCATGTTCGCGTCTCCCGCATCCAAATCAACAACCTCGTCAACACTGTCAGACTCGTCATCAGTTTGAACATAATCATAGACCGTGTGGGGTGCGATGGTAGACGTAGTTCCTCGAACGCTGCTCGGTGGCTGCGGGCTAGCGCTGGTCGACACAGCGGTAGTCCTCGACGACTGCTGTGAAGACAAGACAGGGATGGGTGAGTGCCCGTGTCTGTGAAAAGAAGCAATGAATTTTTCATACTTAGTGGTGGAGGTTGTAACTCACGACTGATATTCATTCCGCCGATTGTCCACATCAATGGTACCATTTTGGGGCCACAAAGCAACAGGTGTGGGCCACAAAACAACAATTTTTGGAACTCTATATTCAGTAGAGTAATCAACAAAGTTGGCAGGGAGTATCAAGAGTTCTGAAGACACATACTGGTTACTTCGTTTAGACATGTCTAGCCTGACGCCTGAGTCGAAAGACAACAAGTCCCGAATAGCAGCAAGCGGTTTCGCCCGGTTTGGTCAGTAGATACTGATGTGGCGTTAGGGTAGAAGAAAGATGAGGCGCATGAGGCGCCAGCATCGGCACTGACCGCATGCTACTGAGACGCTCAGGTATTTTTTGGACAATGGAGTGATGAATGGGAAATGGCATTATGGCCCTGACGGTGATATAAGTATACAGGTATTGATTGAGTCTAATATCAAGGTCGCGACTATGATGCGGCCCAATTATCCTCACCGTCCTCAGGCAGTTTCTCTTTCCATCCACCCTTCCCCTCCTGAGGGAACTTGAAACCATCTTCATCATTGGGGCCCTCAGCCAAGTGGTTTTTGGCGTCCGCACTGTCGGTAGTAGGAATGTCCCGCGCCTGCATTCTTTGAACGTGATCGCGCCAGTCACCGGCTGTGTTGAGATGTGACTGAATGGCGCGGGCGTTGCTAATCTGTTCTTCGACGGATGCACGCATGGGAGGAGCGCGCCTCCATTCGGGGATATTTGCGTTGCGCAATTCGCGTTCAACGTGCTGGCGGGCCGCCTCCTGCTGCTGCAGTTGTGTTTGGCTATGTTGCTCTCGCTCTCGCTCGGCATCCCGACGTGCATTATACTCATCTCGGCGCTTCTGCTCCTCGCGGTAAACGACACGCCGCTTGAGCTCCTCGCGCCACCGCTCAATACCCTCACGACCGGCAACGCTGAGTAGTCCAACGATGAGTTCACCGGTGCGGATGGAGTCATCGTTAGCGGGAATGGGATAGAGCACAATTCGTGGGTCGACGTTGGAGTCAATGATGCCAATGGTAGGGACATGCTCTAAGGCGCATTCGCGGATGGCCTGCATGTTCTGGAGCGGGTTGAGAAAGACGACGAGATCGGGCACGATGCGGACGTTGGTGGCCACGCCAGGCGCGAACATGGCGTGCTTGTTGGTGAAGATACCAGGCGTCCAACCGTCCGCGACGTGGTAGGCGTTGTGGGCCATGCGCAGCGCGGCTTTGCGCACAGCAGGACCTAGCTCTGGTCGTGTACCAACAAAAATGACGGTGCCTCCGCGTGCAGCTACGCCTCTTACAACGTTTGCAGCACGTCGCAGGTGCGGGAGTGTCGCATCGAGATCAATCATGACAATCCCAGACCGGATACCGTACGCATATCCAGTGAATGCGGAATTCAGCAGTGACTTGGAGTGGCCGTAGTGAGCACCCGCTGCGACAAGTGCAGAGAGGGTGAGTTCTGCGGGCTTCAAGGGTTTGTGCAGCGAGTGGAAGGGTTGCCAGGTGTTTTCGCGCGACTGTGTCGATCCGAGCCTTGCGAACTTGTCGTCTGCAGCACATGATTGAGTTCACTTGCACTGCAGGCTGGCACGCGTCGGATACACGCACAGACTACTTTCCGTTGTCGAGTTGCGCTGAGGTACTCGGGCCAGTTCTTGTTCTCGGGCTTGGGAACCGCGTGCTCAGTTTGGGCTGGCCGACCGGAGACAAGCTCCTAGACGCGAGGGTAAGACAGCGTGTACCTGCAGCATCTCGTGCGGTCTTTTTGCATGCAACCTGCGTGGATCGGGCGACGAGCATTGTTAGTAACGGCCGAGAGGAGGGCGAGGTGCGGAGTTAGCCGACCTCCACCCCTTCCGCTCAGATTTTTCAGTCCGACGGTTCTCGTCGTCAAAAGCGTGTCGCCCTCGATCCAAAATGTCTGCTGATGATCTCTTTGACGGTGCCGTCGGTATCGATCTTGGTACCACCTACTCGTGTGTCCCCGATCGCCCCTCTCCCCGTGCGAAAATTTTGGACTGACCCCACCATCACCAGCTGCGTTGGTGTTTGGCAAAACGACCGCGTAGAGATCATCGCAAACGATCGTACGCACTCTATTGCACATCGCAGTTCTACAGCGCTCACGTTTTCTCCTCCGCAGAGGGCAACCGCACCACGCCGTCCTATGTCGCCTTCTCATCCGAGGAGCGCCTCATTGGTGATGCCGCGAAAAACCAGGCCGCGATGAACCCGCGCAACACCGTCTTTGACGCAAAGCGCCTCATCGGCCGCCGTTATGAGTGCGTCCAGAACTTTGTTCGCGAGCTGTACCCGGATGCTGATATCAGTCAACCCCGGCTACAGCGATCCGGACGTCAAGAAGGTTTGTTGCTCGGCGCGGCTCTATCATCAATTTGCCCGGCTTACACGTCGCACAGGATATGACCCACTGGCCATTCAAGGTCATTGACAAGGATGGCTCTCCACTCATCCAAGTCGAATACCTCGGCGAGGAGAAGACATTCTCTCCACAGGAAATTTCGTCTATGGTCCTCCTCAAGATGAAGGAAATCGCAGAGGCTAAGCTCGGCAAGACCGTCAAGAAGGCCGTCGTCACGTCAGTCCATCTAAAGAAGTATCAGAAGTCTGCAGATATTGACATCTACCAGTGTTCCTGCTTACTTCAACGACTCTCAACGTCTTGCCACTAAGGATGCTGGTGCCATCGCTGGTCTCGATGTTCTCCGCATCATCAACGAGCCCACTGCCGCAGCCATTGCCTACGGTCTTGATCGTCAGACTAAGAAGGAGAAGATCGTCCTCATCTTCGATCTCGGTGGTGGCACTTTCGATGTCTCTCTCCTGTCCATCACCGGTGGTGTCTTCGCTGTCAAGTCCACCGCTGGCGACACTCACCTCGGCGGTGAGGACTTCGACAACACACTGCTTGACCACTTCAAAAACGAGTTCAAGCGCAAGACCAAGCACGACATCTCAGACGACCCCCGTGCACTCCGCCGTCTCCGCAGTGCATGCGAGCGTGCTAAGCGCACACTATCCAGCGTTCCTCAGACAACGGTTGAGGTCGACTCGCTATACGGCGGTGAGGACTTCTCTGCCAACATTACTCGCGCGCGATTCGAGGAGATCAATGCCACCCTCTTCAAGTCCACGATCGATCCCGTTGATAAGGTCCTCAAGGACGCGAAATTTGCCCGCGAGAAGGTCGATGACATCGTCCTTGTCGGTGGCTCCACTCGTATCCCCAAAGTCCAGTCGCTCGTTAGCGAGTTCTTCGGCGGCCGCCAGCTGAACAAGTCCATCAACCCGGACGAGGCCGTCGCATACGGTGCCGCTGTCCAGGCAGCAGTTTTGACTGGCCAGACAAGCGAGCAGACCGAGAACCTCGTCCTGCTCGATGTCACCCCGCTGTCACTAGGTGTCGCCATGCAGGGTGATGTCTTCGGCATTGTTGTCCCCCGCAACACCACCATCCCGACGAATAAGAGCCGAACATTCACCACCGTCGAGGATAACCAGACCACGGTTACGTTCCCCGTGTACGAGGGCGAGCGCACACAGTGCCGTGACAACCGTTTGCTCGGCGAGTTCGAGCTCACTGGCATTCCCCCTATGCCCCGCGGCCAGGCGGAGCTTGTGACCACCTTCGAGGTTGACGCCAACGGTCTCCTCAAGGTCTCCGCCATGGACCGTGCCTCAGGCCGCAAGGCCTCCATCAGTGAGTTTTCAGACCACTCGCGATGAAAACATCGCTGACTCATGTCTCCTGCAGACATTGTCAACTCGGTTGGCCGCCTGTCGACCGCCGAGATCGACCAGATGATCAAGGATGCGGAGCAGTTCAAGCTTGCCGACAAAGAGTTCAGCTCACGGCACGAGGCCAAGTCTGACCTTGAGGCGTACATCCACCAGGTCGAGAGCACCATCACAAGCCCGGAAATCGGTATGAAGCTCAAGCGCGGTGCCAAGGCGCAGGTCGAGGCGGAGCTCGCGCGTGCGCTGGAGAAGCTCGAAATCGAGGACTCATCAGCGGACGAGCTCAAGAAAGCGCAGCTCGGCATCAAGCGCGCATTGCAGAAGGCAACCGCTGGCATGGGCCGATGAGCGCGCGCTGGGTTTGGCGTCAGGGTGTAGAGATCAAAATAAGTGTCACAGTATCAGCACTGTACTACTTGGTGTCTCTGTATTACGTGGTCGTATCCAATATCTTTCTCTCTTTCTTGTCTGTCTGCCTGTCTGTTTGTGACACGCTGTGTAGTCAAACACATGTTATGCTTGTACGCAGACGAATATGAGGAGACATTACAGTAACGCGTCAAACTTGAAATCCGACAAGATGCGTGTCGGACTGTGAAGTCGCGTTTCGCCCTTGCCCTCTTAGACAAAAGACCATGGCCGACCCCGTAGTGACGCCTGAAAACATGGCCGCGAAGAAAACAGTCTTCGTCGCTAATGTTGGCGAGGATGTCGATGAGACCGCGTTGCTGGAGGTGTTTTCGACGTTTGGCGATGTGACAGATGTTCAACTCCCTCTTGCGACTGCGAACCCAGCACACACCCACGGTAAGCAAGATCATATCCTCTCATAGCTGTGTTACGAGCAAAGCCGTTGCGCTGCGCGCAGATAGAAGGCATCGTGGATTCGCGTTCGTCAGTTTCTCGACGCCGGGCGACGCACAGGATGCGATCGACAACATGGACTTGAACGTTCTGCACGGCAAGGTCGTCAAATGCTCTATTGCGACTTCCACAAAGATTGCAGCGCAACCGGCTGGAAACCGCGCAAGTACGTGCCGTACTGCTGTTCGCTCCATGCTCGTTGAACTGATGCCAATTCCTCATTGACAGTCTGGGAGACGGATGAATGGGCTAAGACGTACGGAAAAAAGGACGGCAAAGGCCAAACGCAAGGCGCAGAGGATGTTACGCCATCAAATGGAGCACAGCAGCGGGCGACGATACAATGGAGGAGTGATGACTTGGACAGCTGCTCGAAGTCACGGTTGTAACAGCATCCTAACAAAGTGTAGCATTACTGAGGGCATTGACTGATTCTTGCGTGTTCGGTGTAAACCACAGAGCGCAGTCACAATCTGTGGCTTGACCAAAACCAACATAGCGTGTGTACATCATTGGGACACTAAATATCTCTGAGAGACAGATAGTCTACCGTACATGATTCCGGTAGATAATGAATAAGCTTATATATCAATGATACATCAATCCTCCGCAACTGAACCTCATATGACAGTGGCAGCAGCCATTCGTCGCTTGCCGCCAGCAGTAGCGTTCGCGTAGCGATTAGCCATGAGATATGCAGTTTCTGCGACAAATACCTGATCTCGACTCTGGGCAACGAGAGAAGAGAAAGGCTGCCTCGCAGGTGCATCACGGAATGACACTGCTTCCTTCCTCAGCTATCCGCACGGTCAGCGATTTGAATTTGACGAGAGCGCAAGAGGCGCACCTTGGGATTGGCATTGGAATCGAATGCGACAGTCTCTATATCGCTGAGCAAGGACTGGAACGCATGTGTCTCCGGTACCAGCGCACACCCTGCCGTTCTTGCAAATGATATGATTCCGAGCAGCTCTTGCCACGCGAGCTCGCCTAGAGATCCGCGCGCCACTGCAGAGCCGCTTGGGACCAGGAATCTAGAAAATTTCTCGTATGATCCAAAAAGCTCGCTCCATACTTTCCATTCGGCGACGTTTGTCTCATCCTCCGGCCTCAGCGGCGCTGAATGACCGGGATCCGCAGAGTAGTACGAGTGTGAAGGACGGGTCTGAGACGGAGTTGAGCGATCGTACATTTCCGCCATGCTCTCCATGGGGTTGTCTTCAACCAGCTGAGTGTCTGACTGTGGTTGAGCACGCAGTTGCGCGAGAAGTAGCCAAAGCTTGATGGACACCGCCGCGTGCCCCACATCTCCTGCAAGAGTTGCACTGGTGCCTTGGTCCGCGTCTGCCGAAAATGCAGAAAGGGCAGCGCTAAGCTCTCCTTCTAAGCACATCGAAAATGCTTGAATGTGGTCAAAAAGCTGAGCAGCCGCGCCGGATGTTGGACGCTGAAGAGCTTGGAGGACAAGTAAATTCCACGTTCGCAATCGCATGCGGTGCCCAGTGACGACGTGCGCTAGAAAGTTGACGTCGTGAGCTGCAGCATGTAAAACCAATTCCATCGCTTTCAGATACGAATGCAAAACGGGAAGCTGGAAGTTGTCCGGCACCGGTAGAAGGCAAACAGTGAGCATTACATAGTTCGCGGCTTCGACGACTTGAGAAGCTTCAAACAGCGGCCGGTCCTGTCTCCGAAACGACTGGGATGAAAAAACCTAGGAGAGGCTGTTAACAAAAGCACCTCAGACAACTCCGATTGTACCTCTGATAGAGATCCAAGGGTGCCAATGTCCATGCGATGTCTGGCGTTCTCAGCGTCACTTAACACATCTAAGATGGCGGTGGGAATCATAGTCGTTGAGGATGCTCGATGAGTGTGCGCAAGCCTAATGACTTTAGAAAGAGCATCGGCGCTGACGATGTAATTTGCGAGTGACTTGCGTAGTAACGCATCAAAGTGCGTAGCAAGATCCTTTGGACCAATCAGCCGGCCATTGACATCCGGAAGCAGCCAAACGCACGCGACTGCTAGCCTGGTTATGGATGATGATACACGAAGTCATCGACAAAAGGCCGCTTGGGTTGAAGAGAGGCGTCCACTCGGCTTTGACAAAGCTGTTGATGGCGATTCCAACGCCTGAATAGTGTTTGGTCATTTGTAGACCTTGGGATTGAACCAAGCTCACCTTGCAGGGTTTCCGGCTCATAATCAGCGTGATGGACTTGATCGACAAATGCGCTCAGATTTTGAAGGATGGTCGTGAGGGCTGGATCGTCCATGGCGCGGAGACCATGGCGAAGCGTTGAACGCAGAAGCGAATCTTTGAAGGATGCGTGGATGACGATGTCATCCTCAACGGCCACTTGTACCCGCGTGTTATCCTCTAAAATCTGTTTTAGGGTTTCGAAGTGGTCGGAAGTGAGAGGTTTCTATGAAAGAAAATCAGCGCGCGCTGATTGGGCGTTATCGGAGCGCCGACCTTCGCGAGATGCCAGAAAACGCCGTCGGGAAATCTATCTAGTGTCAGTGCTAAGCAAGCTGCGAACAATCAACTTGCCGCTGGAATACCGCCTTGAGAAATGTCCTGGCCTGAATCACCAGAAGGTTATCATTATTTCCTTTGAGCGACGCTAGCATTTCCATGACTGTCTCCGTGAGAGGTCTGCGCAGCGTCAGCAGTCTGAACTGCTTAGAGCAACAATTGTCGTACCCAACAATTGACCGGCTGAGCTCTCGATGACGCTTGACGAAAACAAGGGACGTCATAAGTGCAAGGTACCGGATGTCGTAGCTCGTAGTTCGTGTAGCCAGCGCGGATATCTTGCGGACGGCAGAACGCAACTCATTTCGAAATTGAGTGACACCCTTCTTGGTCTCTACTTCGTGCTGATAATGAATCAGGTTGGCGAGCAAAGCCGCAAATGATGCCTCACTGACCTTGTTGATGATCACGATGACACATTCAATGAGCGAACGAAGAACAGTATATGGGAGGGAAGCAAGTTGGAACTTTGAGACCGGCAAGCTATTTGCGCCGGAGCGTTGTATGTTGTTAGCTGGGTGCTGCTGCTGAACTGTGTACGGCGCAGGTCGCGCGTGCGAAAGGTCATCGCGCAACCTATCTTGGGGATCATGACCATCGTCCGAGCTGTTGACTACCCTGAGGACCACGTCGACAAATAGTTGGCCGACGAGCTCGCGAACGATGACATCTTGTTCTCCATCAACACCAAGAGCTGAAAGCGGATACTTGAGGTAAACAACTGCATCCATCATCTTCAGGAGTGGCGTGATGCAAGGATACGTTTCGCGAGGGAGCCGTGTGAGTAGGCTAAATCGAACGTGTCGCTCTGTCCCGGTGGGCAATGCATCTAGTGTAGGATCTCCCATTCCGAACTCGCATACGAGTCGAAGTTTCAGCTCCAATAGCTGTCGGATCCCAATGTTGACCCCATTAGCGATCATCGAGAGTGCGACGGTCAAAAGAGTAACGCGAAGCTGTGTCACCAGGCGTTGGTCAACTGCATCTGGTGCTGAAGTCGTGGACGGATAGCCATAACGGGGCTGAAAAGGATGAGAAATCGCAAGCAATCCTGGTCCTATTCACATACAAGATGCAGCGCTGAAGTCGCTTCTTCAATTTCAACGTCGTCGACGGCCTGACGAGACGGTCTCGGTGGCATGACACCAACAATAGTCTCCCATTTGAGAGCTACCACCGTGATTTAGACAAAGAGTGTCGGTAAGATGGGGACGCACTTTGCCAATGTGGGAAATGCGGCTGCAGCTGGGAAAGAAAGGACGCAAGTCGCAAGCGGTCGCTATAATCAGACGTTAAGAAGTATTCTCGAGTGAAGTCAGTGCTGGCAGCGCGGTTGCTAGACTAGACTAATCACCGTTCCAGCAAGTTGAAATGCCGTCGAAATGAGCAGGCAACAGCGTCTTGAGCCATGTATCAACGGCTAGCCGAATTGTTTCCTACTCCTTGCGTTAGAAAGATCCCTATTGCGGTGTTAACCTGCACACCCGATCATCTTGCCACAATGCCTCGAAGAATAGTTGATAGAGAGGAGCTACAGCCGCTTGCCATTTGAGGCCAGCAAGATAGAACTCTGGATGTGTGATATCCATAATGACGCGGAATAGACGGGTTAGTGCCTGGAATCGACGCTCCCATTGGCTTGAGCAGAAGATGTCGGTCAGGATGTTCTCCATCGGCTGGGCATCAACAACAAGGACATGCAACAGAATGTGCATCCGCATGACACTCAACGCATGAAGCTGGATGTCGTATAATTGCCATGCACTATGAACGGGTTAGCTCATGCAACAACATCAGAAGTGCTGACTCACCAGGTGCTGAGGATATGACCGTTAACGATGACCATACTGGAGCGTTCTTCCGGAGTCATGACGCCAGGATGCGACAGCAACAAGTTGAGGAATGTTGCCACATGTAGCGCAACACTGTCTGGACCCTCAGACACATATCGAACAAGGTTGGCGATAAAGTCCGGATCAAGCTCTTCTCTCTGCTCGGGTCGCGCATTCGGCTGGAGTCTCGTTCTGCGGTATGTCAGCCACGCTGTGGTCTCAAAAAAAGTCATTCTCACATTGTCCCCAAAGAGTGTGTTTCTGCGGACTCAAGAAGCCCACCTGCCGTGACCTTGTCGCGTTCACAACCGCGCAACAGCAGCATTACGGCAAGTGTATGGCGTATGAATGGGAACCTAAGGCGAGGTGTTAGCAACCACACACGATCCGCTCGAGAGTTCTCACAGAGTTTGCGGATCCTCCATAGTTCTGAAGTCGGAGCAAATTGAGTCGGAATATCTGTCGTGCATCTGCTCTAGCAAGCGATGCAGGTCGTGTCTGTCGCTAGGTTTGAGCCACACAACAGCAACAATAGCCTCGACCAGCGTCATTGCTTGAGCAAGGGGCTGCCAGTGTCTCGAATGACACCAGCAAGACGTTTGAACGTTAGAGTTGGGATATCAACACCGCTTTGAGCCATCACGCGCATCCACTGGAGGCCTTGTAGCAAGTCGTCTCCGCCCTTTTCTGCATACTCGTCGACAACCCGCCAAAGGTCAATGCTGACAACGTGGGCTTTCGGATCTGCACTCTTCTCTACTGCGCTTGATGACTCCGGGCCGGGATGACAGATGCCTTTCAACGAACGGAAGACGATGGCCCCCTGTGAATACTGGTCAGGCACCACAATGACTAGAAATCGAAAAGACAATCAACCTTGTGCGACATACACAACGGCGTGATCGCGTCCAGCCACCGAAGCATAATGTCGTCGAACGCTGAAAAGAGAATGTTGGCATCGCGGAAACGTGTAATAAGCTTGAGCACCCGGTCCGCTCGCATAACCTAAAAGCGCTGGTAAGCGACTACTTGAGCCTGACATGGACTCAACGCACGGTGTCTTCTGCACTCAGATGTACCTTGTTGGTTCGAACTAAAAACGTCCGTAGTGTCGAGTTCCGCAGCAAGATCCGTGGCATGGGAGAACAACGTCACGGCGTAGAAGTTGGAGTCTTGACTGTGCAATGCCTGTAGCCAGCGACAGGCGTATCGATCTCGCAGGATCCGACGATAGTATTGGTACTGGTTGCCAGCTTGATAGTGTCTGTCGTCGTCCAAATCGCGTGGGCGTGGCCATGGGTAGTGACCAGTGGAGCTTGGAATTCCGACGTCCTGGAGTGTGATGTAGCTACCAGTATTCCTGCGATAATCGCGCTGAACAACCAATAAACGTTGCTCCTCCGACACAATCCAGCGGAGTACGACACGACTCAGACGCGAGAGAGCGTAGTCCGTGTGCTGCGAACTCGGCCAGCATCTGCGCGCTAGAAGTAGGAAACCAATTTCGTTCATGGATATGCTAACGTCCTCGAGGCATGCCTCTATTGCGCTGACCAAAGTTTCCACGTGATCATTGTGAAGATCCAGCGCAATTGGGAGCGGGAACGTCGTCCGTAGCACTTTGAGCCGATCTAGGGGCTCGTCCAGTACAGGCTCAGCGTCTTCGCGTGTGAAGAAGCCCAGACAACTCATGTGTTGCAGAAGCTCTACTGCTGCGCGGTCCGAGGCAACATTGATGTCGTACCCAAGCACATCACGCAGGTGCGCAAAGTTCACAACCTCGAATACTGGTGATCCGTCCACGAAGTCGTCTTGTTCGTTTGTGCCCGCGCCGAGCATTCTTTGCGATGAACTCGGTTCGGCGTCGTCCTGGACATCCATGGCGGTTTTGACCAACGATGTAATGTACGCCAAAAGGGAGAAGTTGTACAGAAGCATGTGATCTGGTACGAACGTCTTCGGCGCGAGGTAGCCTTTGATCTGCGGTGAGAGCCTATATAGCTGGGACCCAAGATGAGCCTGATATAGGCGGACGACATAGTGCAGCTCAAAGTCACGGGGTGCCTCGGCTTCTGCTCCAGGCGCCTGTGCTTCAACACCAACCGTGAAATGCGCCAACCCAAGACCAAGGATCTGGAGCTGCGTATGGAGAATCGAATAAATGATCGACAGCTCCTCGTAGGACTGCTGGTCCAGATCACGTTCGGAGAATAACATTGGGCGAAAATGCTCCAAGAAGGTTGACCGCAACATCGCCCAGCTCGCACTGTGATGGCTGTGACCTTGCCGGCACAACGGCATTGGTGATTTTGCATGCACCTGCGATGAATCGGGAGTCGACAGTCGAGGCACAGAAAAGCCTGCATGCGTATTCCCCAGAGCGGCTCGTGGCAAATGCCACAAAGTGTGAGGGTGAAAAGATTGATCAGATGGAATCTGTGCGCTGCAAAGCTGACCACCGTGTTCTTTCCAGCCCGGGCTGGCTTCACCAGGGAGTACAAGAGAAGCGGTGATTCCCTACTCGGTGTGTCTGTGATGGAACGGTCTCCCATAGCAGTTGAGGGCGACCACATGCCGTTCGCGTCACGATAGCAGCTCAGATGAACACAACACATGCAAAAAGGGCACAAAAGGCCGGTACCGCGGACAACTTGACGACAAACGTCGCAATCTCCGTGTGGGGCGTCCTGAGCGTCAGGAGTGAATCGCCATATCATAAACTCATGCGCAAGCTGATGTGAGCGTAGGGCATTCTTGTGCGGCCACACCACGGAAAAATCCAACTCTGGCAATGGTGCGCTCAGGAAAATGTGCCCCAGTGCTTTGGGCCAATATGCGGAGAGTACTCCAGCGGCAAAGGGTCGAGTCTGCGCGGTGTTTGGGAAGGCCAAAACTTCGAGAATGTCCATGTAGGCATCCGGCTTGCACTCCACAATTAAATCAAGTACGCGACATACCTGGTGAGCTAGGTCTGGAAGAGGGAGACCTGGGCGGGTAGGAATCGGTACAAATGCTGCTGGAAGCGACTTGACGGTGAAAAGAGCTGCTATCAACGGCCCGATGAGCGAACCAAGGCGATAGATAAGGGTCTGCTGTCGAGGGGCGTTCGAGGATATGAGGCCGTCGCGTGCTGTCTGCACCGGCGTCGTCCACGGCGTCCATCGGCCATTCGGATGCGGCTGATTTGGCCTAATATCGCCAGGCTCGTTTACGTGAATTGAGATGACCCCACTGCCATCAGCAGGAACTGCGTCGCGCAAATGGTCAGCTACGGTTGGAGCCACACGAATAGCGCGCAGTCTCTCCAAAGTTGGTCTCAAAAGGTCGTACTCATAGACGCTGAGAATGCGACGCAAGAGAACGGACGGAAATGTAGTGAAAGCTGGCAACAGGGCGAGCCCAATGTCGATGAGAGCTGAGGGGTTGTTAGCCTGTGTACGCGCTATTCCTGTAGCAAAATCAAGGGTATATGCTTGGAGGGTATATGGCGGGTGCTTTGGAGTCGGAGGTACCGACATGACGCGACAGTCATCCGCCACAAGTGATGCGAGCACTGTGATGCATTGTGACAACAGGCTACCTCGGGGACCTTCCGGGCGGCGCGCGCGATCTTCACGACTACGCATCCGCGCGAGTGGTGAGGAAGGGGAACGCATAACAGGTGATCGAGGTGGAGGGTCTGAGGCAACAGCTGGTGCAAACCTGATAGGTCACATGAACACTAGAAGGTGTATATAACGACAGGTTGAACGCACGATTGGTCCATCAGGTCGTGATTGTTGCCCATATTCTGGAAAACAGTAATGAGGCCAGCAACTAGGACGATGAGTGCATGTGTTTTGGTAGCGGCGGGATCGACGACCTCAGTTTCGTCCTCAAGCTCTGGAGCCGACCCAGCGTCCTTGCGAAAGCCAGGTAATGTTGGGACGGGTACAATAGATATGGGACTGTAGACACGGCGCTCATCAGGCTCAACCAGACCGGTCCTGAACTGGTCGAAAGGGTTAGGGACTGAAGAGCGCATCTGGATGTTGGTCAAGATGCGTTGCATGGCGTGCCCATACGACGCGCTTAGCCGTTCGCGCTGCGTGATAGCATTCTCGAGCTCGACAGTGTTTGTTCTGCGAATTGGCGTAACCCTGATGTCAGGCGGGGGCTGCAGCGGTGACAGGTGCGAGGGCTGCAAGCGTGGCAGCGAGCGCGACGCATAAGAGCCGGAGCCAGAGCTTGTATCGATGTGGAGTGGAGCATTGTGCTGCATCAGGCAGCCCGGACGCGTGTAAGGCAGAAGGATGCGAGCGGGCCTTCAACTCGCGTGATGCTCCTTGACCTCTGCTCCCTTGCACCGAAATGCGACAGAGCACCCTTTTCAAGCACTTCAAAACGGCCGAGACAAGTAGCAAACGCAAACGACGGCGCGTCAGCAGTGACTCAGGCTCTGCTGTGTCGAGCGACTCGGATGTCGGCGCCGTGGTGTTCGAAGGACGGCGCTCAGAGTCCAGTACCGACGGCGAGAACGATGCTCAGCCACGCCGGTCCACTCGGATGGACAGCTCTCCAGCAAAGAAACGACGTCGAATTTCACGCAGTCCCTCACAAGAGAATGTCCAAAGAACGATGATGATGATGATGATGATAACGAGAATCCATCGCCACCGCGCGCCAGTGGCAGCCGAAGAGCGAAAGCTAAGGTAATCATCATCAGCGAGTCCGACGAAGAAGATGAAGAAGAACCTTCTCCAACCCGCAAAAAGTTCATTCGTGGTGTCCGTCCTTCTCAGCGGATGGACGATGAATCGGAGGATGGTTCAGATCATGGTTTAGACCAGAGCAGTCAGTGCGAACAAACTTATGAGGTTTCATCCTCTGAACATGCACATAGATGTGCTCAGCTCTCGACTGCGTCAAACTGGCTCAGCAAAGAAATCAACTAAATTCTCCCAAGCGCTCGAGCAAATGAAAAGTCGGTGACTCTATTGCGGCCACAAATTGCCTAATCATTTCCTAACGCGCAGGGCGCAAGCAGCAAAAGCAACAGACTGGCTCTATACACGAAGAAGAGGAAGAGATTGTAGTTGATGAGCACGACTCTGAGGACAGTTCCGATGGACTGTTTGCTGATGCTCGGCCTCAAGACGAGGATTCGAGCGACGAGGAAGGCTCTATAAACGACTTCATCGCCGAGGACGAAGGAAACGTCGATAACGTCGCGCTGCCTGCCCAATTTCGTGCAGCTCAGCATCTGTCGGTCCATTTCAAAGTGGTCTGCCAGTATGTCGGCAGTTCATCATATCAGACTCCGAGCTGACTGAAGCATAGGTACTTCGTCCACCTTGCATGTACAAAGAATCGGAGTAAATTTGTCAAGCTCACCAAATCTGGTGCGTCATACTTGGTCGTAGGTCATCCCCAGACTGATTTTCTCCATTAGACGAATACTTCTCCCAACCGCTCAATGTTCTTCGTCGCAAAATTGATGGCATGCAGGATTCACTGGTCACATCCTCTGTATGGCGAACGGAATTCAAGAAGGCATTGTTGACGTGGCCAGAACTCTCGGTGGAGCCTCTCGTCTTCTCAATTCCAAGTTGTGACGCTTGCCATATGGGCAGCCGCACTTCTACACTCGTAGGGCATGTCGGTGGACAGGGTTATGACAGGCATACATTCGAAGTAGGTCACCACTCTCGCCGACAGGCATCAGATGCTGATTGGCTTATAGACACTACCTGAAACTAAAGAGCTCGACAAACTTAAACGATCCTTTCACCTCGGCCGGTTCTGCGCTCGGCGGACACGCGTATACCACCAATTTGCGCATTGGGAGCACGATCTATTCTTCGCTCTCGAAGCTCGTGTGAAGGCGATGGAGGGATACAAGAAGATGGCGCCGGACGCGGTCATGGAGAAGCTCGATCAGCGTGGAACCGTCCAGCTCGAATGGAAGCGACTGAACGATATGATCGAGAGTGCTCGTCACTTGGAGTTCGCAGCAAAACGGGGAGAGGACGGCGATATGGACTAATGCATGAGCTGAACGCCAGGATGTTGAGAGCTTTGGACTGAGAATTCGCTCTATGTTACAGGTTGTAATAATACAATTCCACTGTCAAAACTGAGATCCCGATAGAGCTACAATGACAACCAACGACGGTAGAGCTCTTGCGCGAGTTTGGCTGCACCTGTCTGGGTGTAAATCAGCGACATATTATATGCCGTCTCGCGAGCGAGACCAATGTCCTGCGCAAGGTTATCAATACGCCACGTGAAAATCCGCGGCTGGTTGATGCTTACGGCGGTCGCATTGAGAGCCAAACGCCGTTCAACTGCATCCAATACCTTTTGATATAGTTGAAGAGCCTCAGAGAAGAGGGCTGTATATTTGATCAGTACCGACCCACAAAGGCACGACAAATGATGCACAAAGCTGATGGAATGCACGCCCCATGTTATAATTGACCTCTTCCTGGTGGGAGTCTCGTCTGAGCTCACGATATTTCGCAAAGAACGCCATGCCCTGGAACTGATCAGAGAAGTTGGTTGGTTGAGGCATATGATAGCTCACTTGCACAATCATGTGATGTCGGTTATCTGCCTGGCGCTGCATTGCACGGCCGATACAGGTGACGCCCAGTGAGAAGCAGACCATAGGATCCCGCGGCTGGACCTCGTACGCATGCATGAGGTAAACTGAGCAATAATAAGCTAACAATGGCGCCAAACCCACCATTGGTGCTTACAAATGGCACTTTGCCAACTTCTAGCATTGAGGAATGTTTGCGATAATACCGCCCATGGCACAGTCGTCTCCTTCTCTGGTGGCTGAACCTTGATACACTTGTCCACATCGTCTTCTAAGCCTTCATCATCTTTCACCGCTTTTTTAGATGTCCCAGCGTCACCTCGCACTTGGAAGCGGCCTTGAGGAGTGATATGATACTCGGTTGCGTCGCCAGAAACGACGGCATGCATAAGCCGCGTTTCACGGTTAAGTTGTTTCTGAAGTTTGGAGTCCTGGAAGGAGTTTGCTGGCTGGAAGCCGCTCGCAAGGCAGGCGTTGAGCAGGCTGAAGGGTTCGCTCTGCATCTGGTAGGTCAGGATGAACTTGCGGCACATATCGACGACCACATCGTATCTTTGATCAAACATTGCGCATGCTGAGGGAGGTGAACATGTGTTTAATCACTCGAATTTCAGTGAGAAGACGTACCGATACGGCCGAATCGGAGCGTGTCTTGAGACGTGGCATCGCTGAAGACCTTTGAGCAGGCGACATGCTTTAAAACCTCCTCAGCGGTGGAGTATTGGCCACGTCTGGTCAGTACAAACACGTACTGCGAGATATTCAGATGAAGCGAGGAATGAAGACGTCACTTCGCTTACATTGAGCAATAGTGTGATCCAAGTGTCGAAGGAGACACCGCGGTATGTGATATTAACATCCACGTCTGGATCATGTTTCGCGCGTCTTCCTTTGGCGTCCGCTACAAACACTTCAGTTTGACGGCATCACCAGTCACGGCATGTCGCACCGAGTTCCAGTTGAAGTCTCGTCGCCAGATCGTTCTCAGCACCCTCTTCGTCCGCTTTTTTGCCGAGCTTGCGCCAAGCAGTCAAAACAGTCTCACCCTAAAACCATTTGAGTCGATATTCGACGGTATATGATATTAATAAGTCCCGATACCTTCTGTTGCGTGGAGGTGAACAACTCCCGAGCTGTCCTGAAGGTCTCCACAAGAAACTCCGCGTCTGCCAGCCACTGCCCCTCAGCCTCGACCGGATCCATGCCTTGCCGCAGTTGATCTTCAGCGTCCGCGAGCCTCTTCCACGCATCGTCAATCTGAGCCTGCTTGCGTCGTAAGGCTTCCTCGAGTTGTGCAGCGTTGAGTCTGGCGTTGGCTGTTGATTTGCCTGGTTTTCGCTTGCCAGACTTGCCACCGCTTTCCTCAAAAAATAGAGACGAGCTACCCGTCGCGGGTTCAGGGGCATCGTGTTCATTTGGGCCAGCTCCACTTCTTGCGGTTGTCCTTGCCGCATTGCGAGCGTCGAAGACTGGAAACACTCAGATTCAGGAGCCGCACCAAAGGGCCGGATGAGCAACATACCTTGATATACAATGTCCAAGGCTTTGTGCAGATCTCCTTTCATTTCGTAAACCTCGGCAAGATTCAACTTGACCTTCTTGACGGTCTCGGCGTCACTTGCGTCCAGCGCTCCTAGAACTGTGCGTTAAGTCAGCCTCACGCACGTCGCACATTGTAGCCAATACATACGGGTCTGATACGCATTGCCTGCCTCCGCAAGTTTGCCCGTATGTCGATAGCACTCGGCGAGCCGCATCAGAACGTCGACGCCACTGGTCTGCAGATTTTCCAGTCGAACAGAGAGAGAGAGAGAGAGAGAGACGCGCGTAGACTCACATCTTCATTTTCAGCGAGCTGTTCGTAGACCGGGATGGCATCATCGTAAAGCTTCTCATGAAAAAATGCTTCGGCAATTTCAGGGAAGAGAACACCCCACAGTGCAACTTCTTGTTGGAGTACCAGAGCAGCATGCGCCTTAGAAAAAGTCATTCAGTGGGTTTGGCAAGACGAATGGAGAACTCACCCTGCCTTCATCGGTTTCTCCGAGCCGGATACGGGAGACGGCCAAGCGTTGCCGTAGATTGAGCGAAAGGTGGTTAAACGGCGCACCCGGCCCAGCAGCCTCAAAGCGCGCCATTCCTGGTCCGTCAAACTCGTGATCGTCCAGCATACCGTCCCAAAACCGCTGCTCGAGTCTGCCCTGCAACCACCGCGTACCACTCCGCACGATATGAATAGACTTATCAAAGTCGCCGATCTCGTTACAGAAGTCGGCCAAAATGGCGACGGCGTTCTCACCAAAGCCACCCCCTGCAACATATGATCCATCGATGGAGGGTGCTCGGCCGGTTGGATATGCTAACTGAAGCAGATGCATTGCGCGCTCTAAGATGGTGATGAGAAGGCCGGTATCACCCAATGCGCGAAGTACGCCTTGTAATTCGAGGACAACGGCCATGTCTTCGGGAAATTGTTCGTTGAGGGCAAGGAAAGCCGCTCGTGCCTGCAGAAACACATGTTAAGAAGTTGTTCGCAAATTGGCTGGTAACTTACACCTCTCAAGTTACCACTGTCTCTGCAGAGCACACCACGATCCCAGAGAGCATCAATGTTGTTGGGATCAAGCTGACAAGTCTTCTGGTAGCAGTACAGCGCCTGCTGTATATGTCCTTTCTGACTGCTAGGTGTAAGAAGTGGGAATCAAGGTCGCACGCCATACTCACTGGGATTGCCTGCCCAGCTCGTGCCATGCTTCGGAGTCATGGCGGAGATGTGCGGCAATGATCTTGAATTGCAAGGCTCGGTCGAGATCCTGCATCTCCTCGTAGGTACTAGAGAGCATGTCCCAGGCCTGTGGGTCACGAGGCTCGATTTGAATGACCTCTTCCAGAATCTCGACGACTCTTTCAAGTTCTCTGTTGATGAAGGCGGTTGTGGCGTCACTGAGCAGCGCCCGAACCTGAACGGAGAGAGCAGGCCGGCTGCGTTGCCTGCGCTGAAACAATTAATTCAGTAACATGTAATATATCTGGCCAGGTAAACCTACTATGCCCTTTCGCTTGCCGATGCCAGATGCTTGACGCAGCTCGTCGCGAAAGTCGACGTCTGCGAGTGCCGGCAAGTCGTCACCAAGATCCTCTCGAACATTGGCGTTCCAGAGTTCGGACATTGCGCCCTGATCTGTAAGTGCATGTGCGCTGTTGATAGAGCCAACGAGTCGACTGTCGCGAGTATTGAGCAGCATGCCATCGGTGCAGACCTTGAACGCACTCGAAGCGGCCTTCTATTACGTCCTCAACAAGGGCAGCACCACCAAGTGCGGCACTAGAAGGGAGTAGCTCGTCGTGCTCGTCTTCATCGCTTTGCTCATGTGTCCCGGTTTCACTGGGTTTCTCGCTGCCGTAGCCCTCGTCGTCGTCCCCAAAGAAGACTGTAGTTGATAGTCAAGGTCTGTAGCATAAAGTAGAACAAGGGCCGGTATGCGCACACTCGTCATCGTTGATGAGTGGAATTTCGTGCGAAGTCATGTTGACGGACCATTCCAGGCAGAAATCGCGACTTCAAGCTCCGGGCGAATCGCGCTCCCTCCTTTCCTCTCGCGCTTCTGCACCCGCACTATGACAATTGCTGCACACGACTCGACGCGGCTGTTCATTCAGGCTATCTTCACGCGTCGCTTTGTATCCGAGCGCGTCGCTCAGCTGCTCTACCGCAAATGTGTCGAGACGGTGAATGGTGTGTCCGGCCGCGGTGATGTTACCTCGCTCCCGCCGACCATCGCGTTTCAGAGTTCCTGCCGGAGAATGACCAACATGCTTGGGTGCCCGAAAAGTACGCGCAGCTGATTGGGGCCATCAATGCGCGATTCGACAGCCTCGATTTGAAGCTGGTCACCGCACCAGACGAGATCACCGGCCGGCGCATGTTGTGTCTCGTCAACCTCAAGGGCGATGATTTAGTGCAGCTTGCGACTGAGTATAATCCCGCAGAGATTGCGTTCTTCAAGGCGCTTCTTGAGGAGATCGCCACCGCACCCAGCGAATGCTTCAGCATCTCATCCATGCTCGCTCTTAAGCAGCTCGCAAAGGCTAAAGTCGGCACTGGCAAAACCAAAATGACACACGCGCACGGCGAGGTGCTGCTCGATTCATTTGTTGCCAACGGCTGGCTCTCCAAGTCTGCGTGAGTTGCACCTCCCTCTGCTTGTTCCAGCCACACGCTCACTGCGCCTCCTTACACAGAAGTGGCCGCTACACGCTTGGTGCACGTGCCCGGTTTGAACTCGCAGAGTACTTGAGCAAAAATTTCGAAGAGCTTGAGGGCAAGGAGCACATCTGTTCTGTCTGCGATCACCTTGTCCTGTCCGGTGTGCGTTGTCCTCAACCACAGTGCGGATTCCGCGTCCACCGCTGCTGCATTGAGCAGTCTCGCAAGCGTATTCGCCTATGCCCTTCGTGTGGCTTTGACTGGAGCAACGTGACGATGCGCGTCATTGGCGAGGAAGTCCTTCGGCAGGGAGGGGATGCGGACGACGGCGCGGGCGCGGGGCGTCGACGCGTGCGTAAGTCTCAGAATAACCTAGGGAGCGAAGAGGAGGAAGAGGATGAAGAGGACGACCGTGCAAGACCTGCTGCTCGTAAAAAGGGCAAGAAGAGGGTCGAGCAAGATGAGGAAGATGAGGAAGAAGTTGCGACTCAAATGCAGGTTGACCAGGATGGTCCAGATGAACAACCTCGCCGTTCCGGTGGCAGGCGACGGTGACGTGGGAATTGACGGTTCAACTCGTCCTTGGTTTCATTCTAAAGCCTTCAACGTTCCATCCACTGCTTGTATTAATCACCTTTGGTTCCACTACAGTAAGTAGACTAAAATGACCAACTACTCGTCTATCCATTCTGTCTCGCGCACCCGTTCGACATAACTGGCTGCCCAGCCCGCAGGCGGTTGTGGCGGTGGCTCCCGTGGCGGCTGTCCCTCTGGTTGCTGCTGGCCAGTTTCCACGGGGACAGGAGGGTCAGGTTGCCTGTACCGCGTCCGCAACTGTCCCTCGCGGTTCCGTAATGCCCGCCGTCTGCGTTCCCACCATGCAGGATGCAGGCTGAGAACAAAGAGTGTAAAGAATGACTTGACGCGTTGTTGAAGTCTCGGTGCTTGTGCTGGTGTTGCGCCAGGTTCTAGGAGCGCTGCCTCGTTCTCAAGATCAAAGTGAGCCAATCGTGCCAAAGGATCCTGCCCTGGCTCATCTGGAGCAAATGCAAGCCGCGCAGGACCAGTTGGTGCAGGCGGCACTACGGTACCGTTGACCGCATCTCCGTTTGCGGTTGCCGCACCAGCTTGTGCCGGAGCTGCTCCTGCCGCCCCCGGTGGCGCGGCGGCGCCATTTGCAGCAGGTCGCGCGCGGGCAGCTCTGGCTGCCGCGTCTGCTGGCATAGCCGCGCGGAAGACGGTGTAAACCTCCCAGGCAACCCAAGCACCGATCATACCGGCGAATAGGGGCCGACGGGAAGGTGCAAAGATGTAAAGTAGCAAACCGGCGCGGAAGGCCAACACAAGGAGTGGTACGATGACGGCACGCATTTGGACTTGCGCGAGGGGTTGCAAGGCAGCTGGCAAACCAAAAGCAGCAGCGGCTGGACGAGGTGGACGTGCAACGACGGGGATAGCAAGAGCTGCGCGACTCAACAAGCTGGCCTGAACGGCAGCCGTCAGTTGTTGGGTAAGCTGCGCTTGGAGGAATGGCGCTTGGTCGAGCAAAGGCATGGTAGCTTGGAGGACACGGATGGCGTGAAACTGGGCCGTTGTCGGGACTGCGTCCGGCGTCTGCAAGTACAGGTATGGTAGAGAGCTTGATAGAATGCGTGAGTTGCTTTTCGGAAGGGTATTCTGCGCACGCACTCTTGGAAACCAACGGCGTACACGGCGCCGTCCGACTGACTCTCACCCGGGAGGCCACGTGGATAATCTTCGTCCAGAATTGTCGGCCAAGTTGCACCACCAACCTCGAGCGCCTGGCGGGACGCAGCCTTTGCAGACGCAACATCGTTGTGGGCAACACCCCACCATGGCGCGGCAGGTAACCGTGAAAGAACACGAAGTGCATTCGAGTGCACATGATGAATGAACGCCATCGAATACGGCGGAGGGGCCGGCGAGAAAGATGGTGGAGATGGAAATGAAGGGTATCCGAGATTCGCTGCGTTGAGATGAGGCGCGTATACTCGGGGAGCAGCAAGGCCAGGCATAGTTTGCGGCCGCGATGCAGCGGTTATAGGCTCACTAGGAGAGCGCACCACGGGCAGTGGATCCCTCCAGGCTGTCGGGTTGACAGACAAGTGGATAGCATGCTCCTGCTCAGCCTGGAGCAACGTCAGTCACGTCGATTACAAAGCGCGGGTCACGTACATTCCAGACATCGCCGATGATAACCGTGTTGTCGATTATACGCCCTTTCCAGATAACACGCTGGCCGCTCGCGTCTGGTCGGCCAGGACACGTTTCGGCGATGCGCTCTTTCAGCTCAAGAACGGTACTCGACGACGGCACGGAAACCAGGAATGACTGCGCAGATGGCGGTAGCGCTGCAGACAGCTGCACATTAAATCGCGTCACAGACATCAGCGCGTACGATGGAACAGAAAGAGGACAAGTTGAGACGCGTCGGTCGGCGAAAGCCACGACGTGGCATCGCATCTCCGCTGACGAATATCCTATCTCTAATTCCAGCAATGTTCGCTGTATAGATAATGTCTGCAATATACCGCGCCGCTAAATGCAGCTTGGTATCGCTCAAGCTCAAGTTCTTTCTAAGTCGCGCGGACTTCGAAGACGTGGCATACCGTTTACATTTGCTCTACGGAAGCTCCACGCCGCTCGAATGCGCACATCAGGAGCAACTAGCCACTTGGGTATAGCATGCGCGAACCTCGGTGTTGCTGATGCGATACGTGCAGCCGCTTGGAAGAGTACTCGACTCTTAACCCGTCGCATTCCATGCTCGCATCGATATTGCTTCTACAAGCAATGAGCCTACTGCGTTTTCACAGCCGCGAGTTTCGCTTTCCGCTTCTGTCCTTCCTTCACCATGACCATGGAGACGAATGCACCCACCGCGCTCAATCCAAGAAACAAGATTATGGCCGGTATCCGTACCGCCCATTCTCTTGCAGGGAAATAATCATGAATTGAGTTGTCTTGCGGTATGAGTGGCTGAAGATAGAGTCGGTGAACGAGCTCGCACGCAATGCATGCCACGTACCAGCACCAACGCCCACACCGTGTAGTAGACAAACACCACTGACGCGACGAGGAGCATCAAGCTCCCGAGTGCTTTATCTGATACAGCCTGACGTTATTTCAGCTGAAGCCGGTGTTTGCGCAGGAGATCATGCACACCATAGTATAGAAGAGGCAGAGTTACAGCGCGTCGGGACAGTGCCGGCTTCGTTCTTTTGCTTCCTTTCCAGCTCCTCATAACTGGAGAACCAGAATCGCACCCATGACGGAGCGATGTTCAGTAGAGCAACGAGAGCAATCAATACATGACAGTCGTAATAAGGTACCGGTATCACAAGTCCTTAGTCCTCAGCAATCCTACCTCATCTCAACCTGGTCATCGCCCTGTGACACAGGTGCCCACCCACCCCTTCTCCGCCTGAAACCATCCGAGAAGAAGGAAGAAACCCACGCTGCGGCGCGAATTAGTCCGCGAGGATGATGAGAACGACACGACAACGCACACGTCAATGCACCCCAAGCATTGTCGCCTCCGGCAACGGGTTTTTGTGTGAGATAGTAGAGTGGCACTCCCGCAAGAATGAAGCCTGCATGTACGCTTTAGCCAATGTGTCATATGACAGACTAATACCACTCACCAAAAGCAGCGAGCGCTTCCAATGGTGCAGCGACGATAGGCATCAATAACAAAAATATCGCGACCTAGCATCGCGTCAGAGGTGTGCCATAAAGGGGATGTAGGACTCACCGCGGTAAAGAGCAATGGCGTCGTGATGAATGTTTTGTAGGGCCGTTCCAGCGTCGGTTCTTTCACGCGCAAAATCACCACACCCATAACCTGCAGGGCTCCAGTCAGAACGCCGCATAGCAAACCTGAACGGAGGAAACGGACCGTCAAGCCAAGGAAAAGCCAATTGGCAACTGAGTAGAAGTTGACCAACGACCGAAACCCGCCGCCGAAAATGATGAAGATGATTGTCAAGCCAGCCTGGAGCAAAAGGGCGTTGATTGGCGTCTTTGTGCGAGCGTATAATCGCGCAAATACGGATGGAAGGAAGCCCTCTTTGCCTGCGACGTAGATGAGACGACTGGTCGTATACGCTGCACCATTTAGTGCGCCGATGCAAGAAAACGCGACCATGCCAGCGAATGCAATGGCGCCAGGTGGACCAAGGATCGCACGCCCGAAGTCGAGCGCGACTGTATTACTACGAGCGACAGTATCCTGCAGTCGTCCAGTGGTCAGCCGTCGTTACACTCAACAACACAACGTAGCACATACCTTGTCCAAAAGAACAAAGTAGGACAGGTTGGCGGTGAGGAAAAGGAACATGACCAGCACCATACTACTGTGGATGACGCGCGGGAACGTCTTGCCCGGGTTCCGCATCTCACCACCGACGTAGTTGGCCTGATCCCATCCGTCAAATGCCCACAAGCCAGAGTATAGGGCAAGGGCGAAGGATGATGGATTGTGGGAAGTGCCAGCAAAGAGGTCACCGCGCAAGGCTGGAGACTCGTGGCCTTGGACTAGCTTTACGAGACCGAGTATTGAGACACCAAGCTGATGCTATGTTAGCAGTGATGGTATGGCAAAGTAGTGAACGTACCAAAGCGACCAGCTTCACGGATGTAAAGACGACCGCTGCTTGCGTCCCCAGTTTTGAAGAGACGGCGCAAAGAGCGGTCACGAGAAGGATCGCGCCACAGCCTGTTAATTTGATGGCCCAGCCCGGAATGGCATCGGGAGGGAGGTCTTCACGGGTGGCATGAAAGAAAAGTCGGTTCATGTATTCGCTGCGCAGCCTTCCTCAGGTTTTCGAAAACGAACGGAATACAGAGTCTCTCACCCGAATATAAGCGCGATTACCGCATTGCCGCCGGGTTTGAGCGCGGAAATCGATGTCCACGCGTAGAGGTAGCTAACGAGTGGGTTGTAGGCATACGCGAGATAGGCTTGCGCGCCGCCGTTCAAAGGAATTGCGCTGCCCAGCTCAGCAAAGCTAGATGCGCCAGTCCAAGCAAGCAGGCCGGCTGCTGTCCATGTCAAAAGAGCCGCTCCAACCGAGTTGACATTGGCGAGGACGACGCCAGGTGAAGAGCTGCCCACGCGATTCATTAGTGCAAAGTACTCTCGACGGAACACCAGGGCAATTCGCACAATATACCTGAGCCAATCTGCAGGCCAACAACCAACCCAATACCTGCACAAGACGCGAGGTGTCACCAGTCAGCGGGAACAGTGCGCCTGGTATAGAAACCGCGCACCCTTGACCACACCGACACTCTTCTCAACGGGTGTGTCCCTCCTGTCCTCACTTTCACTGAGGCTCAGAGGCAACAGATCCCGGTTGAACTCAAATATGGGTGTACTAAACGATGTGGTTCGCCCGTGTCGCGCGAGCAACGGTGGCTCGGGTCCCTCCTCAAACTCGAGTTTACGCAGGGAATCCGTCGACGAGTCCGTCGACGAGCGGTTCGACCTCGGTGGTGATGGCGGATACGATACCCGCGATTCACGCGTCTCGCGCGCCAGTTGTGACGTTGACGCCATCCCTCAGTGCACGCGTCGTAAGACCAAGATTCAAAGCTGCCGCTTCCAAGCGCCCAAGGCATCGCGACAATCCTTCCTTCGTTCATGACGCCCACACTATATTGCTACACGGAAGAGTCCAAGAAAACACGATTATACACAAAGCATTAGCTTTTCACAGTCAGAATCCATCGGTGTCCATTCATGCTCGGCCCAGCTCGCGCAGAACTTCAATTACCTTCGTCTGGCCTGCTGCCACCATCTGCCGGTCACGTGACGCGACCTTGCTCATGATACCAAGTCGGCCAATGTTCTCTGGCTGCCAGAGTGCCAGAGTCTTTTTCAGGACCTGGACCTTCTCGTCGCTCCTCGTTTCGCGATGGAACAGGAAATCTGCGACGGCAGCGGCACTGATATCTGTCACTGACTGGGGCGAGAAGACCAAAGGCCAGGGGAACTCCTCAAACGAAATCGCGGTCGTCGGTGGCTCTCGCGCCTCAAAGCTCGCCCACATCGTGTCGTACACCTTGCGTGCAGTCCTCGCACGCGTGGCCGTGGATGCGATAGTCTTCTTGACCGAGTCCCAGTCATTGACCGCGCGATCGACGTCCTTGCGGACCCTGTCCCACTGCTGCTTCAGCTCGTCGAGGAGAACGCGCTTGCGCTGTGGCGTCGCAGCTCGGACGATGCGCATCGTCTCTGGCAGGTTTCCGTGGATGCTAACCCCCTGGCCCGTGCCTGGAACCTTCGCTGCATCGTTGTCCTGATTCTTGCGAGAAGGCTCTCCGAGGATGAGGGAAGCTGGTGCCCAGACAGTCTCGTCGTCGATGCTGAAGGGGGTGTTGCCACGAATGACCAGCTCAGTCCCGTAGTCCTCTTCATCTGAGCTCGCATCGTCAGCGTGAGCCGCAACCTCATCGGCGCCAAGTACAGTATTTGCGTGCGACCGATATTCCGCCTCGTTCTGACGCTGGCGCTGACCAGAGATGCGGTCACAAGCCTGGAAGACCACAGCGGCCTGCCGCACATTGGGCGTTGCGCTCGAGTTGAACCTGCGACGAGGAATGTTGCGCTCCCCACGGCCGTTGGTCAGTGATGTGCCGTCTGGTGATCCCGGATAACGTCTCTGAACCTGAAGTTCTCGGACGCGTTCTCGACCTGCCGTCCTCGTAACGCGCTGGACGTCGCTCTCCACCCTGCGGCGCATATCCTCCACCACCCGTATCTGTTGGAGCTGCTCCGCCTCGGTCGCACGCTGCCGCTCCAATATGCTATCGATGTTGTCGATGTCGATGTCGCTCGATCGAGTCAGACGGGTGATAAGCTTGCTGATGTGTAAAAGAACAGTAACTTCCTCGTTGCGCCTATAGCGCATCTCATCTTCGACAAGATAAAGGCGCTTCTCGTCCGAGACGCCACTATCAACGGCTGCCTTGACTAGGGCGTGTAGTCGGGCATCGCCGCCTTGTCGCGTCTCCAAACTGCCCAGCAGAATGTGCGGAATGGTGCTGATAAATTCTGGGCGGTGAATGTCGAAGTCACTGTCAGCGCTCTTCACAGACTCTTGAGATAGGAAGAGACTAGGGGAGGTCTTGACGATGACCTGAGCCGGAGCGACCATGGCGAGACGACTCTAAGACCAAGGAACGAGGGGGCGTGGTGGCGAATCCAAAGCGCACGAACCCCCACTTTATATACCCTCTGAGACCCCAAGTTTGAACCGGACAACAGTCGTGAAGCGCCGCATGGGCCGTTCCTTGCTCACATGATATGCTCCCGCGGTGCTTCACCATCAGTAACTGGCTTCAATGGGCTGGATGGTTTGGATCGAGATCTGTATCATGCACCCCCTTTTTATGATAATTCACTTGAAAAGTGAGGGTCAGGCGGGGCAAGAACCAGCCGGGGGACGGAAAGGTGGGGTTCTCCTGCCAAAATAGGAAGTTCACTGCTCAAACTGGTACCTCGTGATCCGAGGTACTAACTCCGGTGACAATGGTCAAAGCTGCGATGCTACATCTATTTCCGGACTCTCCACAGGCACGCGGAGTTCTACGGCATTGTCGCATCAAACGGCGCTATACCGGACGTGCTCTTTGACCAGATCGAACCGGTTCATGCTTTCTTGGAAAATATGGTTACCAGCGTTACGATTTTCGTTGTTTTCTGGAGTCAGATCTATTATTCTTGATGCATAGGCTCTTTAGACTTGTATATGTGGAGAGATGTATTCATATTGTGATCAAGATCATATTGTGGATGTGGAGGATCATGCATATAGCCAAGTGCTTTTTGCCGGTAGCGAGCCTCATTGTGCTTAAGCCCGTGGTCAGACGTGCTGGAACTACAGATTTGATGCGTCACTCTCAGAGAAGAGGGCTCACTATGCGCATTGCGGCCCGCCAGGTCTCTTGGCGGTAGTGACATGTGAGGAGCAGCGAGAACAGACTAATGATGCTCGGCAGCGTGCTACAGTTTAATACACTTCGTGTTCCACAAAAACCACGCGGAGATGCTACGTATTCTTTGACACGAAGAACTATTTTACGATGGGCTACAACCCTCTGGGCTCGGCTGCGTCCGATCTTCGAGTATGACCAAGAGTGCAGGTTCATTAAACTTACAAGTCCACAATGTCCCGCAGCAACACAAGAAACGTCGCCACCGTGCAATACCACATTATCAGCAGCCTTCATCTCTGCTCGCAATAGCAACGAGAATGTGCGCTCCACGCTTTTCGCTCGGTTATCACGTCGCCTCTGCGGCTCCACCCGGCAAACTCGATACTTGTCCGTTATCTCTTCACAGCAACATACAAGTCTCACAGGCTTCTTCAGCCGCCTCCATCGCCGCCGACGCACATGAACGTGGGCCGTGGGGACAACACCCTCTGCCGCGTATCTAGTCGCCTCTGCTCTAAAGCCTTTCACCTCCCAAAACATCGCTCAATGTTGAGACAACAAACCCGCCCTGCCCGTGCACGGGCGCTGTCCGGACCGAAGCGCCGGTCATTTCGCTGATGAGAGAGCATAAGCACAAGGAGAGAGAACCAAAAAGTTTTGTCTAGAGTCCATGTCATGAAATGGGTCCTGCCCAGTGCCAAGCCCAAGCCCAATCCCCCATCCTGCAAATTTCCGCGCCCCCGCCGTCCTGACTTCTGACTTCTGACTTCTTCTCCTGAGGAGGCTGAGAACGCGTCGCTCCGGTGTCCGGCTTGTGTTTCTGTGTGTGGCCAAAAAATGAGTGTGGGACTGAATCATATGCGAGCCCGCCCCGCCCGCCGGGGTGTGCGTCGCTGACCAATGGCCGATGCCCATGCACCACGAGGCCGCCAGAGTCCTGACAGGGTTCGCCCCCGCAGATGCCCGGGCGGCGTGATCAACTTTGGCGCGATAAGGAATACGAAGCGTGCTCTGTTCAGTGTATCGCTCACTTCCCCCGTCCGTGTCCGGGCAAGATCGCCAAAATGTCAATCAGCCCTCGGGCGCACCTTCACCTAAATGGGAGGTGAAAATTTTCAGTTGGCACGGCAGACAAATGATGATCATGGGTGATGCGGGCAGTTGGTGAGCGTGGGTGTGACGACGAACCACCGGTTTCCCCACCACAGCACGCAGCTTGATGATTGGTTGGCGAACGTTCCATAAATTACGCGAATGTTTCCCGATCCGGATGGGCCGTCATGGTTCGCGGACCCGGGACATCCAACATCATGATCGATCACCACGCCTCGCCAAGCACCTGGGAGCCTTGCAAATCCCGTCTGAAAATAGCACTAGCAAAAATTTCCATATTCGAGTCCTAGACGGCCATTGATCATATGATGCACAGGGATGCGGGTGGCGCATGGGTACGCTAAGGTGTACACAGAGTTAGAGAGAGGTGTGGCATAACGAGGGTTCGGAAACATTGATCACGATTTCGTACAGTTCACTACTGACAGAAAGGGAGGAGATAACCGTTGCAAATGCCTTGGGCAAATCAAGTCGAAGGAACGAGGAAGAGAAAAACTGGAACAATGTACACCGAAGAAAAACCTCAAACCGCTCGGGTCGCAGCAGCAAGTCGGAGAAGCTGCTTCACCCCGGCGGAAAGCCCAAAGAAAACAGGAAGCGAGAGGAGTGCAGAGTCACCAGGTTGCAATTCGAGTCGACGGTTGATGCCAAGACACCGAAAGTGAAAGTGAAGATAAAGACGCAGGGTTTAAGACGTGTGAGACAGGGGACGTAGGGCAGAAGGACAAGATACTGATACATGAGAAGACATGTGAGAGCCTGAGGGCACAAGCGGTGGGAGAGGTAATTCGACGCTCAAGATCGACAGGGACACAAGACGTGGTGATTTTGCGAATGAGGGGTCGCAGCAATGGAGCGGAGGTGCCCTTGATAGTTACGCGCCAGTCGCTGTCACTTGGCAGGGAGCGACGCAGTGTGCGCTAGGGTAGTGTAGGGCTGTGTATGTGGCATATGCGAGGTTGTATGTCCTGGAAAGCGAGGACGTGGCGAAACGCCGCGCCGCTCCCTGCTTACAGGAAGATAAGGCTGTGGTGAGTGTGTAGGTGTTGTACCGGGTATCCAATATGTGTGGTACGGCGTAAACGTCGTCGGTGTCCACGCTGAGATCGTCCGCAGAGCAAGCGCATGACGAACAAGCGACGTTAGTGATTGTGGCGTACGAGCTTCTCCACGCCCGCAGCAAGTGAGCTTTTGCGGCGCTCCTGCAACACGAATGAGATAAGCAAACGACCAGCGGGATGACAGACGGATGACACAGGGAACAAGCAATTGGTAACTGTGTACTGACCTCGCTGATCTCTCCTTCGTCGTCGGAGGCATCTTCCGCGGTGCTGGTGTCGTCGTCCTCGACGTTCTCTTCTCCGCTGGAATCATCATCGTCACCCAAGTTGGAGCTTCCAGATGACGGCCCGTCGCTGGGTGACGATGTGCGTGTCGAGGGATTGTCGCTGCCAAGGCTCGCGGACGAATCGACGCGTGTAATCGATAACGAGCCCGATTGCGAGTGTGCGTGACGCTTCGCGGGTAACGTAAAGTTTGCGCAAGTGTGATCAGATATGTCTGTCTCCTTTGCCTCACGAGCGACGGCCTCCTTGATCGTTGCCGTTGCTGAGACGGCGGAGACGGCGGAGGCGACGGAAACTGAGCGCGCTATGGAAGGCGCGCGACGCATCGAAGTCGGTGTGTCTGGACGGCTGTTTGTGCTCGAAGCGGGCACGATGGCAATCTGTGGGACGTCTGACGTAGCAAATTTGGATGTGGTGGCCTCGTGGGTGCTGCTGGCGTCGTCGTGGCTGTCGGCATCGGCAGGAGTGGCGATGATAGTGGGGGTGGTGTCTGTGGCGTCGGAAGAAGTAGATGTCTCCTGCTGCTGCTCGGCGGCTTCGCGCTCAAGACGCTCCTTGTCGAGCCGCTCCCTCGCCTCTTTCTGTTCGCGACGACGGCGAGCCCAGGCAAGACCGGAGCCTTCGTCGGTATCAGTTTGAGCGCTTCCCTGGACCTTGCTCCAGTCGGCGGCGGCGCTGCCTTCAGCGAGGGTGTGCTGAACGGAGCCCATGCCTCCGTGACCCCATTCCACAAACTCGGGCTCCGTTAACTTGGCGCGCTCGGGTGACTCCTGACGGGGAGCACCGTAGACACGGCCGTTGAGGAGACGCTGGCCGCTGGTAGTGGGCTGGAGGGGCGGTCCAAGCGGAATAGTGGGTTTGAGTGGGGCGTTACTGCTGGTAGAGCCACGACGACCCCGATTGCTCCTGCTGCCGCCGGACCAGGTCGAGTTGCTGCCAATTGACGAGATGGAATCGCGTGAAGTGGTGCGGGGCATGCCCAGACCGGAGCCAAAGCCAAGCGAGTCGCTGAGCTGATCGCGAGCCTTCTTGGGCAACAGCGGCTTGAGCAACTTGGCCGTCCAGCTCTTGCTGCGTGGTCGCGTCGTCTCCGCGTCGCTCATACTGCCCCCGAGCGAGATCGTGGGTGTGCTCGGCGACGCGGGCAGCGACATAGACTGTGCTAGTGGCGACGTTGGGTTCACGGCTACGCTCGACTCCAAGCTGGCGATATAACCGGCGTCCTCGTTAGAGTCGCCGTCGTCGCTGCCATCAGCCTTGCGCGGGTCCGGCAGCGGGGCAAAACGAATTTTGCGCGTCACCGAATTCTCGCGCGACTGCAGCGGGCTCGACTCGGAGCTGCTCGCGCTCACGCCGCGGTGCGATGAGGCAAACATCGAACTCCCGCCGCTCGTGCCAGGATTCAGCAGGATTCCCCCATTCCTGCCGCCCTGGCGCGGTCCATAGTTCATCGACGTCGAATGCGTGCTGTACGAAGGGCTGAGGAGAACAGTAGACGTGCTCATTCAACGAGCAGAGAGGGCGTGAGAGAGATGAGGGTATGAGGCAGAAGGGTCAATTGCCTCCGGGGAACTTCAAAGGCGCCTCTGAAGGAGCCGCGCCACATGTGACCTACGCAGCATCATCCACTTTCCTTGATCCTCGACTCTCCCGACCCTGGACACGTACACTCTCATCTCTTCTTCTTCTTGTCCTCCTCATCATGACTCCCATTGCCTCGTGCTATAAAGAACAATAGCATAAGAGACCCGACACAGGTCTCCGGAGACGTGTGCACTTGGGCTTGGCACGTCGCGGTGTCTCACCACTGTGACTCTTGCACTGCGCCCGACACCGCCTTCTTTTGAGTTTGCAATCACGGGGTCGTCCATTGCATCCACCCCTGCTCGCCACACATCTCACACATCTGAATGTACGCGTAAAATTCGTTCGTTATATTCGTGCAGCGTTCGTAAGCACAAAGCAGCTGCACCAACCCCGAGCGCACGCGTAAACAAATCAAAATGACAGAAACCCAGCACACGTCCCAAGTGAACCGAGAGGTCTGCCCATAGCCAGCATGCACCCCCACAAGCGACGACGCACGAGCGCCGCACAAGTGGAGCAAACGACAGACACCAAAAGAGGCCTCGGTGTAGAAACAGTCATAAGAAACAACCACAGGTATACCCACGCAGACAGCCAGAGAGATTTAGGGGACCGAGACGTTCAAGGGGAGAGCAAAGCGAGCGACGAGAGTAAGCGTTCAGGATGGCAGTGATGGATACAGTGTGACAGTGGGAAGACGGCCGATGAGGGGACAATGGGCGGGCAGGTGCTTGCACGAGACGGTGCCAGTATACCAAGCAATTAAAGCCGTGTATCATGTCTTTTAGGCATGGCGGGATCATCAAAAAGGACCCAGGTTAGACCTTGATTTCGCTCGCGTTGCGGATGTCCCAGCTGAGCTGGTATGTTCCACAGGCATCTGCAGGACGTGATCGAAAACGAGATCAGAACACAACCACTTACGCGACCCTGTTTTAGCACAGACTCACCCAGGAACGAACTCAAGATGGAACTGGGGGCACCGCCATCGATCACGTCGACGAACGCCGATACCTGGAAACAGAATTCACTTCCCGGGGCTGACGATGCACAAGATATGTGGCAACGAACCTCGTTGAAGAAGGGGTCGTCGCCCTCGAACGTGTGAATCTCCTCCTCGTCACTCTCCGGCGTGCGGACACGCAAAAGAGGGCGCCCATATGGGTCTTCCAACCTATGCGATTGGAGGATGAGGGTCAGCAGGTGCGGACAGGATGGGAAGCTAGAAGCCAGCCACGGAGGCGGTCCGCGCCATAGGTCACGGGGAAGCCGCCTCCAAGTCGCTAAACCGATATGGAAAAGACATTCGGACGTACTTGAACAGGTAGCCATCGGCAAATACCTCAATCTCGCACGAGTATGCCGTCCCTTGCAGGCCGACGATGTGGACGAGGTTGCCAACAGCTCCATTCTCGTATTTCCTAATGGTCAACATGTCAGCATAGGGGTATTGACAACTAGCAGTGGGGGGGATTGTGGAGCCGAGGAAGCTTAGAAGCGGAAATAGTTGACGACGCGCAGTGGCTCCGCCATGCACCATGGCGCCAAGTGATACTCAAAATGGGGGAAAATTGGACGCGAGATAAAGCCAAATCCAACACTTTGTAGGCGAAATCGAACGATGGAGAAGTGGGAGCTGTATGAATGGAACGAGACTCACCATGAAGCCGAGGTCACTCGCGGGATGCGACGCTCCTCGGGCACCTTGCTCTCATCGACGGGGCTAGGGATCTTGCTCAGCTTGCCAGCTGGCTCGTTCCACTCGGTCGCGCGCGCCTGCACGCTGTTGGGAGCGACATTCCCGCCAAAGTAGCGAGAAAGATCGCAGAAGTGCGTGCCCTGCTCAACGATCGGACCACCGCTGGCTGCCTTGTCCCACCAGAACGGCTTGGCGATCGCCGTGTAGGCGGTCGCGTAGCGGGCGTGCGTGGCCATGACCGTGAGGTTTTTGGCCTCGATCACGCGCTTGATGTACGTCGACGCCTTAAGGTAGCGCAGCATGTACGCAACGCTCACGACGCGCTCTGCGCTGCCGACCTTGGTAGCATCAATTGCGCGGGCGACGGTAAATGCATCATCGATTTCGCCGGCAGCGACGGGCTTCTCGACCAACAGGTGCGCATGGGGAAACGCCTTGACGACCTTGAGCTCGATGTCGTTCTTGCCGGGCGTAACACCTCCGCGGAAAGCCGGGGGCGTGCCGATTACGAAGGCCTTGACGGTGTCCTCCTTGCCGGCGTAGGCTTTGATGAGTTCGTCGATGTTGGGAAAAGACTCTGTGTTGGCGTAGGCGGAGCGCAGCGCGGGGTCGCCACGCTTCGTCTCCAACGTCTTCTTCACGCGCGCAACGTCCGGGTCAACGACTGCGAGCATATTGAGCCGGGACCCAAGCTTCCTACACGTGAGAGATGGCGGGTGTTAGCCATCGCATTGATGATCGATGAGCGATTGACGGGTATTGACGTACTGCTCCCAACGCAGAGCCTGGTTCCAAGGTCCCTCGTCTGAACCTGCAGCAATGAGAGACACGCGCGTCAGATGTGCAGAGCAGTGAATGCCGAGCACGAATACCAACCGAACATGACGTTTCCGGCGCCGATGAACACGACGGGGAACGGCTGGCTGTGGCAATCGGTGAATACCCAGCGTCGGGTGAGATGGCCGACGGCGAGACTCACGAGGATTGGGTAGTCATTATGAGATACTTGGAGAGAGATGTAGCGTGGGTCGTAAAGAGGCGGGATGAGGGATGAGGATGAGAGGACGTGCGAGGAGACAAGAAAAGATGGGGAAAGCGGGGGATGCGGAGGCGGATTTTAAACTGTTCGGCACGGTGGCAGGGCAAAGGAAGTGGAGAGCCGAACGAGCCGGTGATTCCACAACGGCCGAGGCATCAACGAGGTCGATTGGCTGCAGGTCACGCATTCCAGCGCGTCGCCACATGTGCGCGCGCCGTCTCCGTCTTACTGTTATTGAATTTCGCGCTAATACGTACATCTCTGAAATGTGTGCCGCTCTCGACAGTTACGTCGCATCCTTTGCAGGCGGAGGCGGCGGGGGCCCGTCCTCATGATCTTGGCGTGCAAGTGGCGACACTGGGCTCACTGGCATGTCGTTCTCATACGCCGCTGCGGCTGCCTCCTCCTCCTCCTGTTCGCGCTTCTTGCGCTCTGCCGCATCTAACCTGTCCGAAAGCGCCTTGAGCTCTGCGGCCAGCCTAGAATTCTCCTCTGCAAAGACAGATCGTGTTGTCAGAACAAACGTGAAGTGTCGCGTCGCAACAGTAGCCATGAGGCGAAGCCTGTGCCCTACAGCGCCGCCAGGAGTCCAGGATACTTTGGAGCACGGGACTGACCTGCTAGCTTGAGCACATTCGACGCCCGCTTCTTCACCGTCGGATCGATCCTCGAGATCCTGGCGTGTCATCAGCACGGAAGTCACTGCTGGTCACAGCTCGTACTCACTCGTCCTTGAGCTCAACCTCAATTGCATACGACAACAGCTCGCCATCCAGATCAGGTGCCGGTAGCGCAGGCAGCTGGAACGCACTCGGTGGCCCCACATGTCGTGCTGCTTTTCGTCGTGCACGCACATCGTCGGTTGCGTTCGAGCTCATGCCCTGTGACTGCAATGGTGCCTGCTGCCCATGCGTATCCAGTTGGTTTTCTCTGCAGTACCACAGCCGTCAGTGTCGAAGTCGCAGGCGGTAAATGAGATAGGTGCGGACTGTGATGGCCGGGTCGAGTCGCTCATCGTTGTTCACGAACAAGTTATGGTAACCGTCTTCGGCAACAAGCGTCTCCCAACCAGCCATCGCACACTTCTCCCCATCCAGATCGTTTGCGTTCCGTGTCAAGAGCAGCCTTAGCACTCGCATGCTCACCGTTCGTTCGGGACGGCAGACATGTGCAAACTGCGTGGCCGCGCAGGATCTATCTGCGGCATCGTTGCAAGTCACGCAGCGCTCGCGCTCCATTCTTCTGTGAAGAAAGATGCTATCATGACTAAGAAATTTGCACCAAGGGTGTGTCAAAGCGTTGATAAGGTCTTTGGGCATGACAGTTTCGTGATGTCTCGTGCTCTGCAGTCTGCACGCGATTTTAGCACCTCCTACCCCTACTGCATTGACACAACCCCGCGAATAGGATGATGTCGCGCGTGAATATGTTCCACAGGGAGGCAATGTTTGCAATGCGGCACACAATGACTTAGACGTTTGCACATAGCGTCATCATACTGAAGTCTCCACAAGACCAAAGTCTTCAGCCGAGCCATAGTGATTCTTCGAGATATGTCGATGTTTTATTTAGGCGTCATTATAATATACCGAGGGTCTTCGTGTCTGGCTGACCCGAAGACGCGAATCAGCGGAATATGAAATCGCGTCTTAGGTCTTGACCTCCTGATTTGCGCGCCGGCCACTCAACATGCAAAGCAACCTCGACCGCCGACGCGTCACCGGCCCCGAGGACAGCTCACCCCCCGTTTTCGACGATAGCCAGAATGGCGCCCTGCCGCAATTCTCGTCGACACGCATCGGTCGCCAGCCACGCGACATACGTCCCATCTGTCCGTCGCGTCTGCTTCCTAGTCATGATAGAAAAAACTCATCCGCTTGACAGTTCTTCAGACGGGACTGATCACCCAGGCAAATGGTTCCGCGTACATCGAAATAGAGCATACCAAGATCGCGTGCGCCGTGTGCGTATCTGGAATTTGCACCTCGTAGCCGTCGCTCAATACGGCGCATCCAGCTATGGCCCGCGTCAGCTCAAGAACGTCGCCTACAGTGATAGAGGTCGGTTGAACGTGGAGGTGAAGTTCGCGCCATTCGCTTGCCCAACGCGACGCGTGCCCAATAAGGTGCGCAAAATGCACCTCCAGTCCCGTTGCGCGTGCTGATTTGCGCCATGTAGGACGCAGAAGACCGTTCTGTGGCCTCGCTCGTCCACCAGGCACTTCTTCCAGCCGTCCGTTTGGAATTGCTCCCCAAAAGCTCACTCGACGTCTTCGTTACCGTCCTGGAGGCCGACGGGCTGGCTGGCGTCGCAGCAGCGGCGAGCATCGCTGCCAGCGCTGCCCTCGCTCATGCCGGTGTAGAGATGTTGGGGCTCGTCACCAGCTGTGCGGCCGTGAGCTGTTCCTCTGTCCGCTATTCCACGATCACCCCTGCTCACTTATTTATCACAGACGGTCGTCGACGGCCACATATGGCTTGACCCAACGGAGCGCGAGCAAGACAATGGTCGTGGTACGCTCGGCGTAGCATGTATGCCTGCACTGGGAACCATCACGAGCACATGGCAGACAGGATCGCTCAGCATCGCGGAAACTCTGCAGGTTCGTGAGCGTCTCCTGCACATAGTACCATCGCTTCGCTCATTTTCGAAATCGTAGTGCATAAAAGAGTGTCAGGAACGATGTACAGATGCTCACTTTGTTGTCGCAAAGGCACTGACAGTCAATCAATCGTGAAAGCCTGTCCTGCATTCAAGGCCGACCCGAGACTCGCCAGAAACAACACCACACATCGGCAACGCAGAGTTGTTCATAGCCGAGAATGATGCCGCATAACTTGGGCTGCCATGTTAGTTGGAGCTTCAGTGACGGTCCTGCACCCACTTTGCTGGATCAAGCTTCATCCTAACAACGTAGGCTCGACCCTCGTGACTCACAGAGCAGAGTAAAGATATAGGGCTCGACGCTAGTGGTAAAGTGAAGGCAGATGAGGCATTGGCTCTCGGGAGCGTGGATATACTTTGAGCACAAGGATTGTGCTTGTTTTGATCTTGGGTTTCCGCGTTAACTATCGAGCTTACCTCTAACCTTGAGGTGCGCATGGTAGTCTTCTTTTTTTTTCTGCAGAGTTGGGCTTGAAGTGTACAATGCATGCGCATTACAAGTACAAGTACATCACCCTTTGAATTGCCGATTATAGTGGCCATGCAGCATCTGCACAATTCTACAGTAATTCCTTCTTTGTTCGGGCCGATGCATAAGGATACACGGTGTCTAGAGTACGTTCAATAAATCAGATGACCGAGCGCAAAGCAAGAGGGCTAGCCGGCTAGTGAGCACCGTAATGTTGGGAAAGATGACAGCTGTGCGAAGCAGAGTGCAGAGACGATAATTTATGCTTGATCTGGATTGGACAAATGCATTGCGTGGGTTGGACTCAGGCGGAAGGACTTGTATGACGACTGTCCGCCCAACTTGAGCCCACACCTCTGGCCATTAGACCGCCGCGTAGGTGCTTCCATAGACCGTCTGGACCAGGAGTATCAGATGCCACGGTTGTCCGCGCGCTAGGAGTGGAGGCGCCCCCTCCAGTCCTGAAGCCGTTCGCACTGAGTGGACGAGAGAACAAGGTCGCCGCAGCACGTCCCCTGGCTACGCCTCGTGAGGAAGCGGCACTCACCAAACTTCGTGGTCGCCTCGGTCGCTCATCGTCAAGCGAGTCCTCTGACGTGGTCGATGGTGGAGCGGCAGCTGCAGCACGTTTGAGAGGTAGAGATGGAGTTATAGGTGGATGTATGAATGGCGGAGCGGGACTGCGCGAAAGATGCATTCCGGTTTGACGTGGAGCAGGCGTGAATAATGCGGATCCGCTGAATGAAGGTCGACGGCTTGATGATGGCGCTTGCGAGGATGATCGACTTGCGGGCACATGCATCCACTTCATTCGCCTGTAGCTATATGAGAGGAGCCCGCTTGCAAAAACACGACGGACGTACGCCGCAATTTTCGAAGATAGCTTCTTCTTGTACACTGCTTGCCATTTCTCAAACACGCGGACTGCGAGATTCATCAGTCGAAAGCCATATCCCAAGCAGAATGGCATACCCATGAGACGTCGCTGATCGACTTGGCGAGCTCGGCGAACCTCTGTGATCGGTGTCATCTTATCTCTCCACTTGTCCCATGATCTTTCTTTGAGATGAGTGACGCGAAAATGAATGGCGGGCAATGTCTGAGCCAGGATTAGTCGAGTTGGTCGTGGTACGGCGGACGAATGCAACAAACCGAAGTTTTGGCGAGCCATCGCGAGAAAACTAGAACACGCAGGTTTGTCCGCATCTGGAACTCGAAATCTCGTTCCTGTATTTGGTCAGCAACAATTATAGAGACATCACGCCTACACACCAGTACACCCAGCCGACGTTCGAGAAAACGTTCTCGCCAGGCCTCCCACGCAGACCACGCCGTTAAAACCATGACGTTACCAACCACTGTCTGCTCAGCGAAAGCGAGGTGTCGTCTCCTTTGCAATAGGCTGCGCCATACATCAAGCGCTGCCCGAGCCAAGTCTGCGATATGGTCAGTCTGGCTTCACTTGCTGCGAGTAATCAGACTCACTCTGCTGCTGCATGAGGAGACTAGTCTCAAGCAAGCTTTCGATGTGTTTGTGTTCTTTACACTTGTCACGCCAGCGATCAAACGCGCCACTGGCGAGAATCAACAAAATCGCGCAGAGTACAAATCGACGAACGTACCGCATAATCCGTTTGTCTATGTCCTGCCCAACCAAAAGTTCACGATCCTTGACTTCGACGATACGCTTGATCCATTGACGCAGTGCACCGCGTGCGGAGATGAGGTTGCTCAGAACCCGGGCACATCGGCTCATCTGTGTTAGCTCGCGCCACCGTCGAAGATATTCAAGCTGTTTCTTCTTTTTGAAGACGCGCCACGCTGCACGAAGTTTTCGCTTCGTGACTGCTTCCTTCCACTGCTTGATGGTCCGTCTCGTGAGTAACATTTGATGTAAAGAAGCTGCCGACTGTTCGGCCTGTAGAATTGTCCGAAGTGCCAGGGTCCACTTAGCAATAGTGCGCTTGGCTAGCTGCGCCGAGTGATAGGCGGCCACGTTGAGAATAAGGCGCTGACGAGTTTGGAACTTGGCTTTCCAACAGTTCAGAGCTCGAGTAGCGAGAGGGATCGCTTGGCGTTGTGCGAATTCATCGGCATGCACTACAGCAAGCTCCAGTTAGCTCGTGAATTTAGATAAACAATCAACGTACCTTCCATCAGCCTTTGAGCGCGCGTTTTTGCGACCCATGTCAAAACGGAAAATCGGACGAATCGAGTCTCGCGGACGCGACCAAGTACAATGGCGCGCTCCTGAGCAATCCAAGCGCGAAGACAGATAGTAACCACCAGTCTATCACGTCGAAGAGATACTCGCAGTGCACGTGCTTGCTGAGCCTTGAGAAATGTGAGACATGTTTTCGTCACTGTGCACAGAGTTACTCACTCGAACGTGCTGAAGACGTGCCTTCCATCGCTTCAGCACGAGGGACCCTCGCTTTTCCAGACGAAACCGATCAGCACGTCTCGCCAAATCCCTAAGGAGAGTGATCAGCGAATGCTGACTCAAACACATAATACTCACAGTCGCTGCTCCAAGGCATAAATGGTACGTTGTGCTAATCGTCGGTCTGCCCATCGTCTGAACTCCTCTTCGCAAGCACGGAGTAAGGAAAATCTTCGACAGAGCTGGCGCCAATGATCTAAAGCAGAAGACACGAGCCAAGTCTCTTGACTCTTTATCACTCCCTTGGCCGTGTTCGATAACTGTGCGAGTCGGTTGAAACGTTCTCGCCAAACCGTCAGAGCGATGCGCGCATGCTGAGACGATTGATGCCGCTGCCATATAAGGGAAAGGTGGTTCATGCGCCAGTTCTGCAGTCCTCTGTAAGAGGGTAATGTATTAGAATAAGTTTACTCACAACGAAGCATTGTGCCATGAGACGTTGGTTATGTGCAATCTGAACCGCCCCCATTCGTCGACGCATATCTATTTGCCATTCCTGCTTGCGCAGTCGTTCGTGGACCTTGCGTTGGCATTTTGTCACCCATAATATCATGCACCTCTTCAGTATGCGGTGTTGGTCGGATTGAGTAGCTTTTGTGTATCGTGATTGGTGCTGATGACGGCGCAGAGACCAATGTTGCAGCGTTTTGTGTACGAGAAGCTGATCGTATGCCCGGTGAACTTGTTGTCCTGTGTCCTTCAATAACAGTTTAGGATGGCACTAGCATCACGGCACGTGACTTACCTTGGTCCACAAAAACCCAGCCCTCCACGCATCCCATGCTCTGCGGAGTGCAACTTCCTCTCGGAAAGCGTCGGCACACTTCTCGAGCTCAAATTGAGTGCGGGCGTCCATCACCCTGGGTTCAGCTGGTGGTGCTTGGTCGACAGCACGCTCTTTGCCCTTTGCCGTCGCAACATATGGTGGAGGGGGAGGAACAGAATGCTGTCGTAACAGCGACTGAAGTCGCGCTTTCGAGTCTGCGCGCTCTGGCGGAGGAACGCTGGCGGTCTGGCGAGTAGGTCTGCTGGGCACGGGAGTGTTCCAACGCGAAGCGACCGCGGTCGACGTTCCCGCCTGCAAGCTTACGTCGTCGTCTTCGACATACTCGTCAGCACGAAGAGGCGTTACGCGCAGCGTTGCGAATTTAGCGAGCGGGGAGAGGGCGAAGGATGCGGAAGACTGCACTGCGCTGGTTGTGTGCTGGTCGAGGCCATTCTTTGTGGTGTTCCACTTGTCGTGCCAGGTGCCCTTGAGCATGCTTAGTTTGAGCATGAAACGGTAATACTGCACTTCGTTGTCCTTGTCAAGGCCGCGCGCGAGCATGACCTCGTTATAGGCCTTGATCGCGTCCGGAAATGTGCCGTCTGGCGGGATGCGAGACACAATTGCGTCGATGATGGGAATATCATCTGGCGCAAGAAGATGGAGGAGGCTACTGGTCGCCGACGACTCGCGCGAAACGTCGAAGCTATCGGACATGCATGCACTGCGGACTGAGACGTGTTGGAAAGGCGAACCGCGTGCTTACTCCGCTCCAGAAACATCCGGCTCAGGTTTGGTCTACCAAACGCATACAATTTACAGATACAGCTACGGATACAATTCGAGAATTCCTCGAAATTCTCACGAGTCTTCCTCATCCTCTGCTGCAGCAAACTTGCTGGTCCGCTTTGTGCCTCTTTTCTGACCGGTGGAGCTGCTTCGCTTGCTCCTTCCACCTCGCTTCGGAGCAGTTCGCCCACCTCTGCTGGACGAATAGTTGGATCCACTCCCTCCTCCTGGACAGTCACTCGACCAGTGTCCTGTTTGTCCGCACTGCAATATTGTGTGAACCAACACGAGAGGGCACAGATAGTGATTCGTGCATACCTTGTAGCATTCGCCATCTCGAGATCCCCCACCGCCGCGAGCTTGCTGCGATGACCCACGTCCCCCGGTTCCGCCACCTCCCAATGCAGCTTTTGGGCAGTTTGAAGACCAGTGTCCGGGTTCTCCACACTGTTAGAAGGTCAGAATAGTTCAATTGGTCCAGCTTGTGGTGCTATCTGACCTTGAAGCAATCTCCGTCATGACGGCCCGATGTAGCATTTCTTGACGTTCCTGAAGCCTGTTCAGTGCCAGTGCAGTCTGATGACCAATGGCCCGCTTGGCCGCACTGGATACCATCGACGTGACATGTCAATTGAGCCATGTGATGCGAAAGGCGTGACCACTTTACCTTGTAACACTCCCCAGACCGTGGCCCGCCAGAGTTTCTGCTCCCAATACTGTTCCCAGCACCTTCTGCCGAATCTGCTTCATCCCAAACGAAGAAACCACAGCGCGCCCCTTCAGCATTCGGGCAGCTCCAGAACTTGCGACCTTTCGTGGGCCCGTCTTTGCCGACAGTCCGCGAGACCGCCGTAAGATCGCAGCCGCACATTCGTGCGGCCTTTAACAGACCAGGATCCTGAGAATGCCTGCTTTTAACGCAAGTGATAAGAGGGAGAAAGTCACGTACCCCCTGAGTGCTTGAAGGCCGCTTTGCGGGTACCCGCCACTCGTCCCGCTTGGCAGCGCCGCCTCCCCTGTCCCCACCGACATCAACGCCATCGGCCCAAACGAAAAAATCACAGGCTCGGTCCTTGCCACAGGCCCAGAACTGGCGACCCTGGTTCTCGTTGTCCTTTGTGACCGTTCGTTGGGCCGCCGGGATATCGCAATTACATCTGGGGCTCGCTGCATTTGTGTTGGGCCGAATGGAGGCCGCAGTTGCTCGGCTACTTGACACAACGGACTGGGAAGCTTTCGACGCCCTCTTTCGTGGCACTGGAACTGGTGCTACATCTTCTCAAGGTCACAAAGGTGATCCAACCTTGTGCGAGACAACTCACCTAAATCATTTTCATGATTTAGCTCCAAGACGTCATCATCCGACGGACACCTTGGCGGATGACCCCGCCCACCTGGAGGGCCAGCTGGTGGTGGTCCTGGTGCACCACCTCCACCACGGCCACCACCAGGTCCTCCTCCCCAACCACCACCACCACCACCACCACCTGAGCCAGGGCCTCGATCGTTCGCACCGCGTCTAGCTGCACGATCCCCGCCCCGCGCTACAGGAGCACCATGCACACGCTCGCGAACACACTATGAGATTCAATGTCAGCCCGACGATCTCAAGTACGCAAATACGCAAGGAGTATCATACTTCCAGAATTTGACCAAACTGCTCGCGTGTGCGAACGAAGACAGCGCGGTATTGCTCGATCGCTTCGCGCATCATCTGGTCCTTGTTTTTCTCTCCTTCGCATACTCGAACCATATCTCGTTCTGTCTGTGGCTAAAATCAGGGGCATTTGATGACAACTTTCAAGAGCGGGACGTACGTCTCGTCGCAGTTGGGGCTTGCTGAGGCTCTTGTCGAAGCCGATGCGGTTATACCCTTCCACAAGCGCAATGCCAAGTGTCGAAGGAACGAGATACTTCACAGATCCCTCTGTACGCTCCATCACGTACTCGCGATCAACAATCGTCTGGATGTGTTGAGCAATGGTCGCATCCGTGCCTTTGATCTCAAGAAGTGAGCGAGGAAGTGTGCCGTATCCGCAACGAGCTCACCAATGCCGTTCTTGTCCATGAGCGAAACGAGGTCTGCCTCAGTAAGGAGCGATGGACTGGATGTCTGACCTTCGCGAAGCTCGCACACGCTGGGAATAAACTCCTCGCCTTCCTGAAACAGCGGGATGTGCTTGTCACCCCACTTATCATAGGGATATACGTCAAGGTAATTCCGGGCAACGACAGTGAGACCTGAACATATACGTGAGCGTTGTGACAAAGTTGTATAAACACACTGACCCGCCGCGGAAAACTCTTCCCCGCTGCAAGTAACCCTCACGGTGGTCTCCATGCCTTCGGCGTCTTTGGAACAGCATGCGAGGAAACGACGCGTGATGAACTCATAAACCCTCTTCTCGTCACCAGTCAGATTGCTAGCGTTGGCTGTAGGGTGAATAGGTGGGTGCGCTTTGTCGTCCTTTCTGCCTCTGCGCGGCGTCGAGAACCCATCGTCGTTCAACAAACTGCAAAAGTCAATTGGACTGCGGCGAGAGTTGTATGCGAAAACTCACGAAGTGGCAAAGGTGCCCCAGCGATCATCCTGGCGATGCTTTTCAATGAGGGGTTTGAATTGGAATTGGGAATCGAATATGTCTGTTTCTGTCCTTGGATATGAAAGGAAACCCTTCTGATAGAGCTTTTCTGCGACCTAAAGATAATGAGCTGAGGCGAAAGCGCCCTGTCAAAATGTATATGCGTACATCTAGAACTTTCTTTGGTGCGAGCCTTAGGAGTCGAGAACCTGCCTTTTGAAGCTCAACAGTGGTGAGAGGTAGCGGTTTCCTATGATCCGCATGTGAGCGACGTCAAAGCATTCTGGTCATATGCACGAGCCATTTTTTCGTCGGCTTGCTGTTGACCTCGGCAACTCGTGCGATTGGGTTGTCAAGCACGAGCTCGTAGATGACCAAGGCAACGGGAAACTCGAAGAGATGCCCTCGACGCCAATGGAACTCGCATTCCGAGGTTCGACCGTTCTCACGTCGCGTCGCTGACATAAAGATGTGCCAAAATTGTTCTGGTCGGAATGATTGGACCTGTTCGTATCTTGATACGACAAATCCGAGCGTGGGGAACTGACAAGGGCCTACGTAAATGATCAGCCACACGCAGCAAGGTTGCGACTATCGCACGCTCACCATACGACACTAGCTTGAGGTCCAAGTCTGGTAGGCTTGCCTGAAGCGTCAGAGTTTGAAGTCGTGTAAAGGCAGCGCCAAAGCGTAGATCAAGCAGGGTGCGGGCGTCGACGGCGCTGGCCTGGCGGTAATCCAGTTCAACTGGGTTTTGCGCTGCACGATGAATCTGCCTTCCAAGGGTATAAGAGCTACTAAGCACTGTGATGATCGCAGGAATAACTCACGCAGGAATGATTGCGCTGAAGCGAGCACGCTGCACACGAATGTTGCGGTTGCCCTTTCTGCAGACCTCGACCACCTCGGCTCCAATGTTTTCGCCCTCACGATCGCAGTCGGTCCAAATCATGAGCACTTGCGCCGAACGCGCCTCGCTGACGAGGTTGCGTTCAACTTGGCGAAGGTCGGCACTGACGCTACTGACGATTTCGGCATCGAACAAGACGAGTGGATCGCAGGAATGCCACTTGCGATAGGCATCCGTAAAGTCATGCGTCAAAAGATGGCCACGGACTGCAGTGACAGTGAATTCGGCTTGACGCGGAGCATATGGAAAGTCCCAGTTCTTGGTGTATTTGTCTCCTGTCACCCGCTGCGGCCAGCCAGCCGCCAAATTAAGCAGTTGGACAGGACAAAAGCACTGCGCGCACCGAATTCTCAGCTCCACCACCCAAAATCTGGCTGATGGCTTTTGCGATGGATGGCTTCTCGGCCACGCAGAGCACCTTCATCGAAAAGGGAAAGGCAGAATTAATCGGAGCCTGAAGTCGCGTGTTCTTCCTCCTTTCGGTCACTCCGCTCCTTGCCTCGCTTTCTTCAAGCGCACATTCCTTGTGAGCCGGAACGCACAGTTTTTGGCCGTTTGGAGTGCATTTTGCGATCTCATTTAGATTTTCTTCTATCATGACCCTTATTTACACACATTCTGCCTTTCAGCGTCACATTTCCGCCAGACACGATGACATACAGCATCGTACATAGTCAGATCTTTCTTACGAGCATTGGCCCGAGGGTTCATCGGAGCACTGAGGCTCAGCGCATGGCAACTGGACCCAGCTTGGCCCGTTGTTGCCTGCCTTACCGGAACTCAGGCATGATCCAGACCCATATCTAGGGAACATCTACCATTGTTATGGATCTCTGGCAGGTCGTGTGAAATTAAAATGACTGTTCCATCACAGCTCGGAGTCGCTTCCGAAGGGTGCGCGCATCTCTCTCCAGCCACTGCGCTTCGCGCCCTTACCTCCTACCATCCCTCTTCCTACTTTTTTCTATATAGCTTGGAATGCTTTCTATGTCGGAAAATACGCGCATCATGGTCACAGCTTGCGTTGTGCTCCGCGCTTCAAAACTTGGGCCTGCCTGTTCCTCATGTTCCAGACCCTTCAGGTAGTCTCGTGTGCCTGACTCTTCGGCTTCTACAGCCGACTGGAGCGTGCAACACCAGGTTGTTTACGGAAGGTGCTCTGCGCGGCCACTGGACAGATTTGCCGGATGATGGCACCACGCGCCAAGCCCCAAGATCGCGATAATCTGATAAAGAGGTGCACCCACTCTCCGAGATTTTCTCGCACTCCCTTCCCGTCCCTAACTTGCTATGGAGTCCGCACGCCCAGCCGACAAAAACCGTGAGGTTGATGTCGACGCATCCAGCATCACGAAGGATCCCATCGACGCTGCCTCTGTCGCTGGCAGCGCCGCTGCCCCGGCCGATCTCGAGCATATGGCTGGACAGCAGCCTGGCGTCAGTCGCATTGAAGCCTTTTCTCGCGTCGTCCAGAAGAATAGCTGGATCTTCTGGACATTCGTGGGCTTCTACACTGGTGCGCAATGTTAATTCCTCTCCTGCCAGAAAATTGAGCGCCTTTATCTAGCGAGCGTCTTGGCGTCCGGTCTAGACGGTACGACTACATATAGCTTTGAGGCTATCGCAGCTGCCGGTTATGGCGAGCACGGCCAGCTCTTGGGAACCATCGCAATCGTAACAAGCATCCTTCGTTCGTCTTCTCGCCGGACACACCTGACCACTGCACCTTCTGATATTGAAATATACAGGTGGAGTTGCAACTCCACTCACAGCCAAGATATGCGACATATCGTCCAGGCAGACGGCTCTCAGCATTGGGCTCGCATGTTACGTCCTAGGTTACGTGCTTACCGCCGCCTCGACTACCGCAGACGCCTTCGCCGCCGGTCGCGTCCTGTCTACTATGGGAAATACGGCTCTTGAATTTGTTTCTGGCCTCATCGTAGCCGGTTTGTGCTCTATCAACAGATCATCAGATGCTCATTTATTCTACAGATCTCACACCTCTTCGATGGAGAGCAGCAGTTACAGCACTTCTCAGGTAGCCGTTATACCTCTCCCAACTCTAAGATATACTGATGCTTGGCCTCCGACAGCGTTCCATGGATTTGGTTCAGGTATTGTCAAAGTATCCGTCCTCTGGCACCGCACTGACTCTCTGGCAGCTTTGCAGGACCATATATCAGCGGCCCTCTCATCGATAGACCTGACGGATGGCGCTGGGGATACGGAATTTTCTGCATGTGCGTCTCGGAAGTGAAATATCCTCAATTCTCACACATTTGCACAGACTGTGCGATCTACTTTCCTGCTCATGTTTATGTCACTCTCTCATTAACCACAACGCCCAGAACTCCTGTCACCGTCATTCCCGTTATTGTGTTTCTCTTTTTAGCTGACAAAAAGGCGATCGCGGTCGGGGAGCTGGATCTCAGCGAAAGTCCCTACGCCCGCCGCTACAAACAACTGCATGATGGACAACTACCCCAAGAAACCATATTTGGCGTGCTCAGCCGAGCTTTCGTTGAGATAGACACCATTGGGTGAGCTAACGGCGCTCCTGACGAGTCAAACCCAGCTGATGACTGGTACCAGTCTCTTCCTCCTTGCTGCTTCTTTTTGCCTGTTGCTCGTGCCCTTTTCCATTGCGGCTAGCCAAGTGGAAGGATGGCACACTCGTATGCAGTTCTGATATTGGTCGCCGACATGCTACTAATCGTACACAGCGTTTATCATTGCAATGCTCACTCTGGGCGGAGTACTCCTCTTCGTGTTCTTCCTTTACGAGATCAAATTCGCGTCCGAACCGATTATGACGGTGTGTGACGTTTCTCGAGCTACTCAAAGCTCAACGCTGATACTATGCTTCCGCGAACAGAAACGAATTTTCTTCAACAAAACATTTGTGCTCGCCATGATAATCGACACCTGCTATTTTCTTGGTGGTTATCTAACTTTGGTTTATTACTCTTCGTATATCTACGTTCTCAAAGATTGGACCTCCTCGGGTTGGGCGACTTTCAACAACGAATTGACGGTCGCACTCTGTCTCTTTGGTACTTCATTCACTTGCCGTATACACCGCAGATTAACACGATTCCTATAGGGTTCATTTCTGGTCTGTTGATGCGGGTCACACACCGGTACAAGATCATTCAAACTGTTGGTCTCTGTATCCGCACTGTTGGTCTCGGCGTAACCTACTATGCAAGAGGCAAAAATGGTTCGACTGCTGCTCTAGTACTAGCCACAAGTGAGCTGCCATTCAATGCGCATGCTATACAGGCTCCGTCTCATCTCTGTGTCAGTGCTTGTCGGAATGGGTGGATCGTGTAGCGTGATGGGTACCCAGGTGGCAACCCAGGCGAGCGTCGCTCACCAGGATCTTGCTTCCATCAAGGCACTTCTGTCTCTTTGGACGACCTTTGGCGGCGCGATCGGCAGCGCTATCGTCAGTGCCGTTTGGACGAACCGCATGCCTCTCAACCTCTTGAAGGAAGGGGTACCAGAGGACCAGATAGCGGCGGCGTATGGTGGTTTCGCCTTGCTGCACTCCTACCCACTGGAAGATCCCATTCGCCAAGCGGCGATCCGTGCCGCAGACCGCACACTTGAGCCAATGTACATTGCCAGCATCTTCATTAGCATCATCGCAATCGGCGCCGGCGTGATGATGCCAAACTACGTGCTCGGTCGCAGTCATAACTTGGTGCGACCCTTCCAACGCGCTGACACAGCGGCTGACAGATGTTTGACTTCTAGATTGATAAGACCGACACCGCTGGTCGCAAACTCACACAAGAGGAAATTGAGGCAGAGACGGCACCTGTTCGTGACACGAGCACTCGTTGGGGCCGATTCAAGAGCTTCATGTTCTGACCGATGGATGCCTGTGCGGTCCGCCCATGGGAGAACGACCCGTCACCCCGTCAACAATAGCTCGCCTAGATTTCGGAACAAGCGTAAAGAGTCGCCGATGAGATAGACTGAATGATTGGAGAAATACTACATGCACATAACGCATCTATAAAAAAGTTTTATCTTGTTGCGAAATGTTTGCTTGGCAAGCAAAGGGCGTTCTTAGTCACAACCGAAAATGCGTCAGGGTAACGTGCTCGCACCGTGACTGAGCTTCGCAAGCGCATCGATCCTCACGATAAGTTAAAACGGCGCGCATCCGGACCTACTACCCTGCTCCAACCCTGGCTTCACTTGCGCTCCTCTCGTCCTCGCGCGCGCGGGCCGTTTCACGCTTACAACTGGTTCGCGCGTCAACTCCTTAGAATGATACATCCCGGTGGCTGACGGCACACTCGCGCAGATCGCTCGCAGTCTTTCGCACACCTCTCAAAGCATGGCACCAGTCACGAAGCTCGGCTCCGAAAGGTTTGATTGGGTAGTCATTGGTGGTGGGAGCGGCGGAATGGCGTCTGCAGTACGCGTTGTCCTCTTCAACGCGCTAATGTACTTACTTTCTCACAGCGCCGCGCCGCGTCGTACGGCAAGAAAGTTGCGCTCGTTGAGAGTACTCCTGTTCTTGGTGGAACTTGCGTGAACGTTGGTAGGTCGGATGCCTTCGTACTCACCTTATGCTCATGGTCGTGTGTCACTAGGCTGCGTTCCGAAAAAGGTATCTGGTTTGCCACACCATTGAATATCTGCTTAACGTTATTCACCAGATCATGTGGTATGCTGCGGACATTGCAGACCGCCTCAAGCACGCAGCGGGATATGGCCAGGCAGTCACGCCGCCGAAGTTTGACTGGGATTCTTTCAAGCCGAGGCGTGACGCATATATCCAGCGTCTTAACGGTATCTACGAGCGTAACCTGGAGAAGGAACAGGTCGAGTATCACTCAGGCTGGGCTGAGCTTGTTGACGCCAACACCGTGCGAGTGTCACCGTCGGCAGACGAGCAGCCGTACGAACTGCATGCCGACAAGATCCTGATCGCGACAGGAGGTCAGCCCATTATCCCCGACATCCCTGGCGCAGAGCTTGGTATCAACTCGGACGGCTTCTTTGCGCTGACCACTCAACCACGTCGCGTTGCGGTTGTTGGTGCGGGCTACATCGCCGTCGAGATCGCAGGTGTTTTCAACGCCCTCGGTACTGAGACACATCTCCTCATTCGCCACGAGAAGGTCCTCCGGACATTTGATCCTTCCATTCAGGACGTTCTCACTTCTTGGATGGAGCACACAGGGGTCAACATCCACAAGAACTCCAGCGTCAAAAGAATCGAGGGCACGCTGAATGGTCCCCTAACAGTACACTTAGGCGACGGCACATCGCTCGAGGTGGACACTGTGCTGTGGGCAGTTGGTCGCGAACCGTCCATCAAGAACCTTGGCTTGGAAAAAGTTGGCGTCTCGACAGGCCCACAAGGAATCATTGTCGACGAGTGGCAAACAACGAGTGTTCCCAATATTACCGCTGTTGGTGATGTCTCGGGCAAAGCCCTCCTCACACCTGTCGCCATCGCTGCCGGCCGCCGTTTGGCAAACCGGCTTTTTGGTCCTGAGAAGTTCAAGCAGGACAAGCTCTCGTACGACAACATCCCAACCGTTGTGTTTTCGTGAGCAAGTCTTGACTTTCCAATGAAGCAGCTGAAACTTCAATAGGCACCCAACAGTCGGCACGATCGGTTTGACCGAACCCGAGGCGATCGAGAAGTACGGTGCTGAGAATATTAAGATCTGTGAGCATCCGACTCGAAGCTTTGAGACGACAAAATCTGATACATCTATCAACAGACAAGAGCAATTTCCGCGCCATGTACTTCGCGATGTTGCCTGAGGAAGAGAAGGAGCCAACGATGTACAAACTCATATGTGCCGGACCTGAGGAAAAGGTAGTTGGACTGCACATCATTGGTCTAGGCAGCGACGAAGTCACCCAAGGCTTTGGTGTGGCGATCAAGATGGGAGGCAAGTTATGACGTCCATTCTGTGTTGTTTTTCTGACCTTTTCCAGCCACTAAGAAGGACTTCGACGAATGTGTTGCGATCCATCCAACGTGAGTCAGCCGATTACTCGTAATGTTAGTTGCTCATCGGCATCGTTGCAGGTCTGCCGAAGGTTCGTACAGTGTTTGCGGAATGCCGTTACCTGACGCAACTTCATTTCCTTCTAGAGCTCGTCACCCTGCGGTAATAGGTGTTATCATACTACGTTCATGAGAGTTTAGAATCAATAAAGTCTAGTCTGCGCGAGGTATTAATATCCACGGTCGTAAATAATCGTGCAAGTGAGAATTATTTCAACACGTCGACTTGAAAGTACAAGCTGTGTTGTGGGCAGCTTGATAGTGCATCAGTTATTGAACCGACATCCGCTGCAGGATCTCACCTGTAATTTTTGTATGCGCATCGCGTTTGGAAGTTCTGAGAATGTCCGTCAGCGATGTCAACAGCGGGCTGAGGCAAGCTGAGATTCATCGATGCCACAAACAACACACCTGTGCATAGCTGTACGTTGTGGTACGGAACTGATAGCCCACTACGCCAGCCGTTACGTTTGCAGCGTAGAAAATTTCACCCAGTTTTCGACCGTGTGTTACTTGCTGTGACACGGGTTCAGTAACATGAGAAGTTACCACAACCGCGACGTACCGTCGTCAACTTGATAATAAACTCAGGTGGTGTAGCCGGAACTGTTGGCTGCTGCCTAGCTCCGTTGTGTATGAGCCATGCAAGGAACGCGTTGACATGGGGGTCCCAGTGCGTGACAGTGGGGACGTGCGGCTGGACCGCGTTACAGCAAAGCCCCACGAGCTCAGCTGTGGGTTGCGGTGCCAGAGCAAGAACTGGCTGATGTGTGTACATAGCTATGCCGGACTGGTGCACAAGGGGTGAGAGAGTGTGGGAGGAGAAACTTAGCGTCATGCCACAGCCCGACCAGAACGGCTTATAAGCGTCCAACAGCGTGTCAAGGAGGCCGATGCGACCATGCAGAATCGGAGTGAGCGCGCACAGGGCCACGGAATCGTCCACAGATGCCTGCTGGTCCGCTGGCAGCTGGCATGCGCATCGATTGATCCAGTACCACATAGCACACCATTATTCGGCCGCAACTCAGGTAACATGCATCTCACGTCCGTGCGAACCTCCATACAGCAACCCGTCTCAGCGATCCTGACTTTAACATGCCTGCGATTGGCACTATCCTGAATGGCCCGGAACGCGAGGAGCGTGAAGCCAAACGCCACCGACAGGCAAACACTAGAAAGACGCCGACAAGCGTTCATTTCGGGAGATCGATGGAGCACAGAGCCCGCGAAGCGTACACCTGCCGAAAAGAGGAGTCGGCGATCAGCTGCAGTCGCTTGGCCATGAGGTGATGACGCCAGGCATGGGTATAGAAGCTGTTTTCGCAGCTTATTTTCTATCAAATCATCGCAAATATGCTGAAATTGTGCCTGTGAGGTATCAATGCGACCCTAGTTTGTCGCAGTCACGAGAGCCAACTCACGAAATGTGGGAAAACGCCTATCAGGACACGCGGGATGACGACCAGTCTGGCATAATCGCTGAAATGCACCTGATCGTGGAACGTTGCACTGGAGCCCAGCGCCAAAACAAGTCAGCGTGGGTCGGGGCTTTACGTCGTGTTGATCAGGCATGTGTTCGAAAACGTACTTGCACAGGTAAACCCCGCACCAGTCCAGCCTGGGGCCATCTCCGGAAATTTTTAAGCTGCCGGCTGAAGTACCGCTTCTCCGGCGAGTGACAACAAGGTGTTCCAGGAGCGAACGTATTGCGTGGTGTGACGGAGGAAAGCTGAGGCCGAGAACGAGAGGTAGAGGAGATCGACTTAAGGGCAGCCCTGACAGCTTGAGCCCTATGATCTAAAAAGTTTGTCTGAGCTAAAGATGTCACTCTGCCAACAGCCCAGATTTGCCTAGTTGGTAAATTGAGCGGGGCAACCAGGGCCGAAATCTGCAGGGTTGCACTGAAAGAAGTCGCAGAGCCCGCGTTTTCACCATGTCATGCAGGCGGAGCGATGCGTGTAAACCAACCTCCCGGGGGACGCAAGGCAAATAGGCGGTACGATCGCCAAGATTTGCCTAGTTCTCAAGAAAGAAAAATTACATGTCGCACGTGGCGATCAAAGCCGCCCCGAAGGTTCAGTGCCGTCAAAGCGGCCGTATTCTCGTGTTTCCCACGGCGACCGGATGATGAATCCATAAACACAGCAAGAGTCAGCGTACATGCGCAAGGATGCGCTGATAGTCCTCGCGGACATTTTGGAACGTTTCTTCCAGCTTTTCCAGACGCTCCTCCTTTTCCATCTGCACCATAATTTCCTGGAGAAGGGTTAGCATGCCAAAGTGATCTTTGCAATATGGATGCATACGTAGTTGAAGCGGTAAAGTCGCTCTTTGACCTGCCATAGTGATCCACTTTAGCGAGTGTCTTTCCACAACCAGGCTGACCGACCGTACCTGTAGACGATATGCTCGCATGCCTTTTTCATTGTTCGGGCCGATTGACCGTAGAATGAGCATCTCGATGAGCCTGTGATATTGTCGCTGATGGCATTTCACCGCAAAGTCAGAATACAAACACTCTCGTGCGAGGAACAGGGACGAACCGAGGCGAGCTTCAGTCGAAGGCGCCACTGCTCAGCCCACGCACGGTCAGTCGGTGGCCCGAGTGCAGTCCGCGGACGCCTGGACCTTTTCGCCCCAGGTTTGCCCTTTGAAGGGACAGCTGAATTGCTTAGAGTCGCAGGGACGATCCCCGATGCTTCTGCCATGAAACTTTCATGTGCAAGCAGCATGTTGAGATCGCATTTGTCCCTGAGATCCTCAAATGCTTCTGCTGGGTCTTCCACAGATAGTTCGGCAATATCTGGGTGGCCAAGTACATAGACATAGATGGCCTCGTACAACTCCGCTGTATCGTGATGTGAGAGGGGCCATAATACCAAACCAGCAAGCCTCACAGCCATGTCCCTGCTTCTGATACGGAGGCAGGATGATGAATTGACTGCCAAAGGATGATCAGAGTTACGAAAGCTCATCATGCCGCTCCAGAAAGTCTATCCCACCTGAGGCGCATGCGGACCTTGTCAGGGAAGTAGAAGAAGGGATAAAGCGATGAATAGCCGATGAAATGGTACACCGCTGTTCGGGCAGTGTCGGAACGACGGCGGCGCTCGAACCTGCACCATGCGCCTGAGCTCATGTCGAGGGAACCGTAAACGAACGCACAAGAGCACAAACTCCCACTTGTCTTCGTCCTCGTTCAGGTATGAGCCACCCTCAATGAGGAGCAAAATGAAAAGCTGCATTCGGCGGTGATATTCTGTGAAGCCAGGTGTGGACCAGGTGGCCTGCAGAAACGAGGTTAGCCCCGCAAGCCGAACACGAGACGCAGGGACCTTCACATGGTAGACCTCGTAAACCACGGCGTTGTCGTCATCCTCGCTCGTGGTAGCGTTGACACGACCTTTCCCCTTCGACAGCTCAGCAGCGCGAACGTAAGAAGCAATCTTGCGGCCAGGTGGTCGGAAAGACAATGCATCTTGTTCAACCCGAGAGCTGAATTCGTCCTCGGAGCGACAAATATCTGTGATATGAGCAATTTGAGTAGAGGTTCACCGCAAGTGAGAGCGCGCGTGCCAGTTGAAAGCTTGTCCTTCAACTTGCCCTCGGCATCGTCAACAGTGCCTGCAGCGAGTTTCGCAGAGTGGGAGACAGCGAAATAGGTCGCGAGAGAGCCAGAAGCAACGCGTAACTGGGTTACACGATGGTCACTTGTGTCTAAAACTGAAGATTGTGACGCACGTCGATCTTGAGATCTTTATAACCATAAATCTTCTCTTCCTCCCCATAGATCTGACCATCAAGACTTAATCAGCCATATAATGAATATTGGACGATAAGGCACGGACAGGATATGTGAACAAGGGATGAAATGGTTGCTCTGTCGCAAGACTGGTTTTGTCGTCGTGAGCTCGGACTGCGCACTACCCGTCACTTCTCCGGCATGATAGTTTCCGTCATCGCACACGCACCAACTTGTATCGCGAGAGCATCGTTGGCGTTGCATGCCCAAGGAGAGTCTTCCGTGGCCATGACTGTAAACGTCGGCTAGTAGAGAAACTCGGAGTCGAAAGCGTGTTTCAAAGCCCGACGGCACTTTCCCGTTCTTCTCGCCTCTGGTTGGGTTCAGACTGTGATAGTTGTACATTTGACCCGAAGCGATAAAGATACATGCCAAAGAGGGAAAGTGGGTCAGAAGTACACTTGAATAGCAGCAGACTCCTTCGACTCCATCGGACAGTATGGACACTTGACGCGTCTGGTAGATGGCATCAGCAGAGAGGTCTAAATGACACTTGGTTTTGCGCACCCTCCTGGTTTCGTAAGCTTTCCGAGGCTATCCTTGGAGACAACATGCCCGCAAGACATCATCATCGGTGGATTCTGCGGCGTCGATTGCTCCTTGGAAACAGGACACACGAAAAGCGAATGATACCTGTGCTCGGGCGCAACAAAGATTTCGATCTGTGGCAAGGTAAAGTAACTGTGTGTGAGCGCAGACTTCAGGCCACGTACAGGCAACTCGTCAGTCGCGCTCCATTCGCTCTTGTTCTGCTGCATGACTCTGCGGCCCTTCTCGATCCGACTCACGGCTCCTCCGGTGGCAATATCGGCAATAACCATGAGTGGTAGCTGTCTGCTCATCCCAAGTTTGGCGCAGTACTCCCGAGCAAGCTTGCCCTCGAGGTCACTGTGAATGCTTGGTTCGGCCAAGTCTTTGTATGGCGATTTGTCGAGTGTGGGAAGAAAGAGCATCGCTGTTACGAGTCTCCGAACCTCAAGCTCGTGCTTACGCTGCATGTCGGGTGTCTGCAAGTGTTCGGAGGCGTATGCAACGGCACGCAGCCGGTCGGGAGGGGTGCTAGAAAGGATGCGCATGTACTGCGAGCGATGAAGGGCAAATTCGAGATCACTGTTTCGCGACGCTAAGAACTCGCGATTTGTTACAGCCCATCTGGATGCCGGCGTCCGTCAGACAGGGCATGGTCGGAGTAATACAAACATACTCAAGCGCTGGGCCGAGGTCTTGCCGTCGAAGGGCATCGAGAATAGCGTGCATGGTCTCGAACTTTGTCCGTACATCCTCGGGCAAACGTACTCTAGACTCCTGCTTCACATCAGATGACAGTTGCAAATGACAAAATAACGCTGACTTCAACGAAGGTCGCGGCGGTCGAGAATTGTCCTGTTCGGATGAGGTGCAATGCGACCGTCCTGTCGATCGCAGCGGCCGAGGTCTCAGCGGTGAACATGTCTGGCCACTCAGGAAGAGCCGCTGGGAATCGCTGGCTAACGTGTCAGAGAAATTAGGACTGAATTGGCGGTCGACTGGAACATGCCTTATCAAGAGCTTTCCCAAGCTTGCTCAGCCCATTATAAACCTCCTTCTGCCTATCGTCGATCTCCTTCTTCCTGTCCTCGACCGCGCGTGGGATCGCGCCAACTGCATCCACACTAGTAGCACCGGCCTCGATTCCGTGTTTGAACTCGCGCAACGAGTTCAAGAGAACATCTAGAGAGTTCGCAATTGATGGTGTTGGGGATTTCCTATTGCCTCCTCCAAGCCTTGAGCCTGACGCAGGAGCGTTGGACGTGAAGGCAGCAGCTTTTCGACACGAGCCAATTCCTTGAGGCAGTCGCCTGCCATCGCGGTGACGGTGAGATGCCAAGCCACGGTGGCAGGCGCCTGGCCCCGTTTGGCAATCTGCTCCCGTTCTCATCGCAAAATCCCAATGTCTTCCTCCTGCTTTTACGCCGGCGACGAGCTCGGACGCATACACGCCTTCTGCTACTCGCACAATGCCCCCGACACGCAGATAACCAGTCAACTCGCATTATCTCCCGAGGTCGTCGGAAAGGAGCATGCAGTACAGCGGCTTGCAGTCACGCGAGATGCGCAACCATTGGTTTGCACTCTTTACGCAGGCATCGCCCGTACCACTAACGCTGTTGCGCAGCTCGCTTGCGCACGAGCGGACGGGTCGATTACTATGTACGCAGCTGAAGAGGACAAGTCTCTCCGTCTTTCAAGCCACTACGCACACTCAAAATTTGCGGCATCCTCGACGCGATTTGTCGCCCTAGACATGGTTCCTGGAAGGAATGGAGCCTATTTTTTTTTCCGCAGAAATCCTTGCCTTACTCTTCGTCTCAGGGGAGTTCTTGCATGCACATCTGCAGGCAAGGTCACACTCGCACATCCTGATGCGGACGCGAATAACGCGTTATCGATCGCGTCTAATCTCAAAGACATGCGACTCTCGAGAGATGCCAAGTCGTTTGCGTCGGGCGGTGATGAGGTGGAACTCTCAACCTGGGACATGGAGGCTGCATTTGCTGCAGCAGGCAACACCGAGGCTGAACCTCCGACAAAAAAGCGCAAAAAGGATGAGGTATTGCGGGCCGGAGAAACTGGAGGGCAAAGAATGTGAGAAGCTGACTCGAACCTCTGCGCTTCTGCTCATGCCCAGTTGCGCAAAACCCAAAGGTTCCGAATGATAATCTCAACCTTCGCGTCCCGGTCCACATCACCTCCCTGTGCTATGCAGGACTTGGCTCATCCGCTACCGACATTGCAACTGGCACCAGCTTCGGTACTATCAGACGGTACGACACTCGGGCCAAGCGACGACCAGCGCAAGATTGGCACGACGTGATTCCCAAAAATGCTGCTGTCCGCCGTGTCGAAACCGGGGTGTCTGAGCAGTATGTACCCGCTTATCAGGTTCAGTTCGGCTTTTGAGACATCCTGCAGTGATCTGTTTGTTACAGACGAGCGCGGCCAGCTGTTTTCGCTTGACCTTCGAACGGGCAAACAGTTATACTCGTACAAAGGCAGGCCTCTGGCACTCAATCTTGAACACCGCGTTCTGACTTTTTCCGCGTAGCAATTGGCGGCACTGTCACCTCGTTTACAGCACCCATAGTTGAACCGTGGCGCATCTTCTCATCGTCCATGGACCGATACGTGCGGATTCACTCAACCGCGCCACCTCCGACCACCGCAGGCCGCAATTTGGATGCAAGAGGCGAGACAATTGCCAAGCTCTACACACAGGACGTAATGACGGCTGTCTGTGTCGACCCCGTTGGGGTGCAAACGGGATCGAAAGGCACTCAGCTGGCGGATGACGAAGAAGTCGACGACGATATTTGGGATCAGCTTCGTGGTGTGGAAGACAATGAAGACAGCTCCAAGACGAGGAAGAGGCGAAGAATCTAATTGCCTAAGATTATTGAAAACAAGATGCAATCTCGAACTTCATAAAACCTACGGATTTACTGTGACGAACAATCCACCATGAGCCCTCTCCATATCCACGTTTTCCGATGCATCAATTCGGCTTGCTACAGACGGTTCTACGAAATATTGTACATGTGTGAATTTGCGATGCGGTTTCTGCCCCAAAATGCAGGAAATGAATACGAATGCAATGTCTCTGGTGGGAGCAGTGGTGGCGCAGCGGAAGACATTGAAATTTCCGTGGCGATTCGACTTCAAAAGCGCCTAAACCAGAGCCGCACCTCGTCGCATACGATGATGGGACTCGGGATCTGAGTTTGCCCGTGGGGGGAGTGGATGTTGCGTACTGAGGCGGCGAAGTACGTCCGGGTCGAACGTCGCCACGCGAGCTATGGGAACGATGGCTATAGAATATATGAGCTCTGGAGTCTCTGTAAACTAAGAAAAAAAGTTGGCTTACGCGGATCGTACTTGCCCTCAGTGAAAGGTAGAGTCTTCTCCACATGACCACGTGCGGTCTGCCAATTCTCCCGCTCGTCGATGAGCATGCGGTGGGTCAAGCGCACGTTGTGGAATCCAGCGACCATTATAAACAACCATGGCATGCTCCAACAGAGACCATAGGCGGTGTCAAGTGGAGCTACCCATGCCGTCGCTAAAAGGATACCAGACAGGAGGCAGCCACCAAGACCCCACATCAATGAAATGTTACGTAGGTGGGCGCGCATGGGAAGCGATTCCTCATATCGCACACGCCAAGCCTGCAGCGGAATCAGAATTGAATGATTACGAGAGATCAATGGTAGCACTGTACCTGTCGAAATTCGGTACAACCGCCACCATCGACCGCGACAACATCTTCGACATAGAAGTATGCAAACGGCGGCAAAGGTTGCCAGCTTGGCAAAGACGACACACGGAACGGAACTTTAAGAGCGTGTGGGAAGAGACCTGTCAAGAGCATCGGGCCCGTAAGAACGATCATGGTCAAAGGCAATGACATCGCAACAATTCGGGGATTCGCTGGCGAGCTGTGAAAATGCGGTTAGTGGAGCTGGCTGTTCCACGGAGCGGAACGTACACTGAAGACCCAATGATGAGAGGAATGAAGAAAGAGGCCATGCAGAGCGACAGCATGAACTGAAGCGCGTAAGACACGAAATCTCGCAGCTCTCAAAGGTGAAAACGCACCTGTAAGAAGTCCAATCCCCATCTACCTGCACCAATAGGTCGACGTGTATGATGGCCCTTGCCCAACCACAAATACCATTGCCGGGAAGAAACTTTGAAACCGGATACTGCGCCTGTAAAACAACGCGAGGTCAGCATCATCGAAGACCGGCCGCATAAAAGCACCGCTCACCAATCTACTCGCAGAACACACAAAGCGACGGACATGTTAAAGTCAGCATCTCGATCAGTTGCACTAGCCGTGACAGGTCGGCGCACCAAACTTGTGATAATGGCGAGATTGGTGGTGTTGGAAAGACGAGCACCCCAGCGAAGCGAGAAGAAGAGCAGGAGTGGCAAAACCCCGGCCTCGAGGTACAGCAACATTATCCAGATTAAGACGGTTCGCTCGCGGCCATTATCTTTCATACTAAAATCGAGAGGAGGGGGTGCATCTGCGAACAACGCGTAATGCGGGACTGGCTGAGAGGGCTGTTGGTGTAAGGCGTCCAGCTGGTCGGGTCGGTGATCATGGGCAGCGACAGAGTTGGTGGAGCTCTCCTTCTTGGTAGCAGGCTCGCCAACAAGAGTAGTCGCCGCGTTCGACGTTGTAGGTCGCAACGAGTGGGCGGTATCTACGTGCGATTTGTCGTCTAGAGTGGCGTTTGCGCTGAGCGCTGGCGACGAGGATATGTGCCGTTGAGACATTTCCTGGGAAGGCGTGACGGTCGTTTTAGAGGTCATTAGAGGAGGGAGAGGAGAGGAGAAACGCGGAATAAGTATGAAAGCGAGTGCCGTGCCCCAGACGAGCCGCGAACGACCGGCCATGTCGCGCCACTGACGTATTGCCAGAACTTGGCACAGCGATCATGTCTCAGCACAAACTTCTCCACTTCTCCCAAGCCAAGATCGGCGTCCCTAAATATCATATTTATTGCATTTTACTGCTCAGTACGACTGGCAGACGTCTGCACTTCTGACTGACTGAGCAACACGGCTTGAGAGCGAGTCGTGCGGAGTCAGCGTTCCGCGACATTGCCCGGGCATCGGCGGGATGAGGACTGCCCTTACATCAGATAGCTACTCCAGGCTAGACTCTTCTGCGCGAGATGCCCCAACCCAAGACACACCGGTGAGCCAAGCCAACACCGGTCTACTGACGGGGTGATGGTGTCATGGTGGTGACCCCCAATCAGGGGTGAATCCATTGCGAGTCGTAACGCAGCTCACCGAACTGGCATACCGCCAGGGGCGGAGCGATCCTTTTTTCGACCGAAAAATGAAGAGCAAAATCTAGCTTTTGTAATGCAAACCCCCTCAGTTAAGATTGTTCTGCTTATTTTTTCAGTCAGAAAACGAAGGACACTAGGGAGGTCCTGCGGCCACCAAGCCAGGTCTATTACATCGCCCCCGGCCGTCACCGGATCCTATCGCTATACTTGAACTTACGTACCTATTCATAACCAGTACCCTATGTGGAAACAAGGCGCTTTAGTGTGCTGTCTTCATTTTTAGTGACGAGGGCTAAAGACTTGTAGCAAGCGAAGAACAGCTCACTCCGGGACACTCGTTGTATTAAAAATTCTACTGTGCAAATTGATGTTGACAATTTCGGGCGCGTCAACGCGTTGTTCAATTTGTTTCCGCGACGACGATCGAATGTGCCAAGAATTGGTGTCGCTCTCTTGCGCTGCTTTCCGTCCGCTCCCACCTCTCACCCGGCCCATGTCGAACGCATCTCAGAAGCCACCACCTCATCTCGCTCGAAGAGCCCTCGACTATGTGATTCGAGAATCCAACTTCTTCAGACTGCATGTTGCAGCTTGTGAGTCGCATTTACCTTTACGGCAAGCAGACAGCGCGCGCTGAACACCAGTGTAGTCACGTTTCTGCCACTCATAATCGTACGCAGACTCAAATGCGATATTGCTCCTCCTAACCTCTGCGAAGGGCTCCATCTTGTATGCCTGCAATGGGCAGTATCACATCTCGTACTTGGACATGCTCTTCATAACGTATTCCGCCATGGCTGGCTGTGGACTGAGCACCGTAAACCTCAGCACCTTGACAGGATTTCAACAGTCTGTACTATTTATCCTGATGACCATTGGGCACTTTGTGCGTCTACCACGCCTCAACCATTCGGCGTGCACGAGGTCTGACCACGTTTCTACAGGGCGTTGTCAGCTTCATCATGGTTCTTGTCCGCAAGCGGTACTTCCAGAGGCGTTGCAAACGTTTCGTAAAGGTTCACGGACACCGTTCTGTCGCCCAAGTGGGACGAGATATTATTGCGCAGTTCACTCCTACCCCTGAATCACCGCATGTCCTGCCTAATGGTTCAACCTTGCCTCTGACTACCCCGGCGAACCAACCACTGGCAGGCACGCAACGGCCCAAGGGACGCGCCTTTACTACCGCGGGTGGCCCACCGATTCTGAGTCGTTCATTATCTTCGGTATTCACAAGAAAGCGTCCAGCTGTTCAGCCTGAACCACTCTCGGAGAAACCGTTGCCGAAATCTGTCCTCGATCTTCGACATGAAGCCGCTCTGGATTTTGCGCAACCAGTACCTTCCAGCCCTCGGATTCGAGTGCACAGCGCAACACAACGCATACAATTCGTCGACTCACCCGTAGCCGAACATACCGACATGCAGCACCATAACTTCATGACCAACACGGGACAACTGGAGCCCCCGTCGAGCCCCGTTCAAGTGATCACCTCGTCTCCCGAAATGCTTTCCTCGCCACTGCCAGACGAGCATTTTGTTCCATCGCCACTACAGGACTTACCTCTCTCTCCGCTGCGCAGGAGACCCGTCCCTCACCAGCTTCAAGTGCACAGGCCGACTCTTTTAACACCTAGGCGGCCACCGGCGCAATTCAGGAACAGCGGTGGTTTCCCCGTGGCCTCACTGGTTCCCAAACTCGCCAAGCGCATTTTGCCAAAGGCGACTTACGACAGCTTGCATAACAAACTCACCTCCCCGGTTGGGCCGTTCGTTGTAGTAGCACCCAATACTGGCGATGCGGCCGTGCGAAGAAAGGAGACTCAGTTGAACTGGGCGGAGGAGATGGCGGAGGAGATTGGCGACACCTTCGAGGAGGCACTGATGAAAATCAATCATAAAGTTGAACGTTGGATCAATTTCGACGGTCTCAAAGTATTCCGCAACTCGAATTTTGACACGTCGGACCTTACGGAGGATCAATTTGAGGCAAGCTTATACACAAGTATTCGGCCCGTCGTACTGAACAACGCCATCAGGAAATTGGTGGCATCGAATATCGCGCGCTTCGACTCTTGTCCTACCTTGTTCCGATGGTTCGTCATCACATAATCCACGAGGAGCTGCCAGGCCTGATACTTTCCAGTATACTCTCGGCGTCCATCTAATTTCGTTTCTCCTGATCGCTCCGTGGATGGCGAGCACCACCGAATACGACCAGGTCTTCGAGAATCAGCCGAGGCTAGTACCCAAAGCATGGTCGGTCAATGTCGTTTCAGTTGAGGCTTCTATTAAAAGTGGCTTGTACAAGGTTTGCTGCGTTTCAAGTTGTCGGCGCATACACTGGTGGCGGCTTTAGCCTGTGTGATACAGGAATGGTAAGTTCGTTTCATCTGGATACAACCTTCAAAGCCTGATATTGTGCTAGGTTCCTTTTCAGAGTGCAACATTGATGATTTGTAAGGGAGTGATTTCGACATTTACGGCGGTCTTGACCCAAGGTTATAGTTTCACTGATGTTTGCCATCCTTGCCGGGAATCATGCTTTTGTACGTTCAACTATCGCTCAACTTCTCACCTAGCCGCTGACCTGTACGCCACACAGCCGATTTTGTGAGCCTTAAATCCTGATTTTGGCGTGTTTTTCATCTCGGCTGCAGCCTGCGCTTGACAATGTGAGCTGCTGATCTTCGTCCGCATTTGAGGATTAACTGACCTTGCACCAGATGGATTTGCACCAAGTTCTGCAAAACAGACTCCGAGACGGACAAAGCTCTCCACTTTCTACTTGATCACCCGCGCAGGCAAGTGCTCCAAGTGTCAGCTTTAGACTCCTAATTTACTGACATGTGTGCAGATGCTTTATTTACTTGTACGTCTACACCACCAAGCGCCGCTGGCCGTAACTGACTTCAGTAAGGTTCCCTGCGCAGCAGACGTGGTTTCTATTCGTCGTGCTTGTGTTTTTCAGGTCCAGAACTACCTTGCCCGTGCTGGTGGTGAAGCGCTGACACATCCATAGCATTCTGGAGTGGGCCAGCTTTATTGTTTTGAGTAAGTTCAGCCAGGCCCTCCACTAGAACGCAAGCTTACATCTCATCAGACATCGGGCTTGACATCACGGACTCTCTTCCTGTGGCTCGTCGCGTCTTGATTGGCTTGTTTCAAGGCATCGCCGCTCGAGCATCAGGCTTTGCAATCGTGTCTGTTGGTGCACTGGCTCCAGCTCTCGTGTAAGCAGCTCGGGAAGTGCGCCGGATGAGACTTGGTGCTGAAGCATCCACTTGCCCATAGCTTTCTTTAGTGAGTGCTACAATTTATTAGCTGAACGACCTACTGACCGTCTCCGCCAGCATTGTCATGATGTATATTGCCGTGTTTCCGATTGCGATGAGTATTCGGAGCACCAACGTGTACGTGCACTTGTGCAGAATTCTCAACCTACTAAACGCATCGCTTCCTACGTCACGTAGCTACGAAGAGCGCTCGCTAGGCGTTTATCAAGCCCCAGAATCAGAGGAACCCCTCCTGGATCACGAAACGAAGGACCGCGAAGCAGGTACGCAACCGTGCACGCGCAACGGACAGCTACGAGTTACTAACAATAATCAGTCTCTAAATATCTGTCATGGCACTTGAAGAAGCAGCTTGCATTCGGTGCGTAGCGGTCGCCATACAAGAACTTCCCATTTTGATCAACTTCAGATCTATGGTGGTTGGTCGCGGGGATCTTTCTTATCTGCGTTATCGAACGATCAATGCTCATGGATGATGCAAATGCGCCGTGGTTCAACTTGTTCCGCGTTATTTTTGAGATGGTCTCAGCTTACGGAGGCGTTGGTCTCTCACTCGGAGTTCCTTATGTTCGTCGGGAGTGCCAGGCTGCACTCGGGATTGGATATCTGACACTCCCGCAGGATAACTTTGCGTTCTCTGGGTCGTTCAAACCACTTTCCAAGATCGTCACTATCATTATCATAGTATGCAACTTGTTACATGGCCTTTCCGCGGCTTTATTGAACGATGGATCTCAGGTTCGCGGCCGGCACCGTGGTCTTCCCATGGCCGTAGACCGTGCAGGTGGGCGAATTTCAACAGATCCGCAATGACAGACTATTCACCATAGCTTCATGACTCCTAGTCATGCTTCCAGAAGAATTCAGCCTCAAGAAACCTGAGGAGCTACCCACTGGGCCATCGCGTGCACAGACGCTACCATAGTCGCCCAGCTCCGTTTACCCTGGGTCGATCTCCTGCGCCACCAACGGACCCGCACCCATTCTCATGGCTTCCTAGTTATCATACACGCACCAAAGTGCTTGGCGTATACTCATCCTAATTCGCTACCACAGGTTCGCAGCAAGCGAGCCCTCCTCAGCAGGTGTCCTAGTTACATAGACGTTAGACAAGTGACATGGATAGCAGTGTGCTTCGGATTCGGTCCTGAATCCTCCAGAGAACCTTCCAGGCGCAAAATTAAAGCTTGCTCTTGTGTGCTTGTGCGAGTGCCTCGACAGTGGCTTGGAAACGTCGTGCTGGTATACCAGTTGCCACACGTCTCGCTTGCTCCTGGCTTTCTCGCCAATTGACCAAGTCTGGATCGTTCTTGTCCCGCAAGCCAGTTCGGATGAGCTTCTTAATCGCGAGCAGTGCAGGAGGGTGAAGTCCCTTCAGGTCCGTCTCCACCCTTTTGCGGACAGCGGCATGGAAAGAGCCTGGTGATTGTTCTGGGAAAATCTCGCTGATAACGAAATCTAGTTAGAGCAGCTAAAGCGAGGTAAATCAAGTCGACGTACTTGACAAATCCACATTGCAATAGCGCCGTCGCATCCAGCTGGCGGCGGAAGAGCAGAGCCTCGTTCGCTTTCGAGAGACCCACTGTGGCAAGCGTGTTAGGGAAATTGAAAGCCCCGCTAACTTGACTTACTCCTATTAACAAATGCAACGCTGCTGCCGGCCTCTGTTATCAATCCTAGAGTGAACGTGGTGCTCAGCTACAGCGAGCTCGCAGTCACCAAACTCGCGTCAACGAACCGAGAGCCGCGAATGGAACACTGAGGTGGGTTTTTGGAAGACAATAAATTATGTCGCAATGGCTAACAAATGCCGCAGTGATGCCTGGGATTGCACATTAGTTTCAATCGCTGTGCGGGAACGTGGAACTGACCCATAACCGGCCCTTGCAAGGCAGCGACAAGGACTTTGGAATGCGAGTAAAGCTACGAGTTGAAAACTCAGTCATAGGCCGCGTGAGTGGAGAAGAAAACGCACTGCCTCAGTGGTGTCTGTGTTGGTGGGCCAGATGGATTTGGGCAGCACCTCGCGCGACGGATCTCGTCCCTCCGCAAAATTGAGTCGTGCAGCTGCCTCCCTGTGCTTGTAAGACCCAGATAGTAGTCCCAGATTGGAATTAGACGCACCTTACGTCGGTTCCTCTGAGGAAAAGCGGCGGGTTTACGGATCAACATCCAGTTGGCTCGAGAACGCGGGGGCGAACATACGAGGAGAACCAATCGCCATGGGCTTGCCAGATGGTCACGAACACATCCGGTCGTTTGTCAATCTCGCGCAAGGCTGTGGCAAAGGCATTGTAGTCTGGTGATTTGCCCGACTCAGCCTACTGTCAATGAGTTCGTATCTCTGTATCGCACCGTCAATTGTAAGGGCATTCAACGCCTTTGGCCGGTTGAATGTGATAGTAGCAATGCCGTTCGTGCCGTAGTCTACCTCAACACCAGCCATTTGGAAGCGTGAGGGGGAGAGAAGGAGAAACGCTGTTAATGTCATACTCCGAAGACGGCAAATGCGGGGGAAAGATACATCGCCGGTACCGGTAACATTCACGCGATCCCGTGGACTGGCGCCGGGCTTGTTAGACCGCGAAATGGCTTCAAGGGACCGTCAGAGAGATGAGAACTTAGGAATCAGGATAACCATTCAATTGATGGTGACGAGCTACCGCCGCTGTTAAATCGCTCAAAAGGGGCAAAAGGAGCTGCCAACGCAAAGCAGCTAACGAAGGGGTAAAATGAAGGGGAACCAGAGTAAGAATGAAACGGTCAACGGCCAAACTATGTGCGAGCGACGATGCATGCAATGCAGATGGGAGCCAAAACTGGATGATGCGAGTGAGGTGATTTGGATGCTGACGGGAGACGGCCGCTGGAGATGAACAGCGAACAGATAAGTGGGAAAAGGGGCAGGGGTCAGGTAATCTACATGTTCAAGGTTCAGAGTCGGTCGTCACACATCTACATGAGGAGGGGCAATGGATACTCGGAAGGTATGTGCGCTAGTCTGCGAGGCGGTATGTGGTGAGGAAGGTGATGAGTGAGTTGGAACTGGTCTAATGTCGAGATTAGTTGATCGGAGATTTAAGCCCATGCTGAAGCCAAGGGCCATAATGATACAGCCGGGCATGCCGCAAGAACGATGGCATTGTTTGGATGTGAACAATCACCTCTTGGAGGTATCTTCAACTGGACCATGCTCTTCGACAGTTTGCAGCTTGCCTTCACTTGTTACTGCTGAGTAGAAACTGGCGTGGGCGCTCATCATCGGGGTTCCAACGGCGCTGTTCTGTCCAGTCTGAGGAGGGATCCAGCTTCCACCACTTGCTGGTCTACCATCACCCGCATACGTCCAAGATCCACGACGTTCTGGTGCCACGGGGCAGCCATAGCTGGAGACGCTTGCTCGGCTGCCAATGAAGCTGCCGCTCGGCGTATACGGCATAGGCGAGTCCAGGTCGAGGCCGCTGGGGAGCGCGCCAATCGGCGAGAGCTGGTTAGCCAGTTCGACGTCGTATTCGCCAAGTTCAATCTCGCGTGCCGGGGTGGTAAAGCGAGAAGCAGGCTCTGGTGGACCAGGACGAGGGGGCAGGTCCTGGATCACCTGTCGAGCTGATGGCGTCGGCGTCCAAGGGCGCCATTCATTCGCGTCTTCATCGTCTGGCTGATCGGTCTTCTTCTCGGTCGAAGGGTCATTCCTGACCGTTGCACTGGAATCCGACGCAGCTCCGGATCGTGCTGAAGATGAAGCTGGACTGTCTATGCTGTCGCCAGTCTTCTCGTCGACCACGCTAGTCCTGTCGGATTCACGTGTTGCCTCACGCGGCCGTCTGCGGCAGCAGCAAAGCCACTGAGGCATTTGGAAGGTGCCCCACAGAGCGTTGATGAGGATGCTGAAGAACAGAACAACAACCGTCGCAGAGCTGACAACGGCACTGCCAAGCCCAAGTGCAGCTCGAGGAATCGCCTTGATCTCTAGGCTGGCAACGAATGGCACGACAAGAGCCATCGTTACCATCCGAATGATCGCGAGGAACGTCGCGAACACGTCGCCTCCACGGCTCTTGAACGGACGTGCGACCAGTAGCGCGACGAGATGGAGAAACTCGATCACTATGAGGAAGACGACCTGAAAGTAGCCATGCTTCTTGCCAGCGACGACGACTAAGGCCTTGATGAAAAAGCTGAGGACGGTCAAGTCGGAGAATGACCAGCGCTGCGCTCGATACGAGCCGAAAAGCGGCAATGCGTGTACTAAAGCGGGGGTGCACTGGAGCTGAAGTGGGTCGGCTTGGCTGGCTCGGCTGGCTCGGAAGATTGTGACGAGGGGATACAAGACTCCTGTGACAACACCAAGGAAAGTCAACACGGCCAAGAAGATTGCAAGCCAGCTGTCCTTGATAGACCATTGGAAGAACGCCAAGGTCATCACTGGAAGAAGCGCGATGAATGCCTGCGGAAAACAATAAGCGCAAAGGCCCACACGAAACGAGGTGATCATGCACGAACCAAGATGACTCCCTGCGCCTTAACGACGAATACATAATCGTCTAGCATGAGCTCAACCCAGGAAGGAGTCCGCTCCTTCAGGAGCTTGCGGGTCGCCCATAGAGCGAGGTACAACAAACCAAAGAAAGTGATGGCCAGGCAAAGCGCAAACAGCAGAGTGAAGAAGAGCGTCATAAACGCGTTCTGCGTGGGAATGTCCAACGAGTTAACGATGGTTGGAATGCCAGCGGGCAAGGCATCTTCTTCCGCCTGAGTGACAACAGCCGGAACAGCGAGAGCGACATTGAAGCGCGGCGCGTCCAGCGAGTATGTGGTGTAGTTGTAGTTATAGGGGCTCGATTTGCGGTTGGTCCATCCGACGGCGTCGAGAGCGGTTTCGTTGGCGGCAGTAGGGCTGCCCGTCCTTCTGCGCAAGTCGTTGATGGCACGTTGAACAGACCCGATGCGAATGAGCCCAAATACCCAACCGAAGTTGCTGACAAATGAGCGATAGGCAAGGGGGGTAATTGACGTTGAGAAAGCCGGTGATAACAATGTGCTGAAGGAAGTGGAGCAAGTCGACCAATCGCTGGGTGGAGTAGCTTGGCGACGAGGATGTATGAAGCGGGCTGCGTGATGCCTGCAAGCGCTGCTGAAACAACGCGGCAAAGAATGCGATGCAGACGACAATAATGGTGGTAGTGGTCGCACGCGACTGCCGCATGCTCCAACCGTTGGATAGCGTGGCCTGAACACATGCTACAATCTCGCCGTTCTCAACATTCCGCAAGGTGAATTGCGCGAATGCTTCGATGTCGGGGACAACGTAAGCGATGCTTGGAATCCTATTTTGAACATCGAGGATGCCGAGGTATGAATAGAAGTCGAGCGGGATGTCGGCGCTACCGTTGAAATTGAACGTCGGCAACGGGCAGCCAATTCTGGGAGCGATGCTGCAAAAGTCGAAGGTGAGGTTGAGCGAGTTCATGCCATAGACATTGAGCATGATATTCGCTGTGACATTTAGGTTCTCCTTGACAGAGGCAGCGTCGATGTTGAAGCCGACTGATTGGTTCTTCCTTGTGTACTGGATCTCGAAATTTTGGACCAGGATTGCGCTGGGAGGGGCGCAATATGTGACAGAGTCTGTGAAAAGTCTGTCCTCATGGGCGTGCGCGGGAGTCGTAAAGAGCAGGAGAAGTAGTATGAAAGGAATGACGACGGTGGTGGTGGTGGTCGTGAGGCGCGTCCAGGCGGCATTGGCAAACATCATAGCGAAGTGGGCTGACTGGCAGCCGGATTATAAGGGATAACCGAAAGAATGGGCACGTGTAAGGAGAGTGGACGAGGCAGAGCGTGAGCGTCTAGGCAGGGTTGTGTGGGTCCGATTATGAACGGTTGCTCACCTGTGTGCCTATTGTGTGCGCTGTTGTGTTCGGGGCTGCTTCGTTGTATTCCGGCCTACTCCTTGTCTTCCCTCTGGCTTCTGCCTCTCCAGCGCGCGTTATGGGCAGGAGGACAAGAGGGGGTCGGAGTGAGTATGTGAAACAAAAAACAAAGCGAAATGGATGACGAATCTAAGGTAAAAGGTGGAGTGACCGCGCCGTGCCGTTTGCGCCCAGCTCATACGGGCGGTCGGCCTCCGGTCACAGCCCAACACGCGCGATCGAGCCCCCTTTCACGAGTCCAGCCTTTTCGTCAAGCGCGCTTTATTTCAATACTAACTCTTATCAGACTTAGAAACATCACATTTTCAAAAACTTACCGCTGTGTCACTTGTGGCACCACCCCCCCCCCGATCATGTCGGCACTGCACCCGCGCTGCTTCACGCCCGCCTGTTACCCCCTGTCTTCGCCGAAGACGCATGCCCATCTGCTCACCTTTCCCAGTGGTTCGCTTTTACCCTGAGTATCCTGGAATAATCCCGCCCACCCTAAGGGCTTTGACACAAATAATGACATCACCGCGGTTCTCATGTTCAATAAAACACGCGAGCACCAGGGTTGTCTTACGCGTACAACCATGAACGCCTTCGCCAGGTATTCTTTCTTTGCATTTCTTGTCCTGCTCATTGCGCTGTTGATCTCGCGAACCTGGTTCGTCGACCCAGCGAAACAGCAGCAGCACGCTGCGCTGTCCGCCGTGCGCAGAGCATTTCAGCGCGCCACAACTACAAAAGAGTCGTCACAGCTCGTCCCATACAAGTATCACATCCACTGGCCACATCTGTTCAGCATCTACGCCATTCGGCTCAAGCTCGACGCCCCTGCTCGCTTCGCTCAATTGCGCAGTCTATGGGGCATCGATGAGACTTCGTACCATGATGAGACATTGGGCGACTGGAGCCCTATGGGTGACTCGGCTTCTGGGCTTAGTGGCTCGCTCTTCTTCCGTTCCGAGCCAGAAGGCCATCTGCTTATCAAGTCGCTGGGTCGCGAGTTTGAGGTCACGTTCCTCCACCAGCATTTCTTGCCAGCCTACTTCGATTTCGTGCACTCCAACCCCCAAACCCTTATCAACAGGATATTGGATGTGCTCTATAGCTTCGAGCTCAGAGTATTCTCGACAGCACCGGGCTGTTATCTTCTGTTGGAGAACCTCGCAGCGGACAAACAGCTGATTGGGAAATGTTCGATCTCAAGCCGACCACATACCTCGAGGTGGGTGACGCGCCTGATCTTTTCATCATCGCTCATCTCTTATCGCGCAGCCCGTCCGTGACCTACTTCCCGAGCAATTTCACACAACCGGCGTAACCGACGTCTTGCCTGAGGACCGAGCATTACTCACCTCCGCCGAGGAACGCGAGTCGATATTAGGGCAGCTGCACAAAGACACGCAGTTCTTGGCGTCGCTCGGCGCCATCGACTACTCAATTCTTCTTGTCCGCAAGCCAGACGGCTCAGGACGAGTTGCAATTATTGATGTTTTCTGGTCTCTGCGAACGCCACGAGGCAAATTGACAAAGCAGATAAGTGTGTGTGTGGACCCTCACCTTTCTGGCATAATCTTACTCACCATACTACTTGCAGCGACGCTGCCGGTGTTCCACAGCAGACTGTGACTGCCGATGCCGAGGGCTACGCACGTGAGGTAATGAAGATGATGGAGAAGTCGATCATAGTGAGAAAAGATTGATTTCTGCTGTTCTGAATATAATCGAACTGTAATGTTACTGGCGAGCAATTACCGGTAACTTTCTCCCACACGAACCTTCGTCCGTCAAGGCATGCAGGCTGAACTCTTCGTAAGCGCCCGTATTTACGCAAGGTCTTCCGGTTTTCGCGCCGCCGTTCCCTCCACACAAGGTCTAAACTTACCATTTTCAATTTGGATCGCTCAGGCATTGGTTCAGTGACCGATTTAATATTTCACCTGCTAATCTTTGTGGCAAAAGCTACTGCACTGATGGCTGGAACCCCCCCCCCCCATTCAGTTAAATATGTAGCCTCTAAGGTGAATGAGGGATGTTGAACCCACTGCTCAAAGGTATGGGAGAGGAGATGTGGTTGATGAATGTCGACCAACTGTCCGCATGTTCGCACCTCCCGGCAGATAACTGGTGCACCTTGTAGTAATTGTTGTAGTACAGGCGTGCGGTCCCTGTCGGGATTGCCCGGGTTCAGCTTGCAGATCAAAAGAAACTCCCGCCAGAACTAAACTGTGCAGCTAACAGTTGAGGAGCGAACTTCCGCAGGAACTGCAAAGAAATCGTTAAAGTCGGGTTCGCCCGGCGCGACGCGATCGCGTTTCTCCACAAACTTCATCGTTCTCATACTTTCTCATTGTCTGGCCCACGCGTGTGAACATCCGCGCGTACACAGAACTCGCAAAGTCCGGCTCAAAGCTGGTTTTCTGCGTTTATTTCATCATCGGCGCACCAAAAAAATGGCGTTTCGTTCAACATGTCGGCGAATGCAGCAGCTGACCGTACAACAACTCGAAGAAGCGGAAGCATATGCCCACGCCGTAGCGCACAATCAATCCCTACCACAAGTTATTTCCATTCACCGTCCGTCTCGACAGCGGATACGAACATTACACCATCTTCTCGCTCGGGTGTCATATAAGCCAACTCCAGCTTTTGGCTCAGGGACAAACTGGTCGTACTTCATCGATGCGCGAAACACTGGTGCATACGCAGTGATGCCAAGTGGGTCTCCTCGTCGCGTCTCACTGGCCTTGGTATCTGCAGGACTCGCGACTCTCCCGTCAGCGTTCACGCGTCGTGTCTGGGCAGGCGGCAAGCTCACGTACTCGCTGGCGCCGCGGCAAACAGCTGCAGAAGCTTGCGCACAGGAGGTTCGAATATCGCAAACGGTTTCCGCGCTTCAGATCAAGAGTTTGCATTCAGAGCGGCCATCAGTACGAATGACACGCCGGATTGTGTATGGGTTCAACAACTTGCCTGGATTACAGCCTCGGTTGGTCGAAGACCGCACCCACGTTTTCACAACGCCACAGCATCCACGCGAGGTTCGGCAACCTGACATGCCACTTGTGCCGTCTGCAACTTGGGATTACACTCCCGACGCGACCACCCTTTTCTGGTATTCGATGCTAACACAGAACCCTCATCGAATACACTATGACACCGACTACGCTAAGAGCGAGCAATTCGAGGACAGAGTTGTTCACGGACCATTGACCGCCTCGCTACTGCTTCAGTTTCTCAATGCGCAAAAGCCGGCGAAGCTACAAGTCCACTCATTTGAGTATCGAGCCACAAACCCGTTTTATGTCGACCGGAAGATGCGCCTTTGCATCATGTTTCGAGAGCCTCGACCCGACGAGCCCAGGACCGTGCAGGATCCGATTGAGTCAGAGCTCCAAGGGCGCAACAGATTCGGAGGTCGTCCTCATGCTCGCTCTCAGCGCGATATTCGCCATGCTACACGAGAAGCAAAGTGGCATGATGCTTTTCATCACGTCCGCCACGCATACCCAGACGTCAACTTTCACGAAGAATTCACAGAGCACTTTGCCGAGCAAATTTACGAGGAAGAAGCGAATGAAGAAGATCTCCCCTTGCCGCTGGATGTCAGTGCGACGGCGCCGGCACGGTACAACGTCGCGAGGGTCGCAGAATTGTGGGCAGTCGATACGAACGGCATCGTGGGCATGCAAGCGACTGCGCTTCTCGTCGAGGCACCAATGCAAAAGCTGGATGGATTTGGGCTGCAGCGGAAACCCCGCAGCACGAATGTCCGGGCGCTGAGAGAGCACGCCGAGATGAACCACAGCGACAACGCGCTGCCGCATGATGTGTGGTGAGAGAAGCATGCCCATCTACTCATATATAAATATCACAATTTGAATGCTCGGTGAGAGGGTTGGACCTCAGCTTACTGGTCGTACCATTACCAAGGATTTCCTCAGCTCCTTCGTGACTACCATTTAGCGAGCATCAACCACTGCAGGATACACCTCGGAGAACGGGGACAAGAACGGTCTTGCAAGAACATTTATTACCTTTGCAATGACTTTTGTAGTTGCCTTGGTCTCCGTCTGTGGTCTCCACTTGAACTTGATTATGTTTGTCATCTTTACTATTCATGCGATTTACTTAGCAGAGGTATTAAAATGCCAATGAAAGATATCCTATCAGTTTCGAATGTTGCGTGTGCCTGATACACCTTGTATCAATGTGTGGCGGGGACGAGCCACGATGTCCATCCGCTTCGTCGCACAGATAGTCCCCCAACAGGAAATCAATCAAACGCACAGTAGAATGGATCACAATTTGCGCATCAAACGCAAGGAAAATGCCAGGGGAAAAAAGCACAGCGAGTAGTATAACAAAGAGCACACATGCAACCGAGGCTACTGTACAAGAACCACGCAAGACAAAGCGACTATTTGCCGCTGGACGAGAACTTGGTCACCGACTTGGTGCCTTCCGAGATAGCATGCTTGGACAGTTCACCGGGCAGGATGAGGCGCACAGATGTTTGGATTTCGCGCGAAGAGATTGTCGACTTCTTCGAGTACGACGCAAGCTCTGAGCAGATGAATTAGCATACACTATGCTGCGAGGGTGTGGCGGCTCACTGGAAGCTTCGGTTGCGATGCGCTCGAAGATATCGTTGACGAACGAGTTAAGGATGGCCATCGCTTTGTTCGAGATACCCGTGTCAGGGTGGACCTGCTTGAGTACTAAATGGACACGTAAGTCCCCTGCTGTAATCGTCCAGGGTGAAGGTATGGCTTACCTTTGTAGATATATGACGAGTACGTCTCCTTGCGCGACTTCTTGCGCTTCTTCTTTTCACCGTCAGCAGCGGGCGCAGTCTTCTTGGAGGCCGTCTTCTTTGCTGCCTTGGGCTTTGCGTCGCTCGTCGACTTGGCTGGCGCCTTGCCTGCGGTTGAGGCAGGCTTCTTGGACGCGGTGGCAGATGACTCGGGCTTGGGAGGCATGGTTGATTGATTGAGTTGTAGGTTGAGGCGAGAAGAGACGGCGGGGCGCGACTGGTGGTGGAGAGAGGACAAGGGCTAACGGCCGGCTCGTTGGCGGAGTGTCGCGCTATTTATCTACCTCGGATCCTTTTCTTACGGAGTTTTCCGTGTGACGGGTCACGGGTTTCGGAGGCATTTTGGGTCCGATTGACGGTCCGCTCGATCAACCAGCCATCTCCTTCCAATCAAAGTAATGCTTGCAGCAAACTACGTCAAGGTAGGCCACACAATGTGCTATATTGCACCTAGTGCAATTCACCCACGAAACAGAGCCCAATCCACACTTCGGAATCTTCAATCCAGGATGGGTCTGTATCACATTCACTACTGAAGGCAAACAAAATGGGATCAACGCCATCTAAATAGGTACTGCCTGCTACTCTAGCAAATGAACAACGCGACATGGACATAATGGTGATGGAAAAAGAGCACGCTTGCAGAAAGACTGGCAAAAAGAATATAAACCCTCGGCCAGAGCTTCATAGCCATAAGATGTCGAGCGAGGATGATTACACGCCGCTGACAATCCTGAATCAAATGAGTTAGAGAGCGGCCCAGAGTGAATAGAAAGTCAAAACTTACTCCTCTGCCTTGTTAAGCGCCTGAAGCATCCCGACAACCTCCTTGCGCCGGCTGACGACGTACTCAGACTCCTTCAACAGCTCGTCGAGGACCTCAGGCTTGTACAGCTCCTCGAGCAGCTCACGCTGCAGGTCCTCCTTCGCGTGGTTTACGAGCGTGAGCGTGATAGCCTTGGGCACCATGTCGATCATCTCGCGCTTGACAATGTTGAAGTAGGAGTTAATAAGAAGCTCTATCAATATCGCGACAGGTCAGATTCTATCGCAGTACGAGCAGGAGAAAGGGCCCAAGCTCACTGATAACTTCCGTCTCGAGCGTTTCGCGCTCGTTAAGCGCTTGCTGGGGGCGAATGGCGGTAGGCGGGGCCTCCATGGCGGCTGCGCCAACCTTCTTCTTCTGCGTGGCACCGGTGCCAGTGGCAGTCTGCGCCTTCGCGAAGAACGAACCGAAGAAGCCTTGATCATCCTTGCGTGGGTCAACATCGAGATCCTTGCCAGCGTTGATGACTGCCTTCGTGGACTTGGGGTCAACATTTGACGGGCCCTTCTGCGCGTTGAGCCGGTCGGTCACGATTTGCATGGCCTAAATAGAGATGTCAGTTGAGTTCAAGACAGGATAAGCGAGCAAAACACCTTGTGGCCGTTCAAGAAGTCCGGGTGCGTAGTGTTCACATAACACGCTTGCATGCTAACGAGGTCTGTAACGAGTTTCGTCGTGGGGTTCATGGCCTTCTTGAAGAAGGCAACGACGACCGAGTTGAACCGTTCTTTGAGCGCGGGGTAGCGGTTGAACGAGCGCTAAAATAAACGTCAGACGTGATATGAGCTGCAAAACCCTAAAATCGCGCACCATACGCCCCAGCAGTTGCCCGAGGATGCGGATGAGCTCGTCGTACACCAGTTGCACACACTTGAGCGACGGCTCTTCTAACCTCTTGATCTGCTGCTTGACGATGACCTCAAACGCAGCCGTGCCTACGAAAAGTGCCGGAGTGGAACCGGACGAGTTGTACAGGATGGTGCGGATGTCACCATCGCGGACCTGGTCGAACGGATCGATACTCCGCACACCATTGTGATACAACTCATGGAAGACGAAGCTGATACGAGCACCACCGCTTAGCTCGTTCAAGCTAAGTTCGTTCGTGTTACCGTCAATGACAGTACGGAACTCATTTGTGAACTCAGTGATGGTGCTCAACACGACGTTGCCAGAGCCGCCGTCACCCATAGCGCCACCGAGAGATTGCAGCTCAGTGTTGAAGCGCTGCTGCTGCTGCGAGATGCGCTGTTTGATGTCAGGCAAGGTGGCTTGATGTGGTGCATCAGAATCTGGTTCAGGCGGCGGGCGAGGAACGGTGTTCCGCAAAACTGAGCCTTGGCCTTGTAGGCAGCGTGGCCTTCGAAGAAGTTACGCTCGGCGTCTAAAGCCAAGGCGATTGACTTGTTGCCCTCAATATCGCGCTGGCCACGATTCACGACAGGCACGTATCCGAGCCGCAGTGGGATGACCCGACTGGCGAGGATGTCGACAACGTCTGTGCCGGGATCCATGAGATCAATCTTGGTCAAGACGCCGATAGTCCGGAGACCATCTGGGTCGACTTCTCGTGCAAGCTTGAGGCCGTCCGAGTTGGCAAGGTCCATGTTGCCAGGAGTGACTGCAAGGATGATGGAAGCGGGTTTGGAGATGAACTTGAGGAGCATGTCACGGATCTGTTTCTCAATGTCGCGTGGTTGGTCGCCAACAGGGACCTTTGTGAGGCCGGGAAGGTCGACGAGGGTAAGGGTGACGACGTTGGGCGAGAAGACGCGCAAGTTGATAGGCACTGGCGAGATGCCTGCATTCTTGCCTGTCTTTGCCTCGGTATCGCGAACAATTTCATTCCGTATCTGCGAGAAATGGCATTAGCGAGCGAACGAGGTGACCAGGTCAATGTGATAACACGCGTACCTCGTTGAAGTCGTAAATCTTCTTGCCAGGCAGGTGCAAGAACTCGCCCCACTCATTTTCGTTGATGTTCGCGCCATTGACCACTTTGGTTGGGCTGGCAGCTGCGCGGATGGTGGCGTCAGTCGCGTCAAGTTGCGTGGAATGGCGCAGAACACACGCGTTGCAGCCGGGCCCGTAGCAGCAGGAACAGGGCGGTTGATCAGTTGCAGCACCTTTGCGCTGATTAGCGACTGCTGATATTCATGCAAGCTCGAGAAGAGCGTACCAGCGGTCGTCTTGTGACGATGCCTGTGCCACGGGGTAGGAAGTCGCGGCCGACAATGTTCTGTACAACTAGCAGTGAGCAGGTTAACGTCGTAGCTGAGCAGATGCCCGCACCTCGAGTACAGAGCTTTTTCCACTGCTCTGGCTGCCGACAACGCAAATCTGTGGCAGGTCGATAACATTGCTTGAAGACCCAATCGTTGCGAATACGTCCTGGAGCTTATTGATGATAGACACGATCTCAAGACCGAGTCCAGCCTGTGAGGTTGCCATCGTGTGCGTTCGAAGCGGTGGGATGCGTGCGGAGTCGTCAAAGGTGGAAAGGCAAGTGCGGCTGCTGCGCGCGGGCTGGAGGTCGAAAAGGTCCGCGCGGCTGAATGCGTGTCTTGTCTTTCGCCTCAAATCAGCCACTTTATATTCGCGAGTCCCGCGGCACAGCGCACGCCGCAGTGTCCGCAGTGTCTTAGGCACGCTCACCCATTGATTGTTGCTATAGATTGTCCAGTCTCATTTGGCTCTTGAGACTCACCCTTGAGCGCACCCTTCGTTCCTTTGCTTGTTTGCAGGTAGCTCCCACGCATCTGTTTCCCCGATTGAGGGACTAGTCTTATACATATGCCTTTCATCTTCAGCCACTTGCCTGCTTGCGCTAGTGTACGGTTGCGCAGTCCCGGCGCAGGCGCATGCGCAGCGGGCCGATGGACGGTCGACGCCATAGCTTTGAGCCATGGAACAATCTAAGTCTATAGTCAGACCTGCGCGTCTTCGTGAGTTCTGAGCTTGAAACGAGTCTCACTCGCACAAATTTGAGTTATCACACGTTTTGCGTATTGTGGCAGCGCGAGACACTTGCTCATAGCTGAGCTGCTTATTATGCAGACATGACTCCATGAACGACTGCAATTCGCCACGATATCAGTACTGAGATAGACTTTTGGCGTGGGCGATCTGATGAATTTACCGTAATTTGGTGAGGAGACATAGTGCAAGGCTGCGAATGTTTCTGCTATCGATGAGCAAATGCAATGCCCAGCGCAAACGGACGTTGTATATGTGATCAGATTCAAGCCATCGTGCAAGCTCGACGCGCGCTCTCAACACAACTTGGTGCTCGCCCTTGGAACGGGCCCACACAGCCTCAGATAGCCATACTTCAACGAGCCACATTAGCAAACAAGGTCTCATTTAACAGTATAGCAAACGGCGGTGAACTCGGCTCCCACTGGCAGTTCTAATCAGAACGACCCTGCCCAGCGGGGATATGGTGACGGGAATGTGGGGCTTTAGTGGGATGGAAGGTGGGGAAGACGGCGGTGGTATGCGGCTATCAATTCTAACGTCTCTACTTCACGTAACGTTTCATGCCGCGCAGGTTCCTATGAATCCAACTGAGCGGTTCGATGCTGTCCATCATCACACTGACACTTGGCTTCGTGTCAACTATGCAGCCCGTCGGGCTTAGTGCCTGAGTTTCGGTAGTATGCGCCCCGCCCTAGTCCCCTTCACTTTCTCATGTTGTTGTTGAGGTTTGTCGGAAAGTTTCTGTCATGGGAAAATTGAATCCTAGCTGAGTGGTTGGACCTCCTAGGACTTCCTATCGTGGCGCTGAACGGCGAATCAACCACATAGAGCATTGTTATGAGCGACTCCCAGACTAAACATGGTGTGGTCTACTTGAATCGGGCAGCAAATAATCCAAGAACGCCGATCCAGTTAGCGCTTGGCTTGCGCGGGCTGTCAAACACCCTAGCAGGCAAGACAACGCCTTAAGATCTGCTTGTCTGTCGCAGCCATTTGAAGGCTTCACCTCAAGGTCGCCTCTCTTCCTCCCTCTCCCATCCCCCCCTCCTCCCTTTCCTTTCTACGTTCTCCGGCCTCTTTGCGATGGATACTCTGGACTCTACTCGCAACTCTCAGCACAGTGGCAATCTGGGCCTACCGCCAAGTCAGTCCCTCAGCACCTCGGCTGCAGAACTCGGCTTGCGCCCACCTGGGACCCTGCTTCAGGAGACGTTCCGAAGCAGTGAATACTCCACCAATAGTCTCACGCCGCTAGCGCCCTTTGCACAGAAACCTGGCGAGTTTCGTTCGTCAGTTGCAAGTGATGCATCGCGAGGACAGGAGCTCGGTCTCGCACACGACGGTCTGCAGCGGCCTCTTATGTCCACCCGCTCTAGCCACAATGATGGGACAGGTGCCAACACCCCGTTGACGATTGTGCCGGAGACACCGCCCTCGGACAACGAGGCCGCAGAGAAGGCATTTGCTGCGGAAGCCGTCGCGGATCCAGCTCCTCCGCGCAAGGCGAAAAACAGGCGGCGATTGGTCTTGTGGCTCATTCCTGTGATCCTCGCGCTATTGGCCGGCATCGCTGTCATCATCTACTTTTTTGCGGTCAAGCCGAAACAGAACAAGGAGTCTGACAACAAGGCGTCAGACTCAAACGGTGGCTCTCAATCGAGCACTTCTTCCGGCGCCGGTCCTGAGGCCACCCAGCCTGCTGTTGTTTTCATCGGGCACGACGGAGATGAAGTGACTATGGAGAATGGACAGACGTTCACGTACAAGGTGCTAGTTTTGCCATGCGTTTGCCACATCTCACTAATCTCCGGTCACGGCAGAACTCGTTCGGCGGTTACTTCGTCGACGCATCCAAGACGAGCGATCCTTTCAATGATGGCGCACGACCTCAAGAATTCAGCAAGGCTCTGAACGAAACGTGGGATTACGCAGCGGACATTATGCGCGGGTGAGTAGCACTGGGTTTGAGAGTGGCACCGTTTACCAGTACTAACACCTCCCCTCAGTGTTAACCTCGGGTGAGAGAAGCTCTGATATCATCTGATTTTATCTCATTCATGACTCTGCGCAGTGGCTGGCTTGTGCTTGAACCATTCATCACGTACGTACGCTGTACCAAGCTCCATCTTATCCGTGTGCGCACAGCTTTTCTCACACGCATCGCTCTGCCCATGCAGCCCGGCGTTCTATCAGAAGTACCAAAATACTTCCGGCTTTGACAGCTCAGAGTGGACCCTCACCGAGGCAATGCGCGCGGATACTGCAGGCGGAGGCATTCAACAAATTGAGACGCACTATGCCGAGTTCATTGTGAGTTCAACCGGCTCATCTGTCATCCCGAAGTAACCTCCAGTTCAGACGGAGCAAGACTTCGCAGAGATCGCCGGTGCTGGCCTGAACTGGGTGCGAATTCCCATCCCGTACTGGGCTATCGAGGTCTATGACGGGGAGCCGTTTATTGCGAAAACCTCTTGGACGTACGCTTTGAAGGCTTTCGAGTGGGCTCGCAAGTACGGTCTACGTGTCAATCTGGACCTTCACACGGTTCCAGGTAGTCAAAATGGTGAGTGGCGAATCCACACGCGACCACCGCATGTTCCTAATATCCCCCCGTCTGTGCAGGGTGGAACCATTCCGGTAGATGACTTGATCTGTACTTGATTCTCGTTACTCACGAGCGACCGCAGGCAAATCAGGCAATATCGGATGGATGTCTGGCGTGATGGGATATGCCAACGCACAGCGCACGCTCGAGTAAGCCAGCCAGCTCCCACTCACTCCAAGATACTAACCGGATATCACCAGCTATATCCGTATCATCACGGAGTTTATTTCGCAGCCACAATACAAGAATGTTGTACCCATTTTCGGCATTATCAATGAGCCACGCCCCGCACAAACTTATCTCTCGCAATTCTACTTGGAAGCGTATACAATGATCCGCGGTATCACAGGTTGGTCGAATGTGTAGAGCTGTGAAAGATGGCTCAAGTTTCATAGGTGTCGGCGCTGGTAACGGCCCCATCATCAGCATTCACGATTCCTTCGACGCGACGAGATGGCTTGACTTCCTCCCTGGAGCGGATCGATTGGCAGTGGATGCCCATCGCTACTTTGCATTCTCTGCTCCGGTAAGCAGAGCGATTCAGCTGTGCTGTGCTCGCTAACTAGTGGTACTATGAACAGTTGAACAAGCCAGACATCGCTGATTACGGTCAGTATATCACTTGCCGGCATGTGAGACCTTTATTGATCGCCATTGCTATTTCACAGTTAACCGTCCGTGTGGCTGGGTTCAGCTCACGAACCAGGCTTTGGAAGAGTTCGGAATTTTCTCGGGCGGTGAATGGTCTTTGGGTAAGTTGTAGCGCATCTCTGTATAGTATTGAGAGTGCTGATATGGGTTTGTCCAGGCTTCAACGATTGTGCGCTCATTTGCTACTATGTCTTTGAGCCTTGACTCACTCTGCATAGGTGGCCGATTCTTGGTCAATGGTGTTGAAAATACTCATGGGACGCTGAACTGCGACTTTTGGGATAACTACCAGGCGTGGAACCAGACCACAAAAGACCAGTTGACTTCCTTTGCATTGGCCTCTATGGAAGGCTTGAGGAACTTCTTCTTCTGGTACGTTGCTCCGCCAAGCTGTCGAAGCTGCTCACAGACTCGGTCCATACAGGACCTGGAAGATCGCGCCAGCAGCTTCAGGCAACATCGAGGCACCTCTCTGGTCCTACCAACTGGGCCTGCAGGAGGGGTATATGCCAAAGGACCCCCGTGACGCAACTGGTCACTGCCAGAAGGTCGGCATGAACGTCGGACAGTTCAACGGCGTTCTGCCTGCTTCGGCGACAGGCGGCCCCGGTGCTCCCAAGACTCTTGCTCCAGCAGCAACAGCGGGAGTTATGGCGTGGCCCCGACTCACTTCGACAATGTCCCCGGCGATCATGAAATGCCAAGCTACACGGCGACTGGACCGGTTCCTACATTGCCTGGCCCAACCCTCTCGCCGCCTGCCACTGCGACAATATCTGGCTGGGCATATCCTCAAGACACGAATTTGATGAGCGTTCCGATCGAGGGATGCACCTACCCCGATCCATGGGAGGCCGGTACCGATCTGTCTGCAGTCTCCTGCCCGGCCGCTGCATAGACATGGCTGTGGCATAGATCAACGACCTTTGTGCTCTCTCGCTTCCATACTCTTTCCCCCCTCTATTCTACTAACGACTCGTCATGAAGTTGCATGACATTCGCTCTTTACGGGCTCTTACGGACTTGTCGAACATTGAACGTTGTTGGGACTTTTGTTGTTGACAGGGACTTTTACCTCACTCATCATAGCTAGTTACTTTCATGCTATAAAAATACGTCTCAGAGTGCGCATCGACGAGCATACATTTGACATCGCAAATCAGGTTCGACATTCATACACAATCTGCACATCTCGACTACACTAGTTACGATGCCATTGTATCGCTCGTGGCGACAACGTCAGTACCAGCTCCCGTCGCACTACCATCCTCGAGCTTGCGCCTCTTGCGAGCGAGAAAACGTTCCCTGGCACTCGTGACGGCGTCATCGTCGTTCCTCCTCTTCACCAGCTTCTCCCGCTCCTCCTCCTCTAAACGCTCCCGTTCCTTGCGAGCTCTGTCGCGCTCTTCCTGCCACTGACGATCGACCTCCCGTTGTCGTCGCGCGTTGATTTCCTGCCTAGTCGCAGCGGTCCCGACGGCAGTGTGTGTTTGCACAGAGTCGTCTTTGCCGTCATTCTTCTGCTTAGCTGCAGATAGCGCAAGATGCCGAGTGTTGGGCAGGCTGAGGTTGAGGCCGGCACTTAATAGGTCGCGCTTGTCGACGATCTGGTTGTCGTCGTTCAGCTCGACATCCTTGCCTTGGTCACGGGCAAGACGGGCGAGGTCAAGGTCGTTCGCTGGACCCACTGCTGGTCCTTGCAATGCGGGTGGTTTGGCGATAGTGAGGCTTAATCCTGCGGATGACGATGAACTGGGTTCCACCGTCCGAGTCTGGGTGGCCGCGACCGCTGCGCTATGAACCTCCTCGTTCTGCTCCAGCAGAGACTTATAGAAGTGAGACATCCCGCCCATTTGTGGGCCTTTGCGCTTTTTGGCAGCTGTATGAATGGCAGTCAGGTATGAGTAGACACGGTCATGTTCAGGAACGTGCATACCTTCGCGAGCCTTCTCTTCTTCCTCTGCCTTGCGAACAGCCTCAAGCTGGTCCTTGTAAGCTTGAGTGACAAACGTCTCTTTGTCCGCAAACTCGTCGCCTTCAGCTTCACGCTCGCGTTGCATAAGCTTCTCCTCAGCGCGCAGTCTATCGAGTCTGCGGGTTTCGGCGAACTGCAGCAGTCCTTCGACATATTTCGGCTCAAGTTGGGATGAGTATATGTACACAATAATATCAATATACAACTTCGTACCTTGCGGTCCTTGGACTCGTCCTCCTTGCGGTCCTTGACCTTGTGCTCAGAGTCCTTCATGGCGTCGTACACCTCGTCGTACTGGAACACCGTCCTATCAACTCGGAGCACCTGCGCCATGCGTTTCTTCTCGGCTTTGGTCTGCGCTGCACTCGCGCTCTTGGCCGCAAGCAGACGGTTAACGTCCCCCCTGGCTTGGAACGTATCCTTCACAGTGGATTCATCCTCATGCGCGGCATCGTCATCGTCGCCAAATGCATTGCTCGCGGCCGGCTTGGCTGATGGCTTTTGCGCCGCGACCGGAGTTGCGCCCACGGTCTGAGCAGGCTTCTTTGAGTTGAGCGAGAAGGAGAGCTTCATTCGGAGTCACGACTCCGCTACCGTCACGCCTTGGCCATTCACAGTTGAACAGGTTGATAAAAACCAAAACTCTCGGACAATCCTCATTAGCATTGATGCACTGCACTTTTCAGCATGTTGTGGGTTCAGAGTGGGACGCGGCGTGACATGTTCATGAGTCGTCGGAGCGGAGAGTGCCGTGGACGCGTCTTGGCCTCTTGCTCTCTCGCTGCCACGATGAGTGCTGCCGCAGCCAAGCGCAAAAGGTCAGAAACAGGATCTAGCACGTGTATCTGTTACTTATGCCACAGTAGATCGCCATCTGGCTCCCCTGCACGGTCGCGTAGCCCGCCGCGTGAGCCTTCACCGCCAACGAACCGTCGTCGGTCGCTCTCGCCACCGCCGCGCGTTAAGATCGACCTTCCGTCGGTCGTGGATGCGGACCATGCGCGGCGCGTTGAACGTGAGCGTCAGCTCGCCGTGCGCATGGCGGAGGCAGAGCTTGAAGGCCCTGCCGCCCCGCCAAAATTCGACGCAGCCGCCGAGTTTGCAAAGCTAGCCAGCACGCGCAGCGGCGGAGTGTACATGCCGCCAGCTCGTCTGCGCGCGCTTCAGGCTGCTGCCGCACAGGACAAGAGTTCGACCGAGTACCAGCGTTTGTCTTGGGACGCGCTTCGAAAGAGCATCACCGGTATTGTCAACAGGGTCAACATCTCCAACATTAAGAACGTCGTCCCAGAGCTCTTTGCGGAAAACCTTGTTCGTGGACGAGGTCTGTTTGCACGAAGCATTATGAAGGCGCAAGCAGCCTCGCTGCCTTTTACTCCTGTCTTTGCTGCTCTCGTGGCTATTATCAACACCAAATTGCCTCAAGTCGGCGAACTGGTACTCATCCGTCTTGTTTCCCAGTTTCGCCGTTCCTTCAAGCGCAACGATAAGGTGAGGATTTTGCGCACCATTCTCATTTCTTCTACTCATGCCCCTCACAGATCGTGTGCAATGCCACGACGATGTTCATCGCTCATCTTGTGAACCAGGTCGTCGCACACGAGCTGATCGCGCTTCAAATTCTGGTACTATTGCTGGAAAAACCCACAGACGATAGTGTTGAAATCGCGGTTTCCTTCATGCGCGAGGCCGGCGCGTTCCTATCCGAGAACTCGCCCAAGGCTGCGGCAGGCGTATTCGAACGGTTTCGTGCTGTTCTACATGAGGGCTCTATCGACAAGCGTGTGCAGTACATGATCGAGGTTCTCATGCAGGTTCGCAAGGACAAGTTCAAAGACAACCCCATCGTTCCCGAGGGCCTAGATCTTGTTGAAGAGGAAGACCAGATCACGCACCGAGTTTCCCTAGACGACGAGTTGCAAGTCCAGGAAGGCCTGAGTACGTTGTTCTTCGATGCATAGTCATCTTCTCATGCCCTGGCTACAGATCTCTTCAAAGCCGACCCCAACTATCTCGACAATGAGGAAAAGTATGGCGAGATCAAAGCCGAAATTTTGGGCGAAAGCTCTGACGAGGAGTCTGGCTCGGGTAATGAAGAATCTGAGGAAGAAGACGAGGCTCCAGTGGCTAACAAAGACGGCATCGAGGACCGCACCGAAACGAATCTCATTAACCTTCGCCGCACCATCTACCTGACGATTGTTAACACAGTATGTCGCACTATATTTTCGGCAAGTTTGGACACTGACATCTGTTTAGCTCAGTTTCGAAGAAGCTGTCCACAAGCTGATGAAGGTCAACATCCAAGATGGCCAGGAGATCGAACTCTGCAAAATGGTCGTCGAGTGCTGCTCCCAAGCTCGTTCCTACGACAAGTTCTTTGGGCTCATCGGGGAGCGCTTCTGCAAGATTGCTCGCGTGTGGTGCGATTGTTTTGAAGAAGCATTCCGCGAGTACTACGACACTATCCACCGATACGAGACTAATCGCCTGCGAAATATTGCCCGGTTCTTCGGCCACATTTTGGCGACAGACGCCGTCTCCTGGAATGTCCTGGACGTCATCAAAATGAATGAGGACGATACAACCAGCAGTTCGCGTATTTTCGTCAAGATCATGTTTCAGGAAGTCATGGAGCAGATGGGACTCAAGTCGCTTACAGAGCGGTTTAAAGACGCCGACGTGAAGGATTGTACTCGTGGCATGTTCCCCATGGACAATCCGAAGAACACGCGTTTCGCCATCAACTACTTCACTAGCATTGGGCTTGGTGCAGTTACCGAAGATATGCGCGAGCATCTGAAGAACGCGCCCAGGCTTATCATGGAACAGCGTCGTGCAGCTTTGGAGGCAATGTCTTCCTCATCGGACTCGGACTCGGACGACTCCTCCGATTCCGACAGCGACTCTGATAGCGAGTCTAGTAGCGACCGATCCGAAGACTCACGCCGTCGGACCAAGCGGGGCGGCCGTGGCCGTTCGTACTCTCGCAGCCGCAGTGGTCGTGGCATGAGTGGCTCAAGGTCGCCACCTCGCCGACGCAGTCCGCCACCAAGGCATCGCGACTCGCCTTCGTCTCGGCGCCGTGATGATTCTCCCTCGCCTCCTCGTAGGAGAGGTAACTCGCCTCCTCCACGACGAAAGGATGGTTCTCCCCCTCGCCGTAGAGACGACTCCCCTCGCAGGCGAAGGAATTCACCACCACCACCTCCTCCACCGCGGGTTGGCCGTGGCACCTCGCGTTCGCCTCGTCGCAAGGACGATAGTCCTCCTCCACGCCGCTACCGAGACGATCAGCCTGGAGGACGTCGCCCGTCACCTCCGCGTGGACCTCCACGTCGTAACGGCTCACCCCCGCCTGGACCGCCGCGTCGATCGGATTCGCCGCCGCGGGATCCCCCACGTAGAGCCGCATCCCCTCCAAATCGCGACTCGCCACCGCCGCGTCGTCCCAACTCGCCGCCTGGCCGTCGTCCTCTTTCGCCTCCAGCACGCCGTCCTTCGCCACCTCCCCGCCGTCCTGATAGCTCGCCTCCCCGTCGTCGTCGCGGCTCGACTTCGCCTCCGGCGCGCCATCACGACGACAGTCCAGGCCGTCGTCGGGACCGCAGCCCACCTCGTCGCCGGCCAGACTCACGCGACCGTGGTCGCGGTTCTCCTGGCGCAGGACCATCGCGCAGCTACCGCAACGAGCGCGACCGAGATAGCTCGCGCTCGCGCTCGCCGCCGCCACGCGGCGGACGCAACAGGAGCGACTCGGGGTCTCCGCCTCCCCCACGAGGTGGTAGGTACGATCGTCGTGGTCCCTCACCTCGTCGATGAATTTGTTTAAAATTGTCTCTTGTCTGCGAGATGTAAAGATTCCTTAAGTAGACCTGAATTGAGCCAATGGTTGCTTGTCCCCAGTTTATCCAGAAAATGCGCCGATCATAGTGACAACGCTTGGGGTATCATGTACATGCACCAGCGCAAGCTTCCTAACACCGCCCAGCCAAATGCAATGCAAATTACAACGCAACACTTGGCGAAGTGAATATTGGAGCAACTGTGTGACTGTATGGCGCAAAATCGAGACATCATCGATTCAGAGTTTCGCTATCCAAAGCAGGATACGCCAATTGATATGAGGCTTCCTAAGTACATGCAGTACATGTGTTTCCGGTTAATAGACAACAACAAACGACAGAATGACACAAGAGATATCCGCATGCAGACGACAGGGGTAGGAAAAGTGTCCACAGGAATATCCGGTCAAAGCCATTACTTCCTCCGAAGCAAATACAAATATGGGTGCGTGATGATCGTGAAGGGGTCGTGAGTGCGAGATAATGCTGGGAGATTGAGGGGTAGCGCAAAAGCAGGAAAGTGTGATATGTGAGGTTATACGCCAGCAGGCGCGGGTGCTCCAGGCGTTACGCCTCCTGCGGCCGCGGGGCATGCCGCTGGGACGGGATCTGATCCACCGTCCCACACATCGGGATACGTGCACCCCGAGATGGGGACGTTCATCAATGCGGTGTCTTTTGGGAATGCCCACCCGGTGACCGTGGCCTTCACAGACGCGGGCAGGGTGGGGCCGGGCAGCGTCGGCATCGGCCCAGTTGCCGTGTAGCTTGGGAACACGACTGGATCTCCAGGTACCCCAGCGAGCTGTGTTGGCGGCCATGGGCGGACTGTCGCTGTTGCGACAGGGTCCAGAGTTTGTGGGGCACCAGCGCCGCCAGTGGCAGATGCGGCAAAAACACCGTTAAACGCCTGGTTGGGGTCAATTGCAACACCAAGTTTCTGACAGATGCCGATGGCCTCCCGTGGGTCAGTCGGCATCCATCCCTCCTGAAGACCAAGTTGATAAGACCAAAGAGGTGCCTCGATGTTGCCGGATGCTGCAGGTGCAATCTTCCATGTCCTGGAGCAACAAATCAGAATTGCTCAAATCACAGTTCACAGGCGTTGGCTGACCAGAAGAAGAAATTTCTCATGCCCTCCATCGAAGTCAGGGCAAAGTTTTTCAACTGATCCTTGATCGTCTGATTGTAGCCCTTGTAGTTGTCCCAGAAATCGCAGTTCGTGGTCTTATGGATGTCAGCAACGCCACCGACCAAGAAACGGCCACCTGCGAAGACGTTAGCGATGGAGCACGCGCACGGGTCAAAATGGACGAACAGTCGTTGTAACCTATGCGATGCTAGTCAAACAAGCTAGTCCAGCACGCAAAAGCACAACGTACCCAAGCTCCATTCGCCACCAGCTGTGATTCCAAACTCGCGAAGAGACGCGTTCACCATGTTGCCCCATTCTAGGCAAGGGCGGGTGACTAATCATAAAACGATGAGCGAATATAGAGAGACGGAGGGAGAGAATCACGACGAACCGAAAGTGTCGATTGTAGGCTTGTCCTGGTTATCAAAGGCGAAGTACTTGTGTGTGTCGAGCGCAAGGCGATCGGCGCCGGAGAGGAAGCCGTGCCAGCGGTCTGTAACGAAGCGGTCGTGGATACTCAGGATTGGGCCGTTGCCTGCGCCAATGCCTGAGAGAGAGACGGGGGGGATCAGACTAAAAAATAAATAAAGCACGGGACGTAGTTCTCAGCGCACCGGTAACTCCGCGCAAAACTGTGTATGCTTGGAGGTAGCTGATGAAAAATGTTCAGCACAGCGCACATGGCCTAACATGAAAAGCTTCTTTGACGCACAACTGCTGGAGGTATTCCAGCTCGACGAAAGGTTCATTAATGAGGCCAAACAATGGTACGACGTTTTTGTATTGCGGCTGCGAGATGAATTCGACGATGATGCGCATGTAGCTTGAGACGGACGGACATGAGCATTGTGGGCAACGTCACTGGCACGGCAATGAACTCACTCGATCGAGCGCTGCGCGTTGGCGTATCCCATGGTACCCGCCATCCAGCCGATGGTTCCTTCCTTTCCTACCGCTACTTGTCAGCACTCGAGAGCATGGCAACCCACTAAGGCGGAATATATACCGGAATGATTCCAACCTGAAGGGGTACATGTGGATCAGCCACTAGGCCAAGAATTCGTGTGAAACCTGTCGGAGCGACTGACCGTTTTGGCTGCCGGGAATTGTGTGGAGATCGAGGTTTACGCGTAATCCATACTTGCGAGCCCATTCAAAGGCTTTCAAAGCGTATGTCCAAGAAGTTTTCGGAACGAACGGTTCTCCATCTCGGACTTCGATCGCCCAGTACCTAAGAAGAGTGTTAGCACTGCCGGTCTGCACTGCCTCCGATGAATCCAAGGGCTACGCACGGAAGTCTAAGGGAGCATTAGCACTGATGTGCGCTACCTTTGAAAAAATAAATCTTATTGCTACGCACGGAAGTCGTACCCAGTTCAAGCCGGCGCCTGCAATCTCCGCAAAGTCTTGCTCTGTCTAAACCTAAGGTCACTACGCGAGGAACTCATCGAGCAGTAGACAGGCTCACAATGAACTCGGCATAATGCTTCTCAATTTGTTGTATGCCACCGCCTGCAGTATCTGCACGCATCGCCTCGCTGAGCGTCCATTCCGCACTGTCAAAGCCTGGGAACGACGAGTATTTCTGATAGTACGCCGGGCTAGATTAAGGTCGCAGCATAAGATGAGCCGAGGCGTAGAGATAAAGGCAGCACCGACACGCACGTAATGAAGGGCTCCAACACGAGCCAACCGCTGGTAAAATACTGATTTAGAACACACAGAATAACAAACAATTCAGCTTCGGAGGGGGGTTTGCCTCACCCAATGTTTACGCTACAATCAAATTAATTATCAACGCTTGATCAATGTGCAGGAGCAGGATGCTGCGCACCCGCGAATGATGTCCGTCCCGAACGACCAGGTTTGGTTCAGCGCAGGCGTCCATTGCTGCGCCTTGGCCCCGTCATTGAACGGGTTGTCGCTGTTGGTCGCATCGACAAAGTAGCCACCATGCGGGTTCTGCGAACGCAGGCAAGGACCGCAATAATACTCGCGTGAGAAAGTCTGAACCATTACGCAAGTGGGGTCGTACCTTGTAGGTAAAGGACTGTCCATTGTCCATGGTCACTTGTGTGCCGTCCTTGCCAACGAAGACAGCCGGCTTGGCCGTGTCGCCTGAATTACCGTTGGAGCCGCCCTTGGTGCCATTGCTACTACTACCGCTGCCGCCGTCTTTATTCTGCTTCGGCTTTATCACGAAGAAGTAGACACATGCACCAGCCGCGGCTAGCAACAGGATGAATAGCACGATCCAGAACCACAGAGCCCGTCGCTTGCTCTTCTGCTTGGGCGGTGGGACCTGGTACGCCGTGTCTTCGAACGCAGACACTTTGCGTGCGTCGTCGCGGTAAGGCTTCTTCTGCGCAGCATTCATCAGAGGGGTGTCCGGGTTGGCGCCATCGTTATAGCTGTTGTATCCTGCAGCATGCCCCTCCTTCGAATAGCCACCGTCCGATTGAGCAAAGCTGTCGCTGGACGCATGGAAATCGGTACGACTCTGGGCGTACGGAGCGTGAGGAGCGGCGAGATATGGGTCATGGTTGTAGGCAGCACTGTTGTATGAACCTTGTTGGTAGGCATTGTTGACCGAGTACTGACTATTTGAGTACGCCTGCTGTTGGTAGTGCTGGCCGGAGTACTGATTGTTAGAGAAGGATTGTTGTGGATACTGTGCGGGCGTCTGCTGCTGGCCGAACTCTTGCTGCTGGTTGTAGTCCTGTTGACTGGGCGGTGGGTAACGGTGGTCACGGCTATGAGAACTCTGGAAAGGATCCTGATAGGCCATCGCGGGTCGAGCGCACAAATATGGAGAATAAAAGAAAGGAGAAACTGAAAACAGAAACGAGAGGGAGAGAGGCGAAACAGTAACCGGGCGACAAGACCGGCGTGGCTGAAAGGAGACGAGATTGGTGGACAGTGCAAAGCCCGGGGCCGATCAAACGAAATCACCGCTTTGGCCAGCGACGAGTCGTCCTTGATCTCAGTTGTCTCGGACTGCAGTTTATGGTCGTTCAAGCCCCCTACTTGCTGGTACACAGCCGGCACAGAGACGTTGACCAACACAAAGGTCAACGGCGCTTTAACCATACCGTTGACCTTTCCTGCAGGAATCTCAGATTCATCATCGATTGTTTGTACCACGGACTCGGCAAAGCCGATGGAAATACCCGCAATATAGCACTTCTTTGTCTCATCGCTGCATGAGAGTCGTTCTGTTGCTAGCCTCTCTCGGTATCCACCTCTTCTCTTTCTTTTACAAGCATGTCTAATGATCAAGAAGCCCAGAGAATCTCTGATGCCACTGAAGCTATGCGCGCAGAAGCTGAGCAGAGACATGCTCGAATCCTTCAGGAGCAGTTTGTTGTACGCGATGCTGCCGGAGTAAGCTCCGGATCAGAGAACGGGACCTCCCACTTGCGGTACAGGAACTGAACCAGAGCGTGCGCATTCAGCCGCATAAGAGTTAGGTGGGGACTCACAAAGGCACAAAAGGCCGTTGAGGGAGGTGTCGAGAGCCTAGTTATGTCAAGTCCCACATCAAAATGATTTCAAAAGGTACAGATCTGCGACGACAAGTACAGCATGTATTGCAGAGAGCAGAGGTATAGCACTGCAAAGTTCGAACAGCGACATCGATGTAGCGGTACATCAGGTAAAGCCGATAGGATAAAGTAGGTATAGTGAGTGAGACAATGCAGGAAAAGCGAATGGGACAAAGCAAGTACAACGAATTGGAGTCAAGTGCTCAGCTGGAGCGCGTTCTCTGGGCAGGGCGGGGATCCAAGTCCAGATCTGCATCTTCACCGCTGCGCATTTGACCTCTGCCCGAAGAAGTCCGCATAGATTGCGACACTTGGGCAAGCTTGAGCTCGCGGCTCTTATACATCTGCTGTTTGTGCGACTGGCTCTGATTGACACTGGAGTGCGGCAGTGCACGGCCATCAGGACACTGGTCAACGAGAACGTCATTGGTGGGCCAATCCGAGGATGCGATGACCTGGTCGAGGAACGCTATGAAGCGGTCGTGATTGCCGAGAATGTAGGTGTCGTCCTCGTCACGCGCATTCTTCAGTTCATTGATCTCTGCAAGAAGTCGGGTAAAACATGACCCTGCGGCAGAGTTGTTGGAAAATTCGATTGTGCTCTTGCCCAAGATTTTGATGTCGCCGTGTAGATTAGCAACAAGCAATTGCTTTTTATCCCCTCCTACCCATCGCCTTAATACAGGGTTGAAGGTAGCCTCGTCGAAGATGGAGTCAATCAGCCACTTGGTATATGCACCGGAATTCTTGCCGTGGGTTGTCCTCCGCAAGAAGCGAAGGAAAAGGTAGACCACCAGCCACACGAACGACTCGAGATCGTCGAGCTCACACTGCGGGTTCATGGAAGTGCTCAAAAGATTGATGGAGTGGAAGAACCAAGTCCCCTGCTGCCAAGTCAGATGTGTGGATGAAACGAAGATCATGAAACCGACCGTCCGCTCCCGCCGTTTTTGTTCTTGACCTTTGCGTTTTGCCAGGTCCCAATCGAGCAGCAGTGCAGTCACAGTCGCAGTGTCTCCGGGTTTGTCGCAATGTTTGTAGTGCAGAACGTTGCCGTCGCTGATGTCGCGGTGGAGAATGTCCATTTTCCAAGCATCGCGATGAGCTGTGATCGGAAAGGACACTGGTTGTCAAAAGGAGCGACAAGCCCGAGCAACAGACGTACTTACCGATGAGGGCCTCCTTAAGCCTAGCTATCAAGTCGCGGGATTGTGATTGAGGCGTCGGTTCTAACGGCTCCGCCAAGTGAAACCCGATTTCTCGCACGAGAAAGCGTTGGTGCATGCGGGGGTCGAACTTCCTACAGCCTTTATTCCACTCCTCACTAACTTCGCTTGGGCAGATAGAACTTTGCCGTTCGATTGGACCACCGCATATCAGCGTGGGTACGTGCGGCACATTGTGTTTTCGGAGGTCCTTCAACACTTCGCACTCGTGCCCGGCGAGTGATTTGACAGGCCAGCTGTCCTTGAGATAGCCCATTCGTCCGTCGGCCGGGTCGTACACCCTGTAGCCTCGAGTGGCGCGGCCTGCAGAGAACATGTCAGTGAGGGATAGAATGACTCCTAAGCGAAGAACGCACTCAGGGGATCCTCGATCTCGAGTTTGAGCTTCTTTGCGATGACGGTGCGCGGCTTCTCGCCATTTTGGGGAACCTCGATGGCAAGGTAGTCGTCGACACTGAACTTCTTGTCCTTGATCGGCTCGAGCTGTGCTGGGCACTGGTAAATTGTACGCTCCTTCTCGAAATCTTGAAAGTGCGCCTCTGCTTGCGCGATTTCATCGGGTCTCGCTGCGTGAATAGTCGTATCATGACCGGCGACCTCGCGTGACACCCGCGAGTAGCGATAAAAAAATTCGGCCAGCGGCGAGTCAGGCACATTCATCTGGAAGCTCTCGGAGACTAAAATGACCGCTCGGTCCCAGCGGATAATGCGTGCTTTGCCCGAGGTGTTGTAGTAGACCGAGAAGAGGTGCGTGCGGTTCTGCATTGCCATGATCTTGTGAAACGTATAGCCCATCTGACCGAGAGTTGGGAAGGCATAATTGAACATGCACATGAATGAGGGTTCTTTGGCACTGCCGTCACCAGCGGGTGGCTTAACGGCGTCGTCGAAAGGATCTTCGGTGTCCGTCGTTTGCTCCATAAACGTATCCATGCGAGCTAGATCGTTCTTGAACTTCGGTTTGCGCTCCTCATCCTCGTCCTCATCCTCGTCCTCGTCCTCGTCCTCGTCCGGGGGTTCGGTGTAGTTAGGTCTGCGCCGTCGAGTATTGTATCTTCTGGGTTCAGAGGTGCTTGGTTCGGGAACGATTGGTTCGGAGGCGACTGGTTCGGAGGCGATTGGTTCAAAGGTGATTACGTCGCGGTACAGACCGCCGTCTGGTCGGACGGCCGCATACGGATCGGACTCCGAGTCGTCACCCAGCTCCTGCTGAATATCCTGCCCATCCTCGAGCACCATGTCTTTCAGGAGCGGGTCGACCAGTTTTTTCTATATTTAAATTATCAGTGGTCAGAGGGGGACGAGACTTGCGCCGCGACGGGGGGCGTACCAAGTTTCCCATAATGTGTTTATTTGTCGACCTCGTCTTGCCTGGGCGACCTCGTCTCGACTTGGGCTTGTCCAAGACGTGCGAAAAATCAGACAGAGCTCTCATCTCTGTTCTATCGCCTTCTCCCCACTCCCAGGAAAGGTACTTGTCGAACATCATCCAGACAGGCATAGGCCCAGCAACCCTCGGGGCAAGTTCGTAACCTAACTCTTCGTAGCGATCCTCGAGTTTCTTGTTGCCGGCGCCCTGCCGCATGCGATCAGACGTACTCGGTCCTTTTTGAGGACTATTGTTGGTCTCCATGACTTTGCAACGAGTTAGAGCGGTCTGTTCGGAGAGCGGAGGCGAAAGAAAGAGCGGTGCGCAGTTCAATCTCCGAAATTGGGATCGGTCAATCCAAACCCACAGTTCGGGAGTTCCCAGTAGCAGTCGGCGCTTAAAGCAGCAGTTATAAAATGCCACATAGCTACCGCAAAATCAGCGCTTTTCCCTTGAGACTTCAGAAAAAGGGGGGTTGTATAAAACATCACACTTCTGGACTACATCTATCTTAGTTTATTTTCTCAGCTAGCTGAGTCAAAAGACAATGATGTAGTAGAAATATTTAGCCCAAGTGACTCCGATATGCTTTCAATGATATATATGTGCCATTCAGTACCTCCTAACCGACCATATTGCTCCCGAACCTTCTGGTAGGTGGTCAGACCGGCGACCGACTCATCGGAGGAGAGCTGGGCATCCCACTTCCGCCCTTCTCGACAGTGATCTTGCCGCCGGCCTCCCAGATGCAGGGCATGACATTGTACCGGTCCTTGCCCGACATTTAGATGCCCAAGACGCCCGGGTTCTTCTTTGCAAGTGTGATGCCGTCCTGCCACGTACTCGTCGAAGGTCTTTAGCACGCTGAGACCTGCCACGGCGAACATCTCCTTGTGGTAGAAGACCAGGCGCGAGCCCGTGTAGTAGGGCACTGCATAGAACTTGCCGTCGGTGGAGCCAACACCGACGAAGCCGGGGAGCAGGTCGTCGCCGCCGAGCTCATGCTTCTTGTCGGTGAGGTCCATGAACGTGCCGACCGTGGTGAACGCGGGCGCCTGCGTGTTGCCGACCTCGACCACGTCGGGGCTGTCGAAGCCGGACAGGGTGGTTGTCAGCTTGTCGACGATGCCGGTCCAGGACTGCTCCTCAGCCGGTGCCCATTAGGAAGAGAACTAGACCACTCGTCCAAAGATCCACCTCTTGCGAGAAGCGTAGGCACAAATCGAAGCCAAGCGAGCATGGTTTCCGACCACGCCAGAAGCACCATGTGGCGGCTAATCCGAAATGAAAAGCAACGCCCGTTGTATTTCCGTAATTACAATGGGAATATAGTTACAATATTAGGTCAACATGCTGGTCACCAGGATGTTGACAAGCAGCTCGTCAACGCCCGTTTGCCGGCTGTGGTAGTGATAGGACGCCCAGAAGCTTTAACATGTAGTACAACATGTACACCTGATTTGTTATAAATGGCCAGATGTCGCGCTGCTGCGGGCACAGTATCTGAGACATTGCTTCTTCAACAGGCATTCGCGTGGCGGTGCGGACCGATGGGCAAGGCCCGGTTGCAGTGCTTCCTTGTTGAACCATTCACCGCGCTCGAGTGACCTACTATGATATCAGCTTGTGCACGGCCTCTTCGAAAACAAGACGTCAGTACCAGAGCTTATTCTAGATAGAGCCAACGTACAGTTTTAACAGCATCCAGATAGATGGTTCAGCGAGGACTAATACTGTAATGAAGTGGCTCGTGCGCGACAACCTAGTTCACAAGATACATGATCTGTGATGCGCGTCAGTAGGACGGTGAAAATGCCACGCAAATGGCTTACCTTTATCGTTGCGCTAATGCGCTTGGAGGAACGTCGAAATTGGGAACCCAGGCGGATGATGAGGCAGGAGCTTAGCGTAGATCGTGGCCACAAGACCAGCAAAACACAAAGTGCAAGGCAGCTTGCGCCTTGCGGGCAAACAGACTTTCAGTCCGCGAACGAGGTTTTCCGCAACGAGCTGACAATAATGGTGATGCTCTTGCGGAGGGCATCCCAAGACAAACTCTAGCACTCGGTAAAACTCTTGTCCTGTGTGGTAGCAGAGCGCGCACAGACGAGATAGTAGAGTGTACTGCTGGGTGCTGGCCCTGCTGGGACTTCAAGCTCGCGAAGGTATGCACGTTCCTGAACATGACCGTGTCTACTCATACCTGACTGCCATTCATACAGCTGCCAAAAAGCGCAAAGGCCCACAAATGGGCGGGATGTCTCACTTCTATAAGTCTCTGCTGGAGCAGAACGAGGAGGTTCATAGCGCAGCGGTCGCGGCCACCCAGACTCGGACGGTGGAACCCAGTTCATCGTCATCCGCAGGATTAAGCCTCACTATCGCCAAACCACCCGCATTGCAAGGACCAGCAGTGGGTCCAGCGAACGACCTTGACCTCGCCCGTCTTGCCCGTGACCAAGGCAAGGATGTCGAGCTGAACGACGACAACCAGATCGTCGACAAGCGCGACCTATTAAGTGCCGGCCTCAACCTCAGCCTGCCCAACACTCGGCATCTTGCGCTATCTGCAGCTAAGCAGAAGAATGACGGCAAAGACGACTCTGTGCAAACACACACTGCCGTCGGGACCGCTGCGACTAGGCAGGAAATCAACGCGCGACGACAACGGGAGGTCGATCGTCAGTGGCAGGAAGAGCGCGACAGAGCTCGCAAGGAACGGGAGCGTTTAGAGGAGGAGGAGCGGGAGAAGCTGGTGAAGAGGAGGAACGACGATGACGCCGTCACGAGTGCCAGGGAACGTTTTCTCGCTCGCAAGAGGCGCAAGCTCGAGGATGGTAGTGCGACGGGAGCTGGTACTGACGTTGTCGCCACGAGCGATACAATGGCATCGTAACTAGTGTAGTCGAGATGTGCAGATTGTGTATGAATGTCGAACCTGATTTGCGATGTCAAATGTATGCTCGTCGATGCGCACTCTGAGACGTATTTTTATAGCATGAAAGTAACTAGCTATGATGAGTGAGGTAAAAGTCCCTGTCAACAACAAAAGTCCCAACAACGTTCAATGTTCGACAAGTCCGTAAGAGCCCGTAAAGAGCGAATGTCATGCAACTTCATGACGAGTCGTTAGTAGAATAGAGGGGGGAAAGAGTATGGAAGCGAGAGAGCACAAAGGTCGTTGATCTATGCCACAGCCATGTCTATGCAGCGGCCGGGCAGGAGACTGCAGACAGATCGGTACCGGCCTCCCATGGATCGGGGTAGGTGCATCCCTCGATCGGAACGCTCATCAAATTCGTGTCTTGAGGATATGCCCAGCCAGATATTGTCGCAGTTGCATGCGGCGAGAGGGTTGGGCCAGGCAATGTAGGAACCGGTCCGATCGCCGTGTAGCTTGGCATTTCATGATTGCCGGGGACATCTTCGAACTGGGTCGGGGGCCATGCCATAATTCCTGCTGTTGCCGCTGGAGCAAGAGTCTTGGGAGCACCGGGGCCGCCTGTCGCCGAAGCAGGCAGAACGCCGTTGAACTGTCTGAAGCTCGCGCCGACCTTTTGGCAGTGACCCGTTGCGTCACGGGGGTCCTTTGGCATATACCCCTCTTGCAGGCCCAGTTGGTAGGACCAGAGAGGTGCCTCAATGTTGCCTGAAGCTGCTGGCGCGATCTTCCAGGTCCTGTATGGTTCGAGTCTGTGAGCAGCTTCGACAGCTTGGCCGAGCGAAATACCAGAAGAAGAAATTCCTCAGGCCTTCCATAGAGGCCAATGCAAAGGAAGTCAACTGGTCTTTTGTGGTCTTGTTCCATGCCTGGTAGTTATCCCAAAAGTCGCAGTTCGTCGTCTCATGGATGTTTTGAACACCATTGACCAAGAATCGGCCACCTATGCAGAGTGAGTCAAGGTTCAAGCATGCAGCACCAGATGAACGCACAATCGTTGAAGCCTGGAAAGACTCGTGTCAGCACTTTCAACTTGAAGAGATGCGCGACAACTCACCTAAAGACCATTCGCCGCCTGTGATTATTCCAAACTCTTGCAAAGCCTGGTTTGTGACCCCAGCCCAGTTGCATGGACGGTCAACTGAAAGATGGAAATGTCGATCAATGGAGGTTCAACATGCCACAATGTGAAAAACTGACCGTAATCGGCGATATCTGGCTTGTTTTTCTGTTCGTGTTTCATTTCATCAGTCTGCATAATTGTAGTCACTCCGTGCTCACATACAGGGTCAGCAAATGCAAAATAACGATGGGCATCCAATGCAAGACGATCCGCTCCGGGGAGGAAGTCAAGCCATTTCTGTGTGCCAAAGGAATCGTGAATGCTGATAATAGGGCCATTGCCAGCACCGATGCCTGTAAACCCTCAGCCATGTATCGCAGCTCAACACAATTAACCAACCTGTGATACTGCGGATCATTGTGTACGCCTCCAGGTAGAATTGCTCTAGGTATTCGTGTTCAGGGCGTGGCTCATTGACGATGCCGAACATGGGCACAACGTTCTTATACTGTGGTTGCGAGATAAATTCTACGATGATGCGGATGTAGCTGATGACAATTTTCAGCATCTCGAAGTGAGTGGGATCCAGCTGGCTCACTCGAGCGAACGCTGTGCATTGGCATATCCCATTGCGCCAGCCATCCATCCGATGTTACCTGACTTGCCTGAGGTTATCCCGTGAGTAATGGAGATGAAAATTGATCCAGGCTGATTACCGGAGTGATTCCATCCTGCGTAAATGGAGAATCTTAGATAGATGCTGTGGTCGCGCGTGGATTGACCACTTACCATTTTGACTACCCGGAATCGTATGAAGATCCAAATTGACGCGCAAACCGTATTTGCGAGCCCACTGGAAGGCCTTCAGAGCGTAGGACCAAGAGGTTTTTGCGGCAAACGGCTCCCCAGGGTAAGCCTCCACGGCCCAATACGGGATCCTAAAGGTAAGCATTAGCAACGGTCCACGCTCCCTGCGATACATCTCGGAGCTGCTCACGGAAGTCGGATCCAGTTCAGGCCTGCCCCTGCAATCTCAGCAAAGTCTTGCTCCGTCTAGAACAAATATAAATTGGTAGCCTAGCAGTGAGCAAATCTCACAATAAACTCGGCGTAATGCTTCTCAATCTGTTGAATGCCGCCACCCGCAGTATCCGCACGCATTGCCTCACTGAGTGTCCACTCCGCGCTGTCGAAGCCGGAAAATCTTTGGTACTTCTGATAGAACGCCGGGCTGCAAGGAATAGCGATGCGGGTAAGCAAACGTAAATGGATAAGGTGAAGCTTGGTATAGCGTACGTACGTGATGAACGGTTCAAGCACAAGCCAGCCACTGAGCACAGTCATGAGTGAGAGGAAAGTTTCATGGCCAACGGAGCTCTCCTTACCCAAGGTTGACACTAAAGGACGACGTTAGCACCGCCAAGTTTCGTTGTTTTCAAGTTTCAAAAGTTCACCCGCGAATGATGTCGGCAGAGTAATCCCATGTTTCATTTAAAGCTTTGGTGAACTCCTGCGGTCGTGCGCCTTCATTGAAAGGATCGCCCGTCTTGGATGCGTCGACGAAGTAACCGCCAAACGAGTTCTGCCGCATCCGCAGATCAGTAAGATGTGGCAAACGCAAAATGAGAACTAGCACTTTGTACGTGAACGTCTGTCCATTCTCCATAATCACTTCATCTCCGTCGTATCCGATGAACGCAACAGCAGGTTTGGTGGTCTCAGAACTTGAGCCGGATGAGGTACTCGTTGGAGTGTCGCCGTTGGAGTCTGACGACTGGGAGTCTGACGCCTTGGAGCCGCTATTCCCCTTGTTCTGTTTCGGTTTGACCGCAAAGAAGTAGATGATGACAGCAATACCGGCTAAAAGCGCAAGGATCACGGGAATGAGCCACCAGATCAATCGCCGCTTGCTCTTCTGTTTTGGGGGTGGGACCTTGTGCATCGGCTCCTCCGACGCGTACGCTTTATGCGCGTCGTCGCGGCGGGGAGTTTGCGTTGCAGTCATTAGAGAAGTGTCTGCTATGGCGCTATCGTTATAGCTGTCACGATTCGGCGTCCCGGAGGCCTCCTTTGAGTAGCGACCGTCCAACCGAGCAAAGCTCTCGCTCGACGCATGGAAGTTGGCACCACTACCGTGGGTGTACGGAGGATGGGGAGTAGCAAGAGGTAGGGAATGCTCGGGCGTCTGTTCGCCGTGCTCGTGCTGCTGCCCAGAGTTCTGCTGATTGGCCGGTGGATAGTGGTGGTTCCGAGAACTCTGGGAGGAATCCTGATGGTCCATCAGGGCCGGTCGCACGAATGCGCGAGATAAAACAAAGGAGAAAATGAAAGTGAGGGAGAGAGGCAAATCAGTCAATGGGCAACCCCGAGGTGGGTCAAAGGTCTTGGCAGCGAAAGGCCCAGAACAGATCAAATAGACCATCGCCGTGACCGGCGACATCGAGTTCTTATAGAGAAACACAGCGGATACTCACTACTGCAATTCAAGCTCGCGGGGCCTTTCAAGCCTCTGCTTTGCGCGCAGCAACTTCGGGGCCGGTCAGAAGCGTGCCCGATTCGCGATATGCCGGCAGATGCGCGCTGCTGCGGGCGCAGCACTCGAGCAAGGAACAAGATCTTGTATATCATTACTTCTTGACAGGCTGTCCCAAGACACTCGCGCGTTCGGTGGCGACCTGAATTGCTCGCGCAATCGTAGATCGCACACGGCCATCCTCAAGAGCGAGCAGACCAGCGATTGTGCAGCCACCCGGCGCTTAGAACAGTGTGAGACACGATTTTGGGAGAATAAACAAACATACTGGTGACGGCATCCTTTATCTGAGCAGGGTGCGAGCCCGGCTGCAATGCCATGCGAGCAGCTCCCTGTAAGGCTGTTGAAGCCGCGGGGGCCGTTCAGTTGGATGTCACGATGTCCGTGCCTAAACTCTCACCTTGGGCAGCCAATTCTAGAGCTTCTGCCCGAGGCAAGCCCATCATGACGCCTCCATCTGCCATAGCTTCGAGGAAAATGCAGGCAAATGCCGGTCCGGAGGCGGAAAGTGCGGTGCACGCGTCGAAATACTTCTCGTCAAGAAACCTGCAGCGACCGATTGAGCTGAAGATCGTCGAGACCCGCGTCTGCTCAATGAGCTCGCCGTTGGGTGACGAGACGTTCAATGCAGGAGGGAAGGTCGAAATAACGGTCATGCCCTCGCGAATCTTGAGATCGGCCGTTAGTAGCCCGTCCAAATTGCATGCTGTTCGGTGACATACTTTGCACGGGGTATTGGGCATTGCGCGCAAGACGCGAGTGCTCTCTGGGACCCAATCCTGCAGTTGAGAGATGGTGACACCAGCGAGGATGCTCACGAGAAGCTTGTCCCCCAACGCATCGCGCATGCCAGACTCCGCGATAATCCCTGCAGCAAGCTGTGGCTTGCAACTGCCAGATCATAATCTTGTGCTCAAAACGCGCTTCTGCACATGCTCAATAAATCGACTAACCAGAGCAAAACGAGATCCGCTTCCTTGACTGACTCGACGTTCTTGCGCGATACGACTTCAACCTCGGTAGCGCGACCGCCGAGTACCATAAAGGTCTTGCGCAGGTTGGCAGCAGTAGCCTCTCTGTTCACACACGCGATGAAGCGAGACGGAAGCGCACCGTCTGGCTGGCTGACAGGGGTCGCAGTGCCCGGGGTGTGAGCTTCCCACTTTTCTGGTATTTGCGAGAGCGGGAACGACTGAGACCGCGCATCTAGGCTCGCAAGCACACCCGACAAGATCGCAACACCCATCGTACCGCAGCCTGCGTCGAAACACGGCGTAAGATACCGCGAGACTCTACGAGTGGGCAACGCACCAAGCACACAGATTGTGTAACCCATGATGAAGTGTGGTGAAGGCAAGGAGCTGAGTGAGGACCGCGCATGTCGCTATCTCGCTGTCACCAAGTCCGAAGGCCGAATCGTCGTTTCGGGTCAAATAGCGGGTGTATTACAGTAAAAGCTATGCGTGTGTGCGGTCGAGGAACATGGTACATGCAACATGCGCCGTTGCAATACGAGACAAATGCCTTCGAATCTCAATACTCGTCTTCATCCCCACCCGCCGGTACGGGAGCTTGAGGCCGTCGTGAGGCCGCGGGTCCGCTCTTCTCAGCCTCGTCAGCAGCGTCCTAGGCAACAGCGGCGAGTCAGCAGTCACACCGGCAAGGCAACACGCGCAACGCACTATCCACATGCTGTAGACGTCAATGGGCTCAGTAAGGTCTGCAAAATAGCGCGTGTGAGTAAAAATGACGCAGTGTCTGTATAGTTTGAGCGCGCGACGTACGGTGAACGCGACCTTGGAATGACTGGCCACAGATCTTGCATTGCATGTACGCAAGACCCTCCTTGCGGTCGATCTTGCAAGTAACTGCGTTTTCATGATGGCAGTATAAGCAGCTACAGTTCAATGTGAGTAACGAGCACGCGTGCTGAGCGGTGCGGGTACGAACGTGAACGTCGTGTCTACCAACCTCTCAGTCAGCGACATCTTTTACCACGCGCAACGCACCACCCACCAACTGTTTCCCGCCTTTTAGGACCCTGTGGTTTGCGGCTCGACTTCTTGCGTTTCCCCATGTCGGTCAACTGCGCAATGAGTGGACAAGTTGAGAGACCAAACTCCGAAACGCGAATCCGACGCGCTTTGTTTTCTCAGACCATCACCGTGTGACCGCGCCACCAACAAAAAATCCAATGAAATCCAGTAAGAAATTAGCAATAACTTATTGTACATATGTTTCGCGAGACTGTCAAATTTAGCTTCCCTCCTTATTATCCGACTCGACAAGGACGACAAACTCGCCAGTTCCAACTTGCTGGAAGCCATTCTCGACAAGCGATCGCGCCTCCGCGGCGATGTCAAATGACCCCGCGGCCACAAAGCACATACCCATGTCCAACGTCGTGGTCTCTCCGCTTTGCACCCTTCCAACAGGGATGTCCGTCAGCACACCTTCGACGAGCACATAGTCGACCGGCGTAAGAGCAAGCGACAATGCTAGCACCAAAGGTGCGCCTGTGGCAGCACTAGTCAGTATAATGACACACTTCAATCCGCGACACCGGACGCACTCGACAGATTTTGTACTTGCATCCGTAGCGACACAAACTGGTTGAGCTTGCACGACTGTTTTCTCCTCAGCCGTTGTGGCAGTGGCTGGCCCGTCTCTGAAACCAGTGACAATCGCACGCGGACAGTGGGTGTTTTGAAGGCGTTGAGCATGCGCATCGACAGCCGCTGTTGGCGAAGTGACAGCTCGCCGAAGCGTGGGTGGTTGGTCTACATGAACCGCTGAGCCCCTCATATCGACGGCTGATGGTAAATATAACACACCTCTTTCCACCTTGCGTTCACAAATTTGAAAAGTTCTTCACGGTACCAATACAGCTCGAGCCGCGTCGCCGCTTCTGTGCCGGTCAATTTCTCTTTCGCAACGATGAACTGTCGGTTAGACAACGTCGGGATGGGCTGCGACGTGATCGAATCTGGCAGGTGCGCGCGCTTTAGGGGTAGCAATATCCTGCATACGAGTGAGATTGGTGGTTGACGGCTATCAGACAGCACTTACCTCGTCGTTGAACCCGGGGGGACCGTATAGGTAACAGTTTTGTCCTCGGTGTCTTCTTGCCGTCTATCAAAGAATACATCGAATGGTTGTCCGTACGCGTTCCGAACGTCGACGGTGAAAAGACACCATTCCTCATCATCGGCCCCGGCCGCAGCGTCCGTAAGCAATCGAAAATTGGGATCGTCCGCCGCACTCTGGCCGTGAACGTCTAGCGTACCAAACGGCACGATATCCATCCCTGTGCACTCGAGCGTGTGGTACACGGTGACCAGGACGGGATATAGGACTTGCCGAACGTAGAACACATCATCACCCGCTTCTAGCGCAGGCCGTGTCTGCCCGTACGACACCTGGATTGTTCCGCTCGTGCACCCGATTTTGCCGTAGCAGTTGACGGTCACAGCCGTGCGACGCGCGGCACCAATGGTCTGTTGCGTTTCCGACATCGACCACGTGAAGATTGGGCGATGGATGAGGTCGAACTCCGTCTCATATGTGTCAAAGACAGATAGCTCTCCTTCCGCCAGGGCTGCCTGGGCCGGGCCAATCGTTGAGTCGTCGAAGGTGACTTTAACGAAATCGACGTCGATCTTTGACACGTTTTCTAGTGTCAACCGGATTACCGACCTACCAAAGTATCAGTCTCAAGCAGAGATATCAATGAACAACACTACGCACGACTCGCCGCTGTATAGAGTCAGCGCGTTCCTCGTCAAAGACGTCCGCCGGATCTTGACCAAAGGTGGCGCAGGCACGATCCTACATTCCAAAAAGCGGGATGGGGCTGGAAGACTTGGCGCTGAACTATCCCCAGATGATCGTACACCGCGGGCGTGCAGCCCCATGCGTTTGCAGCGGCCTAGCTCCAAAATAGCCATGCTGTGACGCTTTGCCCGTTTGTCTTCCTCCTCTTGCGTGAGGAATGGCAGGAGGAACTCTTTGCGGATGCTGCCTGGAACCCGTGCCACACACCCACGAATCATAACCAGACCCGGCTCTGGAGGAGTCACAACAATTCTGGCTGTTTGTAGTGATCCGGCAGGCATGAAAACCGCGACAGGCTGGGAGTCAAAGTTGACACCATTCGCACTATCACCTACTGCATGAGCATATGGATAGGAGCTGCTACGCTGTACTTGCCTCAAAGACAGGCCTTGAACTTCAACGTCGAAGGTGTAGGGATTGTGTAAAGTTATGATGAATTCTAGAGGCTCGCCTTGCGGAGCGACAACCTGTTCAGAGGAGTCAGCACGAGTTGTGCGGAAGAGAGAAACCCCGCACCTGCAACGCGCTGGTCTTGGATAATCTGGGATTATAGATAAAAGGATCTCTCCTGCCAACTCCCACGGCGGCCGCCTCTTCTTCCACTGGTGGTAGGAGGTCACGGGTTGAATGTTGAATCGGTAAACGCTCAAATGGCAGCCTGAATGAGACAAAATAAAACTTGAGAAAGACGTTCTGAACGAATGGAACGTTAACGTACGGAGGAACCTCGACGCTGACAATGGGGTTCTCTGCCCAGTACTCTAGTTTGCGTTCATCCCCGCGTCGCTTCGCAGTTCCTAATGCGTTAACCGCGGTGGAGAACAGGTATCGATGATCGTCTGCGCTTAGCGCGGACTGTAATGCTTTTAGGGCCGAGAATGCGAACTGGGCGGCAGAGACATGGTCTGGCAGAGCTTGCGAGATTGCCATGGCTTCGCGGATGACGCCGACCTGCAGCTCCGGCCAACCAAAATGCTCCTTCTGTGGGGTATCCGCAGACGAAGACGGTTGCAGTTCATCTGCGTCCTCGTAGATATTGATGCCATCTAACGGCACGCCGTAAACATCGCAGACGTGACGAATCAGCGAAAGAATACTCTCGTTGCCGTCCGCGCTTTCGTGCGCTCTCAGAGCAACGCTTCCACGCTCCAGGATCGGCGACGCCGAGCCATTGAGGGGCCCCGCCCCATTGATCTTGGGTGATGCAAGAGGAGAAACCGCTGAACCTATCATCTCCTCTCGACCGCAGACGATCATGTCCATGAGAACGCTGAGCAGTTCCCGCAAGATATACACCTCTTTCCTTTGATAACCCAGGTTGGCATAGGTCGATGCCAGTGTGGAGAGTATCCTGAGTTTCTCGTGCGGACGTAAGTGAACCAGGAATGGGCCGTGCGCGCTGGTCAAAATGGCGCTGATCTGCGACCTTGTGACCTTAAACCCGGCGTCGAGTCCCACAAGATGTGCCTCGGAAATCGGTCGCGTCGCAAAGATGGGGGGAAGTGTCGGTCGTACCATGTACGTAAGCGAGGTTGCATTCCAGCCTTTGCCCAACCAGAGCGCAAAGAGAACGCTGGCGTGACGCAGAGCTGCATCGCAAAGCAGCACTGCGAACAGATTGTACTCCCCATCAGTGGGCATGGACGAGGGAGAGGCTTTGGCGTATAAGCTTATGGCGAGCCCCATTTTCTCATTGATATCTTCCCATGTCTCGCGCTCGCCCGTTGGAGAAACCTCCACCTGCGTAGCGCGTTAGTCGCTCCGCGGCCAATGAAATATCAGGACGCACATGAGTCTCAAGCGCATTGTATGACTCTAGAACCGCGACAGTGCAGAGTCCTTCAAGCACAGAAGCATGCCAGACCATGTCCTGGGCATTCTTGAACATGTTCTGCGCCGTAGTGTACCACACGGCAGCCTCATTTAGCTGACCAGCGAGCAAGTACAAGTCCCCCAGGACCTTATACAAACGACCGTTAGGAAGTAAGTTAGCAGTGTGTCGTCGCGCTTGCTTGAGAGTGGCAGAAGTTTGAGTTGCTGAGCGCTGCAGTGTCGGTGGCAATGGCGGTGCCGCTTTCCCAAGTTCACGCGCACTAGAGGAGTGGGGAATCGACGTGGTGCGTGGCCGGACAAATGAACTCGACGTTCTTCGCGCGTCGGATGAAACATCCATCGATTGTCGTGGGGATTCGCTTATTTGAAGACTGATTCTAGGAGGAAAAGATGCTGGGGCGTGTTCGGACGGGAATGGTGGTAATGCTTGCGCGGCAAGCGCATCCATGCTGTGCGGCGACTCAAGCAACCGTGTCTATTGACGCACGATGTGAGCCAAGTACGCGTCAAAGAAGATGCGGGCCACACACCAACCCAGTAAACTCGCCAACAATGTTGGAGCAAAGGTCTGAGAGCAGTTGGCCGAGATAGAGCTTCTTGTTGCCCATGACCGCGGGAATTATTACAGAGCCTTGTGCAGGGATAGGCGCTTCTGCATCGCCGTCCTCGCTTTCTTCAAAAATAAAGACATTGCGCGCGAGAGGGAACGGCGCAAGTTCTGGCGGGAACCCGCGCGCGATGTCGGTGTTGAGCTGAGTGACGAACGCCTCAGGTGGATATCGTGACGGCAAACTGCCAATGCCTATGACCCCGAGTGGGAATGCCGATGGCCGAAACACAGCAAGAGGTGCGTGCGAAACCGGGGGCGGCCTTGTCACGTATGCGAGCTGGATGGAGCCACTAGCGAGCGGCGCAGGCATAAACCGTGCTATGATACGTGCCTGGTCAGTTGGCGGGGTATAAGACGGGATATGTGGCAGACCTTTGTCTTCGCGCGGGTCTGCGGGGATGTCGACCAGCCGGACATGGTCGATCTCGCGCACAAGGTTGGCGTACGACTCGAATTTCGATTTGGAGATACCGCCAACCGGCAGTAGAAGAACACGCACGTGCCCCAGCGATGCAAACGCGGTGAGGTTGGACGTCATTGCTGCGCCCAACGGTGCTCGCTGCAACGACACCCGCGCAGAGAGAGAGATGTGATGAGTCCAAGCCGGTCAAAAGACCTCGCGCATCCTGCCGATCATGGTAACTTGCACGATAAATTTCAGAACTGTTCACGATGGTTTGAAAGCCGAATGCTGCCTGCCATGTAATATCCATTATTCCAAAATATGCTATGGAGAAAGCGAGTAAAAAGAGCGAACGACAGGCAAGACATTGGAAACAATGATGAATAGTCGCGAGGCGTTGGCCCGCGGAAACTGCTGCTGTAAGACCGGAACCATCATCTGTCTATATGTTTTACTGTGTTGCATAGGTTGTTGATGGAATGTGTGGGCCGTGAGCGATGATGCAAATGTTGCAAAGATGCGATGTGATGGTGTGATGCAAGTGGTTCAGAACGGAGACAATTGCGTCTTGGGTCATCAATGGGAAGGCAGAGCCTTGCCGGACTGCAGCTTGCTGCGCTCCTTGAGGTTCCAGTTGCGGATGAACAACGCGCTGCAAGTAGCGAAGAAACCGCCAGGAACACCAATGAGGAACACCTGGTCGATTGCCTTGATGTAGGCCTGTATCACATTGTGTCAGCGCCTTGAGAGGATGTCCATGAGCCGCAATACGCACATCAATCGCCATCTTTTTCTGGTCTTCTGGCAGAGTGAAGATCGCAGTAACACTCTGGCTAACCTTGATCCGGGCCTCAAGGGAAAGCTCAGGTGGGAAGTGGTGGACCAAGCCGTTCGAGAAGACAGTACCTGGCAAGATATAAGCCTGGGATAATTCACAGACTTTGATCATAGTCGCTTACCGGCGATAGCAATGCCAATGATACCTCCAAGGAGCTGACCCCAAGAGACGATGGCCGTGGTCTGAGGAACCATATGCTCGCGGTCGGCATACTCAGCCTGGATGGCAATGATAGTGTTCTGGAGAGCACCACCGACACCGACACCGAGCAGGATCTGGTAACCAATGACACGGGCGTGCGCACTGAATAGGATATGAGCGGAAGTCAAGGAATGGATGCCAGGTTGCTCACGTCTCCGCATCGATAGTGTAAAGCAGACCGGCGCCGATCGACACGAGTAGTGGGGTGCCAACGAGGAAGTACCAGTAGCGACCGGTGCCGTTGATCACACCGCCGGCAGCCATTGCGGTCAACACCGTGGCGAGCTGGAACGGCAGGATGTCGATGCCGGAACGGGTCGCACTGTGTCCCTGAGCCTGATACCACAATGGGAGATAGAAAATGGCAAGCAACAGTCTGAGGGTGAAAGATTAGGGACATAGACGAAACCAAAGGTAAAAAAAGGCATACCCAAGGAAGATGAAAAACGCCTCGAACACGCAGCCAAGCTGAGTCCTGTTTTTGAGGAGGGCCAGAGGCAAGATTGCGTTCTCACCCTGGCGATACTCCCAGAGCGCGAAGATCGGGACGAGAACGGCGAAAACTACGAAAAGAGCGATGACCGCCTTGTCGTTCCAAGGCCGAGACTGACCGCCCCACTGAAGAGGAAGCAGGAGAGACGTGACCAAACCAAGGCACAAAATTGAGCCAACTACATCCACCCCCTTCCACTTTTGCCAGGTGGTGAAGTTCTCTTGACCAGGACGCACAGGAGCGGGGCGGTTAGGCAAAAAGAAGATGACCGCCAACATTGCCACGCCTCCGAAAGGCAGGTTGATGTAGAAGCACCAACGCCAGGAGACGTGATCCGTGAAAGCGCCACCGAGAAGTGGGCCAACGACACTATTGTATGTAATAAGACCTACGCACAGTGTGAAGGAATGTAAATGAAACACACCTGGACAGGGCGAAGAGCGCGCCAAAGGCACCAAAGGCGACGGGACGATCCTTGAGACGGACGATCTGAAATGCACCTGGTCAGATAGGGGTGGTTGCTTCGAAATGTGGCGGCACGGACCTCAGCGACAATGGACAAGACAGTGACGAAGATGCAGGCACCACCGACACCAGCAAGTGCACGACCAAAGATGAGGACGTTGATGTTGGGCGCGACACCACAGACGAGGGAGCCAACCTCAAAGATAAAGATGCTGATGAGGAAGAGCAATTTTGTTGACACGATAGTCAACATCTGACCGCCGGTCAACATGAATCCAGCCTGCGTGAGGAAGTAGGCGGAGACAACCCAAGTGACCTGTACGAGACGCATGGCGGTAAGCAAAAGTCTTGATGGCAGCGGGGAACGCATTCGAACGAACCTGGTCGAGAGCATCGAATGCCGAGACTATGCGAGGTAGAGCAGTGCTGACAATGGTGTTGTCAAGGGCGACGAGAAATATGGAGGAGAGCAAGCCGCTGAGGACGGAGATCAAGATAAGTTTTCACGGCCAACCACAATGAGCGAGCCAACACCGAAACGCACGCAAAAATGAGAATGAGCTTGGCTCCTCCGATGAACCGACCTTCCTCTTCCTCTTCTTCGGCCACAACACCCTTCTCAGAGTCGGCGAGCTTCTCATCAAGGGTATCGGTGCGCTCCTTGGCTTCAGCGTTCGAGTCTGCCAGGGTGGCAGCCTCGACGGATTCCGCCCTGGAGACGGACTCCGTGACAGGGATTGCTGCAGGCGCCGTGGACATGTCAGGCTCGCTGCGAGGTTGGAGGGAGGGAGGGAGGGAGCGGTAGATTTCTCGGGCCCCGCCATGGCGCGAGCTTTTAACGAGCCCCGGACATTGCGCGTTCATGTAGCCAATCACATCACTCGACGGGACATAAACAGGCGCGCAGTCATCGGGATCCTCACATTTGGCGTTTCGGCAAGGGCAAGGGGCACAAGACGCGTGTGCCGGTTGATGAAGACTGATTCTAGTGAGTCAGCAGTGATTACGTCAGGTGTACATGTTGCGGCTCCGTTGCCTGGCTCCACCTGTAAGTTATGATCTGCCAGACTCAGCGGTCAGAGGTAGCGCAAAGCAGCATTGCGCCAATACAAAAAATCGAGTCATTCGCGCTCGCCATCCTGTTGTTCCCGAAACTGCCGTTATGCCAAGCTGACTCTGATAGGTATCTGCCGGACATGACTTTCACCGCGCCAATGCGCAAGTGCTTTCAGTATGAGTCGTTCCATGTCCTGATGGGTTAATGTGCACGTGACGCAGGATAAACTGAGTAATGTACAGCAATTCACGGTGCCGCTAGGTGCCGTTGCCCAGCCGCAGCACTCACTTGTCATATGCAACGTCAAACGCGAAGCGCAAATCCCCCGCCCGCCGGCGGAAGTATACGGCGGCCGCCGCCGCGCCATGTTCTCACTTTGTCCGAGAGACTGTCACAATCCGATGCTCCCCGCGCTCCAATACAACATCCCTCGCGGATTCGGCTAACCACCCGATTTGTGCCGCAAGAGGATGAAAAAACGGACATGTCCGGCATGTAAAATCAACCCCTCCCGACTCCCAACACTTGTTTGTACCTCTCTTTTCCGGCAGAATACAGACGCAGCGTCGGTTGCATGCGCGTTCCCGTCATTCATACTGACGGACGAGCCGCTCGGCGCGGAAAACGAATAGGATTCGAATCTATAATGAGTTGAACATAATGCAACGTGCGACATGCAGGAGTGGGGATGAGGTGCTGAGTGGTGAAAAAAGCTCGACGTAAAAATGAAGATGATATGTAGATGCAAACTCATTGAGATGCGAGACTGCGCATGTGAACGATGGCCTCCCTGTCGATCGATGCCTCGTCGCATAACCCGCGAAATATCGATGTGGGCTGCTCCCACAACGCCAATGGACTATCGAATTCTGCGGCATTACCTTCCGACATAACCAGCACACGATCAAAGCCAACTTGAAAGCGAAGTTATATCAGATGTGGCACGTCTTTGAATCCACCGTCAGCTTACCGACTGTGTTCAGCCTGTGGGCAATCACTAGGAGAGTGGACGACCTGAGCTCATTTCTAATCGTTTGTTGAAGTTTAGCGTCTGTCTCAACATCCACGCTACTAGTTGCTTCGTCCTGAGTTGCGACAATGAGCCAATCGTGATGGCAAACAGCCCGGGCCCCGCCATCGCGCACCAGAATAACAATATTGCTCTTCTTCACCAACACTCGGCATAGAGCAAGCTGCTGCCTTTCGCCTGCTGATAGTGTGGATCCATCAGCACCAACTGCTGCGTCGAGTGCGAATTTGTTCTCTGCAACAGTGTTCTCTTTGCCCGGTGGGGGTAGCAGATGCGCCTTTTGTAGAATTTCCAGCAGCTCGGCATCCGTTCGTGAGGCCAGCGGGTCACTAAAGCCCAGAAAATCAGCTCTTTTACACAAGAATTGAACAGAACGACTTGCATCGTTTCGCGAACGGTCCCAAGGCTTGATAAACATCAGGATAAGTAAGTAGCCGACAAAGTCTACAGAACGACTAACCAGAGACTGTCTTGAGGAATAACAGAGATACGCTCACGCAAAACTTCAAGTGAAACCGTTTTGGTGTCGATGTCGTCGAGCTGTATGGTGCCGCCTTGGATCTCGCAGAGTCGTAGAAGAACTTGCACGATCGACGATTTACCGGCGCCGGTTCGCCCCACTACGCCAATTTTTTGGCCTGCCGATATCTTGAAGTTGAGCCCGCGCAGCACGTCGGGCAAGCCTTCTCGGTAGGCCATAACAACGTCCTGGAAGGAGATAGCGCCAGACGGCCAGGAACTCGGAGGGTGGTCACTGCCGCCACTGGACCCTTCGACGGGAAGACTTCCATAAGCAAGTAGCCGCTGCGAGATGTATTATGAGTTGAGCGGATGTAGGACTGGAAGGGCGGTCGCACCTCGACACCATTAAGATTTTGCTCCATCTGCGCGAATTGAGCAACAAGGTCCGCTGAAGCATGTTAGCCATTACATTTTCACGCATTGGACTATCGAAGTGTACCTAAGCGAGCCATCGCACCGATGCTGTATGTGAGGACGATACCAACTTTGGCAGGGTTGACGGATTCTCTCTGCCCAGCAGCAAACAAAGTGATTCCCAAAATTAAGACGGACGCAAAAAAGTTCAGTCGCATGCTGCGAACGACGTAAGTTGGTGGATCGTGATAACTGCATATGATGGTACGTACTTGAGCCACCTTGCTATTGCAATATTCATATAATGGGCGCGATTTTGTACATCCATGGCATTTTCGACGCGTGATATGAACTTGGATTCCTGTCTGGTCGCGCGAACGGTGGAGATTCCCGCCAGCGTTTCTGAAAATATTCAGAATCCCGAATTGGGTGTGTGTGACCTCTGTAGGCATTTACTCACCAACGAAGTGAGAAAAGACCGACGAACGTAGCACACTGTCCAGCCGCTTGACCTCCACGCTGTTCCGTCTATTCATAGTGTTGAGCAAAGTCGGCAACGACTATAGGCTTTTCAGCTTACCGATAAAATAAGAACGCCACGGTGTAGATGATCGACAGCGGCGCGAACAGAATTCCGAGATAAGCGAACGTGTAAAACACCAAAGCAACCGTGCCAAAGATGGAGGCGACACCGGTCAACAAGTTGAACAGAATGAACGATAATTCTTTGTCGCTGCATCGAGCGTGTCAGTATATGTGATTCTCTGATGTCCTGAGAGTGAGACACACATGACATTCACATCTTTTGTGAGCCGGTTGACGATGCGCCCTTGACCTGTATCAGAATATGCATCCAGACATTGATCGAAACCCTCACCCAGCGGCGTTGTGTCAAAAAATGCAACCGGAGACCGCATTACATGGTCCAATGCCCCATCAAAGAGCGTCTTTGCTGCCTTCAGCGAGGCCAAGCTACAATTACTCTTGTCAGAAAGTACTGGAGGCTCCGAATTTCGGAAACGAACCATACGGAAAATGCTGTGAAGAATGAAACAATAACTTGGCCGGATCCAACTGCCGCATAGAGCGCGATATAGTCGTTTGTGTCGAAGTTGTGAATGGTTCTTCCTGACCACCAGCCAAGCGCCAGCTGGTCGGCAACTAAAACCATTGCTTGTTAGCTGGATAACGACCGGATACTTTTGAAAGCGCACCGTGAAGCCCTTCGCCGATAAGGATAAGAGTGAGAATCCACGGCATCCAACTGACACCACCTGCCGCTTTGAAGTATCGGCTATACGTCGCAAAACGCACTTGACCGAGTTCACGATCTTCTTCCTGCATGAGGCTGGTCATTGCTGCCGGAAGTGAGTCTTTAATTTCCGCGTCTGCGCTGGCGACCACCCTCGGCTTCTGAGCTTCATGTCGCGAGCCATATTCCTCGACAAGTTTCGCAAAAGCTCCATCACGTCTCGTGGAAAGTTCCTGGGCAACGCAAATTCAATCAGCTGGCTGGATTTGGGTCATTGACGAGCGTACCTCATACGACCCTTCTTCGACAATGCGACCATTGTCCATGAAAAAGATCCGCTCGGTTCGTGGCAGCACGTGCAGCTGATGAGTGACCAGGATTCTGGTTCTTCCAGCCATCGGCCCACTGCTCGCTGTGAGACATTCATCCACGAGAACTCGCCCAACATTAGCATCCACGGCCGAGAGCGGATCGTCTAGCAGCAGCATGTCGGACTTGGAATACATCGCTCGGGCAAGACAAATACGAGCCTGTCTCATATCAGCGCGCTGTCTAACTAGTGTTGATGACACACCTTCTGGCCGCCGGACAAGTTGATTCCTCGCTCCCCGATTTCAGTGCTGTCGCCGTGTGGCAGCGACGCCAGGTCTGGTTGCAGCGCGCAAGCTCTGCGGTGAGGTCAGGAGGTGATTCTATCCAATGACCCAATGAGCGAACCGAACAACAGCTTGATACCTAACCAAAGATCAATCAGACACGTTAGTGAAAGAGAGCGTATAGTGGACACACCGATCTTCATCTATGGGCTCGTTGAAAATGATGTTGTCCCGTAGCCTGTTACACTCTGTAAGTATCACGAGCCGATTGCTGAGCCGCACGCACGTAGCATTGACAATCCAAGGCGCCTGCGACACCAGCGACATTGGACCGCCTAGTGAGACGATACCGTCCATGGCTCGCATCTCGCCAGATATTGCCTGCAAAAGGCTTGACTTGCCGCTTCAAACCAGCTTATCAGTGCTGGCTGATTGCTCGCTGTCAACGGGCACTTACCTCCCAACGCGGCCCACTATCGCCACGAAGGAGCCACGCGAGACGTGCAAAGCAATATCCTTCAGCTGGAAAGGTTGCTTACGCTCTGGTGAAACTGCCCTCGTTTTCTCCCCTAACGTGTTGTCTTCTTCTTCCTCGAGCGGTAGTCCAGCTTTGAGGCGGCGCTTGCGATCTTTCTCGATAGCCCGTGTCTCACGTGCGAGACGTCGCTTCTCCTCCGCCTGCTCCATCTTCTCTGCCGTGAGTTGCTCCTTAGTCTTAGAAGCTTCTTCTTTGGCCTTGCGTTCCAATGCTTGAATCTCCTCGATGTCAGCCTCCCATGTGAAGCTACCCGTTACGTTCACGGCATTGCCGAGTTCGGTGTCACCATAAGATGCCGGTGGAAGCTCATCGGCAGCCAAGAACTTGGACACGCGAGCTAATGCAACCTGCCCTTCAACGGCGGAGCTTGTTGCGATGGGAAGCAGTAGTAGGGGGAGTTGAATGATGTTGAAGAGTTGCAGCGCAGAGAAAACAGTGGCCGGGTCGAGAATGTGGCCCAAAAGTGAATAAGTAATCTTGGGAACGATTGAGATTTACTAGGATTTACTCTCAATAGCGTTAAACCAACTCACGAAGGACAGGGTCGTCGCAGCGATTGGGGCAAGAGTCGTAACAGCGATGAGACCAGCAATACCGACTCTATCGGTGAGTGGTTCAGCCTTCATAGTCAATCGGTTGTAAGGCGAGTACTTACGAAAAGCGTTGAACCATGGACAACTCTTTGGAGCGGAGCTGTGCGATCTTATGTGCGTAAAACTTCTCCCATGCGTACATCTTGACAGAGCGAATCCCAATGAGAACTTCCTGCATGATCTTGACACGTTGGTCGACAGTGCGAATGTTGGCTTTCACAGCGCTGAAAATGGAGAATAGGAGTATTCCTTGAACTGGAAATGAAAATACAATGGCTCCAAGCCCAACCAGCGCAGAAACCTTGAGCATTTTGATGAGAAGCCCAATACCCACAATTAGTGAGATTGGTGCAATCCATGCGCTGATTTGAAGTCAGTTGCGAGCGTACCGAATGCCGTAACACCACGCACTAGTGAATTGTGTAGACCGCAGTCTCCAGGCGTGTGGTGTCCTCAGACAGCATCGTCGAGATCTGACCACGAGTGTGCTCCAGCCGGGCTTTATTAGAAATACGAAGGCTCTTCCGGAAGACCATTGCGCCTGAAATGGACCTTGTCATCATTCCGATACTCATGATGACGTGTTGGAAGTGGTTATCAGTTAGGAAAGAGACGACTGTCAAATCGTTAAGCAGCGGTCGAGAGAGGACAACAACATCACACTCGCGTTGCATGACCGCAAGGCCTACAGCAAGACCGAAACCTTGCCCTGCCGCAGGAGCATTTGGAAGGAGGAACGGAGCTTGCCCGTGAATGTACGCTTTGCTGAGGAACTTGAGAAACTCATTGGTCACAAGTGGCGATGTGATGGTCAGAGCTTCAGATACTAGAAGGAGCCAATGTAGATTGTCAGCAAAGGGAGTTTCCAACATTTGAATTCACCACGAGCACACCTAGTTTAAGCAACCCTGCAAACCAGAACCGCTTCCAGACAACTGAATGCCACGCTAACAACAAAGCGCGCTCCCGCTGCTTCGCTTGGACCTCAGGAGTCAGCATGGTGTCTAGCTGCGAGCAGCGCCGTTCGTAGTCTGCCAGGACAGCATCCGTCGCAGGCGTGACCATACGAGATGCGTCTAACGTCCAGAGGTCTGATTTTCTTCGTTGGAACACACAGTGGTACAGCTGCGATTAGACGTACCGCTCGCCTGCAATGGCCGCGAGAACCCCACGAGCAGCAAAGGGCTAACCCAGCCAAATGTAAGGCGCTTCCACCAGCTAGCAACAGGTTCAATTCACGCCTGCGCAACCTCAGACAAATGGCACGAACGATGCATGAGGTTCTGGGACGACCTTGCCCTCACCGAAACCTGGAGGGGCTGGGGATGGGTGGTAGATTCGAGTCCAAAGGCTCATGGGTAGCGCACGTTTGAGCAAGGTGGGCACCGTCGGATGCGCGGATCTCGCAGCAGGTCCGCAGCACAAACTCTTATAGTCGGTCTTCCATTGCGTAGCGATCAAAACGGCGGCATCCCAATCTGCAATACAAGACCCGGTTCACTCCGGAAAGGGCTTGTCCATGCCAATCGGCAGGCCCGGCATCATGCACCTTGGTGTCTCAGTGTATCCTGAGACAATCCAAATCCCCGGGTCAGTTTGTAACACAGGTCAAGACTAGGAATAATATAGCAGCTGATTTTACAGTTTCTCGAGTCCGCCAGGATGTCAATCCCGAGCTCGGCAAGGTCGATATGAATACGCGCGTCGTTTTTGCAGAACGGTCCAGTTAGGATCATGATTCGCACGCCCAGCAAACCCGGTATCGGCATTGCTGCGCATAGCAGATCGACGACGCGGCAAATGCGCAATGCACCGTATACATGTTAAATGTCCTAGCCTCGTATTATGTTGTTACGGGCGAGCTGGAGAACGTAAATTAACCAACTCGTGGAGAATTGTTCTTTGTGATAGAACCAGAAATATTCGACTGATGCAATGTTTAGCAGATGACTTCCCAATAGCTGGCGCAGCCCTACAGATAATGGCAGTTTCGAGAAATGGAGTGCCCGCGATGAAAATTACACCGATGTCCATACCTTGTAGTCGAGACGATCGCGGACGTCACCACCAAATCGCAAGTTGACCTCTCTCTCTCCAGTCGCTCTCGAATTGTATTGAAGAAGTCGCTGTTAGAGGGGTCTCCGTCGCAGGATGTGCAGTAGAATGGTGTAACATGGGAGTGCACGCCAGCTCGTTGGGTGATGAGCGAACAATAGTGATGGACGTCGCTGAGTAGTCGGGCACTGAACCTGCCACTGAGTTAGTGTTCATTTCCCAACGGTTGAGATCGGGGTTGTAGCGCATGGCGAGGACCATGGTGGCCATTGCCACAGTCAGGACGCACGGCGCAACCATGCCATGATTGGAAGAGAGAAGGAGGAAAAGGTTAGGAAGCCTGATCGGCTGCTAGCAGAGACAGTGGTGCGATTTGCGGGGATTCAATGGGCTCGTGCTGTAAATTAGGAGTAACTTGGTGTGCCAGGGATGCTTTCGAGCGTGCACGGTCCCGCGCCGGAGCGATGCGACGCGGAAGCAATACATTCTCGATCTCAACCGCTTTTTGTTGTTCGTTGTCGTCGCGTCGTGCCGCCGCCGATGGCTGTCGTTGCGAACGCGAACGGGATGTATGGGCAAGGGCCGTCGTCAGGGCCGTCGTCGCAGTCGTCAAGCCCGACGTCGCCATCATTCCAGCCGCATCCACGCGTCCAGCAACAGCAGCACGGGCGGCCGTCGACCCCGAATGGTGCTTTATTATCGCTCGAAGCGCCGCCCGGCGTGTCCTATCTTGACTTTGTGCGGCAATGGTTGGATGGCCATGTCGCAGCGTGGCTTGTCAGTTGCCGGTGTGCGGCGCATGCGTCTGTATTTGCGGAGAACGATATCCGCGGAGATGTCTTGCTCGACATAGACCAGAACACGCTCAAGGAGATGGGCATCGCCAGCGTTGGAGACCGCGCCCGCATAGCGAACGCCATCAAGCAGCTTAGGACAAAGTGTCACACGTCTAAGCTCCTCGCTGCGCCCCCGCGTGTGACACTTACTAACTCCTCGGAAGGCGTCCAAAGCCAGCCATTAGGCGTCACGCGCAGCAATTCAAAACGCGGAGCCTCGTCTCGCCCGCCTCCTCTAACCCTACCTCCTGTGGGTTCGCGCACCGATGTTGAACTCGTGCGTGGTACAACGCCTCGTCTAGGCGTGAGTACACCTAATTCAGCCCACGGAACAACGCCTATCAACAAAGAACGCCCGTTCTTACCTCCTCTCCCGCCTGCCCCACGCTCTAATCCTCCACAGCCCCCGCCAGTCGTACTCAATAACGGCCAGCAGCTACCACCGACCGTCCAAACGCCTCAGCGATCCGCGAATCTCGGCCTGCCAGCCCAACCAGCACTTTCCGGTCGTCGCACTCCCACGCCAGAGCCACCCCCATACACCAACAATCCTCTACCAGCGCCGCCTGGCGCAACCCCGGGAACACCTGGCAGTTGGCACGGGTCTGCGAGTGGCCATGTAGGTCTACCCTCCAATCCCGGGGCGTATCGTGCTATGAATTCGCCTGCGCCTGTATCCGCACGTGGGACACAAGCACAACCGTTAGGACACAACAAGTCTGGATCGTTCTCTCGGCCACCGGGTCGCGCTATGGGCCAAACTCTTGAGCCGCCGATGCTCAAGACAAATGATTTGTCTCCAATCGCTGAATCATTCCAATCACCAGCATTGATGACTCCCAGCCGACTTGTGCCACTTGGAAGCCTGTTGCACGGCCGTCCTGGCCTTGACGAGCTGCGACGTAAAACCATCAAGTTCTACCTCGATGATGGTGGCAACAATTATCGCGTGGTCAATGTCCTTGATTGTGAACGAGGCTTGGAAGTCCTTGAGAGGGTGCTGAAGAAATTCGGCAGACCGGTCAGCTCCCCAATCGATCCAGACTACACTGTCGAAGGTGGCCTCATTCTTGATGGCTATGGGGTATTCTACGACGAGAGTATTGGAGGTGGTGCGTTCATGCATCGACTAACAAGCTTCATCTGACACACATACAGGACGCGTGTTGACGGAGAATCAACTGCTGAATGTTTGCAGAGCAGACCCAGACAACCCTGCGCGCGACCTCGGACTCCACGTCAGACAAGTTTCCGCGCTTCGGCCGGGGCAACGCACCCGTACAACGACTACAACATCGCTTGAGGAAGCCAAGAAACTCAACCGAGCCAGCTCTCTCAGCATTCTCAGCAGTCTCGGCGTGCGCGACCCAGAGCGTACCCTGCTCTCCGTGAGCAGTCCGCCGTCTCCACAGCAGTCTCCATCGTCCCCTAGTGCGCGCAGCAAACCCGGCCAGAAATTGCGCAACTTCTTTGGCCAACGACCACCGTCTGAACTCATCACCAACCATCTTGCCGAATACTTTCCGTTCACTGAACGCAAGATATTGGCACGTACCCAACGTAATAGCATCATGCGCCAGAATACGACGACAAGTCGAAGAGACTCTCGTGTGAGACGAGACAGCGCGAGTCAGTGGCTACCGCCTCCAGCGTCACGATTCAGCACCAGCACCACCGGTTCCGGCTCCAGGGCATCCATGGAAACGGTGCCTCCTCCTCCTGTGCCAGACAAAGGCGAACACAACTCTCCTCCTAGAGTCTCGCTCTCGATTGGGGATGGCGATGTGGTTGACTTGTCTGTTGACGACTCTGATGACGACAAGGACGACAAGGACGGCGGAGATCGACAGCCTGGCGTTCAAAGCATGGAGCCTCTTGCGTTCCCTTCGATGGAACGACGCAACTCGACAAGCTCTCGCAGATCACGCCTGAGCTATTTGTCCGAGTTACGGCGACGGCGGGATACATCAGACACCGCGAGCATGCTTACAGTCGACGAAATCACGCAAGAGGTCGAGAGCCGCCGAGCCAGTTGGATTGGGAGCGCGAGCGCGACTGCCAGCGAAGGCACGACGTTTGTGCATGGCGATCACGAAGACGAGGAACTTGACAATAAGAGCATACGAAGGTCAACCGTTGACCTCGAAGTACCTCAACCTGCCCACGAAGAGGATGATGAGGAAGACGAGGAGGAGGAAGATGAAGAGGAGGACGAATATTATGAGGAAGACGATGAGAATGAGGAGGTAGACGACGATGAAGATGCGGACGAGACCGTGGCCGAGTCTGACAACAGCGATGAAAAGCCAATCAAGTGGATACGTGGTGCACTCATCGGTGCCGGTTCCTTCGGCAGCGTCTATCTCGGCATGGACAAGGTCAACGGTACGCTCATGGCCGTGAAGCAGGTCGAGCTGCCATCTGGGTCTACGCACAATGAAGAACGGAAGAAGAGCATGCTCACCGCGCTCGAGCGCGAGATCGATCTTCTTAAGCAACTGCAGCACGAAAACATCGTGCAATACCTTGGTATGTTGCTTCTTCTCATGTGACTATTGCAATGCTCACGCGCCACAGATTCTTTTATGGACAAGCAACATCTGAACATTTTCCTTGAATACGTACCAGGCGGATCGGTCACAGCGCTGCTGAACAAGTTCGGCTCGTTTGAAGAGGCACTCGTTCGCAACTTCGTCCGTCAGATCCTGCAAGGTCTCGACTACCTGCATACCAGTGACATCATTCACCGTGACATCAAAGGTGCCAACATTCTTGTCGATAACAAGGGCGGAATCAAGATTTCCGATTTTGGTATCAGTAAGAAGGTCGCAGACAACATACTATCAACTGCACGCGTCCATCGGCCATCGCTGCAGGGCTCTGTATTCTGGATGGCGCCGGAAGTCGTCAAGCAGACGAGTTACACGCTTAAGGCGGACATTTGGAGTCTTGGCTGTCTCGTTGTCGAAATGTTCACCGGCGAGCACCCCTATCCGAAATTGAATCAGATGCAGGCCATCTTCAAGGTTTGAATATTTTCTTTTCAGCATACGTCCGGCTTGAGCTCACCTTATATTCTCACAGATTGGAATGAGCGCTAAGCCTCAGACACCGGACGATATCTCGTCTGACGCTGAAGAGTTCCTTGGCCAAACTTTCGAGATTGATTACACGAAGCGACCATCCGCGGCTGAACTTTTATTGCACGCCTGGATCGTCAAAGACCCCGCAAATCTAGCGAAAAAGTCCTCCAAGACCGCGGCCAGTGATACTTCATGAAACCATCTTTGCATACCAGCGTCGTACTATATCCTTGCATCACATTTGGTTGTGACATCTCATCGATTCTTTCCTCACATCTACAACATCCACGCATCGCCTCACTCCTATGGCTTCACGTCTGCAATTTGCTTTATCCCACATGCATCTTTATGCACGGAATGTATTCTATCTTCTCCTGCAGGAACTGGAACTTCTGTCACATCCTCACTGTTTGCTCAAAGTTTAAAAATGACCCCGCGTGCTCTGTGCTACTGCTTCCCTTGCATTCAATCGGCGCCACTTGATCTTTAGAAATATTCGATGGAATATTGCATGGTATGGTGCGAGGCTTATGCCCTCTCCTGTGACTCGGCGCGCCGCTTCTTGCCAGGCCGCATACCTGGACCCCAGTTCTTCGTTGGGTTGTGCTGGTAGCGAACTATTTTCACGTTCGACGCCTTCGTCTTTACTACGGGATTGATGGTCAAGTCTGCTTTGAACCTGCGTGTGATGATTTAGTGCTATCAACGCATGGCGACGGCTCTCCAAACTCACACCGGCTCAACTGCGAGCAACCTTGCTGTATGCGACCCATCCTTAACTTTCTCGTATTTCACGGGATTCTTTTCCACCCATGCGCGGAAAATGTCGTGCACTACTGAGGTTGGCGCGTCTGTTTTGACCGAACCTGCTACGGCGTGCGAGCGCGAAACTGCGTAGCCTCCATTCACCAATGCTGATCTGTAATTCAAAGTCAAATATCTGATCAATTGGTCGGATTATCGTGGCTTACGCGACAGCGTCAAAGGAGGGGGATGTGCACTGGAAGGAGCTCGCCACTCTGCTTGGCGTAATGTAGAAAGGATTAACGAGCTCCTAGTGAACAGAAGTACAACAACATCAGCACTTGAATCAGCGCGTCGAATGCAAAAGATGAAAATACTAGCAGACGCACCTGCCGTGCCAGGGTCAGCATCCCTATCATCCGCGCTGCGGTCCCAAAATTATCCTGCTTCTCCTGAGTATGCGCCAGCACCGTGTCCACAAAGTCGGTGTCGTGCAGCGGACCTCGCCACATAGGGCCGGCAATCTGCAAAGCGGCTCCGTCAGTCCGTGCAGAGATATTTCAAAGAACATACTCGCGTGGGTGTTTGACTCGCAATAGGGGCAATGCCCGCCTTTAAAAGATGGTCCGGGATGCGTGCGGTAGACCGGATTGATGTTGCCACTCGCCTCATCAACTTTCTCCAATACCCGTCCTAACGGTTCTTCAAACCATGCCTGGCATCCAGTGCATATGTAGTACATAGCGGTCTTGCTTCGATCATATATTAGCAACCGTGAAACTTATTTGGTAAGGCAATATGCTTACCTGAAGACATTTTTGACCTGCCTTTGCCCGGTCTGCACGCGAACAAAAATTCGAACGTAGAAGTCGATGCTTAACGAGAGCAGAGGTGTGATGTATCGACCATATCGGGCTGCGGATGTCGATAACGAGTGAAGGACTAGACGTAGTGCCTGACACCCAAGAAGTGTGAACATCCTCGCACTCTGGTACGGATCCAACTCACGGCTTCGTGGCAATATTCGCCCCTCAACGGGATACCACCATAGTTTGCAAAGCTGGAGTCCGATCAGGGAGTGATAGTTAGGGTGCGGGATAAGCGCACCACTTCTCAGGATAGTTATTGGTGGCCAAGACTGCCATGTCGGTGCATGTCACGCAGAGAAGTCCTGCACTAGGTTCACACGCCAGCACATATAAGAGGCAGCACACATACCGCCATCGTTGATACACTGCACAGCAGAGTCGACAAAGGGAGCCGCCGTGCCATAGGGATCGAGATCTACGCAGTCGACAATATTGTCTGTCCGGTGCGAGTACATGAGAGTGCTAGAGTACTAGTCAAGATGATTCACCAGGAGCGAACAGAAGTGAGCGTACCAAGCATCTGCTTCACTTACACGGACCTTGCCATGTGATTGAACCTCTTTGTCTGCGTCTGCTGCAGGCGTGACACCAGCAGGTTGAGGGCCAAGTCCATTAAATTCGACGTTCCTGCGCATTGCGGTTGTTGCTGCCGGTGACAAGTCATTTGCGATGATATATCTGTGACAATTGGTGATCAGATAGGTTTTCAACGCATTATCAGAGGGAACAAACCGCAGGGCTGGGATTTCATGGGCGTAACGAATGGATCTCAGACCGGTGGCGGACAGCGCTTCGAGCAAAACCGCTCCTCGGAAGCAGAAGTCTGGGTCTGCGTGCCCGACGATCCTTCATCATTTACTGGTTCGCAAACCGCCGCCTCTGCAATCTCAACTGACAAGTCTTCGGCCACATGAGCATGCATTGGGCTGTCGCCTTTGTCCATTACAGTATCCTCGTCCGCAGGCTCCTGTGGATCGCCAGTCTTATCGTCAGTCTGAGCCGCTGTGTTACTGTCTACTGCAAGTGATAAAAATCAGCTACTTGACCGCGTATTCCAAGTCGTGTGCACCTTTTCGCTTCTTGCGCGAGTTTCCCGTCCGGCGCGCCGATCGTCGCTCTGCGCGCTCGCGCCGTTGTTGATTGTAGCTTTCCGCCCAGACAGAGATGCAGGCAACACTCAAATCACGGTTGAACTCTTGTATAGGGTTGATGAACGTGTCTGTGCGCTCGGGCAGGAGCACGCTCGCAGAACCCTCCACATGCAGCGTGAAGCCTTCAGGCACGACGAGCTTGGAATTTGACATCGTGTACACTGAACGTGTCAGAACGGCTCCGCTGCGAGTGGCGAAGCGAGTCCAAAGCAAGGCCAACAGAATGACGTGACTCGAAGAGAAACAAGACGGAAGTCTGAATTCAGATTCCGCCGGCCATGGAATGCAAAAAGTGCAGCGATGTATAGTAATACCGAGTAGAACAGAACCAAAAGACACAGCTAGAGTACAAGACTGAGAGACACAGACAAAGAGGTGCTGCGACTATTTGCCGCTCGACGAGAACTTGGTCACCGACTTGGTGCCTTCGGAAATCGCGTGCTTGGACAACTCGCCAGGCAGGATAAGCCGTACAGATGTTTGGATCTCGCGCGAGGAGATGGTAGACTTTTTGCTGTACGACGCAAGCTCTGAGATGGCATGTCAGTGAAGACGCCAGGTAAAACTTGTCGGTGCAACGCACTGGATGCTTCGGTCGCGATGCGCTCGAAGATGTCGTTGACAAAAGAGTTCAAGATGGCCATTGCCTTGTTCGAGATACCCGTGTCAGGGTGGACCTGCTTAAGGACTATGGCAGTACGTAAGTTTCAAGTTGTCGCTGAAGCTGGTAGAAAAGTGCGCACCCTTGTAAATGTAAGACGAGTACGTCTCCTTGCGCGACTTCTTGCGCTTCTTCTTCTCGCCGTCAGCAGCGGGCGCGGTCTTCTTGGAGGCCGTCTTCTTCGCTGCCTTGGGCTTCGCGTCAGTAGTCGACTTGGCTGGCGCCTTGCCGGCGGTGGACGCGGGCTTCTTGGAGGCAGTGGCAGTCGACTCGGGCTTGGGAGGCATGGCTAAAGCGGGCTGGTTGGTTGATAGAGGAAGGCGCAAAGAGAGGCAGCGGACGTGAGTAGTGGAGAGAGGCAAAGGGATGACGACCGATCGAGCAGCGGAATGTCGCGCCTTTTATTCCGATCCGGACCCGCTTTTTGCCGTTGTTTATTCTCTTACAAGCTCAGCCCTTCACGTGACATGCACCACCGCTGATTCCCGAATATTGTGTCCCGAAAATCTGCAACTTGTAAACTGCGTTCCTTCATGTCTCTTGCATAGGAAAGCTCTAATATAAAAATTGTACATTTATCCGATGAAGTCCACCGCATAGTGGCCCAGCATGCTCAAAGTTGTCGCCAATCCAGCATGTGCCTCCACCTGGAACTCCTCAAACGGATACGCTTCCCCGTCTACACTGAGAAATCCAGGTCCCAGTGGCTTGGCCCGATAGGCATGCACCTTGAAGTAATGCTGTGACTCAATCCAATACTGCTTGCCCGTCGGCGCAACCCCAATGGCCTTGACCACTTCGCCACGGTTGCTCTAGATGAAAAATTGGTGAGCCGAACTGAAATATGCAACGGGAGAACAAACCCTCTCCTGAATGACCAGGTCAATAAGTCCATCATTCGGATGCACGATGGGAAATTGGCACAAGTCGCTGCGGTATGCGTGAGCGGTCATATCTCGCAACACATTACAAAACGAACATGGACACGTAGGGGACCTTTCCAGCGCTGTAAAAAGTGAGTGGCTTGATAAGAGCAGTATTTATCAAGGCGCACTAGACGTAGAGCACGGGCTTCTCGAAGGTGATCCAGTTCTCGTCCGGGCCCTCCGCATACCGTAGAGGTGGCAACTCAGCCTCCTCATCGCCCTCCAGCAGATTGCTTCTCGAGGAACTGGCTATATGTTTTGACCTTAACGCACGGTGTGATTCGACCATCTTCTTCTTGTCGTCGCTGCTGACACAAATCGATAACTCGATGGGGCAGCTTTTGAACGAGACCACTAGCAGATCATGAGGTTTGGTCGCCTAAAAAAAAAACAGCGAAAATGGACATACGGCCACGCAAAAAGCCAAACATGAATCTAGCATTTCCCATCCAACGCAAGTTTTCCGTCCCTAGGAAATGATTGATCAAAACTATCAGGTTTGGAGGCAGACTAAAGCGCACCGAGATCACAGTCGGCCATGAGACCCATAGATTGGCTCATAAAGGTGTAGACCTTGCTATCTTTTTGTGTCATAGAGCAAAGATCGATGTCCATTGGTTGGCCTGTGTGCATGGAAGTCTTGAGCATGAAAACAGAGCCACCGCGAAGATAGTACCTTTGATTGCGTTCAAAGCGGCCATTCCGGGGTCTAATCCTTCCTGAACGCACGAGAAGCTCAAGCTCCAACAGTTGGACGGGGATGTTGATGGCGCACCTTGAGTCCAATGAGACTAACAGAAAACCCGTTCCCACTCCCAGTAGGGATGGGAGCCACCGGTATCTGGAGCGCCTTTCGCGCGTCAGGTCGGTTGGCCAACCCGTTGAGGATCTCGTGAATGAGTCCATCGCCGGACACGGTAAGAATGGCGTCATAGTCTAAGGCCATTTCGCGGACGAGTTCGCCTGCATGCCCTCCTCGTTCTGTGACTGCGCAAGAAGTGATATGTCAGACACGGCAGCCAGAAGTGAATGGCCACCATGTCTGGGTGGAAACATACCAGTTATGTCCACTTGAGCATGCGCTGCATCGAAGATAGGCTTCACACGCTTCGTCCATATAGTTTTGCCATGTCCCTACGACCAAAAACCGTCAGTGGCTGCGATATGTTTGAAATAGCGGAAAGATTGGCGAGATGGGTAATGTATATGTACCTGACCACCGACAGGGTTCACAAAAACACGGAATTTGCGCCGTGGCTGAACGTCTAAGACAAGAAATGAAGAGTGTGAGCTTGTAGACTAGATGAGGATGGATATGCGTGGCCGGGGGCCGGTACATGAACGCGCTAACGAATAATATGATTGGACAGACCTTTGTACGCAGCAGCCATTAGGCTTGTGGCCCAGGATTCCGCAGCAGCAGCATCGCCCGTGACGGTGCAATCCCAATGTGTCAGTACGCCGTTGGTCGTGCCCTTGCGTACCAGCGCGCTGACTCGAATGCCATTCGAGCTCGCATTTGCCTCGGCCCAGATGATGTGGCTCAACGGAATCTCAACCGGTTTGACTGAAAATACGCATGACGGTGGGTAAGCCGGTTGGATAACAAGGACGTTCAGTACCATGGTAAGCATAGTATGGCCTCACCTTGCCCAACGCGTACGGAGAACGTCGCGTTCGTATCGTCATATGCGAGAGTCGTAGCCTTGCCACCGGACTGAGCATTGAGCTCGGCTGCTGTCATCTCGAGAATGAGAGACAGAGGCTGAAGCGCGGATGGCCGTGGTCAGCCGCAGGCGGCTCGCGGCCGCTGTTTCCGATTCATCAGATACCCAGGTCTTCATTTATTTCCAATACCACTTCAGAAGTGTATGGTAGCATAGCGTTTCTGCACTCGTTTACCCTCTGATGCATTCACCTTCGGAGTCGACTTGTGTATAGTACAGTGTACACAGCTAGCAAGGAATTCTTGCTGGAGCATGTAAACTGAACTATGGGGCGCGTCACACCACCCACCATTACTAGCTACTGCATTCAATGTGCAACGTTACTCCTCGTTTTACAAACAATACACACTGCCTACAGCCGACCGTGGAAACCTTCTCGATCCCAGCTCCCTGCAGGCTGCCCCTCTCTGACCGAACCCAGGCGCTTCAGTGTAAGCCCCGCCACTCGCAAGAATAGTGTCCCGTCAAGATCTTCTGCACCTTCGAGCTCTGTCCCATTCCAATAGCCTTTAGGTTTGCCTCCGTATAGCATTGCGTATTGGGCCAGAGCACGCTGTGTTTTGACTAGATGCTCATCTGGGTGCGACACCGTGCTCTGTAGGAGCATGTGCCACTCATTCTGGTGAAGATTGTCCGGGTCCAGGCAAGCCCCGTCAGGCTTAGGGACCGAAACTGGTGACAGTGGCGAACTCGATGCGTGCTCAAAGAAACCCTTGATGTCAACGCGTGGGCGGCCGCGAGAAACCCAAGTCGCAAACGTCGAGAGTGCGAACCCGCGCAGGAAGAGACCCTGCTCGCGCTTGCTAAGCAGCGAAAGGATGGAAGGAACGAAGAGGGACGAGGTAACCGAGTGCATGAGGAAGAAGTCTGCGCTGAATGGTCGTGTCTTGGACCAACCTCCCACTCCGTACGTGAGCACCGCAAGCCAAGACAGTTCCTCCACGCGCGCTGCAAGAGAAGCTTCGGTCGAGATGTCGCAAGCCCATTTCTTGGCGTATGAATAGATGCGCTCGCCTTCATCCTGGTGACTAACTTTGTTGCCCTCGAATATGGTGCCGGGTGCGAAAGCTTTCTCGTTTGACATTCGAGCGAGAAGGGTGAACGAATGCACGCCGATGGGTGACTATTAAGTTTAAATCAATGAGTGACATAGCAGCGTGTTCAACAGACGGTGCTTACCACTTCAAAAGTCTTGAACATGTCCGGAGGGAGCAATGTGGCTGCGGTTGCGTGATGCACAGCGGTCCAGGCCAGGCCTTCGACCGCCATCCCAAGGACACCAAACTCGGGACCGTGACCAAAGTGAATCAGTGAGTGGACAAGGCTAGCGAAAAATCGATCGAGCATGCGAGGTGCTTTCTGCGCGTCGGTCTCGTCGGCCCAGTTGGCCTCGTCGCTGAAGACGTACTTGTTGAGGGCGGATGCCATGCCGTCGGCCAGGACACGCTCTGCAAAGAAATCGAGGTAGGCTTGGTAGTATCTATGGGGTAATGAGAGGGCTGCTGGACGTTTAGATACACGACACTGACTTGTCATTGCCGAGATGCGTCTTCCAGTTGTTCTCGTCGATCTTGCCTGGTGATGGGAACGCCTTCCGCTGGTAAGATGCATGCTCCTGGTACGCGGCCTCAATGAGAGAAGGCTTCGCGCCTAGTTTGTACGCCGCAAACAAATGGTGGGCAAGGTGGTTGTGAAATCCTTGGTTGTTGAAGTAGCAGTGGAAGTTGAGATGATTCTCCTTGAGCCACTTGGCCAAAGCGCGTGTCGACTCGTCAGACACGCCTGGACTGGCAGCTGGACTCAACGCTGAGGGCGGCTGTTGGACGTGTGTTGGGAAGAGGGCATCGAGTGTCTTGGCGTCTCGGAACTGGGACATTCTTAGCAAGGGTCGGTCAGGACTGAGGTCAGGTGCACTACCGCCGGGTCTCGTATTTATACTTCGCGTGGAGAAGACACAAACTGTGACGCTGCGAAATTGCTTACTCATGGTAGGCAATGCAACGTCGGAAAGGCTAGTGGCATATCAATAGTCTCGAAGGCTGTTGAAATCGTGTCGCAGAACGGAGCACAGGGCCAGAAAGTGAATGCATAGGCCGACTGTAAGCTGTTCAGTCCACAGAATGACTTCTACGGATGTAGTAGCCGCGTAAGTTTTGTTTGTTTCGATTCGCGAAGACCGCCCCGAAGTTGGTGGTGACGGATGAAAGATAACGTGCCGCAGTGCGGAGAACACCGCACACACCCACGGGTGGCCGAACGACTCACTCGGACACATCGGACTGAGATAAATGATTACGAAAGCATTCGTACGTGATTCAGCGGAGATGAAAGAGTCCGAATGAAGAACGAAGACGAGCAATGGAAAGTAGTAGATGACGCACGAAGCAGCGAGAGGACAACTCGGCAAAATGGCACCTGAAGGGGATGTGGGATGCGTGACTAGGGCTAGGGATGACATATGCTGCGATAATTACTCCAAGGATCAACAGCTAATGTTTTGTCGGCGGGACGAGGGACGGAGAGGGATGACACTGGGAAGGAGGTATGATGGTCTCGGAGAGCTGGCAACTCAATGAGACACCGGCGACATTGACACAACGAATGCATGCTTGCACCACCAACAAGAAGAGACGAGAGATGTGAGGCGCAAGACTCGGACGAAGACGCGGGACATGGGCACGACCAATTGAAACAGATGAGCGACAGCGATCAGATGACGGGCCTGAGATCTGTGAATGCAAGCAACTTGAAAGACAGTGGGGCCATGGGGCTAGGAAAGCAAAACGAGGCGACGGTGCGTGGAGGAGAGGCAAGCAGACGTGCAACGAACTCATTACGCGAAGGACTCCGATAGGGAGTTCATAGAGTGAGTGATGAGGGACCCAAGATAGGTACTTGAAGGGTGAAGGGAGGGGTGATAGTGGGTAGGCGGGTCATGCTGCGTTCACGATACGCTCAACTGAAGATGACATGGTCAGAAAACCAGGGTTTTTGGCTCAGTCAGTACTCACTGGCTACAAGATGTTTGGTATAGTTGCTCGAATAACGTTTCATGTTGGTAAGGTGCGAGCGCACTTGAGTAAAGAGCGCCGTGCGCTGCTCTCCCTGAGATACTTGAAGGGCGCGTTGAAGGACATAGTCTGTAAATGCAGCCAGTCAGCGACACCCGACTCTCTACTTTCAACTCTCGTTGACTCACTTGCAAACTGGTCCTTCATCATAGTCACGAGGGGCGTCAAACCGTCTGCGCGAGGCGTCATGATCTCGTCGATGAGGAGACGTTGATTCTCCTCGTCAGCAGTCAAGAGCGCCTTCTCGCAGACGTTCGACGCAAATTTGTGCTTCGCCATGTGCAGCATCTGTCCTCGCAACTTGGACACGATGAGCATGCGGTCCTCCGGCTTGCCCTTCTCGAGAACAAACTGGATGACGTAGTTCTGAAGATGAAGGGTCAGTGACGATCCCGAAGTACGATCCAAAAATATACGCACGCCGAACTGATCCTGCATAAGATTGTTGGTGTATTTGTGAAGCTCATCGAGAAGCGGGCGCGTCTGCTCCTCAGCCATGTGCTCGAAGCAGCGTTGAAGGACCCGACAGCCGAACGGATGGGTTGAAAGGTCATAAACGCTGCCGCGGAAGGCGTTGACGAAGCCGAGACGGTCAGGGCTGACACACTCGATGAGCTTCTGAATGACATGGTTGCCGTTCGCGTCGAGAACGCATTTGAGAACGTGGCTCTCGAGCTCCTTTACAATGATGGCCTGTTGCTCAGCCGTGATGTACTCTATGGCCTTCTGGACGACACGGCAGCCGTACATCTGCAGAGAGAGCTGCAGGATGTGACCTTCCATCGTCTTTGCTAGTGCCGTCTTCTGGACAGGAGAGCCGTGCTCAAACAATTTCTGGATGACCTGGTATTGGGCGTAAATCAGCCGATGTTTCTATAGGTGACGCAAAGAGAAGCACGAACATAGTTGCCGAAGACGTCTTGAATGAGTTGTAGCGCGCTCGAGGGGACGATCTCGTCGAAAACGACCTGTTTCTCCTCGGTCGTGGATGCCTCGAGCTTCTGCTGAATGAAGCGCGACCCATGCTGGTCGCCACTGAATTCGACGACGTAGCCAAAGATGTCCTAACGATGAATGTCAACAACATCTCCCGAACTGCTCGCAATGGTGAAAAAACTCACGCGAAGCTCCCACTTCCGGGTCTTGTTAGTGCGGAATTCGTCCAATAGTTGACTGCGCATTGCGGGAGGTCCTTCGTCGCGACGCAATCCGCGGTGTTGGGGATATGCCTGAGCATTTACGTTGTGCGCATGTTGTGGGTGTACGCCGTGAGGTGGCTGCGTTGGGTACGGCGCTGGCTGCATCACCATCTGCATTTGCTGCGAATAGTCCATTGCGCCGGGAAACATGTGTGGGAGAGGCGATGCCGGTGGCTGCATTATCATAGCTTGTTGGTGTGGCGGCAGGCGCTGCGCGTGTTGAAACTATGCAAAACACTGATCAGTTTCAAATCGATGCGCGCGCGTGTCAATTTCGTGACTGAGCTTACTTGCGCGCCGCCTGTTTTGTCCGCAACGGCCGGTGGTGGCGCAAGCGTAATCGGAGCGGGCATGGGCGAGTGCGGGCCTCGGTGATACACCATCGGTTGAGGCGACGGGTAATAGAACGGCGAAGGAGGTGGACGACCCTGCGCAGAGAAGTCAAAGTACATCGCGGAGGGACTGCGCTGGAGATCATGCGGGACCATCGGCTGAGGAGTTGGGTACAAGCTGGTCGAAGGCGGACTGTGAAGAGCAGGCGAGCCGTAAAGGGACGTGTCCGGCGTGCTGCGGTATGAGTCGTAGGTGCCGAAAGACGAGTAATCTTGTCCGGGCTGCCCATTGTAATAGTATTCCGCTGGAGGAATGAAACCGCCGTAGTTCGGGCGACCCCCTGGAACAATAGGGGCAGGGCCGCGGGTAGGAGGCACTGCTGATACCGGGATAGCAGGCACACCTGAAGGCGTGACGCCAGCCGAGTTGGCGAAGTCATCCTTGAGGGCGAGGTTGCGCAGACCGACGGTCAAGTCGTCGCTGGGGAAGAAACAGCCACTGGCGTCGCAGCCGAGCTTGCAGGCGACGGGCTGGCGTATGATGTAGCAAAGCTACCTGCTGCGACGGACGGGGACGAGCCAGCGGAGAACCTCTCCTTGTCAAATCGCTGTGAAGTGTGACAAAACAAGCAGTAGTCAGTGGATCGAACAGATACCCCGGAACATCACATGCGTTCGGTGATGAAATACGCGAGACACCACGTACAGCATTGCTCCGGGAGGAGTCATCTTCTCCAAGACCGGCCAAACGGGCGCCATTGAGGGTAGCCGCGTGAGCCGAGTGCGCGGAGCGATGGCGTAGGCTGAAGGAATTAGTGGGGGAATGAGAGCTCTGCGTGCGTGAGAGAACGAAAGGGTCAGGGACATCGGATTTGCGCGTGGGAGCTCCTCCTCGGCAAGCTCGTTCGAGGTTCTTTGGGACTTACAGCCTCTTTTTTCGCTTGGCCAGCGGCGACGTCGACAGGCCATTCTGGTCCTGAACTGGACTCGGCTGTCCACGCGCTGCGGTGAGGTCCCCAAGACGACCCAGTGATTGGGTGTTGGACGCTGGCGACCGAGCCTATTGACGCAGTGCGCCGGGAACCGTTGCCCCAAACCTTGAATGAAGGTAATGAGCAACGCGAATCTTACCCACAAGGTGCCGCATGTATCAATTTACGCACATCCCAGCTGCCGTTGATTGCACCGCTCAGACGAACGTCAGTGCCGAGGCCGTCGTATGGGGCGGTGAGCTTGTTGGTGTGCTGGCCGGGTTGTTGCGTCTGACAGTTCCGCACAAGAGCGAATCAGCACCCGCAGACGTGTAACAAGAGCGTAAGCCAACTTACCGCTCCTGGGGGCGGCGTGGGGGCCGCCGCAGCTGCGGACGCTGAGGGCGAGTGGCCGCGCGAGTGCGAGGAAGAGCCAGAGGGCTTGCGCGCTGAGTGACCAGCGACTTGCTGTGGGTTGGCCATTAGGTGTTGAGTGGTTGCGAGGGTAAGAGCAAACGATGTGACTGTTCAAGGCTAGTTTCAAGCGGTAAAGTACGGGGGGGGGGGCGGGGGGTGACCACAGCAGCAGCGCCGAGTAACACCTTTCGCGTCGCGGTGACTGTGTTGTGACGCGCGAAATGTGGTCGTGGGTCTCCGGAGTAGCGTGAGCGTTGCGAGCAAACAAATGCAGCACGCGCGGAACGCAGCCTTCGGGGTGGCAGAGGTGAAGAGGAGGAAGGAGAGTTGTGGTAGTTAACGAGCGTGAAGGGGTGACTTGAAAAATTCTAAGCCAACTCCAGAAAACCCTCCGCAGGTCTTCATCCGACTTCCACGCTCAGCGGTGCTTCTTTTCAATACAAACACACGTGAGAACTGCTTTTGACATGCATGCCTCGGGCTCATCATCATATAACGAATAATCCACAGGCTTTGTAAATTCGAAATATCCAACGTGCCATTACATGAGTGAGGGGGCGTGAGCGTGAACCGGGTCAGAATACGACAGCAGCAAGCAGGTGGCGATCCGCGATTAGGCGAGTCTGTGCGCGAGCAGACCAACGACAACAGGTTAGCGCCAAAGTCTAACTGCCGGCACGACCGGATGAGAAGAACCAGGATGCACGCTTGGCTGAACAGGCACCCGTCAAAAAAACTTTATCCCCGAATAATCGCAACAACGGTGCCACTCACAGGACGCGTTATCCTCCTGGATCCTGGCCAGTGGGCTGCCGGACGGCGCCCCACCAGAAAGGTATGATCCCTGTGCCGGGCCTGGCGCTGGGCCCGGCGCGCTGGTGGCCCCGCCGCCGCCACGCAGCGGCTTCGCGATACGGCCGAAGTTGAGTGAGGTTGAGTTCGCCGTCTTTTGCGCTATGGGTCGTGTCGTGTACCGTGTGTGAAATTGCCGGCGTGGGAGAAATGGGGCGTGTCCGTGAGCATAGGGCCAGACAGGCAACACAAGCAAGAGGCGGAGTGCAAAACAGGGATGGACAGGCACGGCATCAGTATCACGACAGCATGTCAAAGCGGCCCCAGTCAAGCGTAACGTACCCCGCGCTTGATCGAGCCGCTCGCGTACGGCCTGCAGCTGGGCCTCGAACTTCTGGTTCTGGACGGCCAATCTCCGATCCGCGTCCTGCAGTAACGCCTCAAGATTCTGGATACGCTCGTTTCGTGCAAGCAGCTTGCGTTCTGCAATTCCAGCCTCTTTCTTCAGCGCCGAGTTTTGATCCACAAGCTGCAAAAACAAAGGGTCAGCGCAAACGTTCTCACGCGGCAAACCTGGGCGCTCTTGCGCCATGCGCAGCTCGCCTAATGGCACCGGCGGCCGCGCATCGTACGAGGTTTGAACGCACCTGCTTCTGTACGAGCGTGAGCTGCTCGAGATTGCGCTCGAGGAAGGCCATCTTCTTCTGCTGCTGCTTGCTGTTGGAGTTGCGGATGACGTTGTTGTACTGCTCCTTCATCTCATCCAGCTGAATCTCCAGCTCCACGACCTGATAACCGCAGCGGCGTTCCCAATCAGCCATGGTGCGACAGATTCGGCAAGACGCTTGCTTTGCCGCACGTGCCAATAGGCTCGAAACGCGCACATGCGGGGGCACAGACAAGCGAAATGAGTTCAATAATCAAACGCGACGCACCTTCTCACAGCGGTTCTGAAGATCCCGCATCAAGGACTTCTTGACGCCATCGAACTCGACCAGCTGCACATTGATTTGCTTGCGGGTACGCTCCAAGTCCCGTGCGCTCTCGGCAAGGTTTTTGCCACCCTCGATGCCCGCACTGGTCACGGCAAACGCACGCTTCCACAAGCGAAATTAGCGCAGGGTTCAATGGAGTGTCGCAGCAAGAACGAATCTCGGATGTCTCACCTTGAGCTCCTCGTTGACGCCCTTGAGCGTATCCATGTTCGAGTTGAGGTTGCGGATTTCGTTCAGCTTGAGCTCCAGCTGCTGCTTGAGGTCGGACACCTCGTTGAGGTGCGCCTCCTTCTTCGCATTGTACTGCGCCTCGAGCTTAGACTGTGATTGCGGTCAATATCCGTCTGTTCGCATGTGCTAGCCGAAGCTCAAACAGCGTACCTTGAGGTCCGTCATTTGCTCCCCAATATCAACATTGCTCGTCTCCTCGTCATGAATGTTCTTCTCTGTTGGCCGCCGTTAGTGAACGCCGTTGCAGAAACATGGTGGTACGATTCATACCAAGCAACTCTTCATACTCGCTCTCAAGCGCGGAAAGCCGCCCCTCGAGCTCATCCCGACGACGGATGATGAGCGCGTTCTCCTCCTGACTCTGTCGTAATTTGTCGACTGTGTCACGTACCACCGCCTGGCCTTCGACAAGTGACCTGCGGATGATGTTGAGATCATCCGCCGCAAGAGCGGCTGGACCGGAGTCCGTGTCGATGGCATCGAGCTTGGCCAACGTCGCTCTCAAGTGCTCGTCCTTCTCGGAAAACGCGCCTTGCTGCTTGGCGCGTGAGCACATACTTGCAGTAGCACTAGTAACAGGGACAAACGCACCGTGTCGAGCTTGGCCATCATGAGCGCCATCTTCTCGGCCTTCTTCTTCTCCTTGTCCTCGGCGTTGGCATCCTTCTGGGCGACCTTGACCTCCTCGAGGTTCTTCCTCAGCTCCTCAAGCTCGTTCGCGAGGTCGCTATTATGCTCCTTAAGCACGTCCTGTGCGATGAGGCCCTCTTTGTTCTCATAACCCAGCCTCTCGACCTGCAGCCGCAGCTCGCTAAGCTGCGTCGACAACGCCTTGTTCTCCTTGGATGACAACGCATCCTGCTCCTTGATGAACGTAAGCTCCTCCTTGATCTCCTTAATGAGCTTCTCGGTAGCCTGAAGCGCCGCCTCCTTCTCTGCAACCTGGTCGCTCAGCTCGTTCTCGCGCTTCAAGAACTCCTCGCGCTCGTCCTTCTCGAGCCCAATCACCGTCGGCGTCTGCGGCCGGCTGTCGAGATCGTTCCGTAGCCCCTCGATCGCCGGGTTCAGCGGCGTCGCCGCGCGCGTCGACGACGTGCTTGGAGAGGCGGTGACGCCCGGCGGCGGGCCTTTCTTTGCTGCCCCCGACGACGATAGTACGGGCGCGCCAGCCTTCTCCGCCGTCGCCCAGTCCGCCTGCTGGACGTGCCCGCCGGCGCGCCAGATGGCGACCTCGGCCTCGAGCAGCGCGATGTACTTTTCGTACGTGCCCGCGTTCGCCTGCGCCTTCTTGAGCATGGCCTTGAGCTCTGCAGGCGACAGCTCGGCGTTGACGCGTGCCGTGTTCTTGATCGACTTGGCGCGCATACCGAAGCGCAGCGTCCCGAGCGTCTCGGCTTCGTTGAAGCCGCAGGGCGAGCAATTGATGATGAGCGTTGTGCGCGAGTTACCGCCGAGCGACTCTTGCAAGATACGGGTGAGCTTGGAGTCGCGGTATGGTACGTGGGTCGACTGCACATCGCTGTAAGACGACCGACGATTGCATTAGGTACGACACTTGCCTTTCCGTCCGTCAACGCATTGATGACCATGCCGAGAGCAGACAACGACTTGTTGATCTTCTTGGCCTCCTCGAGCGTTTGGCCAGAAGCACCGGTCTTGCCGACTTTCTCTGAACCAGCCAGATCGACGAGGTAAAGATTACCGGCCTTAGCAGCGCCAGTCTCGACATTGCGCTGTTGGATGGTAATCAAGAAGATGGAGTGCGAACGCGAGCTCTCCGCGTTCATGTCTGGGCGAGCGGGATTAGTCGTCCCAGCGACACGATGAGCGCACAAAAACAACACTAACTGGTTGCGGTCACTTTACGCGAGTTGCCACCCTGGCGCATGATTTCGTACACCTCGGGCGCATTGGAGACGTAGTAGTCGGACAGACCCTTGATATACACACCCTTGCTCTTCTCCTCGTGAATGGGCAGGTTGTCATTTTGCGCTGCAGAGGAAAAACGACGTGTGAGTGGCGTGTGAAGAGTGCGTGCACGCCAGCAGGCGGTGGCCGTGACGCACGAGCAAGAAGGTCACGGATGCGCTCAAGGTAGATTTCCATATACGAGACCTTGACCATGTATTCTAGGGAAGCGTCGCTCTCGAGAATGGACGCGAATATCTGTTCTGTGATGCGAGGGATGATACCCTTGAGGTCGGGCGAGTCGATATCGGCACCCTAGACGAGACGGACGAGTTTTGGTCAGCTTCAGCACTGAGGGCGTGCGGCGGTGATCTCGAGCATCGGACGACGAACCATCATCGTGAATGTCTTTCCGGACCCGGTCTGGCCGTAGGCAAATACGGTGCCGTTGTAGCCATCGAGGACATCTGGAAATGGCGGATGAGGCGTGGTTCGGATTACGCGCGGTTGAACTCACCCTTGACAATGCTGGCGACGCAAGGCACTATGAGCAGATCGGACGCATAAATACGAGCATAAACGCGTACTCTTTGACACCGTATTCGAAGATCGCCTCCTGCGGTGTGCCCATGGGAAACACACGGTCGAACGTGAAGCCATCCTTCTCGGGCCCAACAGTGAGCTGATTGTTCTTGAGGTTGACTGTCTTCTGGTTCTCGGCAAACGCGACCACGATCTCGCCGCCCTCGCGCTGCTCCAGCGAGTTCGGCGGTCGGAATCTGTGCGCAGTGGGGATGCGATGAGCGGCCACGCACCCCAGTACCTGCATAACACGCACCGACAGACGACCTTGATATTGGTCGCGGCAGCCATCGTAACCGGGAAGTGGTTTTACGACGACTATGCGCGGGGCGCGGCGGGTATACGAATGCCTGAGCGATTGAGAGGAAGAGAGAGAGAGAAAGAGAGAGAACTCCGGTTGCCATCGCAGCTCCGTGCTCAAACTTGGCCGCTGCCACAACCCGAATTCCAATGGCGCACGTCGTTCAGTCGCTCGACGCACCGTCCGGCTACAAGGACTCGCAGCACAGACTCGACCGCCAACGCCAGCTCGACGCGCTTTCCAAATCCACTACATTATATGTATGTATTACTCTTTTGCGCCTCGTGTCTACTCGCTCCAGTTGCTCACGCCGCCTGGCCAGGTCGGCAACCTGAGCTTCTACACGACCGAGGAGCAGATTTACGAGCTCTTCTCGCGCTGCGCCAGCCCCGAGGAAGGCGGTGGTATCAAGCGTATCATCATGGGACTCGACCGCAACACAAAGTGCGCCGCCCCGCGTCTCCGCCAAAACTCTCTGGGTGAACAATAAATCTAATAGCAATTACGCAGGACGCCGTGCGGGTTCTGCTTTGTCGAATACTATACGAATACCGAGGCGCTCGCGTGCATGCGCTACGTCTCTGGCACAAAACTCGACGAGCGCATTGTCCGCTGTGACCTCGACCTTGGGTACGCCGACGGCCGCCAATTCGGTCGCGGCAAGTCCGGTGGCCAAGTCCGTGACGAGCACCGTCAGGACTACGATGCTGGTCGCGGAGGTTGGGGCGCACAGGTTCAGGCTGAGAAGCGGCGCGAGCGCGAAGAGCTGTATGCAGACGTTGGACCCGGCGCACCAGCCGGTGGAGGCGGCGAGTGGAAGGCAGGTGCGTACATCGATTCTGCTATATATCGCATTGTTTGCATTACTAACTATCCCAAGCCGACGCTGCGGCAAACCCGTCTCCTGCCAAACGCGCGCGCTCCCCCGGCGACGACGACGAAGACGACAGGGATCGTACAGTAAGCTTTATTTCCATAATAATTAAATTCTATTGGCTCACTTATTCTCCCAGCGACGCCGAGGCGACGACGACTAGAACACCTAACATTCTTGTCCTGTATAATTTGTGTAGCATATCTATATCTTGGAACCTTTCAAGCCCAAATATTTTGACTGGTGTTCTACTGCGCGTTTTCTTGTGGCTCTCGCACAATTTGATCACACAAGCGCACAGTCCGCACACATTGAATCCTAATGCGGCATCTGACATACTCGATCGAGTAACCTCTGAACAATTCTCGCGAAATTGTACGAAGGGCTCGTTTGACTGCCTCGCAGTCTAATTCAATCTGTTCGAGCTTGCCTTACAGGCACTGGTCAATAACTGTAGCATCGATCTAATAGGTGGGGGGGCATTCCCAGTAAAACAACATTCCAGAATCCAAACGAATCAAATAATGAGCATATGCAAGCAAGGCATGTGAATGGCTGGCTGCTCAATCCCGTGGCTTGATCGAGTCGATGCGCAGCTTTTGAATGACCGCCCTCAGAGCGCCGAGAACTGGGAATCCCGCCAGTAGCACTGCGAACGTCCACTTGAGCTGCACAGCAGTCAGCACATACAGTTCCAATCAGCATTGAACACGGCAAACACACCGTCAACTCCGGGCCCGCATGGTGCTTGCCACAGAGGAACGCCGCATACATGGCCTCGAGCACATGCGCCGCCGCAACGGCATACCACGCGAGCTGGAATGTGAAGACGCCGCCGGGGAGGGCGTTGGCAATATTCAAGAGGAACTCCGTGAATGGCTCGGGACGGTAGTGCGCGAGCGCAGCGGACGAGACGATGCCGAAGGCAGTGAGCCCACGCGGGGGGAAGCGAAACGTCTTGATCTGCGGCGCCTTGCTCTATGCGCGGTATCAGCGCTGCCGGTGTGCTAGGAGACGTGTGTACGGCACACCATGTCAAGTCCTTCCTCGGCCTCGTACTTCATCTGAGTCAGTCGCGGTCGTACCTGTTGTCCAGAATGTCAGCAGAGCTGGAGTAAATCTAGCGCAAGATACTGACCTCGTCGTACCCGAGAAGCGGTGGGTCAAAGCTGACGCGCACGCTGCCTGTCGACTTGTCGGCGAGAGTATAGGTGAGCGTCATGCCCTACAATTGCTATCGTGTGAGCATCGTTGTCTACAGACCCATCGCAAAGACGCACGCCGCCATCAATCGACTCCATTTTGGCAAATTTGGCCCCCTTGACCTTGCCAAAGTAGGCCACATACCCGACGAGCGTGTCTACACAGAACAGTTGGAATCATGCGCACGCCGTCGCGAGTACACGAGCTCACCTTGGTGATTGGACATGTATGAGCATAGGAAAGCCGACTTAACCTTAATGTCGTCCGACATTGCGAGGAAGTTGGAGGGCGAGGATGCGCGGTGTGGGATCGAAGGGAGAGCCCTGTGCTCGCGGCCAAGCGCCGACCGTCCGCGGAATTTACGACGCCGCGGGTTCTCGAGGCATCCGAGAGACCATAACAACATTACTCCACAAGTATTATCACCTGTATCACAGTTTGTTTGGGATTCTATTGAAGCGTTCTAGTATTTTCAGGTTTCTCCAATGCTCCCGCGTCGGAGTCGAGAAGCGTGCCTCGGTGGTCTTTCTCATGGAGCGCGCGCTGACAGGGGCCTCGGTGCTTCTCGTCAGCTGGTACGGTGTACTGTGGGGCATCTCACTCGTTGGATGGCGAGAGTCGTGCGTTTGCATTCTCCGTACCTGGCATTCCTCGTAGTGCTGACATATATCGACTCTGCTCACTCAGCCGTCGACGCTACCGTGTGCGGCCACGCTCGCCGCTCTCATCGAGCCCTGCGACGGCAGTCCCAGGTGTCTCGATACTGCGCCCACTCAAGGGACTTGATCACAATCTGTACGAGAACCTGGAGTCGACTTTCACGCAGGATTATCCAAACTTTGAGATCCTCATGTCTGTGGCCGACTCAAACGACCAGGCCATCTCTGTCGCGCGCGACCTCATTACCAAGTACCCTGGAGTGCGCGCACAGATTATCATTGGTACTTGTCTTTTCTCCTCCGGACTGGTGTGCGGTCAGCATGCTGACTGTAACGCATATGTCATGACAGGCGAAGAGGCCGTCGGCGTGAACCCAAAGGTCAGCAATCTCGTGCCGTCGTACCGCGAGGCATCGCACGACATTGTCTGGGTACTCGACTCGAACATCTCTGTCGCGCCGGGTACGCTCGGCCGCGCGGTCGACTCGCTCGAAAACGCGAACGCCGCCCCAGGCGCGAAGCGCATCAGCCTCGTGCACCACGTCCCCATCGCCACGGCGGCGGGACGGGAACTCGGCTCGCGCGTCGAGGAGGCGTTTATCAACACGAACCACGCGCGAATGTACATTGCGATCAACACGCTCGCCATAGACTCGTGCGTCAACGGCAAGTCCAACCTGTACCGCCGCTCCGACCTCAACCAGGTCGTCGGCGGTTCCAAGACACGCGTTCCGTCGGATGACCCCCAGCCGCGTGGGATGGCAGCGTTTGGCAAGTACCTGGCCGAGGACAACATGATTGGGCTCGCGCTGTGGCACCAGCTGGGCACGCGCCACGAACTCTCGTGCGACGTTGCCTACAACGTTATCGGCAACATGACTCTCTCGGTATACTGGCGGCGGCGTGTACGTTGGATTCGTGTTCGTAAGCATATGGTCACCGCTGCAACTCTGCTCGAGCCTATGACCGAGTCGCTCGTTGTGGGTTCGCTCGTCGCGGCCTCGCTGTATCGACTTTTCAGCATTCCTACATGGCTGTTTCTCCCACTCCATCTCTCTGTATGGCTCGCCGTCGACTTGGACGTGTACAGCACCCTTGCTGCGCAGCCGCTGGCACCCGGTCAACGACTTTCTTTTGTGTTCGCATGGTTCATGCGCGAGCTCCTCGCTTTACCCATCTGGGCTCACGCCGTCGTGGGGAGCCGACTAGACTGGCGCGGACGCAAGTATGTAATCATCCAAAATGGCGAGGTTCGGCCAGCAGACCCAGCCTCATCGCCAAGCTGGTACACTGTCTTCAAAAACTGAAGTAATCGCTACCAACTCGATGCTCAAGGATAATGTGTATTGCTTGTACCCTAGATGTGCAACTGCAAAGTGTGGAAGTCCACGGTATTTATGAATCATCGTCTTCGTCCATCACCTGTTGGTCAACTTCGAGTTCTGGGTCTTCCTTTGGCTGTGCTTTTGCCTTCTTTTTCCTTGGGACTACCTCGGACCTGGCACTTGACCTACTGGCACCAAGAATAGTCTCGTGGTCTGCGGACACCAACGTATCAGCTGTCGAAGGCCTGTTCACTCTTTGATCACTTACTTTCGCCGATCGCAAGCTCGTGCGCGACGCTCCTGCTTCCACTCGTAATGAACTTGGCTGAGATGCCCTTTGCGACGACCGGTTTCGCAAGCATCGCTTTCAGCTCCGCTCTGAGAGCCTGCGTCTCGCGATGTTTGCTCTTCTTGCTTCGCTTCCCTCGCGCGCCTTCGTCTTCCGAGGAATCTGACTCGCTCAGGAGGTCCGAGTCAACGTCCACGCCGAGGGCCTCGGCCGCCTCGAGCGTCCACTTGCGCTCGTGGTTCGCCTTCTTGACCGCGTGCTGCGCGCTGTCGATACGCCGCGCTACAGTGATACGCGCTTTGAGCTTATCCAGGACGTCGTGGTCTACGGGGAGCTCGGGGATCTCGTCCTCGGCTGGAGAATACAAGGTCAGGTGGAGACAACTTGGCGCGTGGGGACGAGTGCCTACTGCGAGAAAGCGAGCCCATCAGGAGGCGCAGACTGCGTCGCTCCTCGGGCGAGCAGATCATGAGCGCAAATCCATCCGCTCGTGCACGGGCTGTACGACCGTTTCGGTGTACGTATGCGTCGGCGCTGCGAGGGAGTTGGTAGTGAATGACATGGTCTACTGATGGTACATCTAGACCACGTGCAGCAACGTCTGTGGCAAGCAGAACGCAGTGAGAATTGGCTTTGAATCTGACGACGCAGTGGTAAGCCTCGCGCAAAAGTCTAGTACATATGAATCAACGTGCCGGTCGAGTGTCTTGAGGCGTTGCTTTTGTTGCAATTCCGAATGCAGGACGAACGACTTGAGCTGGAGCAGTTCCATTAGTGGTGCTAGCCGTCGAATTCCATCGATAGCAGACAAAAACACAACCGTTCGACCAGGGTATCGCAACAAGAAGTAGTACAGGTATGCATCCTGTGTCAAGACGATGAGCCAAGTCAAGTCACTTGCAGTCAGCCACCAGATACCTTGTCGGGTCCCAAGCATTCGATCTTGCTCTCCTGCAGGGTCGCCACGACCCCTCCTTCTGGGCTGAGGTCAATGACCTCCGGTTCGGGGTCGCGGAAGTCAAGGCGCATTAGAAGGTCATCTGCAACGCTGTTACTTATGAAATGAAAAGGCGGTAGCGTTCTGACAAACCTAGGGTTGACGTGGATTTGGCCTTCCCAAAGTGATTCTTGCGCCTTTTAAAATTGTGTTGAAGATCCTTGCTGAGTGTTGCAGAAAACACGAAGGTTTGAAGATCATCATTTTTTGTCCTGTAGGAATTTTGCGTGCCTAGCACCGCATGGTCCTCTTCATCTGGCCTGGCCAAGAGAGTTCAGTTACGCTTAAAAGGCTGGGGCAAGCGCGTACATGTCCACCCGCACTGTCAATCGCAGGATGTTGTCGAGTTCGGCGAAATGTCCTGCCTGAATCATACGATCCGCTTCGTCCACTACAAGGAACCGAAGTCGCTTTACTTGAGCGGCAAGAGCGTCATCCTACAGCCCAAGTCAGCCTTTGATCGACAAATGAAGCCAGATGAGGCGCACCTGCCCTAAAATGTCCCACAAACGACCAGGAGTGGCAACGAGAACGTCAACACCACGTTCCAAGACACGTTTTTGCTTTTGAGCAGACATGCCACCAACGACTGCAGCCACGCTGACAGCAGGAGGTTTGTTCCCTGCTTCGGGGCGCTTGAGCGCATCATCTTCCTCCTCTTTTTTGATGGGATCGGCTAGGCAGGCTTTGAGATGATTGCAGACTTGCAGCGCGAGTTCTCGGGTGGGTGCAAGGATGAGTGCGCGAATCGAGCGGCGACCTTTGACTTTTGCGGCACGCGGGGTTGTGAGCAGATGGTGAAGAATTGGTAGCCCGTATGCCAATGTTTTGCCGGAGCCCTACAAGTGGATTCGATCAAAGAGGGTAGATACGAGTAGGTCCCTTGGCCATACCGTCTCAGCCACACCAATAACATCTCGCCCTGCCAAGGCAGGAGGAAGGGCTGAAGATTGAATGGCGGTCGGTTCTTTGAAGGATTGTGAGTAAAGTGTAGCTGCAAGTTGAGGGTGCAGGTTCAAGCTCGACCATGCAGGCAGTAGTGTCGCTGTTGGAGCAGGTAATCAGCACACAAGAAGGACGAATACAGATGCGCACGCACCATCGAACGTCGTTACGAACGGCTCTGGAAGCGCTGCAGGCTGATCCCTCTCATCATCTGTGGATTCTTTGGCTGGTTTTCGGCCTGATTGCCGAGGCTGACTGCTCTCTGCGACCTGCGCGCGCAGTGTCAAAAAGTTTCTCGCACACGAATTTGAATATGAACTGACTTGAAACTTGGCCACTTTGAAGTCCCCATCGCCCTCGTAGATGACATCGACGCCTTCTACCTCCTCCAACTCAAGGACATCGCCATATTCGTCCAGACCGGCTTCAGATGGTCGTGCAACTGAGCGCCATGCTAGCTCGTGTAAAGTTGCGCGTTTTGTCCGCTTCGCCGCGGGAAATCGGTGGCCCCGCGCCTTGCGCTTGAGGGAGCGCGACGGGAGCTTTGATTCTACGGATACGATCTCGGACTCCATTTGGCAGATTCGAAAGGAGGAGGCGCGCGGAGAAACTCCGCCCTGAGCAGCTTTGACTCTATCGCCGTAGCCCCGCCGGGATTCGACGTTTCTATGTCACACCGTGACTTCCTTGTTGAGTTACCAACATCCGGGGATTGGGACCGATCACGGGGTGGCCAAACCGGTTTGCCACCACGCGAATGCAGAAAAAGGACGCAACCTCCGGCAAATGACGCTGCGTCCTGCTCTTCTCCTCGTTCCCCATGTCTATCGACGGATTCTTGATCGCGCTACCTAACCTCCGTCCCAAGGAGGCTACGACGGCCTTGCGTGAGCTCGTGCGACCTCTGAGCGGCGATGTCAACGCGCTCGCCGCCTTAGCGTCCAAAGTGGATGCGGCCAAGTCACAGAGCAAGCTCACGGTGTACCAGTACTCCTTGATCATTACTGTCACACAGAGCCTGCCATGGAGTCTTCAAGTCCTCAAGTCGGGCTCTGAGCCACTCGCCGTCGGCGCGGCGATCGACATCCTCGCCGGTGCACTTCTGCGCACTACAGAAGCGACTCTCGTGACCATCGGTGGGATCGCTGGTCTCGTCACGCTCATTGATGAGCAGCTGCCACTGGCGGCGGTCAAGCGACTGTTCAAGTCTCTGTCTGCAAAACGGAACTCATCGCCTGCCGTTCATGCACTCGTTGACCAACTACTCAGCGCCGCGTTCCTATTCCTCGATGAGGGCTCCTCCAAGCCGCTGGAGCGCCTCGCTCCGGCTATGGCGGGTACACTTGTACTCGCGTCATCTCCAGCAGTGCTTAAGCAGACTCTGCCACGGCTAGCACGACTTATGAGTCTGCACCAATGGACGAAGCTCGTCGAGCGGTACCCGACGGTAATCTCAGAGCTCGTTATGATACAGGTTGAAGTTTGGCCTGCCCAAAATGACTGGTACGAAAGGGGTGTTCTCGAGCGCCCTTCGTGGCTCACACCGACTCTGTCGTTGTTGCTCAAGGCGGACTCGCCACCATCGTTCGGTATCGATTTCTTCGCCCATTTCGTCCGCGCGTACGCGCAATTCGTCAAGAAAAAGTTCCCAACCGATGTGACTCTCGACATCTTGAGCCGCATCAATGGTCGTGTCGGTGCGCTCGACCAGTACGTGGAGTACTATCTCGACTCGATCGACGACTGCGGAACCCGAACGACCGCCGCGCTCGACCTTCTGGAACAATTTGTGACTATTCGTCTTCGCGAAGGAAGCTATCATCAGCATCCTCGGCTGATGTGGGTTCTCGTCGATCTGTTCGCGAAACGACCAGAGCTGTGGGAGCAGTCTCTACAGCATCCAGTTCCGCGCGCAGATCCATTGCTCAAGGCGATTTGTGAGACAATTGAGAACATGGACGCCACGACCGTGAATGCCCAAAATATTCAAGTTTGGTTCAAACTTGATCGCCAGCCGCGTGGTGCACGGTTCCCTCTCATGCACATCGCATTCTCCGTCGCTGGTCTCCCACTCACAGTGGCGCCGTCGGATGGGGATGCGTCCAGATTCCCGGTCTTCCCAATCCCTCTTCTCTCCATTCTGAGCCCAGGTCACGCCCGCGGACTCGTTCAGATTGGATCAGATGCTCGAGGAACCAGCTGGTACCTACAGTATTCACACTTTGCCAATAATTCCCAAGCCGGTGCTGCTCTATCCGCGGCCTTTCCTATCGTCAGCCGCTTGGAGGCAGCCCGTCAGCCGGATGCCTACATGGCATTGATGCGCGCAGCCTGGATAGGTGCGCAACGTGGTCCAGCGGGCGATGCGGCCACTACGAAAAGGAGCGCCGACGGGACGGATGGAATTGCTGATGTCGACCGTGACATTGGCGATTACCTAAAGCTCTCGTTCCGCTCACCCGATGCGCAGACCCGACAGAACTACGCGACTATGGCATTGACACTCTGCCTTCTCGCACAAAGTCCGCGCAGGTTTTCAGAAACAACTGCGACTACGTTGGAACGATTTGCAAAAGATCCGCAAACCGGGAATTCGCTGCTTCAGTGGATCACGCATCACTGCGATAGCGTCAACGTCTTTCTAGCGGGACCCGCGGGCGTATACCTCAACAAGGCCAATGCAGCGCGCTCTGGTATCACTCCTGCATTGATGCGCCAGTGGGTTGCGTCGTCTACCGCAGTCGTGAACGCGCTCCTCAAGACGGTCAAAGTGATGCTGTTTTCCCCCGAGTGCAATGCTAGCTGGCATTATGCGCAAAGTGTGACGGCGCATATCAGAGCACTTTTTAAAAAGTAAGCGTCTGGGGACGCGCTGGCAGTCCTATCACTGGTTGACGTCTGCTCCTTTGCAGACGCGTCGAAACGCTGCCTCGTCTTGTCGGGACAGTTTTTGCCACCGCTGACGAAGCAATTGATGTTCTCCTTCGCCCATTGGGCGACCTCATCATCGCATGGGACAAGATGAAGGTTATCGACCATCAGGATGAGCTTGGGTTCGGTTGGCGCGATTGCGTTCCCCTTCAGCTGGGAAGTATTTCGACAAATGAATCCATTGCGCCGAAGATTCTTGACTTTCTCATCAGTCTCGGGGAACAAAGGGAAGAGCTGTGGCGGGCTGCCCGAGATAAGCTGCATCCTCCCACGTACGACGGCGCACCTCCATCATGGGCGGAGGCATCGGATACGGCGACGATCCTCCCCTTCAACTTGACCGTGCCGCAGCGCGGCAAGGATTGGTGTTGCGACATGCCCGCTCCGCCCCGCCTGACCAGTTATTGCGAAGACATCTTGTTCTGCGACTTGTCTGCAGACGGCGCGCTCGGTGCGGCCATCTCAACCACAGACCGCCATCACTTTCACCACTCGATGTTCCAGTCTGTGCTATCTCTCTACCTCTATTGGTCGAGGTTCAGCGAGCTCGAGGCGAAGATCGTGAAGCTGATGGATCATTACTCACGGTCTGGGACACAGAACTATAGTGTTCTTGTGATTCAGTCGGCCGCCGTTCAAAATCTGTTATGGCAGCTTCCTGAGCTATGCAGACGCGCCGAGTCTTGGCTGCCTTCAGGACCATCGAACTTCGTCAAATCGACTGCCGCAGTGGAGGAGGACGCGGTACCGGCTCTCGTCTTCAATCCGATGGCGCTATTACCAGCACACCCGTTCCGTGTCCAGTCTGAGACGCCAAAGCTACTGGAAGCCCGGAATCCGCAAGCAGATCCATCCGATGCCATTAGTGCAGCATTCAGTCCGTTCCTCGCGAATGCTAATGCGGACACGATGTGCTTGACCAAAGGCTCAGCGCGTCGTCTCGCGGTCGGTTTACGTCCTTCCTGGTCGCTGTCTGCTGACTGACAACACCACGCTTAGGCATTTACAATCGCTTGGCTTACGACGGAAGCTAAGCTTCCAGAGCGCGTGCCCGATGACGATCTCGATCTCGTCAGTGTGGCAACATTCCAAGGGCGCATTGATAAGCAGTTCTCCGATAATATAGAGGTGAGAGCTGCCAACGCAATTCACACCATGTTGCGCAGCTCCATCTCTGCTTTGTCTGATGACGAAGTCTTCGGCATCGTCAAGTATCTTCTCGAGCAGGCCGAGTCACCGACCGCACAACGCTATGCCTTCATGCTACTACGTCTCGTCCGGAAGCAGCGGCCAGCTCTCGTCCATGCGCAGGCAATGACGCTGCTGTCCAACTCAACGCTGAGCAACTGGCACCGGCACGTTGCATGCCCAGCCATATTCGCTCATTTCAAGCCAATAGCTGCGGTCAAAAGTATTCAAGCTTTAGTCGACTTCGTCCGTGTGCGGATGGATGAGGAGCGGGAACGACTGAAAGCAGTGGCGGCTCGAGAGAAAGAGCAGAAGGCCCAAGCCGAAGCACGAAAGGCAGCCATCGCAGATGGCGATAGCGAAACGGAGATGAAGGATACCGAAGCTGATGACGATGAAGACGACAACATGGAGGAAGACGAAGAGGAGAAGCCTTTCATCAAAATCACGACCGCAAAGCTTGTCGTCAATGCTATCGGCGAAGCTATCAGCTGCGGCATCCTACACGTCGACAACATCTCGCTTATGGGCAAAGTGCACAAGTCGGTTAACCACCAGAGTGTTGGGCTTGGCATCGCTAAAGAGCTTGTGACTTTGGCGACATATGGTCAGACGCTGCAACCGACGCGCGATTCCCCTGCGTTCAACGCTCTTCTTCCGTTCGTCGAAGTCGCGACCCGTCTCAGCGAAGGCACAGCCGTACGCAATGCCGACTGGGACAAATTGGAATTGGATTCGAATGCGGTTTTCCCGACCGTTGATACAGAGCACCCGATTGCAACGTTGCTGTTGCACGTAGCCATTCAGTCCTCATCCAAGGCTTTTGCCGAGAAGTATGCCGCAGAGGTAAGATTTCCCCTCTGTTCAGATACCACTGATAAACACTATCCTGTAGATTATCGTGCCTACACTGCTGGGGCAGGTTCGAAACCGCACCAGATGGCTTCAAGCTGCTGTCAAGCGCGAGGGAGGATCGTTCTTCATTGAGGCGACTTATGACACCGAATTCAATGCTGCCAGCTTGCACACGACATTCCGGGACTTCCTTCCTCACCCTCCTCTTGCGTCTTCAGAGTCAGATCCGTCCAGTGTGCTCGATCTAGTTCAGCGTCGAGCCACACTCGTACTCAGGCGCAAGCCGTATGAAGAGCTCGTCAAGCTACTTCGCCAGAATCATCCTGCGGACTGGCAAAAGTCGGCGTACGGCAAGACCTTGGTGTCTCTCGTCAGCGCCGCAACATCTGAAGACTCTAGTTGGATCTACGGCAGCGTCACAGGACTGGTTCAGGCACTGCTGTCAGACAAATCTTCCGAGAGCGTACACGAGCAGGCACGTGCATCTTTGGTTCGCATTGGCGATGCATTCCTCGAGAGTTCCAGCATGGCCATTGCCTCAGCTCCGCCGCCAACTCGGCCGGCCCAACCTTTCGCGCTCTTTGCCAACCTCATCAATCATGGTAGTATTGCATCCGCGGGCTCAGGAGACAATGGGACGTACTCCACCTTAGTACGACCAATTCTTCAGCACTTCTTAGAGACGGCGACACGCAAAGCCACTGAGCTAACGGCCTCGATTTGGAATGCGGACGTACTGTACAAGACGGTCATCACACAGCTTCAGGTAAGATTTTGGCCCATTGCAGCCCTTAAAGCTGAAACTGTCGTCTTCCCAAGCTCTTGTTGCTCCCCCACCCTGCCTATGCACCATTCAGCCAAAACCCAAACAAGCACAAGAATTGGGTGAATGATCTTCTCGCCATTGTCCAGCCACTGCAAACTTCCACGTTCGACCGCCGCTATTTCGAGCTCGCCGTCAGCTTCATGAACTCGACCGGCAACCGACTATGGCCCAGCGACGCCATGGCGGTCATCGAAGATTTATTGCAGACAGCGAGCACCGGTTCAGTCGCGATGATGCGGTATCCGGCCATCGAGCTGGCCGTACAGCTGGCCAAGTCGTACAAGGCGAGGATCAATGCTAGCGACGCAAAGGACAGACTGGCCGCTGCGACCAAGAATCTGCAGAACTCGGAAGATGCGATTATTCAGGTGATCGCTTTCAACCTGTAGAGTAATCTCTCGCTGTACAAGTTCAAGTAGACTCTATGAGCATCTTATTGCTTGTGATTCAATTGCGTCACTGCGTGTAATGGGTTTGCCGTCTTCTCGTACACGCTGCAGGTAACATGTGTCAAGTGAAACTACAAAAAGGTCTGCGCATAAATGTCAATGTCAATTTGAAACGCCCTCAGCAGCCTTAAGTCAGGAGCGGGGATACCCTGGGGAAGACGAGAATGATTCGCGACACAAGATTAGCCGGTCACACGTCTTTGCCAATGATCATCATGTCCTAAAACTTTGCAGCACGATACAGAGGTCGGACTGTACGCGGTGCGCGTCGGTGTGCCCTCGGGCGCGCGGCTGGTCAAAGCCCCACGCACCACGACGTACCACGACATCCACCGTCGCCTGCTGAAGCGCAACGGCGTCCAGGTCCCTAGGAGTTCGCGTGTGGTGCGCACCGTTCCTTCGCCTTGCAGACGCTACGTATGTACTGACGCAGTGTATTGGCGCCAGTTCTTCTACTGCAACTAACTCCCAGCCGGGCGAGTCCGCGGTCGCCGTCTGCGGGTTACCCGCGGGCGTTGGTGAGTTACCTCGGGCGAGCCGCGCAAGGGCTGCAGCTGCGAGACGCGGGGACTGCAATCATCCTACACATTTCGCCTACAAGTGTCTTAGGACAATCTGACGATCCTTTGCAGGAGTTTCAGGAATGAACTAGTTGACGCCGGCACATGAATCCGCATCCCGACGGCCAAGGTACCAAATCTCCATTTACCAAACTCAAGGAATGAAAACAATGAGCCACGTGAAGGCTCCGCTCGTAGCAACTCAGACTCAATCCCCGTCACCTTGGCCTTCGAAATTTGAGATGCTGCGTTACCGCGTCTCAAAGTCGAGGCCGATTGTAGAGTCGGTATACCGGATTTGCTACCACGCACACACAGAAAAAGAAAACGACTTCCGGCGATTTGCAAATGAGGCTGAACCCTGCTCTTCTCCCGGTTCCCATGTCTATCGATGAATTCTTGATCGCGCTACCTAACCTCCGTCCCAAGGAGGCTACGACGGCCGCGCGCGAACTCGTGCGACCCTTGAGCAGCGATGCCAGCGCGCTCGCCACTCTGGCATCTCAAGTAGATGCGGCCAAATCATACGATAAACTCACTCCGTACCAGTACTCCTTGATCATCACCATCGCACAGAGCCTGCCATGGAGTCTTCAGGTCCTCAAGTCGAGCTCTGAGCCGCTCGCTGTCAGCGCGGCGATCGATGTACTCGCTGGTGCACTTGTGGACGCGACTGACGCGACTCTCGTGATCATGGGCGGTATTACTGGTCTTATCACGTTTATAGATGAGCAGCTGTCACTGGCGGCGGTCAAGCGACTGTTTAAGTCACTGTCTGCGAAACGTAATCTTCCACCTACCGTTCGTGCACTCCTCGATCAATTGCTCAAAGCCGCGTTCCTGTTCCTTGACGAGGACGCCCACAAGCCACTGGAGCGCCTCGCTCCTGTTATGGCGGGCACCCTTGTGTTGGCATCCTCTCCAGCACTGCTTAAGCAGACTTTACCACGGTTGGCGCGACTCATGGCTCTATCTCACTGGACCAAGCTTGTCAAGTCGTATCCAACGGTGATCGCAGAGCTCATCATGATACAGGTTGATGTTCGACCAGCTCAAAACGACTGGTACGAAGGAGGTATTCTCGAGCGGCCTTCGTGGCTCACACCGGCTCTATCATTGGTGCTCAAGGCGGGTTTTCCACCATCGCTCGGCGCTGGATTTTTTGCTCGCTTTGTCCACGCCTATGCTGCGTTTGTCCAGAAGAATTTCCCAACGGACGCGACTTTCGATATATTGAACCGCACAAGCGGCCGCGTGGCCGCGCTCGACCAGTACGTGGAGTACTATCTCGAGTCGATCGACGACTGCGGAACCCGAACGACCGCTGCGCTCGACCTTCTGGAACAATTTGTGACCATTCGTCTTCGCGAAGGAAGCTATCATCAGCATCCTCGGCTGATGTGGGTTCTCGTCGATCTGTTCGCGAAACGACCAGAGCTGTGGGAGCAGTCTCTACAGCATCCAGTTCCGCGCGCAGATCCATTGCTCAAGGCGATTTGTGAGACAATTGAGAACATGGACGCCACGACCGTGAATGCCCAAAATATTCAAGTTTGGTTCAAACTTGATCGCCAGCCGCGTGGTGCACGGTTCCCTCTCATGCACATCGCATTCTCCGTCGCTGGTCTCCCACTCACAGTGGCGCCATCCGGAAAGGACGCGAAGAGGTTTCCGATCTTCCCGATCTGCCTTCTCTCCATCCTGGCCCCGATTCACGCCCGCAGACTCGTTCAAATTGGATCAGATGCTCGAGGAGCAAGCACGTACCTTCGGTGCGAATACTCTAAATTTGCGAATAATTCTCAAGTCGGTACTGCTCTGGACATGGCTTTCCCGTTATTCAAACGCTTGGAAATAGACCATCAGCAAGACACCTACTTGGCTTTGATGCGCGCGGTCTGGGTAGGCGCGGAACGGGGTCCGGCAGGTGATGGAGCAACGGCGAACGGGTGTACTCACTGGGCGGATGGAATTGCTGATGTCGATCATGACATCGCCCACTACCTGAAGCTCTCGTTCCGTTCACCCAAAGCACAATTCCGTGAAGGCTACGCGACTATGGCCTTGATGCTCTGCCTTCTCGCACAGAGTCCGCGCAGGTTCTCAGAGACAGCTGCGAGTGCTTTGGAACGGTTCGCAAAGGACCCGCAAACCTGCACTACACTGCTTCAATGGATCACGGATCACTGTTCCATCGTCAACGTCTTTCTAGCAGGACCCGCGGGCGTGTACGTCACCAAGGCCAATGCAGCGCGCTCTGGTATCACTCCTGCGTCAATGCGCAAGTGGGTTGCGTCGTCTACCGCAGTCAGTAAGACCCTTATCAAAATGGTGAGAGCGATGCTCTTTTTTCCCGGCTGTCACGCCAGCTGGCACTACAAACATGATTTTATGGTGCATTTCCAAGCGGTTCTTGAAAGGTAAACGTCTGGACAGGTTGGCCGGCATATCGTCCGCTGACATCTTCCCTCCCACAGCCGTGTTGCAACGATCCCTCGTCTCGCCGGTACCGTTTTTGCCACCGCTGACGAAACAATTGATGTTCTCCTTCGCCCATTGGGCTACCTCGTCATCGCATGGGACAAGATGAAGGTTATCGACCATCAGGATGAACTCGGTTTCGGTTGGCGCGATTGCGTTCCCCTTCAGCTGGGAAGTATTTCGACAAATGAATCCATTGCGCCGAAGATTCTTGACTTTCTCATCAGTCTCGGGGAACAAAGGGAAGAGCTGTGGCGGGCTGCCCGAGATAAGCTGCATCCTCCCACGTACGACGGCGCACCTCCATCATGGGCGGAGGCATCGGATACGGCGACGATCCTCCCCTTCAACTTGACCGTGCCGCAGCGCGGCAAGGATTGGTGTTGCGACATGCCCGCTCCGCCCCGCCTGACCAGTTATTGCGAAGACATCTTGTTCTGCGACTTGTCTGCAGACGGCGCGCTCGGTGCGGCCATCTCAACCACAGACCGCCATCACTTTCACCACTCGATGTTCCAGTCTGTGCTATCTCTCTACCTCTATTGGTCGAGGTTCAGCGAGCTCGAGGCGAAGATCGTGAAGCTGATGGATCATTACTCACGGTCTGGGACACAGAACTATAGTGTTCTTGTGATTCAGTCGGCCGCCGTTCAAAATCTGTTATGGCAGCTTCCTGAGCTATGCAGACGCGCCGAGTCTTGGCTGCCTTCAGGACCATCGAACTTCGTCAAATCGACTGCCGCAGTGGAGGAGGACGCGGTACCGGCTCATGTCTTCAATCCGATGGCGCTATTACCAGCACACCCGTTCCGTGTCCAGTCTGAGACGCCAAAGCTACTGGAAGCCCGGAATCCGAAAGCAGTCCCCGCCGATGCTATTCGGGCAGCATACAGTCTGTTCCTCGCACGAGGTAATGTAGACAGATTTTGCTTGACCAGAAACTCAGCACGTCGTCTTGCGGTCAGTTTACAAAAATTTGCCCCATCATTGATTGACGACACCATTTGTAGGCGTTGACAATCGCGTGGCTTGCGACGGAAGCCAAGCTTCCAGAGCGCGTCCCCGATGACGATCTCGATCTCGTCAATGTTGCGTTATTCCAAGGGCGCATCGACAAGCAATTCCCCGACAACCTACGAGTGAACAACGCCAACGCAATTCAGAATATGCTGCGTAGCTCCATCTCTGCTTTGTCTGATGACGAAGTCTCCAGCATCGTTCAATATCTTCTCGAGCAGGCTGAGTCACCGACCGCCCAACTCTATGCCTTTATGCTGCTACGTCTCGTCCGCCACCAGAGACCTACCCTCGTTCAAGCGCAGGCAATGACGCTGCTGTCCAACTCGACGCTGAGCAACTGGCACCAGCATGTCGCATGCCCGACGATATTCGCTCATTTCAAGCCAATAGCTGCGGTCGAAGGTATCCAGGCTCTGGTTCACTTCGTCCGTGTGCGGATGGATGAAGAGCGGGAACGATTGAAGTCAGTGGCTGCTCGAGAGGAGGACCAGCAGGCCCAAGCCGAAGCACGAAAGGCAGCTGTCACAGATGGCAATAGCGACCCGGAGATGAAGGATGCCGAAGTTGGTGACGGCGACGACACAATGGAGGAAGACGAAGAGGAGAAGCCTATCATCAAAATCACGACGGCAAAACTTATCGTTCATGTCACTGGCGCAGCCATCAGCTGCGGCATCCTGCACGCCGACGACATTTCACTCATAGGAAAGCTGCACAAGTTCGTCAACCATCAGAGTGTTGGCGTGGGCATTGCCAAACAACTGGTGAAATTGGCGACATATAGTCAGATTCTGCAACCGACGTGCGAATCACCTGCGGTGGGGACTCTTCTTCCGTTCGCCGACGTTGCGACCCGTCTTACTGAGGTATAGCCGTACGCGCCGCCGACTGGGACAAATCGGAATCGGACCCAGATGCAGCTTTCCCGATTGTCGATACGGAGCATCCCATCGCGACTCTGTTGCTGCGTATAGATATCCAGTCTTCGTCCAAGATCTTTGCCGAACAGTATGCTTCACAGGTATGACTTTCTTTGGTTACATATCCCAGTTAAACTGATTTCTCAGATTATATCGCCTACGCTGCTGGGACAAATTCAGAACCGCACCAGATGGCTTCAAGCTGCCGTCAAGCGCGAGGGAGGACTGTTCTTTATTGAGGCGACTTATGACGCCGAATTCAATGCGGCCAGCTTGTACACGACATTCCGGGATTTCCTTCCTCATCCGCCTCTTGCGTCTGCAGAGTCAGATCCGTCCAGTGTGCTCGATCTAGTTCAGCGTCGAGCCACACTCGTACTCACGCGCAAGCCGTACGAAGAGCTCGTCAAGCTACTTCGCCAGAATCATCCCTCGGACTGGCAGAAGTCGGCGTATGGCAAGACTTTGGTGTCCCTTGTCAATGCCGCCACCTCTGATGACGCTGGCTGGATCGATAGCAGCATCACAGCCCTTGTGCAAGCCCTACTATCCGACACATCTCTAGATGGTGTCCGACAGCTGGCACGTGCATCTTTGGTTCGCATTGGCGATGCATTCCTCGAGAGCTCCAGTATAGCCATTGCGTCGGCTCCGCCGCCGACTCGCCCAGCCCAATCTTTCTCGCTCTTTTTAAGCCTTATTGGCCACGATTGTATTGCATTAGCGAGCTCGGGAGACAATGGGGCGTATTCCACCTTAGTGCGACCAATCCTTCAGCACTTCTTGGAGACGGCGACTCGCAACGCCACTCAGTTAGCAGCCTCGGTTCGCAATGCGGACATGCTTTACAAAACGGTCATCACACAGCTGCAGGTGAGATTTTTGTAGCTCCTATCACTCGTAGTTGACGTTGGCGTCTTCCCCAGCTTTTGTTGCTCCCACACCCCGCCTATGCACCATTCAGCCAGAGCCCAAGCAAGCATGAGGATTGGGCGAATGGTCTTCTCGCTATCGTTGAACCGCTGCATACTTCTGCTTTCGACCGCCGCTATTACGAGCTCGCCGTCAGCTTCACGAGCTCGACCGGTAACCGATTATGGCCCAGCGACGCCATGGCGGTTATCGAGCATTTATTGCAGACAGCGAGCACGGGTTCAGTCGCAATGATGCGGTATCCTGCCATCGAACTGGCCGTACAGCTGGCCAAGTCGTACAAGGCAAGTATCGATGCTAGCGACGCAAAGGACAGACTGGCGGCAGCCACGAAGGACCTGCAGGACTCGGAAGACGCAGTTATCCGAGTACTCGCATTCAACCTGTAGTGCTTACTTGCGCTGTAGCTACCCCATTTATGCAAACTGCATGAACGTTGAACCTACTATGTAGTAGCGAATTGGGGAGCGAGCGAAGGTGCAGCTGGTGTGATTTGCTGTTGTGTGCAACAATTTCGATCACGCTAGCTGTGTTAGACCAAGCTTGACTGTAGTGCCTCACATTATCATCAGTGTCGAAATGCAAGGTTGCCACATGTCAACGACAGCCTTGAACGAAGCGAGCCCAAAGCAAAGGGGCAAAAAGGATTGGCGACGCGGGATTAGCCGGTTACGCGTCTTCGCAAAATGGCCACGACCCGAAACCCCGCGGCAACGATTGCAAGGGTTGGGCCGCACGCGATCAACGCGATGCAGCGCTCGATGCGCGCCGACCTACGCTCGGCCGTGCGGCTGATCAACGTCCCGCGCACCGCGATTCACAACGACATTCGCCGCCTGCTCACACGCAACGGCGTCCAAGAGGTCACGCGTGGTACGCCCCGATTTCCCGCACCACGCGCACGTTTAATCTAACCTGACGCTGTCAGTGCACTTGCATTACAACCAGTTCCGCCCGACGGGCACGGCGTTTCTGCAGATGGTGTCGCACATGGGCGTGCGGCAGGCCGCCGAAAAGCTGGACGGCGAGCACTTGTCGACGTTCCGCATTGTTGCGCGGCCGCACAACATGGAGCCTGACCTGGTGCGCGCCCGTGGCATCGGCGGACGTGAGGATGGGGCACTCCGTGGCGCCATAAATGGGACGGGCACAGACGCCGGTGTCAACGAGCGCGGGACCTCGGTAGTGGTGCGGGGGGTGCCCGCGAACATGTTTTGGCGGGACGTTCAGAACGTGCTGGGCAAGGGGTTCAAGTTAAGGCAAACCGGCGATACAACCATTTTGAACATTCCGCAACAAAAGTTAGCCAATGTCTCTGGCTCTCCCAAAGTCAATCTGACTTTCCATTGTCTTGTTTTTGCAGAAAGTGGGACGAGCCAGCGACAACAAAAAGATTCCTCATCCACTTCGACTCGCCAGAGGAGGCACACCGATTTGTTCGAGCACGACACCGAACCTGGCTTCCGCAAGAGGCAGGACCCTCCAAGCTGATCGTTGCTAATGTCATTTACTAGACTTCTCGCGTATTCAAACGTCGCCTGAAGAACGTCCGAACGTCGCAAGAACCGCCTTTCGATCTGCACAAAGTCTAAGAGGTAATCAAGTTTGCCCGCAAGTCCCTGCATGCACATAGGCGCGAATGACATCCCAAATTGCCAAAAGCAGAGCATGTGAGCCATGATTTGTCCACAGATCGCCGCGATGAATAACGGTCGGCACGTCTGCAAATGCTCCCGCAAGGCTCATTCGGTTTTCTTTCTAAAAGTGTATTGTAACCAATCACACGCGCTGGACAGTACAGAACAGCGTGTCTTGACGACGTAGAATGTTCGTAATATGCGGTAAAGAGGAAGTGGGGTCTTGGTCGCATATGCTAGGGGCGAGACAATCAGACAAAGTCGTGCATCCACAATAACCGTCACCGTGGGCGAAGCGACAGGCAATCGTGCTTGGTGCAATGCGGGAAACTGGTGGCCGTGTAGGGATGCACAGCGCGGGAGCGCTGACGACAGGGCTGCCAGCGAGCCAACAATCGGCACCAGGCGAGGATAACACAACACCCTCAACACCTGAACAACCCGTCAGACCGCGACAACAGGTCCTTATGATATAATACCTTTTAGAGCGTGCTGAATTTGATGGTGGACTTGAGGATATTTTCCTCGACGAGGAAATTTGAGATCTTGAGACGTTGGTCGCCCTGCAGCTGAATGACTTGACCTAGCTCCTCATCCTCAACAAGCGTGCCGTTGCAAGCGAACTCCTGTTCAACCATCGTCGTTAGTGTGTGTCAGCCATGACGGTCTTGGGACAACCGACCTTCTTGAATGCCCTGAGGAGTTTCTTCAAGTTGTACTCTGGCAGATGGAGTGAGCGGGATCGGGAGCGATGGTGTGGGCGGGCGGAGCTCTACTGACTCTTGGGCATGCCCTGAAGCGTGGTGAACGTCTTGCGGCGGTCGCGCTGTAGGAACCGGATGTGGATCAAATTCTGCTGGGACGCAACGTCCTGATTTATGACATTGTCCCGATCTATGACATCCGCGCCCTTATCTTCGAACGGGTCTGCCAACACTGGGTGAATGCGTGAGAACCGCGTCAAGCTAGTGCAGGCGGGGACATACCAAAGGTGTCCACCTCGGTGAGACGCTCCTGCTCATCCTTGTAGTTCCCCATCCGGCGATTTTTCTTACAAGTCATACCATCATGGCCGTCTTGACCGCACCGAGCACATAAAGTGGAGTAGCAAGACGGACAACGGAGAGCTCGCGCTGTCTTCTGAGGGCGGTAGATCTGTTTGCAGTCGCGAGTCGTGCATGGTCTGAAATCGTTCGAATGAGAGTTGATGTGCGCTGAGAAGGCAAGGGCCAAAGTGCTGTCAAACGTCTTTGGGGAAAGAAATTCGCGAGTCATAGCAAGGGAAAAAAGGGTCGTGCACTGAGCGTTGTCACCTACGCAGCGAAGTGGGAATGCTGATGTGTATGAGGCACTCCCAAACAGATGGCGAAGACAGCGCGTGCAGTAAGCATGGTCACAAGGAAGCGTACAAGGAGCGGATGGAGTGTTGAAGCATATCTGGCAAACGATGTCGTCTGTGGTATTTGAGGCTATGAAGTTTCGACCCTGTTCAATGAGACGCAGAACTGCCGGGAGCGGATCCTTTCCACCGGTAGCGGTGAGCGTTCGGGTGGCGGGATTGTACTCAACTGTTTCGTTGTCCAGAATGTCTCTGAGCTGAGTCACGCTTTTTTGAGCAAAAAACTGAGCCGCAACTGTAGGAATTATCTTAGTCAGCTGAGTTCTGGTGAGGCGATCCAATTCGGCCACAACGAGCGCAGAGGCTTCGTCGATAGCCGCTGTCGGACCATAGAGTTTGATCTGAGCCTTCCAAGCGTCTATGTGCAGATACACTCCCACAGCCTGTACGTCCGCGAAAAGCTCCGGTGGTGGGTGAGTGAGCGAGCGATGCCAACCGGGGACCCGGACGCCAGATGCAATGCGTTCCGCCTGTACTTTCAACATGCCTACAGCACGCTTTTCTGTGCCAGTAACTTGGACAAAGTGATTACCGTGATTGAGTTCACGGAAATCCAGCTGGCAGACCGTGCGGTCTTTGATCCTAGTGCGAAGCCGTTGCCATTGAATGCGCTGCGCATGATACTGTGCCGACGGGATGAGCATGGTGAAGCACATCGCCGGGGGTAGGAATGTGCGGATACCGCTGGGCAGAGTCCCCAACAAGATGTACTGTTTTATACCGTCGTCGATGTTCTTTGCAATATCCCAGGTCGGGCAGGAGATAACAAGCTTTACGAGACCGTCCCCATCGCGTCCATGAGACTGAATCTCGCAGTGAGACGCAGACGAGGTTGCACTGACATGACGCTTGATGCGTCGAATGGTGAAATCGACGTCGATAACTTCCGTACGGAGAGCCTGAAGAAATATCGTACCAGCCAGATCCGTCAATACTTGGTTGTCGTATGGGATTGCGACGTTGTCTATGACCAGTGTACGGTCTTCCCTACCGCGGCTCACCCGCAGTGAACGACCTTCTAAAACTTTGCCCTGCAGTCTCCCGAAGTGCTTCGTTGCAGCGGCCGCAGTAGGATATGTGGCTACCAAGCGCTCGGAGGGAGCGAAGAACGATAGGCGCAATAGACTGGGCCCGTCCGCGCCGCCGTCCATACCATCGATTCCGTTGAATACACCTAGCTCGACATTGAGAGGCTCTCCTCGAAGCGTCAGGTCGGGAATGCCTGAAAGCAATGGCCGGGCGGCCTCGGCATCAGCGCATACCGCAATCTCGACGCGGTCCTGAACTCGATCGTATTTGCGTCTCATGATGCGGAAGTTGTGTTGGACGAGGCCATGCTGTGCGAGAAGTCCAGTAATTTCCATATCACGCAGGTCGGGAGGCAAGTTGCGAATGAGAATGCGACAGCACTCGAATCCCGTGACAACGTGCTGGACCTCGAGACCTGCACCAAAGGTGACGATGGCGCCGCTGACCACAGTCTGCAGCGTCTCCGTCGCTTGAGCCTCGAGTTTCTGACCTTGAAGAGCGCGAGCGGCAGCTTCCTCCTCGCGTTGGCGGCGTGCTCGTTCTTCTGCCTCATGTCCGCGGCGTTCCTGTTCCTCCGGTTCTCGTCTGGATGTTCCGGGCTCCGTATCATGCGATTGTCCAGCTGCTGCGCTCCGTGGTCTGTGCTCAAGGCTTGTCCCGCAGCGCGTATCCTGGACGAGAAATGAGTTGAGGCAGAGGTGGGGATGGGGGGAGGGCCCGCCGCTCTGCATACCACAATCGAAGGGTCGTGCGAGTATGCACAGTCATCGCCAAACCTGCACCTTCCCGTATCCTTGAACCGGAAACACGGCTTATCTTTTGTGGCTGTTGGAGGCATGTTGGCGCGGGCAGAAGGACAACGGAGAACTGAGGTGGCGACGCAGTTGGTCCTGATGTGCTTTCCGATGTTGAGATAGTGGAATGTTCCCGAGTGTATATGCAGTAACACTCGATTGAGCGAGCGAGCGCCGCTGAAAGTAATCCGGGCAGATTATCGTATCAAGCTGGCGAGGATCGGCTGACCAATTTATACCACTACAGCCTTACTGTTACTGTAACGTGGTGTTCCGAACAGTCGGCGTTTGGTGTGAACTCGCACTATCGATTTGGCACCGACGGTCAGATATTCGTACGCGATTTGATAGCTACAGCAAGAATTCAGTATTTTATTATTATTCGTATTTGCTTTTTGTAGGAGTTTCAAGATTGACGAGCCGCAGCGCCGGCACAGAAATACCTCATCCACTTCGACTCGCCGCACACCGATTTGTTCGAACCTGGCTTCCGCAAGAGGCAGGACCCTCCAAGCTGATCGTTGCTAATGTCGTTTACTAGACTTTTTGCGTATTCAAACGTCGCCTGAAGAACGCTCAAACGTCGCAAGAATCACCTTTCGATCTGCACAAAGTCTAAGAGGTAATCAAGTTTGCCCGCAAGTCCCTGCCATGCACATAGGCGCGAATGACAGCCCAAATTACCAAAAGCAGAGCATGTGAGCCATGATTTGTCTACAGATTGCTGCGATGAGCATCGGTCGGCAAGTCTGCAAACAAGACTCATTCGGTTTTCTTTCTAAAAGTGTATTGTAACCAATCATACGCGCTGGACAGTACAGAACAGCGTGTCTTGACGACGTAGAATGTTCGTAATGAAGGATAAGCGGTAAAGAGGAAGTGGGGTCTTGGTCGCATATGCTTGGGGCGAGACAATCAGACAAAGTCGTGCATCCACAATAACCGTCACCGTGGGCGAAGCGACAGGCAATCGTGCTTGGTGCAATGCGGGAAACTGGTGGCCGTGTAGGGATGCACAGCGCGGGAGCGCTGACGACAGGGCTGCCAGCGAGCCAACAATCGGCACCAGGCGAGGATAACACAACACCCTCAACACCTGAACAACGCGTCAGAACCACGACGACAGGTCCTTATGATGCCATACCTTTTAGAACCCGTGGACTTTGATGGTGGACTTGGGGATATTTTCCTCGACGAGGAAATTTGAGATCTTGAGACGTTGGTCGCCCTGCAGCTGAATGACTTGACCTAGTTCCTCATCCTCAACAAGCGTGCCGTTGCAAGCGAACTCCTGTTCGACCATTGCTGTTAGTGTGTGTGTCAGCCATGACGGTCTTGGGACAACCGACCTTCTTGAATGCCTTAAGGAGCTTCTTCAAGTCGTACTCTGGCAGGCGGAGTCAGCGGGATCGGGAGCGATGGCGCGGGCGGGCGAAGTTCTGCTGACCCTTGGGCACGCCCTGGAGCGTGGTGAGAGTCTTGCGGCCGTTGCGCTGCTGGATACGGATGTGGATGTAGTTCTGCTGGGACCCAACGTCCTGATCTATGACATCCGCGCCCTCATCTTCGAACGGGTCTGCCAACACGAGGGGGGGGGGTGGGTGCGCGTGAGAACCGCGTCAGGCCAGCGCAGGCGGAGACGGACCAAAGGTGTTGAGGTTCTGAATGCTCATGCGACGGGTTGAGATTTGATGTGGGTGCGAGCGGGTGAGCGGGGGGTGTTCTGTCGACGAGCGCACGACGATTTCGAGAGGAAGAGATGATACACGGCCAAAGCCGCATCGGGGTCCCCCCTTTTCAACTCATACACATACATACATCCTAGTCATCGTCTGCGCCAGCCCTGACGCAATGTCTGGTTCGGACCCTGCCCTCGTCCTAGACCGTAAGCGCAAGCGGCCGCCTACGTTTGTGCATCTGCCCCAGGATCGAGGTGCGGGGCGTGTGCTCTATAATCTCCGCGGCGGGCAGAATTTGAAGCTGAACCTACACAGCGAAGAAGCTCAAGCGCGAATGGGTCGAGACTAAGAAGATTAAGGCACAGTGGCGCATCGAGAAGAAGCGAATGGGAGCTGCCACACCGGCGCGAGCGGACGAAGATGCCGAAGATGAGGAATGGCAGGGCATCACACTGCCCAATGACGATGCTGCTGACAATGAAGATGGACCCAGTGGAATTGAGCAACAGGACAGCGATGACGGCGCTGAACAACCGGTGTCTGCGCCGGCGCCACAGCAAAAGACTAGGCATGATATCCGCCCACAGCCCAGCAGCAAGCGCAACATGAAGGGTCATTTAACAATCACGAGGATACTAGCAGTCGAACGTTTAGAAACAAAACGGATGAAGAGCGTGAACGCGCCGAAAAGCTGCGCCAACTCGGACGCGAGGCGTACGCGTCGAGTTCGCTACACCACTTCAGGTCGGACCCATTGGGCCGACGGCGTGGGCAGCAACAGCAGCATGGTGGCACGCGTGGCAATGGACGCGGGCGGGGAGAGGAGTTGGACGAGGAGGCGGACAACCGGATATGGGGTTGAGGATGAAGCATTTGATCGAGCAGCTCAAGACCAAGTCGTAGATTATTTGAGTAAGACATTTGCGAGATTTTCGCGATACATGCGCGAAAGCGTCGCGCGCGCGCGTGCACACTCCGACCCTTAGCCATGAACCATATAGCGTCGACACCGATGGACATTGTCGAAGACGAGTCTTCGCACGACGTGTCACCAGACTTTGTGTGGCAGTCAGGCATGTTTCTTTTTTTAATGAACAATCTAGCAACAAGTCTAATGATGAAATAGAATATGATGACTTTCTCGCGCAGATTGCAGACAACCGATATTGTAGAGTAGGTCTTCTCTTTTGGACTTTAGTACTCTGGTTGATATAACCGTACCGCTTCAGCTCTGAGTGGTCCATCTTGCGCGACATGGTCAAGTATCGCGTGAACCAGGTTCGCAGTCGCCAATAGCTTCACTCGCTCTGTGCTGAGGCCACAACGATAGGCATTAGAAGACTTTACCGTCAACCCTGCTCGTATCATTCCCGCATCTGAAAAGCCGACAATACCATCGACAAGCGTAACGGCCACACTAGGCAGCCCGACGCTCGGCGCGTCGCATCCACCGTCGACGTTACACGGACTTGTGATTTCCTCTTTCCCGCCGCGGCGAACAACCCCAGTACGAACACAAGCGAGCATACTGGACCCAATCGCCTGCGAAGCGCTCAAACAGCGGGTCTTTGGGCTGATGGACGGGTTTGACGAGGGCCAACCGCCATTCACGATTCAGCGGGTGTGCCAGTTGGCGCTACGGCCGCGCGAGCACTACCGAACGAACGGCAAGTACCTAAGGGCGCTGGAACGGGTGTTGCTTGTGACGAGCACGCACGATGCGTACCCGAGTCTGCCAGCGGGCGGGCCAGACGCCGAGGCGGGCAGCGACGCGGCGAGTCTCAAGCTCGCCATGACGCCCATGTTTTCGCCGATTCCGTTCTTGCACGAAGATGCTCGTAGTCCGCGCAGTCGCAGCCAGAGCAGAAGCCCGCCACTGTCGCCGTTGCTGTTGCCGCCGAGCAGTGCGAGCGACAGTGCGGGCCCTGCCATGCTTGAGGGGCATGCACTAGGTATGGTGGACGAGCTCGATGACCCAGGTCCTGGGCATATGGCGGACCATCCGACGGCGTTGACGGAGGTAACTACGGTCTCGGGGAATGTGGTGCCGTTGCCGCTGTCAGAGCGGTTTGTCAAGGCGTCGACGAGCACGCTCGAGGCGCGTCCTGCGGGTGTGATCCCGGGCGGTGCGGCAGAGGACGAACGGAGGGATCGCGAGGACGACGACGAAGTGGAAGACATGGTATTGGACGAGAAGGAGAACGAGATCGAAGACGTCATCAAGTCTTAGTGTATATCATATCTTAGAATAAATGCAGACCTAAAGTAACTTGTCGATTTTTGTAAGTGGTTATACAATGTCTGTGAGTAACTGGAGCCGTCGGCGGGCGCCTTGAGCTGCTCCGAGCCGCCGTTAGAGACTCTTTTGCTTCTCCTTCCACGTCGACACCGCGCACGCTCGCATTCTCGCCGGCCGTCTCACATTCGATGGCGCACGAGGCCAAGTCGAGCACGGACGTAGCCGACTCGCTCTTTGGGCCTGTCGATACTGCTGCCGACGATCTGTTCGCTGCTGTGGTAGACTCGAGTGCAGCACACGAGTCCGCCGAATCAGCTACCCCTGTACAAACTCAACCAGACCTCGCGACAGACGAACCTCCCGCGGCACCAGTAGCCGTGGCAGAGGATGCTGGGGACTTGTTTGGCCCTTCTGACGCGGCTGTCGACGCGCTGTTCGGCGCCGTAGTAGACGCGCAGACCGACGCCGCACATGCATTCGACGCCGCGCTGGCAGAACCCAATGCAAACGATGGCCAGGACGTCGAGTACGACCCACAGAACGGATACTTTGACGACGAGGGTAATTGGTACGAGTACCTGCCAGACGGTCAGTTTTCTCGCGTCATGTCCCCATAAATATGCTCATCATTTTTCAGAACCGACCGCGACAGCGCCAGCTGCTACTTCGTCGTCGGCGGATGCCTACAGCCAATATTACTCGCAGTCATCGTCTACCACACAGTCTCAGACCCAGACGCAACAGCAGTCGTCGCATGCGCCGGTCGACACCAACAGCTACTACCAGCCCACCCAGCAGCAGTCCTATGCGCAAGACTCGGCCCTGAACCAGTATTATAACCAGAGTGCTTATACGCCTGCGACGCAGCAGCAAACGACAGCGACGAGCACTTACTCCTCAGCCTACGCACCTGCCATGACCGCGACGCCCGCCTATGCTCCTCCCGCCCTGGCAGCAAGCTCGTATGCTTCTCCAGCTGTCCCTGTGGCTCCTGTTAGCAATGCCTATGCGCCTACCGCCAACACGTATGCGCCTGCAGTGCCAGCCGCGCCAGCCTCAAACGGATATGCACCCACGTCAACTTATCCCGCAACCACGAATTCGTATGCACTGCCCGCACAGGGCACCGCGTATGCTCCCGCCTCGGCATATGCTGCCCCGCCCGCACCTGCAACGCCATATAATGCCTACACAAGCTCGCCACCTGCCTTACCGCAATCATCACTATCACGTGACGATACCATCAAGCCACGCAAGACCGCTAATGTCAGCACGTTCCGATCCGAATCCAGGAATGCGTACGATCCGCCTATGCCAGCGGTGTCGGCCCGTCCACGTTACTCGAGCCATGCCACAGCGCCCGCACCCGCCACGAGCGCATACAGCGCGTACACGCAGCCTCAGCAACAACAGCCGCCCCCGCCGCCACAGCTGTCGCCACCTCCACCCGGCCCACCAAGAGCTGTCAGTGCGGCGCCTCCGCACGGTCCGCCGAGACCCAAGTCGTCTTTGTCTCCTCCCCCGCCCCGGCCGACGTCATCATTTGCAAGCCACCCTGCGGTAGCAGCCACTCATCCGCCGCCAATTATACCCGCACACCCAGCGAATGGACCAACTGCATTTTATAGTTCGCCGCCGCCACAGACATTCAGCTCGCCGCCTCCGCCTACGCGCCCTGCGTATGGCCAGATGCCCGCTCACTCGTCACCCCCACCGAGTCGGCCTGTGGGTCTAGGCTATGGTCAACCTACCGAGCCCGCATTACACCCGTCATATAACGGACACACTGCTGGTGCAGCGATGCAGCACGGCTCTTCCTGGGGAGAAGAAGAAGATCCTGAAGGTGGATCGTACCAACCTCCACGATACGCTGCTGTGCCTGAAGAGGATGATCCCGAGGCTGGAGGCCCACCTCCTCCCCCTCCCTCGAGCTATGCACTACCCCCAGCCGCGAGCCACTACGCTCCCCCGCATGGTGGTATCGCAGGTCATCCACCTCTGCCGGCACATGTTGCGCTTCCGCCGTCTCGCACTGCGTCTCGCGCGTCTGTCATGACTCCGCCGCCTCGTACAGGCTCAGTCGTGTCCAATGCACCGTCGAGAACGTCGCCCCCGCCCGCGGGTAACGCCTATGGGCTACCCTCACAACGTGTGGCGCCAACGCCGCCGCCTCGCGCACCGTCGGTCATCTCGCGGCCGTCTTCTGTCGCCTCGCGTCCTGCATCCGTCGCGTCTCCCCCGCCTCGTGCGCCGTCAGTCGCGTCAAGACCAACTTCAGTGTCGTCTGTGAGCCAGACCCAAGGCAAGTATGGCCCGCCCTCGCGCTCGGGCACGCCGCATAGCACGGCTGGCTCAGTTGGCTCCGCTGGGCAACACGCGTTCTCACCAAGCGACCCGTATGGCCCGCCTCTGAAGACGGCTATACCAGGACGTCGCGAGAGTGTGACAACGATGAGTCCGTTGCAGCAGCAGCAGCCGGATCCGTATCGCGCGCGCGGTGAAAGCGTCACGTCCGTTGGGTCGGGTGGTTCCGCTGGGTCGGCAGGAAAATCGGCCAGTGCGGGTGGTCCGTATGCGCCGCCTGCTCCTGGCGTGAGTGCCTATGCTCCTCCAGTCGCTGTGAATGGGACGTCGGCATATCCATCCCCACCTGTCGCTGCTGCCCGTTCGTACGCGCCGCCTGTTCCGGGGCTTGCTCCAGCTACAGATGTGTATTCTCCTCCGGCACCGGCTACGCGAGCTCCTGCTGCTCCTTACGCACCTGCTGCTCCTTCGACAGGGCTGTACACGCCTGCAAATGGCCCGGCCTCGACTTATGCATCTCCAGCGGCGGCTGCGGGTCCTTATGGTCCAGCGAACGGCACGACGCCAGCTGCTGGTCCGTACGGCATAGCTAATGGCCATGCAGCAGATCCGTATGGCCCTGCCTCGCGCGTGGTCCGGCGCGAAGCCAGCGAGGTGTCCGACTACGGTGCCGGTGGCACCTCGCGCACAGGCTTTCCCGGCCCGCAGACACATATGCTCGACACGAGCGCGGCTAATATGGCCGCCGCATCCGCAGGGGCACCAGGTTCGGCTAACTACGGCTACGCGCCGTCGCCGTCGCTGTCGGGGACGAACGACCCACTGGGACGCACGGGCGTGCGCATCCCGCTGGTGCGCTTCGGGTTCGGCGGGCGCGTGGTAACGTGCTTCCACACGCCGCCGGGGCTCACGGACGGGTTCGATGTGTCGTTTAGTGCGCGCCCGGCGACCGAGCTCCAGGTGCGCCGGCTGCACGAGCTCGTGCCGGCCAGCGCGTGGGAGACGAGCGAGGCCAAATTCCCGGGCCCGCTGCTCAGCGATCCGGGCTCACCTGTGAGTAGTCTCGTCCCGCGCACGGGCGCGACGGCCGGGAAGGCGAAGAAGGCTGCTGTTATCAAGTACTTGGATACCAGGATCGAGGAGATGGAGAAGGGCGTGGGATACGCGAGCGAGGCTACCCTCGATGGTGCCCGGACAAGCTCGAAGCTGGTCCTCGTCAGGCTATTGAAGGTGCTTGTCGAGAATGACGGCCAAACCTCCGGAAGGTACGGTTCCTTCTGCAATGTTCCCGCGGGTGTAGAAACTGATAAGAATTGCAGCGATACGATTGATGCTGCGGTTCGTGGAGCTCTTCTGGGCGAGCGCGGGGCGGTGACTGCAGTCGACTCGATGCGTCCCGCAGACGCCATGATGAGCGCCTACTCGACGGCTGCCACCTCTGAGGCACCTCTGGCCGTGTACGAGCTGCGCGGCTCCACGCTTGACAAGTTGCAAGAGTTTCTCCTGCGGGGCGAGCGCCGCAAGGCGTACCACTATGCACTGGACGAGAAGATGTGGGCTCATGCTTTGGTGCTCTCGAGCAGCTTGGACAAGGAAGCTTGGAAGGAGGCCGTTCAGGAATTCTTGCGAGCAGAACTGATGGCTCCCGCCGCCGGTGCGAGCTCTGCCTCGAACGGCAGGGAAAGCCTGAGGATACTGTACAGCTTGATTGCCGGTCAAGCCGGCTCGTCAGGTGAGGCGTCTGCTCTAAAGCTTCTAACTCGTGCTAACCCAGCATTTTGCAGTGAATGAGTTAGTGCCGCCGAAGGCTCTTGGCCAGCCTCGTTTCAGCGACTCTCTCGCAGCTACGACCCTCAGCCCACTAGGCCCTACACCAATGACTGCTAACTTTAGTCAACCTACCATTCCAACGAACATTTCCGCGGACATCCTTGGTAAATGGCAGGACATTGCGGCTACCATTGTCTCGAACCGTGTACCGGGCGACTCGAACGGCTTGACTGCTTTGGGCGATACTCTCGCTGGTCACAAGTGGATTGAGGCTGCCCATGTCTGGTGAGCAGATTGAATACTTGCGTTTCTCCTCGGATCGCTTAATATCTGATTAGCTACCTGCTGTCACGGTCAACTTCTACCATCTCCGGATGTTCTAATACGTCCTCCCCACGGCTTGTGCTGGTTGGTTCAGCGAACCCGTTCAAGACGCACAACTTCAGCAAGGACTCGGATCCGTTCATCTTCTCCGAGATTCTCGAGTATGCACTGTCACTTGCGCCCACGACGCCAGGGCAGGAACCATTCCACGGCTTCCCGCATCTGCAGTCATACCGGCTGCTGCATGCATGGCAGTTGGTCGAGATGGGTCACGACAAACTCGCTCAACGGTATGTTACCAAGCTCTCCACTTTTCTGCAACTTATCTGTTACCAAGGTATTGTGACGCGATAGCATCTACGCTCCGGACCATCAACCGCGGGTCACCGTTCTTCACTCTCACGTTCCTCGAGCAGCTGAAGGAACTCACGGAGCGACTCGTTGCTGCGCCGCAGCTCGAGAAGACGGGTTTCTCATTGCTTAGGAAGGTGGCTGGCAAGACCAGCGTCGAATCCGTGAGTGCCTGGTTTGGCACTCGCATCACTGAATTCGTCGCCGGAGAGTCCGTGGACGAATCTTCCCTGCTGCATCGTCTACCAACGACGCAAGCAAGCAGCCTGCTGGTCCTTTTGGCGCTCATTATAGCTCCATCTCATCCGCCGCGACGTCTGCCAACTCCTCCCCTCCGCTCAATGGAGGTTCATTACCAAATGGGCAGCCCGATCTTCGGAGAGCTGGGTCTGCACTGCAGCTGAGGTCCAACACCGCACCTTCGATCCAGATCGATCGCGCGGCGTCAGCCATGGATTACTTGCGGCCAGAGCTGAAGAAGGTGTCGCCCGTGCAGCGGATCGCATCAGCCAGTGCAGCGACCTCAACATTTGCTCAAGCCGGCGCGCTATCGCATCCGTATGGTGGTGGTCCGTACGGCGCGGCCCCGTACGGTGCAGGGGCAGGACCCTATTCGCCCGTATCTCCGGCTCATCCTACGAGCGCCAAGAGCACGGGCGAGGAGGGTGAAGCGCCTGCCCAAGAGGTGAACATGCCGTGGTGGGGAAACAACTACGGCGACGACTCTGGTGCGACTCCTACTGCGTCCAGCTTTGTCCGCACGGACGATACTGCAAGTACTGAAACATCTGGCTTTATGTCTCTTATGGACACGCCTTCGCCTGTTCCTTCGTCGACGCCCAGTGCCTCGGTCTCAAGGCAGGAATCAAGCTACGAAGATGACGACGACGACCTTGGCTTTGGAAATAAGAAGAAGCCGGTCAGGAAAGATACCGATACCGAGGACGATGAATCGGATGACCCCAAGAAGAAAGAGAAACCCAGGCCTCCTCCCGTCGCAGTTTCAGCTGCCGCAGCAAAATCACCTGGTCCGTATATACCCAACCAACACGCTTTTTCACATGCTCATTTGTGTTGCAGATTCCCCTAAACCGAGTGGCAGCTGGTGGCCCAGTTTATGGGGCAAGAAAAATGCTGAGGGTGGCGGTCCAGTGCGAGCGAACCTTGGTAACGAGAATCGGATGGTTTACGATAAAGAACTCAAGCGATGGATTGATCCTAAGGTGTGTCACTCGGATGTCACCGAGATGCTCTGGGCTAAACTTCACCGTGCAGGCGCCGAGACCTACTGCAGCTCCTTCAACGCCTCCACCGCCGCCACGATCACAGACGTCATCGCCGAGTGTCGGCCCTCCTTCTGGTCCTCCGTCTACGGTTAGCACACCAGTGAATGGGGCTCCTCCGCGTCGACCTGCGTCGGTGACTGACCTCTCGCTCAACAAACCGCCACGAGCCCGCTCCAATCTCGTTCCAACGGATGACGAGTCCAGTTCTGTTCCTGGCACGCCTCCACCGCCTGGTGCTTCAACACCGCCCATTCGTCCCGGAGCCAAACGCAATGTTCGCAGTCGCTATGTCGATGTCTTCCAGCAGTAGGAGGTCCAGTACAGTCGTGATTATTTGGTTCTCTGGATGCGTAACTTGATCGCTAGAACGTGTATCATACATTATCTCTCCATATACTACTACATCAACCGTCTCCCAATCTGCATTCTGTCCCCGTCGGCGACTGAGTTTGCTCGATGTTCGCCGTAGATCATAATACGCTAACACCAACCTCCCAATGGAGAAAGACCAATGCCAGTTTAGTCCATCGTGGCCCTGGTGAAATTCATGTTGTCTATCCGAATTACGAGTCCAAGGCATATCGGGAGACTTTCCTGAAAGCTTCCTAGCTCCGAGCGCGGCATTTTCCCACGATTGCGCTGATGGTGGTGGTGCAACCCGTCGGACCCAGAGACGCCTACCACTCCGCGTCCCGCCACTTACATATTCTAGCAACTATCTTCGCCTTCCCTCGTGCCTTCTCAGGCCCGTCGCATCCTTAACAAATTTCTTAGACTACCACTGTGCTTATACCAGTTGTGTAAGCTCACTTTTGATCACAGACGGAATGCACAAAAAAAAGCATGAATACATAGCCGAGCGGGAATGGTATGTAATGAACATTTCGGCATGCAACCGGAACACCGTATCTGTCTGATTTCGGCGGATGTCGAAAAGCTGTAATTTGTTGCGCGGCTTTTCGTCTTTCAGTCTAAGCTAAACCGAGGGAAGTCGATACAGGGACTCGGCTCGTTAGCTGGCCCTCGTTGACATTCTCACAGGTCGCTGCGCGCTCCGCCCTCCATGCCCGCGGAGCAAATGCACAAGACTGTCTGCATCGCACGGAACGCGAACTGAGAAAAATTCTCGTATCGATTCGACAACTTCATTCATCATAGAGATGCAGAATGTATAAAGGACCGTTATCTGGCACTCAACGAAACTTCATCCCCAGAGCCTCAGCCATGGCGAACATCAGCGACACCCCCGCAGCTATCCCCATCGCTCAGCATCGCAACCTCTTCTACCACATTTACACGCTCTTCCTCTTCACATGCCGCGACATCAAGTCCGTCGTCATTCCCCACACGATCTTCGCCATAAGCGGCACACTCGCGCGCCAGTCCATCTTCACCCCAATCCACCACCCCTCAAATTTCTGGGATATTATCCGAAGCTTGCCGCAGACACTGGTCTGGATATGGATCTGCCTACTTATGGTTAATATCTCCAATCAACGTCTAACCGAGGCGATTTTGGAGGACAAGGTCAATCGGGCATGGCGGCCGCTCCCGGCTGGTCGTATATCCCAGACGGAGGCAGCTTACCTACTCGCCACCGGCATTCCTATCACAATCGGAATCAGCTATTACCTTGGGGTTCTGGTCCCTGGCATTGCGTGTCTCGTCATCAGCTGGCTCTACAGCGAGTTCGACCTTGGAAGCGCCAGCGCTATTGGTCGCAGCATCCTTTGTGGTGTTTGGGTTGCATCATTCAACGCCGGCGCCCTTGGAGCTATGGCAAATGCATCTCTGGAGAACCTCTCTCCCACGGGTCAAACCTGGCTCTTGATGACAGGTGGTATTGCATTGACTACGATGCATTCCGCAGACTTTGCGGATATCGAAGGCGATCGTGTGCGAGACAGGAAGACGTGGCCACTTGTATACGGAGAGACTGCGGCTCGCTGGTTGGCCGCCACGGCAGCTCTCGCTTGGTCATTTTACGGATTGCAGGTGTGGGGATTGCAGGTGTGGACCGTTCGGGCCATTGCTGTACAGGCCGTCCCGGTCATGCTCGCTATGGCAATGGCGGTGACCTTCCTCGCGGCGAAAGGCAAAGCAATGGACAAAAGAGGTTGGCGGCTCTGCTGCTATTGGGTCATGTCGATGTATATCCTGCCTGCATTTGGCACCGCTTGAATGTGCCAGCCAACGAGCTACTGAAAGCTAGCTAAACGGTTGAAATTCCTTGATTGTACAATGTTCCGAGAAACGACCTCTATGACAAATAAAACTATATCCGGCGGCAGGGTATATGCTAAAAAGAGGGGCAGAGGACAGAACGGTGGCGCGAATGCGAAAAGCGGATTGAACACTATAAGCTCAAATATCGAGTCAGAAGAATAGATCCGGCAAAAGCAAGTGTTGCCCAAGGTACGCTGGCGTTGTAACCGAGGTAGGATGCATTTTTCTTAGAGTCGGACGTGCTCGCCCCACGCATTTTCTCCCTAAAACAGGATCAGCGGGTGAGCTAGAGTTGCATCTAGTTTCGTGGCGACATACCTAGTGGCAGCGTCCATCCCGTTGCTCGTTGCGAGCGTCAATCCATCCACGGCCGCTGTATTGCGCATTTCGGTGGTGTGAGAGGTAACGTAGCTGCTAGGATATCAGATACTGGATAAGGCCACATGTAATGACGATGCACATACGTTTGAATGGCGTCCCCATTGCGCGCATCAAATATCAAGTCTGACGTGAGAAACACGACGGCGACGCCTGGTGCCGGCACGCGAATAGGACACACTCCTCCTGCACAAGGAACGGTTTCCGTCACTTGCTCGCCACGTAAAACGCCATCCGATTCAAAGTAGCCGCCCCACTGAGAAAGTTTTGTGATCAGTGTAATGTCCTTTGAAAGGATCTGAACCTGCGCACCGTTTGGTTCGCATACGAAATGCCGTGTTTGCTATTGAGAGCTTCCGCGACGAGGTAGCGTACTGAGACGGAGCTGACTCCGTTGACCTGTACACGTGCAGTGTAGTCGAGTGCGCCAGTTGTGTCCGACATATAATTGATCAACACCATCCTAAAAGTTATGTGAGCTGTCGTTCTCAGCCTGAGCATTTTCAGATGACGCACCGCACAGGCTGATTGTTTTCATAAACCACATATCCGGCCATGTTGGTGTTGTTGTTGTTCAACCCGATATCAGCAACACGGGCCTGCCACAGTGAGGGGACAGCGTTAGGTATCAACGCGCACAACATAGCAGGATCGCCAACGTACCTGGTTGGTTGGGCCGAGCACTTCGCTCGAGACCAGAATGGCATACATTGGTGGAGCTACGGTCCACATAAACGGCGCGGTCGCATTCCACGGCGGCGCCATGAATGGCTAAAAGCCGTATCAGAGGATGCCCAAAATTAAATGTGTCACCTACATTGTAATACGCTTGTTGTCCGCCGAGATGAATCATTGCGTGCGTAAACCCGGTGGATGCAAGCTAGATCAATAGTCAGTCATCGAATGGAACGAGCAACACGACCAGTTCTCACTTGTAGCCCAAGATCTAAATTCCACAATGCGGCAAGGAAGGAGTCGCTCAGCCCAAGGAAACCATTACAGGAGGCTGTATTGGTCTCCAGCAAAACGAGAGGCTTATTGACGCGCTGCGAGATGGCCACCATTTCTGTGTATCTGCGAAGACGCCAGCACATCAGTATCTGCTCTAGGAGGAGGAGATAGAAAAGCTGACAGGCTAGCGAAGCGTACAGGAGACATTGAACCATAGTGCTGATTAAATCGGTGAGCATGTAGCTAACGTACGTCGTGCGTCACAGACTGACCTGGGCAAAGTTTCCGAAGCGGTAACGAATGTCGGCGTATTGCTCCTCGATAGGTGGATAAGACCCATCTTCCTCAGGACAGTTGTCAGTCGGATAGTGCATGACAATGAGCGTGTTGATCGCGTCGCCGACTGTGAAAGTCAGCGAGCCAGACGAGAGGAAAAAGGATTTCACTTACATCGGTCGAGATAACCCATTTCATTGATGACGTGAGCGTTACCCCAGCCAGTGCTGCATTCGCAAAAGGCTGGTCCACCAAGGATGTTGGGCCTGGCAATGTTCGGGTTGGCACGGAGCTGGTTGACAATGGACTGGTATTCCTCCATGTAGGCGGCCTCGTCGTACCCAGCGGGGCGTTTCTCGTGCTTCTCGTAAAGGTCTGGCTCGTTCCCCAAATGCATGGACCGAAGATAATCACCGAGAATCGGCTGGGCAACCTCTGCAATATCTAGCCGTGCTCTAGAGACGAATGAACGTTTCAGATCATGCTAAAACACGCCAGTGTGCTCGCTTACGGCGTCGTTTGGTTCATCGGCAAACCGATGAACCACTCAATACCCAGGAGGTCGCTTGCCTCTCGCATAGCCTCGAAGATGCCCTTCGTGTACAGCAACGTCGGGGTGTTGGTAGGTGTCCGAGCACCAAAAAGTTGACGCTCGGTCGCGTGTCGGCCACCATCAATCTCGTCGACGAGGTACGCCTTCTCCTGACTGTTGCCTCCGAGACGCAGAACGGGATTTCCACCTCGCTCTTTAAGCGTGCTCATGAGGTTCAGAAATTGCGGTCGAATCCATGTGGCGTTGGGGCCGATGACAGCCTCCGCGAGCGACATTTCGATGCTGATGCCGAGGAAGGAGCCAGGAACAGGGATTCCAGCGACGGGACTGCCGCTGTAGTCTAGCGTGACTCCAAAGTCGAGTTGCGGGACAGGATCCGGTCGTTGGACTTGGGTAACGGGCTGAGTGGGATTATACGCTGCGACACTTGTCAGTGAAGCTTGCGGTCTCGCGAAAGAGTGCGTACCTTCCCAACCCTCATAGACATATCCTGGGGTAGGTCGGGGAACCGGGAACTGATATGTGCTGACTTGAGCTTTGGTCGGTGTGACCGAACTGGCAAGAAGGAGCGTTAATGGTAAGAGCATGTCGATCAACGAATAAGGGAATGAAGAGGGCTGTAAAAAGCTTCGACGCATCCTATATATCTATCATGCGTGCCAAGTGTGTTTCCTGTTTTAGTCGTTGAGCTGGTAGGTACGATCAAGGTTCGCCAAGGTTATCCGTATCTCTCGGCATTCCTCATAAACGACCTCTCAACCCACACACCAGAAGAGTTCAAACCAAAGCTGGTTTCCGGTAGTATATGTAGCTGAAATTTAATTGCCCTATGATGTGATCCAGCCTGGCCAGATGGGCTTTGTAAAAGCCACCCATCGTGGAGCCAAGAACGACCAAGAGAAACCAAGCAACCGCCGGTATTCCGCCCGCCGCTTTACACAGAGCCTGCGTACAAGCCAAGTCTTGGTATTAATCATGGCAACGCCGAAGTGGACCTGATGCAGGCAAGACCACTGCCAGTGCTCGTCAGGTCGTTGTAGGTTGCGAACGCGCGGATGCTTTTGTTGTCTCCGTTTTCGTCCCTTCAACAGCCGGCGAATACGAAGGTGAGGCAAGGGTGACAGAAGTGGGCTCGAATCTCCGTAAGAATATTAAGAATGAGCTAGCTGACTCTCTCGTAGCCAAGATCTTGCACTTCTGTAGCCGCGTCGGCGACATCGAACTCCAGGTGTATGTATTAGCAATGATACACAGGCGGTGGCTATACTTTTGTATTGAGAGAAGGGTGCGACAATGGTATGAGCGTCCCAAAAACCCTCTTAGAAGGTGGTTTTTCGTTTCCTGCCTGTGTACTTGGAGTCCCGTGGAACGCCTTCCTTCCCTTTCGTCCTGTATTTCTGCCACGCTTATCAGTGTGTGACTTTATGGCTTCAAGCGGTAGCACACCTCCTTCTTCTTGATGATCCAATCACGGTCCTTGACGTTCTTCCTCTGCTTACCTTTCCTTTCGTTCACCCGTTGTCTCCGTTTCTCAAACCTGTTTGAAGCAAGCATTAGATACTCAGAATTACCCGCGAGATGAATCATACCGCGCATCTGCCAAACCGTCGTCGTCGTCGTCGCCGTCGAGTGCTTGTGGGACTTGATTGCCGTTGTTCCCGGATCCAACGAACAAGCATAAGAAGACCTACAAACGACATTCAGCATCTGGGCTGCAGATGAGCTGAGAAATACGACAGTCACGTACTTTTCTGGCTTTCTTGCTGTTCGGATAGTCGACGACAACACCACCGCCGAAACCAGCTTTGCGCGCAGCCGTGGTCACCATCGCTATTTGGTCATCACTTCGTGCATAAGACAGATCAGCGAGGCAGACCCCGAAGAAGATCACAACCTACACACCTGGAAGGATACCATTGCAGAATCGCTCGGCTTGGGTTCCGTAGTAATGCGTGTAGGGTACGGAAGAATCGTGCTAGTCGTGCTGGTGGCGCATTTATTTCAGACGAAGTTTCCGCGTTGAGCAACCACTGTATAACAGAGATGCTGCAAGAGTTGTATGAGCATCCAGCTGCGAAGAGATGTCAACTAACCGCGCACCTGATTGCACCGTCGAAAGTTCCTGCGCGGAAAGGGAAGCCCTGGCCAATGTCGTGCAAGAACAAGTCGCCTTCGACTTCCCGCTCCAGTGCAATCTCTGGGCCGTAGTAAGCATCGAATGTCTGATATTGAATTAGCCGGGCGCACCCAGCATGCTCGGCGCAATGTCCATGCCGACCCATATGTGGCCAGCCTCATCCAGCAGCTCCCCACTTAGACCTGAGCCACATCCAATGTCTAGCAGCATCGATGGAGGCGCGTCTGGGCCGAGATTCAGGAGTTCGAGGGCTCGTGTGGTCATCTCTGCTTGAATACGCTGCACGCGAGTGCTGTGGATCGAAGATAACATTATGGTACATCGAAGCAGCAAGGCAGGATGAGATTCGTGGAGTTTTATGCGAAATAAAGTGGGAGTTGGCATCCTATAAGCATGAATGCCAACAGCAAGGCATATATACGCACTTTGTGGTGTATTTTTTCGCAACGGCATCACCATAGTACTACAAGCAGCGTGAGATCAATACTGCAGTATATGCAAGCTATAGATGAGCTAGATACAATTTCTGGAGGCGCTTGAAGTTCGGGTCGTGACATGGCCGTGACGAGGTGGCTGGAATGAGTCGAGGTTGCAGATATAGATCGCCGCAAGTTCCCGCTGACAGCTTGGCCTCGTTCCCCGACCTTACCATACGACCACGATGTCCTCGCGACGGCGCGACGACCGCGACGACCGTGACCGCCGCTCTGCTCGTCGGCCATCTCCACCGCGCAAGCGTGACAGCCGAAGCAGGTCGCGCAGTCCACGACGAGGTGCGCGCGCGCGCACCCACGCTGGCCCTTCTCAAGCTAAATCCGATTTGTAGCAGACACGCGCAGGCAAGACCGCAATGACGAAAGAGACAGGCGCGAGCGGCCACGTGACCAAGACCGTGACCGCCGCCGCTCACGTTCTCCACCGCGACGCGACGACCGCAACAGGGACCGTCGTCGCTCGCGCAGCCCACCACGGCGTGACGGCGACCGTGACAGACGGCGCGAACACTCGCCACCGCGGTTTGAACGTGCGCGCGGTCCGACTGGCCCTCGCGAGGCGTCTCGCGAGCGTGGTGACTCGCAGCCACCGCCGACGCAACCAGGTCAGTACCACTCCGTATGCTATAAGACTGACTAACTTAGACTACTGTTTTCAGCTGGAAAAGCCGGTCGTGCACGCGCAGTTGACCTCATGGACGACCCTCCACACCATTCTGATTTACTAGCACCTGCCAATGGTGACAGTCGGATGGAGGAAGGCGAGGATGAACAGGACGATGATGCGCAGATGATGGCCATGATGGGCTTTGCAGGCTTTGACTCAACCAAAGGCAAGGGCATGGAGGGCAACCAGGACGGCGGAGTCGACATCAAGAAACGGCGCACCTGGCGCCAGTACATGAACCGTCGGGGAGGCTTCAACAGGTACGTCAAGTGCAGTGTCACTTGCTACTGCCAACTCACATACACCATCTTTCTAGACCGCTTGACCGCGTCAAGTAGGCCATTCGTGTTAGACCCATCTTCCGCACCTTCGTCGGCCTTGACAGGTTAGACCCATATATTGTTTTCTTGAATTGCTGAAATATGCAACCTTCTGCTGTCAGTGGACTCTATGGTGATGCAGGTCTTGAGAAAGTTTCGGTGAGTACATAGGTGTCAATTCAGCGGGCAAATGCGCGCCACCGTCCATTTACTTTTGCAAACGATCTTCTCGAGGACGCGGGTTGCACAGGGCTTGCTTGCCTAAGAGACGTCGAACTCCAGATTACTATCGCAAGCGTGAATGCCGTGAATTTCGAGGCACGAGACGATAGTTAACAGAATAAAACATGAGCATATTAACCAAGCCCTCTCGCATGTAGTCGGCCATTCCTGGGACGGCCACCGATCCAGCCTCCTCGACCTTGCAAACGCGCCGCTCTAGAACAAGGCTGCAGCCACGCGAACACAATTAGTAAGAGGTAAGGATGCCGTGAGGAGCTCGTACCATCGGCGCAGCAACAACACGCGCACTGCGAACAAGCGAAAAAAAGTCAATGCATGAACGAGAGCTGTTGCGGAGCAGGCGCACCGCTGCCAAGCTACGAGCGCGACGTTAGTCAGAGTGCCCGGCAACGGCGGAGAAAGGACGCACCATGCCCAGCAGCCGACGTTAGAACTGTCCTTTTCCGGCTGCTGCTGACTGCGGTCATGGGAGCGGGGCGGTGGGAACAACGCGGGACAGGGGGACAGGTAGGTGGTCTAAGCCTATGTTCAGTTCTTCGGTGCTGAGGATATGTACGCACACAATGATGGTTTGTGGTGGCGGCTGGCCCTGATAGTATGCTGAAATGTGTCTGTCAGTGCGTGTCGCGCCAAAAAAACATCGGCGTGCTCACGGCTTCCCCCAGCGGGGTACTGGCCCGGTTGCTGGTAGGCACCCTGTGGTGCCTGGGGAGGGTAGTATCCCTACATGGGCACGCTCTCAGCACAACAAAGACACGGGTATCCAACATGCGCAGGCTACGCACTCCTTGCGGGGGACCTGGCGAACGACCGAGACTGGCATCAGCATCTCGGCATCATACGACCCGCGAACACTGTGTGCTAACTGACCTTGCTGAGGGTAGTAGCCCTGGCCGGGCGGTGGGCCACCGTACCCGCCTTGCTGCTGCCCGTAGTAGTCGTTCGCGGACATGAGATGAGAGAAGGAAAGGAGAAGAAAGGAGAGGCGTGCCACGAGGCGCTGCTGGCATTTTGCACTGAGCGCTTGCGATCCGTCCGTAATCACGCCAAGCAGCTCGTCTTTTGCTTCGTCCGCGCTCTTTCCGCGACCTCGCGACGCATACCACCTACAGTAGCTGCTTTTCTTCGTTCAATGAGCCGTGTGCAACATCAAGAGCCCTCACATTCAGCATCAGTGAGTACTTGCACATGAGCCTGATGCTTCCGGCCGATGATCCACGGACATTATCCGCCCGCATTGCAGCGCTTTGCCGGCATTGCCATGGGCTGCGCGTCGGCTTCCGCGCTCACAAAGCCATTTTCGCCTCAGAGTCGCTGCTCAGCCCCTGGCCCGGGGCCTCTCAGATTGCTTGCTTCGGCCCAGATGGTCACTTGTATGCGTGTAGAGCACACGAATGCTTGCCAAGCCAAGCCAGCGCTGGCATGAATTTGGAAACAGTGCTCGATTCTATGCAAAAAGTTCTAACGGGTCTCAAGCCTGTCCAGGTTCGGCACACGTGATAAATACCTGCGTGGCAATGTGCGGCTGTGGGCATTACGCCGTGGAATTGTAGTTTTGGTGGCCATTGCCCGTCAGCTTAGTTGTCTCGCCAGCCTCGGTGACCGTCACAAGACCCGGGGCAGCCTTCTTTCTCGACGCGATGTTGCGCTCATAGATGCCCTTCATGACCTCGGCCGTGCTCTGGCGTTTCGCTTGGCGACGGGACTGGTTGTCCTCGTATTGGTCCGTCTCATCGACTACTTCCTCTTGCAGAATCCTGAAAAAAAGGGACCAATGTTAGCAAGCTTGGCTTCGAACAAGGCTGGCCTCTAGTAAGGCGACTGTACACTCACTCCTCGATCACATCTTCGAACGTGACGATACCGAGAGCGCCTCCTGCGCGGCCGGGCGTCTTGGAGATGAGCAGAAGGTGCGAGCGGCCGGTCTGGAAGTAATCGAGCGCCTGGAAGCAGTTGATGCGCTCGTTGGCCTCGGGGAGCAGCGATAGATGGAAGTCGGACACCTTCTTGCAGTCGTCTGGGTCGTAGCGCAGCAGCTGAATCGAAACTGCGTCAGATCGCTCAACCAGCGCGCAAATGTTAAGGGCAACGCACCTGCTTCAGAATGAGAAGTCCGATAAAGTTGTCCTTCTTGCCGGCCTCATGCACGGGGACGCGAGAGAATCCAGAGAGAACGCTGGAGAAAAGTCGTGGCCAATTTCAGGCTCTCACAAAAACATCGTTTTTGAGAAAGACTTACAGCTTGTCGAGCATTTCGTTGTCTAGAACGTCATCCTCAGAGAGAGTGAATACGTCCTGAAAGTATACTGAGACTCCGCCATTCCGCTGGATGCTCATTGTGCGCGCACCTTCATGGGCGTCATGATATCCGCTACTCGCTGATCATTGAGAGAGAGCACGCCATTCAGAATAGCAATCTCGTCGTCACGAAGAGGCTCCTCTAGTGAGGCGAAACGAGAGGCGAAGAGTTGGACAGAGTGTCAGGGCATGTGGCGCAAAAAAAGAGGGATACAATCGTACCTCCTTGACGATGGAATTGCAGGAAACTGCGGAGCTCGCCTTCTTGTACGTGTTCGCTTCGTGCGAGCCGAGAAGGTAGTCGAGAAGCTTCGCAATAGGCCATGCAATGGGCGCTGGAAAGGTGTAAATACTAGTCAAATCGACCTGGCCTGTGACAGGAAATAACTTACCCAGAACCCACAGGAGGACCATGACATACGGGGCGCATGCCGCACCGATGGAGAGACCGTAGCGAGCACAAATGGATTGTGGGATAATCCTAAGGAGGGTCAATACGAGGCGGTAATGAAGGCGAGATTGACGTACTCTCTATCGAAACATAGCCGTCAGTGAGCATGTAAAAGCAGGTAGAATAATGGCAGGAGAAACACACCCGAAGATGACTACCAATACGTAAGTGATCCGAAGGTTGAGCGCTGGGACAGGCCTGTACTCACCAATCATGGTAGTCGAGATCGCGACGGCGGCAACGCCGCCACCAAGCTAGAAACGCCAGTCACTGACATGACACCAAAATGTGCTGTGCGGGACGTACTGCACTGTCGAGGAAAATGGGCAAGCTCTCATTGATCACCTTCGTGGCAACACAGCATTCAGTGCGACGCGTTTTGAGGCGTCGTAATGCGAGAAACGTACAACGTTGGACAAGAGAAGTGCCTGGCCACAGGACTGTGAGCAAAAAAAACGCGTCGCTGCAGGCACAGATTGGAACGTACCACGAGAACCCAATGACGCCGACCATGCAACAGCTGGTAGACCTACTCCAGCCAAGTGAGCGGGCATGTACAACATTAAGGAGCGGTCGCACCCTGGTAGCGTTTTTCCGCTCCGTCTCGTCGTCGCTTGCCGCACTGAGTACACGGAGGTTGAGTCGTCGAGGCCCATGAGACCGATAGTCAAACTGCCACGGCGTGAGCGCACACGACCACACCTCCCGAGAACTACACCGCACTCACCCAGCGAATATGCCTCCCGCAACGACCAACGCGACTGCAATGCCAAGCAGGAGGCCGCGCGGTTGGTTAATACCCTCTCCCTCGCCACCACCGTGGCCAGCGACGCCGATGGACGAGGACTGGGCGAGCTGGGTGCCTAACCTCACCGCGCCGTGCAGCGCGCCGACCGTCGTGGCGACCTGGATTCTGGGCATTCGGAGAACGATGGAGATGGAGAAAAGAAGAAAACGCCGGGTAGGGCACAACCGGTCTTGGCGGAGTCGGCACGAGTTTTGCACACGCGCGCCAATCAATGATAGAAATCAAGCACCGGTCCACCAGAGTCACACACTGCCGCTCTCTGAGGAGAGCGGCGTGCTTAAGATGCAGGCTCGCGGCCCTTGCTGGCTGCTGTACCTGCTGAGGATGGTTGCTTCGGCACCATCTGCCTCGTCTATCACTCAATGTGCATTTATTTGCTCGAGCTGGATAGCGAGTGGCACCGCAAAAAAGATCACTGGTCTAGAGCCGGCAAGAGGATGACTTGCCACAGGTACTTGCTGTATCATTCACAAGCCAGTACATGGCTTAGATCTGAGCTATTTAAACTTTTGGTAGCTCTTTTGCAGTAGTAGATATCACAACCAGTCAAAAACTGAAAGTGCAAAAGCGTGTCAACTCCGCCTTCCTCCGTCTTTCATTTTCATTGGCGCAGAGTGCACACCCCGCGACCAGAGTGCTTCCTATTCGACGACGCATTGATCGGCCGAACGATGATGGCCGCGATTATGGTCATATTTTTGGGGTGGTCGCGGGACGTTCCTTCGGCATCGCGCATTTCAGATTCGTATGATGAACGCCATCGCCGCCATTATCCGCTTCCCATCTCTCCTACCCTCCCTAACCCGGCTATCCGCTGTCCGCAATATGAGCACCGTGCACACCATGGCGGCCGAGGGCTTTGGCACCGGCAAAGGCGCGTTATACGACAGGTGCGCATGTTCACGCCACAGTAGTTCGATAATTGCTCATGGCGTCACAGAGCGCGTCCGAGCTATTCCACCGATGCCCTGCAAGCGATGCGCGACCGTGTGCGCGGCACTGGCCCTCTCAACATTCTTGAGTGTGTTGACTTGTTGGATTCTGTGACCACTTTGCTGACAATCGCCCGCCACATTGCGCAGAGTCGGCGCGGTACGCACACACTCTCATCGCCAACTCTGACATTACTCGGGGGCTCACGAAACAATTAGGGCACGGGCATATTCACGCGCGCACTTCTCGCGCATCCAGCCTGGAAGGACAGTGTAGGCGCATTGCGCGCGGTCGAACCCTCAGACGACTTCCGCAGCGTCCTTGAATCCTCGACCGCAGGCACAGACCCCCGCGTCAAGGCCAGCAAGGGCACCTTCGACGCGACCGGTGTGCCTGACGGCTGGGCTGACCTTATCGTCGTCGCGCAGGTGTGTGTTATTTTTTGCCCGGAGTGACGGCGTGCCGAGCGTCGGCCGAGCGTGTGGCTCAACTCTACTACACACTACAGGCATGGCATTGGTGTCCCGATCACGAGAAAGCGATTGCAGAGTTTACGCGTGCGCTCAAACCGGACGGTGTTGCGTTTCTCATATGGAACCTCGAGGACCGTGAGGCAGCATCGTGGGTCGCGCGGCTGCGGGACACCATCGAGCCTTACGAGGAGGGCTCGCCGCAGTTCCGCCTTGGTCTGTGGCGCGCGACGTTCTCTGTCCCGAGTTACCAGAAGCACTTTGACAAGGAAGAAGAGCTGACTTTCTCGAGGAATATCCCAGCGACCAAGGAGAGCGTGATCGAGCGCGCCACCAGCAAGAGCTACATTGCCGTCCTCCCTGAGGAGACCAAGAATAGTGTCGTCGAGACGGTCATCAAGATTTTGGAGCAAGAACCAAAGACCTGGATCGAAGAAGCGCAAGGCGTATTCAACTACCCATACAAGACAACGCTAGTGGTGTCTCAGAAGAAGCAGGCATAAATGGGCTTGCATAAGGGACATAATGTCCATTAGAATCCTGAAATGTAGATCATTAACGGCCTGCTTCGCAAAAACACTCGTAAAGTAGGACGCACCATACTTGTTACCCGACTCCTTGCGATTTCTCCGTGAGATGGCAATCTTCTCCTCGATAGCCTCGCGGTTCGTGTAGGCCGAATGCAACAGCGTGCTGAGCTGATGTCGCTGGTTGGCAAGACTGCCTTTTTGCGTTTTCGCAATGTTCATCTTGGGTGCATCCGGCCCTGTCTTGATGTTCTTGGTGATGTTCTTGGTGTCTTCGATAGCAGCTCGGGCGCGCGCGGACTCGTCCATTGCGCTAAACGACTCCAGGTCGTCTTCGTCGACGCCCTCGAAGCCTTTAGCTGGTCCACCCTTAGATGTTGAAGCTTCGCCAGCAGCGTCGGCCTGCCACTGGTCCCAGAAAGTTTGTAGTAGGCGGGCTCATAGGCTGCCCACTGACCGTTCGGCATTTGATAGTAGCCCGGGTATGGGTCCGTTGGAGTGGGTTCAGGCGGTTCGTACTCGTGAATCTCAGGTGCAGAGGAGATCCTAACAGAGGAAGAAGATGATGCCTCGGCTGCGCGAGACGAGGATGAAGAAGACGACTCTGTAGCACATTCAGAACATAGCCTTCGAGACAATAATGCGCAAGACAGACCCCCAAATGAGAAGAAGTTGACGGCAGGCTTTGGCTTCGTCGCCGAAGGGTTGGCGGCAGCAGCTTTTCTGACCGTTGTAGGTACAAGCAAGGCAGGCTTAGCAAGCTGCTCTTGTTCCGCATCGTTGTCGTCAGCAGCACTGTCGGCGGATGGGGCTGGTACGGGTTTCGGTGGCGCAGCGGGAGCGGTCTTAGGCGCAGGCAACATCGAGAGCAGCGAGCTCTTGCCCTTGCCAGCCTCGACGCGCTGTTTCTTTGCGGGCCTGTCGTCCTCGGCGTCTTCGAGCGCGCGGGATGGTTTGGGCAGCGCGTCGACCACGATGCGCACGGGCTTTTTGACCTTGGGTGCCGCAGTCGGTGCCGCTGCTGCCTTTGTTGTGGATGCAGGAGCAATACGAGGTGCGTCCTCGGCGTCTGATGAGTCGCTACCGTATGCGTCGAGGCCGAACATGAGTGCGCGAGGACAAGTAATGACTTCACCGGCCAAGTCCGTGCTGCGCGCAATTGCCGTCTCTCTCTTCCTCACGCAGTCACCATGGGCATGCTACTCTCGCTGCCGCTGGCCGGCGTGTTTGGCACAATAGCCAGCTCAGCCATTGCGGGCCTCACGTTCTGCTTCACCAGTACCGCCGGTCAGCGCACGCCCAGTCCTGCGATTTGCTCCAGGTGGCTGACGTCGTATGCGCAGCCAGCATGTTCATCAAGTCGTGCAACTGCAACTCGTCCATCGCCACCCGTGTCGGCTTTGCGGTCAGCCCTGCGCTCGCTTGGGTGTTAGGGCTTTCACTGAGCGGTCGCCGCAGATGATCTTCAGCTTGAACTCGATGCTCGCCTGGCTCATGAAGACGCCATTCGCGATCAACCTCCTGTCCAAGTACTCGCCAGAGTATACACGCATGGACTGTGTGAACGGCTCGTGCTACGGCGTTCTTGCGGTAAGCAGCCTATGGCGCCGGTCAAGCACATGCGACTAACGACTTGGGCGCTCCAAGGTGCATCGTATCTGTTTCGCACTCGTCCTGCTACACACCATTCTTAGCGCGCTGCTCGTCGGCGTCAAGGACACCCGCGACAAGCGCGCCTCCATTCAGAATGGGTGGGTCTGGATAACTCAAGCTGACCGCATGCGTTATTGATCATGCTTGCAGTTGGTGGGGTCCCAAGATCTTGCTTTGGTTCATCCTTATCGGCGTCTCATTCTTCATCCCTAACGGATTCTTCATCTTCTGGGGCAACTACGTCTCCGTCATTGGCGCTACAATCTTCATACTCCTCGGCCTTGTTCTCCTCGTTGACTTCGCTCATAGCTGGTCCGAGACCTGCACCCGCAACTGGGAAGCGAGCGAAAACGAGAATTCCATATGGAAATGGGCCCTCATCGGCAGCACTACTGGCCTATACGTTGTTGTCATTGCCCTCACTGGTATCATGTACGGCTTCTTCGCAGGCAGTGGCTGCTCGCTCAACCGGTTCTTCATCTCGTTCAATCTCGCCCTCTGCATCGCTGCTACCATCTTGTGCATTCATCCAGCCGTTCAGGAGGCGAACCCAAAGAGCGGTCTGGCTCAAGCAAGCATGGTTGCCGCTTACTGCACCTATCTTATCATGAGCGCGGTCGGCAACCACGGCCACAACGGCAACTGCAACCCGCTGTCTGGCAGCGTCACTGGCACGAAAAACACCACCGTCGCTCTGGGTGCGCTCTTCACATTCCTGGCTATCTCGTACTCGACCAGCCGTGCTGCGACGCAGAGCCGCGCACTTGTCGGCAAGCGTCGCAACGGCGCGATCCAGCTGCCAACAGACAGCGATGGGCATAGCACTCATGGTCTCGTCACCTCGCAGCCCAGCCGCACCGAGACGCCGCGGTACCAAGCGATGCTGGCTGCTGTCGAGGCTGGCTCGATCCCCGCGTCTGCGCTTGAGGAGGATTGGAGCGATGAGGAGGATGACGGTCCTCAAGGCGAGGAGCGCGATGATGAGCGCACCGGAACCCGTTACAACGTGCTTTTACTTTCTTTGCTTACCGTCGTATGGCTCGCTCACGTTCTTCTGTAGTACTCGTGGTTCCACATCATCTTTGTGATGGGCTCGATGTACGTTGGAATGCTGCTCACCGACTGGTACGTCCATTTCAGAAGCAGCATCACGAGTTGCGCATTTCTCACGCATTTACCAGGAACGTGCTGCGGACAGCGCCTCGCGATGCCGAGCAGGACATCTACATCGGCCGCTCAGAGACGGCGATGTGGATTCGCGTCGTTTCGAGCTGGGTCTGCATCCTGCTGTATGCGTGGAGCTTGCTTGCACCTGTCTTCATGCCAGACCGCTTCGGCGATGACTAATGAGTTTCGAGCGTTACAGTCGTTCTTCATGTATTTTCTCCTGCTATGTTATACCGAAGAGCTTTTGTTTACGCCCTGTAGTGGCCATTTGCCATAATTGTCGACCTTTTGCAACCTCCTGAGTGCACTGCGCAAGCTGTCCACAGCCAGTTTTAAAAGATCGTTTCAAGACGACACATACCCTCAGGCTGCATTTGTCTTTCTTGGTCTTTTCTTCAATCCGAGAAAACACGCACTGATTGACACGCGAAGTACCTGACAGCGTCTTGACGAAACCCAACTTGTCAGACGCGTCACAAAACTTTCACACCTACATATTTCGAACCATGCATCACGCAAAAGCGTATTGCGCCACCCTCCACAATCAAGATGGCCCTTCGTAATAACATGCATCCCCCGCCTGCTTGGCGAAAGAGTAGGAGCTACCCACGTCTGTGTTTTACCTGAGGCCCGTCTTCCTCCAATCACAGGTGTTGCATAAAGTCCGAGCTGCAGATTACCTCTCCCGGCTGACCCAAGTCTTCTTGATTCGCAGCAAACACCGATTGTGTGGTCTCTACTACCTCAGGGCATGCCTTGCGCAGTCGGTCCAGCTCAGCATATATACAGCGGCTTGATGTCAGCTTGGTTTCATCGCTCGCATCCTTTTTACTGCCAGCGAATGCTACTAGCTCGACATGGGCGATCCAAACTGTCGAAGCTAGGCACGTTCCCGTGCGTCACAGCTTGCGTACTCCCTTCGCGAAGCATAAATACGAGACCCGATTGTACACCTGACCTCGCTCCTGACCCACCCCACACAACAATGTCTCAGTTTCGAGATGCAAAGACGCTTGACGCCCTCTTTCCACCTAATGTCCGATCCCCGCCGTCACCACTGAGTCCGAGCGCGGCACCTGGCGCGTCCGAGGAGTCTGCCCGTGCGCTTGCCAAATGGCTGAAGGAGAACCACGTCAACTTCCACTGCTTCTTCAACTCGCAGCGATTCCACAATCATCTCGCTCATCACCTGTTGGCGGCATACAAGCTTGGAGCAAAGCCTTCGCTCATCCAGGCTGCGTATGAGGAGCATGCGCCTACTCAGGTCAAGGCTTTCCCGTCACCAGGAAAGATTGATGAGGGCAACTGGAAGGAACATCTCGGAGATGATAAGTCAGCCTTTCTCTTCTGCCGTAGCTTTCTGCGCTTACAGATACTTTGCAGGTACTACCAAGCCTATTTGGACTTCTTTGCGCACCATGTGCTCAAAGACGGCATCGCGTCAGCTCTCAACAAGTACGTCTTCAGCGACGAGGCCAATTGGGCCGACCAGACAGACGCAGAGAAGGCACCTCGAATGCTTGACAGGTTCTTTTCCGGCGTTCTTCACCCGTTGATCCACTTTGGACATGGACCAGAGTTCGGCATTCCTGGAATGGCCGTCGAAGGCCTTGCCTGGACTGCCGTTCACAACCCGACAGCTAAGGTTCTATTGCCTCCGGAAATATTCCAAGCTTCTAACGTAAGTCATTGTTCGACGCCACTATGTTGTTTCTGACTTAGGTTCATATAGCCTGTTAATGGCGAGCACTCGTTCACTCTTCTTTCAATGATGCTGGAGGATACCGCTTTTGCCCCTGGCAAGATTTTCGACCCCGATGAGACAGAAGCCAAGTTGGCCGAGACTTTCAACGCCGAGGGCGATCGGATCTACTCGTACGCGAAACTATGGAACTGCGATATCTCGGATGCAACCAGCCTAGCCTCTCGGTTAGAAGAAATCTCATGGCTAGCGGCACTCACGTATGGTGTCGGAGGCTGGTCTCAGCAGCGTCCGTTCAAGGCCGACTTCTTCCTAATGCATCTCGTCACCTCGTCGCTCTTCGCGCCGTCCATCATTTCTCAGCTTGACAAAAAGTCACAGGCGTTGTTTTTACGAGGGTACGCCATCATGACGTTTGCAGTGTGGGTCTCACGCGGCCGCCCACGCTTTGACATCAAGGCATTCTTGGAGAAAACCTCGACCTCCGTGTTGCCGCCTGTTGAGTCACCAAAACCGGACAAGGCCTGCCTTGATCAGGAGAATATGCATCAGAACGCTTGGTATGCGCTGCTGCAGAGCACTCTCTCACATCCGGACGAGCATCTCGTCAAGGCTCAGCGTGCGCTAGTGCACTATGCCACACTGTACGGTGACCGACCCAAGGGCTATTGGAGTGGAACGAAGCTCGAGGGTGCAGAGGAACTTGATGGCTCGCTATTTGTGCGCGCATCAGGGCTGACCTTGAAGGCACTTGGGAGAGTTCGAGAGGGCGAGCCAGCAGGCGGGTGGGACTTTGATGGCTTTTATACATCGTAGGCTGGCAATATGAGGCTAGTTCAAATGTATAGTATTGCTCGATGATGACATTTTGTAAGATTTCAGCTTCTTTTACATGGCTGATTCTGAGGTTCCTGAGAGGCGTCGAAATTGCACCATACAAGTTGGTTCATCGACGGATGCAGTACGGAGCTGTTTGCCTTGCTGCCACCGTTCACGATCACGATGGAACAACAGGCGAGCTATGGGGGCCTCCTGAGGCTGCTTACTTCCCCATTCTTTTCTGTCAATTTGGCGGTGTCCTACCTGTCTTTGTACTCTGAGAATATTGGTACGTCTGCTTGTGATACCGCGCGATGCTCGCTCTAAGCGAAATCTTGCGCAAGGGGTGACCTGGTATCTGGTACGACGGTTGCGCGAAAAGGCAGATCCTCTCAGGCTGCCGTGGGGTCTCCTACTGTGAGCTTTCACACATCGATCGCGTGTGGCTGGGTTCGCTGACGGTGGATGGCAGCCACGTCCTGTTGACACGACCATCCAAGTCGGCTGCACTGGAGAACTTCATCCTCGAAAGCGCGACCGAGCACACACATGTTGCTCTTATCACGCTCTGGTTCATGCAGGCCTACCTTCGCGATGAGAAGCTCACGAGAAACCCACGCGCATTCCAGCGCATTCAGCGCGTCCTCCATCGCACGCACGAAATAATCTTTGCTGCACCAACGAACCTTGTGCCGACTCCCTATGCGCGAACCAGCATCACGGCCCAGGTCGCCTCCGTATTTGGCAATCGCAAGGTCAAACCAAACGCCGAGTCGATGTACGTACTCGCGCACGGGACATGATCAGTGGCGCTGACAATAATCCTGCCTCAGCGTTGTGGGCGTAGGCATGATCACGGCTGCCATCGCGGTCCCTAACTTCGCAACGGAAATTGGCAACATCGCTGTCGAGCAGGGCCGTTACGAGGATAGCAACGAGCTCTTGCGCAGCGTGGAGGTTATTGACCCTGACCCTGACGATGATGACCCGCCCATCCTGCCTGCAGTTGAGGAGCCAGATGAACTTGCAAAGTCTGGATTTTTTCCTCGTGCACGGTCTCAGAAGCTTTCCGATGTTCTTGACCTCAGCGGCGGTGAAGCGGCTAGTGTACTCGCAGCTCGAAGGAGATCGACGCTGGCCGCGCAAACCGTCCCTTCACTCATTCTTCGTCCTTCTACACAGGATCCCTTTGGTCAGAATGATACACACCCGCCCGTATCTCCTACTCTAGCAGCTCCTACCCCACCATATATGTCGACACCTTCATTCCACATTGCCACACCATCAGTGATCCCAGCTATGCCGGACAAATTGCTTTCATCACTTCTCAGAAGTCACTATTGTCGCTCTGAAGTCTCTTTCGTCCTCGCTCTCGAATCCATCTCCAACCGGCTCCTCGTCATTCCCAAGCCAGCTCGAGTCAGTGCATTACGCGCTGAGTTGACAGATCTGAACCACAAGCTGCCCGCCGAGGTACGCAAAACACTCAATTTATACTGTGTGCTAACCGTTTCTCTCAGGTTTGCCTTCCATTGTGGTGCTCATCTGCGGATGAACCTGTTGAGAAGCATCGACATACGCAACCCCATCACCGTGTAGTTCGAATACCACCTGGTGAGAGTGTAGTACTTAACTCGGCGGAGAGAGCGCCTTATGTACTTTTGATCGAGGTAAGTGTAATGCTTGACCAAGATTGGGCCACGACTGATGAAGAGCAGGTGTTGGGGGATGAGCTCAGTTTCGATCCAACTCGAAGAGACAACAAGGAGACGCTCAAAAAGATTGTCGTAGACCCCTCGAGTGGATTTCCGACTTCAAGACAGTCCACGGCCAACATGACTGCTTGGAGTGCGGATGCTGTTGTGAGCGCGAACGCCCAATCTGCGCTCGCACCACATACATCAGTTGATGACCTATCTACAAGCCCTATGCTGAACGGGGAAATTACCTCTGAACCACCAGAGGACGAGGAAGTGGACCTTGTGGAACAAATGTATGGCCCAGTGGTGTCTATGCGAGACTCCACCCTGGACTTGTCAGACACGTTCGTCCTGCCTGCTGCTCCAAGGCATAAAGACCTCGACATCGCCACATGGTCTCGAAATTCCATCTCGCAGCCAGGTACCCCGCCTCTCACTGCATCTCATGGGCATTCACAGTCTGTTGGAACTCTTGGCACTAGCATTCCACGTATCATTGGTGGAGGACACGCTCGAACTTTCTCCTCTCCCGAACGAGCAGACAACGCAGAGCAGGCATCCCCGTTACCCACTCCATCCGGGCGGCCGGCGTTATCGCTTGAAGAATACTCGGAGCGCATGCGAACAGCAGCTGTGATGCTCGCTCAGTTGAACGCGACCATCGTCAACAATCCGGCAGTGATAACTTCTCAGAATGTATCGCATCCTAATGCTGCTGCAGCGGATGGCTCTGCAGATCAACAGGGCTCGACTGTGCTCAGCTGGCTACCTGGTACGGGATGGATACGCGGCTCTGTCGAAGGTGCGACCACTCGCCAACCGATCCTCCGCGCGGAGGCCGAATCTATCAGGAATCGCATTATGCAGGAGATGATGCAACTCGAGGAGGAACGAATGGAACGCATGCGAGGTGGAGATGCCGTCACTAGCGGTACGACTTTGGTAGGCAAGTCCGCCGAAGACGAAGGGATCATTCGACGAGAGCTCAACAAGGCGGATCCGTCTGCGACCGTTTTTCGAGAGAGCTGGGCGGCGAAAAGGTCGAGGATACGCCAGGCATCCCCGTACGGTCATCTCATGAATTGGGACGTCATCTCGGTCATCGTGAAGACTGGCGCGGATTTGAGGCAAGAGCAGTTGGCGATTGAGCTCATTCAGGTATTCACCTGTGTCGCAAAACTTCGTTAGGCTGATCATCTTCCAGGAACTCGATGAGATTTGGAAGGAAGAGAAGTGTGGATGTTGGGTTCGACCTTTTAAGTACGTTTGCAACTGCTATATGCTTTCTACAAATTCTCACTCAGCCTCTGCAGGATCCTAATCACAGGCGGCTCATCCGGTTTGGTCAGCCTTATTAGTGAAAATGTCGCTTGGTTGCTCATTTGAATCAGATTGAAACCCTCACCGACGCAGTCTCCGTCCACTCGATCAAAAAGGCTGAGTACGCGCGAAGGCTGACGGAAGGTGGTCTCGGTTATGTCTCCCTAGCGGATCACTACCGCCAGGTGCGTACCACCCTCGTATGTTGTGATATTTCCTGCTTACCAGTGGAATACAGACCTTCGGTGACCCATCTTCAGCCAAGTACGCTCGCGCACAACGGAACTTTGCAAAGTCTCTAGCAGGCTACTCTCTCGTCACGTATCTTCTGCAGCTGCGCGACCGGCACAACGGGAACATTCTTGTGGACAGCGATGGTCATATCATCCACATTGATTTTGGTTTCATGCTGGGCAACTCTCCTGGCAACATCGGAGTTGAGGCAGCACCATTCAAGTTCACGGCCGAGTACCTTGATGTGCTTAATGGTATCGATAGCCTGGCGTTCAAGGAGTTTAAGAAACTGTTTCACGATGGATTTGAGGCGGCAAGAAAGCACTCAGAACGTCTCATTTGTGCGCCGAATTTCCCATAGATATCGTCCCTGTTGATGAATTTCATTGCAGCTATTGTACAGCTTATGCAACGTGGTAAGCACTTCTTTGTGACTAAGAACATACAGACACTCAAGTACTCTCCAGAATCATCTCTTCCTTGCTTTTTGCCGTACGGCGAGCAAACCGCGCAACATCTTCGTGACCGGTTCCACCCCACGCTCAAAAACGACGTGACCATGCCATTGCACTTGGAACGACTCATGATGACGTCGCTAGGTTCGCACTGGACACGGTTGTATGACTCCTTCCAGTACTACTCGCAAGGCGTCTTGAATTAGATTGTACACCACCAACACGCAAATCAATTATATCTTATCCAGTATAATATATCGGCGTAGTGGATCATCGGCGGATTTTAGTACACGCGCTCGAACTCTTGAAGACAAGAGTACCACATATCATCTGAAAAGCCGTCAGTGGTTCATTGGAAAGCTGATGCAGAGAACCCGAACCGAAGGTATCGTCCACATTGCAATAACATTTGCCGCGGGTGTGCGCCTCGCCACTGGGACAGTGCTCGAACGGTTGGTGGCGGTATCCAATTTCGTCGAAAAAGTGGATTTGGTCGCGTCGCGCCAGCAGCGCTACCGCGATACTGTGGACCGGGGCGTCACCCCACCGCTGCAGCGAACCCGATACGTTAATACACTTTCGGCTGCGAGAAAACCGCCAACCTCGTAATAAAATCCACCGTTCCTGTCCAGGTGCTGGAAGAACTTCTCGTATGCCTCGCTCCGCCAGAAATCCATGTCGCCGATCTCGAAGTTGGACCAGACTACACATGCAAGAGCAAAGGCACAGATCAGCGACCAAGTAAAGCAAAGGCTGCGCTATACGCACAGTGGCAGAGGTTGTACGTTCGCCCGTTGTCGTTGGAGATGAAGCGCATCGAGTTGTCCTGGTTGATATATTCAGGGTATTTGTTGATAAATCCTGGGCTCAGGGAAGCGATCAGGCAATTGTGATTCAGTGTTATATGCCAGCTCACGTGTGACAGATTCCCATAACGTTGGTATCGTCTCGACGTACTCCTTGAGTGCCAAAGTAAAGCCGTAGACCTTGTCATTATCCTGCATGTAGAGGAATGGGTCGAAATCTAGATCACAGTAATACTTGACGCCTGGCCTACTTGAGGTTAGCGTCTGGTGAGCGCAAGGTCACATAAAGCGCGACGGACTCTACACGCCAGTAGTATTTATACTTTTGGAGAAGCGGGTGGCGGTAGAAGAACTGAAAAGTATGTCAGAAAACGATGCACAAGGGGAAACCGAGCACGCACGCCAGCGTTGAACCTGCACATATTGTGGTAGCTGCACGGTGTGAGCCTCGAATGCGAATGGCCTGATGCTACACCTACGAGATGCTAGCTGGGAATAGTGTCAGGTACTATTCACCAAACTGAGAGATGTGGTCGCGCACACCCGTATATAATCTTGGAACTTTTCATCTTCTCGCGTGCCTCGGCTGCGCGAGTTTCGTTGATCCATGGTGGTTGATTCCAATGATCGAATGGGATGACACCATACTCGACCTTTGCGCTGGTCATTGCAGTTGTCCAACTATATATAACCTCGAGTCAGTAGTCACGTCGAGTATGAAGCAGTCGGCCGTACTTGACGAAGCGCTCGCTGTAAGGACGTTCGTTGAGGAAGACCCAAGGGTACTTGAAGCGATGGTTGAACCTGTCCTCCATCTGTTGCATGCTGGTGAGGACACCTGGGAGGTCTACCTCGCGGGCGAGCACAACGAAAGCTGCCTTGGCGCGCCGCGCGATGAATGCTTCATGCTTCAGGCTCCCAAGCGAGTCGATTTGGGATAGATCGTCTAATGAGTTCTCAGAAGAGTTGTTGGTGTCATGGAATGTGCCGAATGTTACGAAGGAGCCCAGAACGAACTGCGGCACGCATTCAAGCCGACTGCAGCGGGGTTGGGGGAAGCTAAACGCACAAGAAGGACGGCGAAGAAGATTACGAGACGTGTTCTGGTTAGCATCAAGTGAGCCCAAGCCGGCTCTGATCGCGTGAGGAAGAGCGAGAGGGAGATTCCGGCGACGGAACAGGGCTCTTGCTCTTTTCCCTGCGCACCGTCATGGATTCTGCGCCGAGCTCGAGCACCGCGGCCGCTGTGCCCACACAAAATACGCGTTCGGCTCCCTGTTTCATCGGCTGACGCGGTGGCGCGAGTCGCTCCAGCTGCCCAACCCTGGCACCGTCGAAAATCTTCAGAAGGAGGTCAAAAGTGCGCGCTCCACGTTCAATCGCGCTCTATTGTGTCTCATAGCGCCGCATTAGACGTCCATTTGACCAACTACTTCTTCGATGGCGCACGGGCGGACCTCAATAAGACACTCTCCGCTAGCCCCTTCTTCCAGGTCACCCACTCCTTCGCCCTCGCTTCCCCAACTGCGCTCCCCTCGTACACGTTTGGTGCCGTCTATGCCAAAGAGGATGTCAGTTGTCGTGCCCGTGTCACATGTCCTCTCCACTCACCCGGGATTTACAGAAGCATCTCTTGCAAGGCAGCGTAGACTATCAAGGGAACGTTAACGCCCGTCTGAACCACTATTGGGCACCTGCAAATGTGACAAAGTTCCAGGCGCAAGTGCGATCTTCCCCCTTCTCTCTTGTCAGTCGTGCCATACTCACAGCACCTCCAGTTGTCACAGCAGGATGGCCACAACATGATTCAGATGGAACATGATTACCAAGGTCGCGATTTCTCCTTCAATGCACGCTCCATCAACCCCTCTCCCACCGACCTAGCTGGAATTTACATGACTTCATGGCTGCAATCTGTCACCAAAAGCCTCGCATTCGGCACTGAGGCTTTGTACCAACGTTCCGCGGGCCAGAGCGAGATGAACCTCTCCTACCTCGTCAAGTACACGTCAGGTCAGCGCGACTGGATTGGCACCGCCCAATTCCAGCCCACCGGTCTCCTCATGGCCACTTATTGGCAGCGCCTGAGTGAAAAGGTCGAGGTCGCTGCGGAGCTCCAACTTGTTGCGGCACGTTCAGCGCAGAGGCGCAGTGCCGTCGCCACATTGGGCGCCAAGTACGAGTTAAGGATGTCTACGTTCCGCGCGCAGCTCGACTCGACCGGCAAGGTGTCGGCCCTGCTCGAGCAACGTTTTGCGCCGTCCTTTGCGTTCCTTTTCGCTGGCGAAATCGATCACTTCAAGGTCTGTTTTCACATGACTTTGTGTTTTCTTCTGGGCTCACCCTAGCCGTCTCTCTCTACAGAACGCAGCAAAGTTGGCGTCGGTGTGATGATCGAGAGCTCCAGCTTGATGCCCGAGGAGATGGGCCAGCCTTCGCCTTATGCATGATACACGACATATCCCTGTTGCTCCTCACCCGGACATCTTATTTAGATTTTAGTGAGAGTATAATCCAAGCCAAAAGTCATTTCAAGCCTTGATGCTGCGTGGAAGATCGCAGAAACTGAGAGGATAGTGTAAGAGGGCTAGAAGCATCACTCCCCTTTCCCTGCCCTTAATTTCACTGACACTCTGTGCTGGTTTGGTGACCGTTCTCACTTAGGCTCCTTTGCGTCACCATCACATCTTCGTGTTGCAAAGAGGAATGATGGGATTGCGAAAGACTATGCAGGGTTCAACAGAATGCGAGGCGAGAGTGTCAGTACAGGGATCGAAGCAGCGGAGGCCGGTAGGGTCGAAGAAACCGAGCGAGAAAACCGAAAATTCGTCTCAGAATGTGTAGCCAAGCTCGATGCCGCCTTTGATGTGCGAGAACTTGACGCGCTTTGCAACGGTGCCGTCTTCTTGGGAGCGTTGGCGCTTCCCGGGATAGGCGACGACGGATCTGATCGTATTTTCGTCAGTAACGAGAGCGTGTGACGTCGACTATGTGCAGAGCACGGGGAGAAGAGTGCGACTATTAAATACCTGGAGCCACCAGCCTGAGAGGGGATGTTAAACAGCTGCCTGATTCTAGTACTGGACGACGCACCGCAATATTCAACGCAGATTGCTTCACGCGCCCCTTGTGAGAAAGAAAAACCTCATCACCAAAGACGACGTACCTGGAGATCAGGAAGAAGAGCAGTGTGGGCCGCTGCACTGAAGTAGAATTCGAAAGTCGGGCCGTCCAGCTTGTCCGTGTAGGTCCAATTTGAATTATTCTTTCGTATAGACCGGTTAGCGATGAAACCCTCGTTCTCGAGACGTTTCCACATTGTCTTATAGCTGTTCCCCGGAGCACCTGAGGAGGTTCCTTGTCAGCTACGCGTCACAAAGACTGCCCGGCGCAAGACAAACACAGAAGAGAGCGCAGAGCCGTCATGTTCTTCGGTCGGTGCGCCTTGACGAGCTGAAGGGTTCGCCTGCGGCCGCTAGTGTGTAAGTCCTGACCGTCAACCGAAGCCCAGCCTGCTGTACCTGAACAAGACTAGATCGCTGAACCCCGAGCGAGCCTTAGTCACAATATCCTTGCGCGCGACCAGGATGTGGCTGCCTGCAATCTCGCATTCGAAGCATTTGAAGCTTTCGGGCACCTGGTCATCGTTGGTACGGAACCTGGACAGGAAGTAAGCGATATACCTAAAGTCGAGCCAGCCGTATTCACCCCATGCACCACGAGTGATAAAACTTCTTGCAAGATGCACAGTAGACGCCACCATCACCGCTCTGAGTAACACCACACGCGCATTCGATAACCACAGATTCTACCGACAGCGAAGATGGTGCATGCCGTTCTGGTTCGAGATGACGTTCAGACAGGTCGCTGCTTGCATTCCATTCGAGCGAGGCAAGTTCAGCAGGATTTGTGGTGGTCGTAGCAATACGGCTCGAATTGACACTCTTTGGGGTCCTGGGACGAATGTTGTCCAATTGTGAGTCGTCGAGGACAAGTTGAGTGCTGTCGTTCTCATTCGAAGTCGCGACAAGTTGAGTAGCCTGCATTGGTTCGTCCAAGTCCATTGCAGAACGTGCCTACAACAGCATCAAATCAGCTGAACTTTCTCTTTGGGAGACGAGCCGTACCACAGATGCAAGACGACGGTGTGATTCGGGGCGGCCTGCATACAGAGGGGTTTGACTGCCGTCCGCGTCCACGTCCATACCAATCGAAACGTTGTGGGTTGGAACGGCGTGCACATCCTGCGTCTCGGCCGCGTAAAGCTCTTCAAAGTCTTCGTCACCCCAGACAGTTGTGCGAGCCGCAGCGTCTTCGAGTTGAATCTTGTGCTCCTCCTCGATCTGCTCACGCTGCACTACCAGGTCGTCAGGACGTTCCTGTAGTCGCTTTTGCTCTTCCGCCTGAGGCAGGTGTCGTGCAACGGACGCTACGCTGACTTTGAGCCTGTGATGGTTGAGAGCCTGCGTCAATCACACTCGCATGTGTAAGGAAGAATCTTACGAGTGATGGCCGGTGTCGAGAGGTTTGTAGATCGTGACTTCTGGTCTCTCGTCGGAGCTGTGCGTGTTCAAATGGTACTTCTCTTGCCCCGGATCGCCGGGAGAAAAGCAGTCCGGTTCATAATTATCCGGTGTGTTGTCCGTGTACAGCAGCTTAAAGTTTACGAAGCACCGACCTGTCGCATCGAGTGAGCCAGCCCTACATCATTAATTTCAGAGCGTAACACACGAGGAAGCTGGTAGAAGGCGTCCATGGTCATGGTGAGATGTTTGATCAGACCCTAGAAGTCATACTATCAGGCTGCATCGGCGACGTCCACCCCATTGACATACCCGGACGGCGTCTTTGACATCGCGAACAGTTGGGAACTTGTTGATCATTGCTGGCCGACCGCCTTCACCCAGTCTCACATGCTGCAGGCGCTCACTGATACTCAGAACGGGTTGCAACTCTCCTGTGTCCGGTTCACGCTCGTACTGCATAAGTTGACGGTCAGAAGAGAAGATCCCCGGAACGTAAGACGTACAGTGATAGCGAACGTGTAACTCTCGACGACGCTACAGCAGTGAGCTGTCATTCAAGTATCAAAGTGAGATATACGAACTTGTTCGGATGCTCTTGGTCCTGCAAAAGACGGTTAGACATATGCACGAACGAACATTATTGAACACATGACACACCAGGTAGATGGCAACGGTCATGGCGCGTAAATACCCCTTCTCCAGCGCGTCAAAGGCACCCTCCTACGAGCGCAATTTGTCAGAGAGCGTACAGAAAGGTATCGCCCAAGATACCCACACGAATAGCTATGATCCTATCGACCTCGTTCACGCTGCCCCTCTTCAGATGCCGCAGCTTCGCTGGCCGACCCTGAATCGAACCATTTCCAACATCAACATCCTCTGAGAAAGCATGAGGATCTGATGTAGAGTGGCGAGACGCAGGCCATACTCTCGTGGAAGCAATCTTCCGGCACGAGGCCGCTGCACAGAAGGAACGGCAAGATTAGACCTCAGGTCGCGTCATATAATCGTCCAGAGCCTCACCGAGAGTACAATATGTTTGCGATCCCCGAAGAGATGACTGTGCGTAAAGCCTGAACGCTCTGCTTTACGTTGCACTACAGCGTGCTCAGCCACACTGTCATATGCGCACAAGAACGCCACATACAGCCTGTTCTAAGGATTGCTGCTGCTGCTGCTGCTGCTGCTGCTGGCGAGTGTTGCATTGGCGCACTACTTGAGCTTGCATGGCGAGAAGAGGAGAGGAAAACAAGCGGTTCGACATTTCAAACTCAGAGTCGGTCTCGGTTAAACCCGGTCACGCGTTCAATGAAAGTAATGACCAATTCTCAAGTTGGTTGAAGCTTTATATTGATTGAATTGTAGCCAAGCTTTGCGTCGTACATGCAATCTGAGGAAGTATGCTCGACAACAAGACAAGAGGATGGAGACAGACAGCCGCAGCAGTCCGACCCCAGACTGTATCTCGCATTCCATAAAATGAGAACGTGCGCGTGGGTAAATGATGCGCCGTCCAGAGTGTCAGGAAGCTGGTGTGATATGAAGAGAACTTTGCACAAGATGGCACGGTGGCAGGGACCAAAACACGTAGAATTACGAACATTAGCTGCGAAGAACATCAGTCAATGCCGTTTCTGACTGCAGATGTCACGCACCAAAGATACAAGATCAACACCATAGAGTAAGTAGTGCATGTTCCCCTGCGACGCGGACTGACACAAAAACAAACCAATGCCTGTGTCGCGCCGTATCTCGACATCGTCCTGCTTTGAAACCATGCAAAACACTCGAGCTAGCACAGGTAATATAATCTTGCTCCGATAATGAACGCCAAGCCGTCTAATGGGCATGCGAGGCGCTAAAGTGAAGGAGCGGGAGATTTTGCGGGAGATTTCGCAGGGGGCAACAGAGATTCGGTCAAGAAGAATACTTCCATTCGCATGTAATGTACCATAAAATGACTGCAAGATCATGGTCAGCAGAGGGGAAGGGCATTCAAAGTTAATCCAACGCACAGTGTCCAGAAGCACCACTTCAGCGATCTGCGCAGATAGGAGCAGATTGAGAGAGTTAGCAGCATGCGCGCGAGCCTGAAAAGGACAGACGACGTACAGAACTCGTGTGTCTCGTCCGTTCGCTTGACCGTTTGCTGTGGAGAAAAAATTTGCGGACGTCAAGATACGCTGCGGGAAACGCCGAAAGCGCGTCAATCTCGCAAAAGAACGCACCTTCCATGCCTCCTCGAAGTCGGAGGGGAGAATAACATAGCGATTTTTACGAACAGCTGGCGGCATGTGAGCCAAAATCGTCGTCAGAAGACATGCGATGCATTACCCTGCAGCCCCGCAGCCTGGCAAATGGACGCGACTTCTGCGGACGATAGCTTGTCTGGTCGCGAGACGTCTGGAAAACTGTGTCAAAACGCGATCTAGAGGAGACAGATCAGACGTACAGTCTTCCAAATCGACCTCCGGGCTCAAGTTCATCTTGTTCGTGATGGTCTGGAACACGAGACGCTTCTCGCGCCGCGATGGATTGGGGAACTCGATCTTGCGGTCCAACCGACCCGGCCGCAGCAGCGCAGGGTCAAGCGTGTCGGCACGATTAGTGGCCATGATGACCTTGACGTTGCTCCCTTGGTCGAAGCCGTCCATTTGATTGAGCAGTTCGAGCAGGATGCGCTGGACCTCACGATCGGCACCAGTCTGCGCGTCGAACCGCTTGGTGGCGATAGCGTCAATCTCGTCGATGAAGATGATCGCTGGTGCGTTTTCACGTGCCAGACGGAAGACGTCGCGAACCATGCGGGGGCCTTCACCCAAGTACTTTTGTACAAACTCAGAGCCAACGACACGGATGAAGGACGCGGTGGTGTGGTGCGCCACAGCCTTGACAAGCATAGTCTTGCCCGTTCCCGGCGGGCCATAGAGCAGTACACCACGAGGCGGGTCGATGCCGATCTTCTTGTAGAGGTCGAAGTGTGTGAGAGGCAGTTCGACAGCCTCACGGATCTCTTGCTTCTGCGAGTCCATGCCGCCAACGTCCGAGTAGGTCACGTCGGGCTTCTCCTCTGCACCAAGCATGGCAATAGAAGAGTCTGCCTCGGGCGGGAGGATGTCTACGAGCGCGTTGGAGTGTCTGTGTAATGCGACCGAGGATGAGGGCTTGAGCAGCTCGCGGTCGAGCGTTGAAAGGATGCGGACAACATAATTGGAGCCCGTGGTAGAGCCGACAATACCGGTATGCTGGTCGATGGCCTCGAGGAATTGTCCAATGACAAGAGGTACGGACTGGATGCGCTTGACCTCTTCCTGGGCGCGGATGAGCTCGCGCTTGAGGTTGGCCTGCTCGTCCTTGATATACGACTCTTGGATATCGAGCATCTCGAGGTGCCGCCTCAGTTTCTTGTACTTGATGTACAAGTCCTCCTCCTGCAGCTCCTGGAACAACGCCGTCTTCTCCGTCACCACAGAGTCGAACGTTGGCTCCTGTCAACAAAGCGTGAGCACAGTATTTTGGCGGTATAACGCGTGGGAACGCGCCTCCTTCTGAATCTCAATGCCAATCTCATCCATGGTGATGTGGTGATGCGCGGTGGCGGGGGAATGAGGTGAGAGCGGGAGGGAGACTGACGCGTCGCGCCTCCGACATCGGAACCATTTCACACATACTTCGCGGGACACTTGCTTTCGTATTTCCAATAACACGGAGAATGTCTGATTACAACATATTTGGAACCACTAGAATTCATCTTGCTCCTGTCTGAACACGGCCGTGTACGCCATAATGGTGCCGTATATGAGCCCACCACCAACAACACTCATGACTGACGCCGTTTTGTTGATGATCTCCGAGTGCGCAAGCACTACAGGCAGCGCAAACCCAGTGACCACGACAATCGACGTGATAAAGCGACCAAGGTCTAAGGCCGGGCTGCCTTCGTAGTCGCTCGAGAGATCGTCATGCCCACACCGTGAGAACAGCGCATTTGGAAGTGGCGCAAGAACAAACAGAAACGCTGTAGTTTGTGATAAGCTTTCGAGAAGAATGGAGAAGAGGGGTGCTACTGACCGACGACGAGCGGCAGCCAGTTGGACCAGAGCGCGCACGACAAGATCACAAGTAGGAACCCGATAGCGAGCACGAACGACAGCAAGATCACAGCTGCATGTAGCAAGTTAGCATGTGATCTAGTGCGCAACGACGGTGGCACGCACTTCTGAGTCCGGCAGCCATTGCGTGTCGAGTGGTGTGAGGTCAAGCTGCGGTGCGCAGACCCCGACTCGGTCCGGGCAGCGCACCTTGCTTCCGCACCATCATCATGGCCCTCCCGCCGCGAACTGCGTTCGTCACAGTCGGTGCAACATCACCTTTCGACGCTCTGCTCTCCGCTGCTCTGCATGCAGACACTCTGCGCGCACTTCGCTCTAAGGGATTCACCCGTCTGGAGGTCCAATGCGGCGCCACTAAACTTCCAGAACTCATACACGTCTCTGCTTCTTCGCCTTGGACTTCTCAGCAAGGCGGTCTCGAGCTACACGTATGGGGCTTCAAGTCCTCTCTTGCCGATAACATTGCTCGTGCCGACCTCGTCATCAGCCATGCCGGTCAGCATGCTCGTTCTTGCTCCTGGCGCTGCCCTCGCTCAATGTCTGCATCTGAAAGGCTCTGGCACCATAGTGGATGTGCTTCGCGTTGGAAAGCCGCTTCTTGTCGTCCCCAATACTGCACTTCTACACAACCACCAAGAAGAACTTGCCACGGCACTGCATGAGCGAGGGCACCTCATCGCTTGCCACGTCAAGTTCGTCTACTTTCAAGCATACCAATACTTCCATGCGTTGAGACTTTGTTTTGATGCAGTGCTCTTGCGGAAACCATCGAGCAGGCGGACTTCGACTCGCTGAAACCGTTTCCTCCTTTCGACGGTAGCAGAGTGCAAGGAATTCTGGATGATGAGATGGGGTTCAGTTAATGTCGAGCCTGCCGATCAAATCACGTACTCGCTCCAATGTTGAGAAGAATGTAGTCGAAGCGGGCCAAATGAACGGCTCGGCGGACGTCTTCTGCATTGAGCGCGTCTCCGACCATAATCTGAGCACGTCCAGCGCGGATTTGTCCCTGAATATTTGGGTCGTTGTCGAATCGGTTTGCTGATCGCACGGATTGTTGACCAGTTAAAGCCTTGTAAATGCTCCTCACATGTTTAATTCAGTATTTAACCTGCATTTGATGCCATTATACTGACATGCTGACATCGCTATAAAATACATGTTACCAGCGAGACTTGCTCAATCGTCGTTTACTGGAACTTCTTCCTCTAGATACTTGACTAGCCGTACCCTGATCTCGGTCGTCTCGTCCCCGCGCAGCACATCCGACAAGAACGTCACCTCTGTTTGCATCTGCACCTGAGATACTCTTGAGCGACACAAACATCTGCTGATGCAAGCGAACACTAACCATCTCCAGTGCCCCGCGCAACACCCCACACAGCACATTGCTGTACCATAAACCGCCATCAAGCGCGTCGTCCGGCAGCTCGACGAACTCGGCCAACGGGTTCTCATCGAGCGTGAGCGCGAACCACGGCTGCTGCGTCTGCCCGTTTGTCGCGCCACCCGAGCTGGTGGTGATCTGCGAGAGCGGCCGTGCACCCTGCGGGGGTGCACTGTGCGTTACGCCTGGCGTAATGTTCAGGAATGACTTGAAGCCGACCTGCAATCACACATGAGATGAGGGATGACATGCAGATTGAGAACGCCACCTTGGACACGACCTCGCCGACTTCGCGAAAGTCGGCGCAGCGGCCCAGGTTGCTCCGCGCAAGGAAGTCTTCAATGAGCCGTGTGCCAATATTGTAGCCCATCTTTTCCAGCTGCTTATTGACCTGTAGATCGTGTCCCGGTGCATGAGACTGGTACATCTCAGCGCTGAGTGGTAGCAACGCGTACCTCTGCATAGTCCTCGTAGTCTTGAATTAGCTGCACGACTAATGCGCCATAGGTTAGCGTGAAGAGCTCTGCGTTCTAGATGACGAGCAACAGGTCGAAAGGGCGGCACATGCGAGTATATGTCGCGAAGTTTACATAGAAGTAGAGCCAGCGATATTGACAAGGAGTAGCGGTATGAGTAAGTGTCGTAGGAATAATCCAGACCCCAAAGTTTCGACGCGCAAATTGATAGCGAGTGTAGTATCAGAACATGGGACAGATGAACACTGCGTGAACGCACGATCTTATCGGTCCTGTTTTTCCACAGGTCTTCCCCGATCGCCTTGTGTTGTTTTGCCTGAGTAGCCATAATGCGCTTACGAGCCGGGTGTGTGCCTACTGTTGGCAGATGCGCGCGCGAAGTAAAATGCGTGAGCAGAAACTGCGAACAAGCACTTGAACTTCCGCACTTTTCTTGTCCATAACTATTCAATTTTCAAATGACTGCTGGAGTTTCTCACCCAAGTCCATGAATTTAACATACTATCCATCTAATACTGATGAATCGTATTTATTGGTTGATCGCTTCGGCTGTTTGACTTTCACATCCATGTCAGGCATCCATACACCCCCTAATGTTTCGGCCACCTCCTTTTTTCTCGCATCATCGCTGAAATCGATATCAATCCCACCCAAGGATAGTCCACCATACCGCTCGACGTATGTCAAGGCGTGTTTGATATCTGCCGCATCACAGAGGTGGACGAAGTAGCGTGGTGGGGGCACTGAGACATGCAGACGAATTTTACGGCCCGTCTTGGCGTAGCGATCCAGTGCGAGTGAGGATGCGTGCAGGAAGAGGTGGTTTCTCAACGCGGCTGGCAGGGAGCCTGGTTCCAGGGAGGCGAGATGTGACCCGCCATAAAGCCTGTCTCCGAAGACCGGTGCTGTAAAGGGTTCAATAAGCTGCGGCTTAGATCAAACGACGCTTGATAACCACTTTTGAGGATGCTTGCAAGCTGTATCCGTAGTTGGTGCTTGTGGCCAGTAAGTAACTGTAGCCTAAGGAGGGAGACGCCATGGTCCAGCAACTGTGAAGGCACATTTACTCAATCAGATATATGGTAATCTAGTTGAAACTCACGTTCTTCGAGGAGGCCAGGACCTCCCAGTCCGCTTCGGCTAAACGCCCTTCCAGGTCTTCATCTTCATGCGTAGCGTCCTTCAACGTTGGCTTGACATTGACCTCGACTGGCCGACCATCATCATCTACGGTGAGGCGGCTAGACATGCGGCCGCTCCGCGTACTAGGAACACCAGCAACAACTGCGAGGTAGGTCTTGCCGACGGTGCGCTGTTGAAACTGTCGTGAAAGATCATGCCCTGCGTGAATAGTCTAGATTATTAAGAGTCGCAAGTTCGTCAGATGACAGGATTTGGAAGACGAGCAAAAGTAGAGCGGCACTTGGCGAGGATGAAGGCGCCGCTAGTCGCCTTGTCAAGCCGGTGAACCGTCTTCGGCTTCTCTGATGGGCTGAACTTGTCGCAATATGCTGTAGGTAAATTTTAGAGGATCGGATAGATTTACCAGCTTTCTACGAACCATCTATCCAACTGCCCATCGAATAAATGCCTAGGCTTCGCCAGTTAGTGCGAGCTTGTCAAAACGAAGAAAAGCCTTACCCATATTCTTCCTTTGCGGCCTGCGATATTAAACCAGCGGGCTTGTTGAGTACCATGACAGCGCGGTCTTGATATACGACCGTTGGCACTGGTGGGGCCCTAGATCGAGGGATGAACGACGCAGGCTTGAGCGGTTTCTGTGCAGGAGACGGCTGAAGAAGTGTCTTGGTCGGCGGTTTTCTTTTGGGAGCAGATGCCTTGATTTTCGTTAAAACGGCTTTGCCGCGGGCTCCTGTCAGCATGGTAAAGGGGAGAAGAGATGTTTGGCGGACTTGTCGCGTGCTCGCAAACTCCCGAGAACAGCAGTCAAATGAGTTGCGTTTCAGACGAATAATATACATAGGTCCAGACACAGATGCCAGGCTGCAAAACCCACGTCATCATTGAGCAGTAAGGCTGCATGCAGCCGCAATTCCGCTTTCATGCCTTGGCGTCCATATTGTCGACATTCTTCTGCAACCACTCCTTCACATCGTCTTTCGAGCGCTTCAGCCACGAGATGTTGGTGCGAATGCCCTCAAGGCCCTGCTTGAGCGCCATATCAAAGCGCTTTGTATCCTTGTCCTTGTAAAATGCCTCAACCTTGACAGCGTCCTCTTCGGTTGTGAAGAACATGAAGGAAAGCTGTTTTGAGTAGAGCATCAGTTAGTGCTAGCTTAGCACAGTAGTGAGAATATATGCCTTATTCAAGATGCTCCACATGAAGGTGCTCTCAAATTTGGCCGTGATCTGGAAGTATGGATCCAGCTTGAGCACAAGAGCACAACTCGACAAATGGCTCACCGAGTCGTAGTTGCTTGTAATAAACTCCCAGACCATGCGGCGGCTGGCGCGGTTTGAGGCAAGATCCACAATAAAGTTGATCCAATCTGCATCCTGTGCCTGTTCTTGCAAAAGTTTGAAGACATCACTCAGTAGCTCGGGGTCGCGCGTCGAGCAACATGCAGAACTGGCCGATTGCAGTAATTAACCGCATTGAAGAGGGGATAGCGAGTTTGCACTCACGCTGCGGCAAGCCTGACAGATGGAGAGGAAGCTGGATCTAGGTAGAGGGATTTCATGTGCTCCCACTCAGTTTTGCCACCATAACGAACAGCCTGTGCAGCCTGTGAGTCTAAAATGTCGCACATTGCAAACATTGAGTCGACACTTACGGTGGCGAGTGTTTCGCGCTTGATGTCTCCAGGAATGCTTGACAGATCCCCCGTCTTTGTGTACTCCTGGTATAGTGCCTTGAGCTTTGCGATCACTCTGTAAAAGATATGAGCGGTGATCACGGAGCAATGCACCGCCTCACCCTTGATCTTCACCGGCAACACACTGAGAGATTGCATGCGCGCGAAGTTGAGCGGTGTCTACATCTTCCTTCGAAGAAAACTCGTATCCCAAGCGGTCGACCAATGGCTTCATGAGCGTCTGAGTCATGTGATTCAACGTCAGCAAGTCCAGTAAAAGCATGGTAGTTGACGTACAGCTCGAAGACGATTCAACTGGTCAAGCTCTGGAGACTGCTCCCACCAGATGTTTGCAAGCTTTGTCAAGGGCCCTGTCGCCGAACGCCACGCTAGATCTACACCAGCATTCAACCTCAGTTGCGACAAGCGTGAGCGAATACAGCACTCACACTCAGTTTCGTTCCGGAGGCCAGTGACCAGGTCAAGCGCACTGCTAGTCTTAATATAGCCTGCCTGAGAAAGCGCAAAGACATCTTGAATGAGACCCATCCGATCTTCCAGTGTAAAGCTGGTGTCCGGCTTCGCCATATCCTGCGCAATCTTGGCCCAACGTTCCGGCGAGTATGCCACTCGATCTTGATTATGTTATCAGCGGTAATCAACGTTATTTGGGTAAAGAAACTGACAAACACCAGTTGTGTCTGCGTTGAGTTTCCATGGTGCTGAGGTGTCAAGCGCGAATTGTGCCTCCCTCTCGCGCAAGATCAGGGTGTTGTCGATCGTGGCCTTGCCAGCGGTATCTGTCGTCTTCAGCTGCAGTGGCACGTGCCTGTGGCCTAGTGTGAGCATCGGTTTCAATTCATATTTCTTGCACCGACCAGATTGTCTTGTTCTCGTCATCGGTGGCATCGCCAGTGTCCAAAAACCTGTCCTGGCGGACAGTGATGCCGTTTGGAGTCTCCGTGACCGAAAGAATTGGATAGCCAATCTGAAAAGTAGGAAATGCCTCAATAGACTATCGAGGCTGTGGGTGAGAGAGAGAGAGGGACGTGCCTGAAGCACCCAGTTGGCCATAAGAGCGGGCACGTCAATGCCTGCATACGTTGAATATCAATCATCGCGATAATACTCTAACGTACCCGCTGCCTCTTGGATACCTTCCCAGAGGTCGTTCGTAATACTGTTGCCATACAACCGCTTCTTGAGATAAATGCTGACGCCGCGCAAGAACTTATCTTCGCCGATGACACCGACGAGCATACGCAATACTGAAATACGCCGTTAGCGGTTATTAGCGACCATCAAGTGCATTTTAATGCTGACTGGAAGCCGCTTTTGAGTATGAAAGTCCATCGAAGATCGGTTGGAAAGAAGAGGCGAAGGTGAGGCTTCACGTAGCGGTCGGTCAAGCTCACACACCTCCATAACTTTATCCGCGTCAGCGACGGGTACCTCAATGGGATGAGACGATCGTTTGGCATCGAGGGACAGAGCACCAAGAAGATGTTGGTTGATGAACTCGGTGCTACATATTGGTGATGAATGGAAGTGAGCTTGAACCAGGCGACTACGTACTTGGGCTTCCATTCTGGATGAAGGCTTGAATCCAGTCAGTAAAATCCCTCAAGATTGAGAGGGCCGACGAACCGTTCCATGATGATGACCTCGCCCATCTGAAATGCTTGAGTCACGGCGAGATCTTTGGTACTATAGACGTACAAGTGACGCGAAACCTTCGTTGAGCCATAGGTTGTCCCACCATGCCATTGTTCTGATTATGAAGATAAGCGCGATATGAAGCTAAATCAGCGGCATGGTCTGCTTACACGATATTCCCAAACCACATGTGGGCGCATTCATGGCACTGAACCGATACAGCGGTTTTCTTCTCGGCAATACTGGCTTTATCTTCTTCGAGAAGAAGAATGGTGTCGCGGCCAGTGATAAGCCCCTACAAGTGGTGTGAGCGCAAAGAGAATCTGCGAATTTTTCGCAGTACCCAGTTTTCCATTGCACCAGCATCAAAGTTCGGCACGGCGAGAGTATCGAGCTTCGGAAGCGCATATTCGACGTCAAATATTTGCTCGAAAATTGGCAGTGCGCGAGCTTTGGCATCGAGAGAAAATTGTGCTCGATGGACGTTGTTGGCCGTAGCGTAGACACGCAGTGGCCGAGTTTTGCCGCTGAGAGGGCTAGTATATGAGCTCTCGGCGTACTTGAAGTCTCCGTTCGCAAACGCGACGATGTAGGAGCTCATCAAAGGCGTTGGCTGGAACTTGGTGACTTTGTAACTCTGACCAGTGAGCTTGAGTTCGGCAAACACGTCCGAGAGGTCGGCTGCCTCAGTTGAAGGACCTTTTCCACTAGCGGAGTAGATAAATTCGGTGTCAGCTGGCATGTTGCCCAGATTGACGGTGTCGGGATGAGAGACCATCGTGAGGGCGAAGGAAGCCTTCAGCAGTGGTTCATCCCAGCACGGGAATGCGCGGCGTGCAGCGGTAGGCTAAAGTATGCGATAAGAATGGGGCAGTTAATAAATCGCTCGTTGACTTGCCTCAAACCTGTCGAGATGAGCCAGCGTCAACTGAATTCAACGAATGGTAAACTCACTGAGTCAAAGCACACATCCTACAGAGTAACATTAGAATGCGAGGTCATATGTACTATTGAAGAGAACTCACTTCTTTACGCCGTCAATCTCGTAAGGAGACACATAATAACCTGTATCAGATGAGCGGAATCCTGAGGCCGACATCGTCTTGTGGCTTACCAGTAGAGGTGATCGTGAGTTTTCCAGAGTAGGGAATGCGGAGAGTCACCTTGCTATCTTTTGCCAGCTTCTGAGCAAATGAGATAGTCAGACGTCCTTTGGTGTCGTCTAGCGTTGCCGAAGTCTGGGCAAACGTGGACGAATTCGAGATGATGCTGGCCGATCCCACATCGAGATCCCTCGCATTCAAGACCACATCCGACGTCTCGGCGACAACATGCAGCCTACGATCATCTCAGATAAAGACGCAAACCCGTGACCAACCAAAAGTCGCACTGAATCGAGACGATGCCTTGGAACGTCTGAGCCTCAAGATCCGTGCTCACGACTAGGTCATAGTGCAGTGGCTAGCAGATCAATAGCTTCAGAGCACTGCACGCTCACGCTAGAGGTAGCGATGACGTACCTTGAGGGTGGTGGGGAGTCGATGCTCGTCTTGCGCCATCTCCGTGTGTAGTGCGGATGCGAGCGACAATCACCGCGAGAGTACTTGCCTTATATAAGCCCCGGCTCCTCGAATCAAGCCAAGATTCTGAGAAGCGCAGCACTTCCTTTGTGGACAGGGCGCAGCAGATGTTTCTAGGCTGCCGAGCAACCTACGCGTCCACATGCTATTTCAATGCGCAGCGCCAATCCAACGCATTCTCCCACCGCTCAGCCAAACCTTCAAAAAATATGCCACAGGAAGTGGCTGAATTAGGCGAAACGGAGAGCGGCAAAGCGCCGCGGATTCAGATATTGCTTCCGCGTACGGGTTGAGTCCAGCTGCAGGGAACAATGTTCATACCTGCACCATATGCTGTTTATGACCGCCTACGATCAGATTCCAAGCGAATGCATCATCAATCAGTGATCGCAAAACTTCTTTATCGTTTGAACGAAGCCTCAACGTGTCACTCTCTGGAAGTAAGATCTAATTCCAGCATTGAACGCACGCAGTTGTGATGCATCAAGTTTGTATTTGACCTTCAGCAGAGGGAGGGTGACGTCGTGGCTTGTTCAAGAGGATACATTTTTCTTCAGCCATGCCGACACATCCTCCTTGGAATGGTCGAGCCATTTCATACTCGCCCGAATATTGTCCAGGCTCTGTTTGAGCACCATCTCAAACTTGGAGCAATCCTTGCTCTCAAAGAAGGTGGTGATCTTTTCGATATCGGCTTGCGTCGTGAGGTTCACAAAGGAGTACTGCGGATGGCGCAGAGGGTCAGATCATTTCAGCGATCGGTCAGCTTCTCAGGCTCCAACGCACTTTCATCAGGTGACTCCACAGTGCAGTACCTTCAAACTTGGTGCGCAGCTGCACGAGAAGGTCAGAGCGAAATAGAGCACCAAAAAAGCAAATCATACCGAGTCGTAGTTGTCGAACATAAAGTTCGCAGCCATCCTTCGGCTGACACGGTTCTCGCCGAGTACAGACAGGAAGTAGATCCAGTCCTGGCCTTGGGCTTTCTCCTGTAGGAATTTGAACGTGCCTTCAAGCAGCTTCTGGTCCCTAGTGGAGCAGACGGCGGCGCTGGTTATTGGGTGAACGTGAGCAATCCAGAATACAACGACACGTAGATGCCACGCACATAGCACCGAGCTTAAGCGTTGGCGTTGATCCAGACTCGAGTATGATGGTCTTTACGTGTTCCCATTCTTTCTCGCCGCCATGGCGAACGGCCTTCATGCATCTCGATCATTATATTCCCGAGACGAAGTGGATTACGCACGTTGATGAGGGTGGTGCGCAACACATCCGTAGGGATGCTAGTTACGTCGCCGCTGGAGACGAACTTGTCATATAGCGACCGGAGGTGAGCAATAACCCTGAGATACGGCTCAGCGACCCAGTCAGAGAGCTAGCTGCATTGAAGCGTACTCTTGATCTCCGCCATTTGCAGCCTGAGCGATAACGTGCGCGCGGAGCTGTGTGACATCTACAGGATCCGTCGACTTGAACTCATAGCCGAGACGATCAACGACAGGCTTGTACAACGACTGGAGGCAGACGAACACGAGAACACAGCTTGTCAGCGTGCTCAATAGGCGTCGAGAGACACATAACGTACGACGCGGAGCTTGTTGAGCAGATCGTGCTCCTGAGACTCCTCCCACCAGATCGTAATGAGCTGGCTTAGCGACATCGTGGCCGACTGCCACACGAGATCTGGTGAAATTGGGATCAGTACATATAGGATGAGCACGAGTGGCAGACTTCGTACATTCGGTCTCGTGCTTCAACCCGGACAGCAGCTCCAACGCGCTGCTCGTCTTGGTGTAGCCGGCTTGCGCAAGCGAAAAGACATCGTCGACAAGACCCATGCGGTCCTCCGGAGTAAAGCTAGACTTTGGACGAGCAATTTCTTCTGCAATCTTGGCCCAGCGCTCCGGAGTGTACGCAACGCGATCTGGATTAATATTGCAGATTGTCGTCAGCGTTTCTCGCGTAAAGTTCAAACTGAGGAGGAGGATAATACTCACAAGGACCATTCGTGTCGGCATTGAGCTTCCACGTCGTCGAGATGTCGAGCGCAAACTTGGCTTCACGCTCCCGTAGAATGAGCGAGTTGTCGACCGACGTCTTGCCTGAAGAATCGGTGACACGAAGCTGCAGCGGTACGTTCCTGTAGATTGGCACATTAATATACATCAGCTACATCGGCATCTTCTGCTTACCAGATGGTTTCGTTCTCTTGCTCGGTTGCATCGCCCGTGTCCAGGAACCGATCCTGACGGACAGTGATCCCCGTGGACGTCTCTGCGACGGCAAGAACAGGATATCCGATCTGCTGCTCTTCAACACATGCTCAGGCTCTTATGCTATTTCACACACCTTGAGCACCCAGTTGTTCATCAGAGTCGGGACGTCGAAACCAGTAGCTTCCTCGATACCCGCCCAGAGGTCCTTCGTGACGCTGTTGCCGTACAGATGCTTCTTCAAATAGATAGAAACACCTTCCAAGAACTTTTCCTCCCCAACGACGGAGACGAGCATACGCAAGACTGTTATATGGATGAGATGGGGTGAGATCCAAACCAGAGTTAAACCTACTTGAAGCCGCCTGTCCACATATTTCGCGTCAGACTCATACGAAACGGAGCGTCGGGAATTACCTTAGAGTACGAAAGTGCATCGAAAATCTGGGAAGGGTGACATGGGTTAGCCGCCAGAGGGATAGGCACCAGAAAATCCACACACTTGGTTGATGGTCTCCGCGTCCCCGATCGGTACTTCGATGGGGTGGGAGGAACGCTTCGCGTCGAGTGACAGAGCGCGAACCAAATGTGAGTTGATAAACTCCGAGCTGGCGGCGTAATGTCAGTCTAGCACTGTAATGTGTGGCACGAGGGTCGCACTTTGCCTTCCACTCTGGATAGAGCCTGCACAGAGTCAGCGACGGCGAGCGTGCGGAAACCTGCGGGCTAACCGGTCCATAACAATGACCTCGCCCATCTGCAACCCGTGAACGATGTGTAAGGTCTCGCGCTGGTTGAGCTCACCAACGACGCAAAACCTACACAGGTCAATTAACACAGCACCTTCAATAACGTGGGATTCTCACCTTCATTAAGCCAGAGGTTGTCCCACCATTCCATTGTGCTGTCGCCAGTCAGTTTGCGGGGACCACGTCCAAAGCACTGGAACCTACACAATGTTGCCAAACCACATGTGCGCGCATTCATGGCTCTGGACTTCCACGACCCGCTTCTTCGCCTGAATGTCGCTCTTGGCCTCGTCGTAGAGGTAAATAGCACTACGGCCCGTAATCAAGCCCTGCGAAAATTCGTTCAGCAGCGGCCACACAAAATCTACGGAAGAGTCTCGCCCAGTTCTCCATGGCGCCGGCATCGAAATTCTGAACAATGAGCGTATCGAGCTTGGGCAACGGGTACTCGACCTTGAACAGGTCCTCATAGATCGGGAGCGCGCGCGCCTTGACGTCGAGCGCATACTGCGTGAGGTGCACACTCTCCGGTGTCGTGTATACGCGTAGCGGGCGCGTCTTGCCGCTGATCGGGCTCTTGTACGTGCTTTCCGTGTACTTGAAGTCGCCGTTGGCGAATGCGACGAGGTACGACGACACGAGCGGCGTTGTCTCGAACGCGGTCACCTTGTAGCTTCGCCCGGTCAGCTGGAGCTCGGAGAACAGCGCCGACAGGTCCGCGGCTGAGGCAGACGGGGCTTTGCCGTCGGCGGGTACGTGTGCTCGGAGGTGGCGGGCATGTTGCTTAGGTTGACGGTGGCTGGGTGCGAGATCATGGTGATGGCGAAGGTCGCTTTGAGGAGTGGCTCGTCCCAGCAGGGGAAGGCTCGACGGGCTTCAATGGGCTACGTGGGAGATAAGAGATATGCGTTGAGAATCAAGTTAGAGACATGCCTCAAATCTGCCGTAGACGCATTTTCATGAGGAGGAGTCTCCGAGGAGTGAATGTATACGCACTGGGTGAGGGCACAAATTCTTAATGAGCGCATAATCAGCGATAACTTCCGAGGTGAAGAGAATAGACGGACTTTTTGACACCATCGATCTCGTAGCCAGAGGAGTAGTAGCCTGTTAAGGTGATGAGCTGTGTCGTGATGATGGCCAGTAGTCAATGCACACCGATCATCTGGTCTGTGAGCTTGGCTTTGAATGGCACGCGAAGAGTAACATTGGAGCCTTTGGCGAGCTTCTCAGCAAATGAGATGGAGAGACGACCTTTTGTGGTGTCAAGATTGGCGGAAGTTTGTGTGAGTTTCTTGCTGGAAGTCTTGTCGAAGACGGTGGCTGGGGCGACGTCGATGTCCTTTGCGTTCAGCACGACATCGGAAGTATCTTCGTTGACTTGCAAGCTGGTGAAATGTCAGAGTGCGGTATAGACGCGTGAATTAGGGCGCACTCGACGGAGACAACACCGGAGAAGACTTCGGCGTCGAGGTCGGTGTGCAGAACGAGGTCGTAGTGCAGCGGCTGAGGGGGATCGCGGTAAACGAATGCGGATCGAACAAGTGCGCGTGCTTGCCTTGAGGGCCGTGGGAAGTCTGTTCTCATCGTGGGGCGCGATGCTGGACATGGTGCGCAGGGAATGACTGAAGGGAAAGGAGAGCGCGTACACTCTAGGTCGGATCTGAGCTCACGCGACACTCAGCTCGCGCATGGAAGCAATTTGACGCGTCACGCGCCGAACGCTAAACACTCACAGAACTTGCATTATAATTTGGAATTAGACTGCAAAATGCGCGTTTTGCATGGTGCGAGAGCGCGCCTCGCCAGACCGCGGCGCTCATGAGTCCAAGCCGTAACTGTACAAATCCGGCATTCGCTCCTTCACCTTCGTCTTACACTTCCGCGCGCGCCCACTATGAGGCTATTACGCGTCGCTGCTGCCGCTCTCTCGACCCTGCCGCTTGCAGCCTTTGCCCAAACGGCGCAGGAGAAATTCCAGGCGTTGGCAGCGCAAAACGGCGGTGTCGTCGCGCTCGACTCGAAGCTGTTCCGCGAGATCACGTCCAAAGACCGCGAGTGGTCTGTCACAGTGCAGCTCACAGCCCTGGGCGCGGCATTCAAATGCGCGCCTTGCAAGTACGCGCGCTGCTGTGATTGGTGGAATGACCGTCTGACGCGCTGTGTGCAGAGAGTTTGACCCAACATTCAAGACTGCTGCCCGTTCGTGGCAAAAGACCGCCTCTGAACACCGCACCTCACATTTCTTCGCGTCGATCGACTTTGAGAATGGTCAGGACGTGTTCAAACAGGTCTGTCGTTCGTGTACCGTGAGGGTCGTCGTTGACACGTATGCATGGTAGATGGGCCTCTCCTCCGCTCCCGTCGTCTATACCTACACCCCCGTCAAGGGCCCGCGTGGCTCTGGCCGTGTACGTGAACCCGTTCAGTACGACTTCCAAAACCAGTCAGTTTGCTCCTCAGAGTATTGTTTCGCGATACTGACACCGGGATGTAGCGGTTTCGAGGTGCCTGAGCTCGTCGAAGAGATTAGCAAGTTCACTCCCGTCCCCGTCCCTTACTCCAAACCGCTCCCATGGGCAAAGATCATCACTACCATTGTAGTTCTCCTCGGCATCGGTCTCGTCGCTCCTTTCGCCATGCCCGTTCTCCGCTCGCGCTGGAGCTGGGCCGCAGCCAGCATCTACTTCATCCTCATCATGGTAGGCGGTGAGATGTTCACCCGCATCCGTGGTTCGCCATACGTCTATCCCCAACGCACCGGCGGCGTGTCGTGGATCGTTCAGGGATACCAGAACCAGCTCGGCGCAGAGGTCCATGCTGTGGCGGCCGCGTACGGTCTATTGGCATTCGCCCTCGTCGCGCTCAACTCGCTCGTCACGCGCGTCCCATCGGCCAACCGCCAGCGGACAGGCGTCATCCTCTGGTCGACGGTGCTTATGGTCGGTTTCTCCGGTCTGCTAGCACTGTTCCGTGTCAAAAACCCGAGTGAGTGTCTATTCCAAGTTCGACTGCAGGCTATTACTAAACATATCCTATCAATTTACAGATTATCCGTTCCGCGTGTTGTTCTAGTGATGCTACGAGTGAGCGTGGACGGAATGCTATTGAAACAAATGGCCGGACGAGTGACCGTGTGAGTGTGATGATGCTAGAGAAACAACTGAGTGAGTGTGGTGTGGTCAGTGAGACGATTATGCTGGGGTACAAGTACGAATCGTCACGATGACGAGAGTGCGATGAGAGCAAGAGAGCAATGCAAGAAACCTGTCGGAATAGCCAGGCGGGACATTTCATAGCGTCTGGAACTTGTTGTTGCTGTAGAACTGCGACGCAGCGTTCGGCAGGGCCCATCCCTGTTTGAGATCCGGCACCCAGAGATTAAAGTAATGCGGGAGGTGGATCCAGGCGGCATCGTGCGCGCTGGCGATGATCTCGACAACAGCCTTGCGACACTGCGCGCAGCACGCGTGCGGCGGGTGGTTGAGCAGCTCGTTCAGCGCGCCGAGCACATCCTCGGGGTCGTCCTCGCCGGCCCACTCCTCCAGCGAGGCCGCGCACGGCGCCGCGCCGTCGGCATGAGACACCGTGCTCGGGATCGCCGCGAGCTCCTCCAGGGTCCAGTTCCAGAGCTCGCTGAGGCGGCCACGTGCGGCACGAAGCGCGTCTGCGCGGCGCGGATGACGCAGGGCGAAGCCGGCATCGGCGTCGGCGCCGTGCAGCAGGGCCGCGTAGTGCGCGAGCGCGGTGATGCGCGGGTCGAGCTCCATGCGTGCGGGCAGCTCGAACACGGCACCGTAGCTACGCAGCGGGCCAGGGAAGGCGTGCGACTCGTCGACGGCGGCGCGGACGGCGTCAGGTGTCGTAAAGAAGTCATTGCGCAGGTGGGACTCGGCCCAGGTGCGCACGACGGGCATTTGGTAATAAGCGGCGAGTTTGAAGGCCGACAAAGCCTCGCGGAGGGTCGGCGTGGTTGAAGCATGAACGCTGCCGAGCAGATATTGATCAGCGAAACGCTCCAGATCTCGACGAGGCAAGCTCGCTTACTTATTCGTGAAAAGTCCGAGCACATTCTCCCAATCTTCGATTTCGCCTTTGAGGCGCCAGACCCGACCACGGCCTTCGCACGCGATCTTGGTGAGTGGCATCGAGCGACCAAAGAAGACCTCGGACCGTACGCGGAAGAAGATAGTGTTCTCAGGCGCTTTGGAAGCGGTAAAGACAAAATCGCCGGTCGGGTCCCAGAAATAGTGGTGCTGAAGGCGTTCATCAGAGCAGACGGTCTCGTAGAGCTCGTCCTCGGGCGTGCGGCTGCTCCTGTTGAGCGTATGCTTGACCTTGGTGACCTTGGGCATGATAGCGAGCGAGGCGGTGGATAGTGGAGACTAAGCTTTAGTGGAAGGCTCGGAAGTTGGAAGTTGAAGTGCGGAAAGACGTGTACTGCAAGCAGTGGGCGTGTTGGACAGATTAGATGCAGAGAGAACAGACCAGTCTGAACGTGAAGCAGAACGAGAACGAGAACAAGAACGAGAAAGAATGGGAACAACGAGTGGGGAGGCCCGGATCTTGTGGATGTTAGCTGCTTTTTATCCCCTGCGAAGTGCGCCAAACCACGCTGTCATCAGAAAGGGGTTCACACAAAGTACAACCCTGGGCGTCCCTTAGGCCCTCGCAGGATGCTGCCACCGCCGATGCTGTGCATTACACACCCGAAACTATGCCGGGCAGCGGACCGAACGTCGATGAAGCCACCAGCACGAGGTGGTATGAGAGGCAGGCCTTTGTTCACCCAAAACGGTATGGTACTCCGGATGCAGTGGCTCGTAAAGTCAAATCAAAGCCAGATTTTATTGACTCAAGCACCGTCGCGAGTTGCGCAGAAGATGGTCGGCGGTCGAGGGGACAAGTCACGAGTGTGTTCCAATCTCAGACTCCGCTAATTAGGCAGCGGCATGTTCCGAGTTTTGAACGCCCGCCTTCACCTCCGCGACTCGCCTGTGCCGTCGCCTGCCCTCACGCACAGCACCACACTCGCGCCCTTCGTAGTTTCTGCGCAGCGGCAATGAACGCGCGTGCTGGAAACATGTCGTTGAATAATGGCATTCCCTTTGGTGGCGACATGTCGAACATCTCTTTCGGGTCGGGCGGCTGGGGCAGCGCATCTGAATCCAACATGAGCGATTATGACCTCCAGCGCAGCCACTGGGTGGGCCAGAAGCTGACCCAGAAGCTTGGGCCTGAGTATATTTCGACGCGCTCTGGTGGTGGCGGGAAGCTCTCATATATCGAGGGCTGGAAGGTCATCAATATTGGTACGCCGCCGCCACGCACCTAATCCTATACTCCATTAACAATTTTTGCAGCGAATGAGGTCTTCAATCATGATGGCTGGTCGAGCAGCGTCGTGTCGCTGCAACAGGACTATTGCGACCAACTCGACCCACAGGGCCAGCGCTTCAACGTCGGTTTTAGCGCTATCGTTCGCATCACTCTACGCTCTGGCGCATACCATGAAGATGTTGGCTTTGGTCAAATGGATAATGCGCGAGGGAAAGGAATGGCGTTTGATAAGGCACGTCGCTTCGCTGGTAAACAAGTCTGCGCTGACAACCACGAACAGTGTAAGAAGGAAGCCATCACAGACGGTCTCAAGCGTGCACTGCGGTACTTTGGCAACTTGACAGGCAATTGCGTCTATGACAAGAACTATACGAGCGAAATTAGCAAGATAAAGGTTCAACCTGTGCGTGCAAGTTGAGGATGCCAATGACCCGCGTCTCATTCTCGCAGGTCAGGCTCGATGCTGAAGCCCTGCACCGGCACCCAGACGTAGACCCAAACAAGAGCGCAACCCCTGCGACTGGCCCTTCGATTCCAACATCCGTGCTCAAGCCTGCATCGCGTACCAACAACCATCCACCTCAGGCCCAAGCCCGACCGCAGCATCCATCTACTTCTGGTCATGCTGGTCCGTCTCGCACAACAACAGTGCCACGGCCACCCATGCTGCCTCCGCAACAGCAGCAACCTTCTGCTTCAGCACCCCATCAACAACGTCCTCCTGTATCTGCACCTTCCGTGCTTAAGAAGCCAGTCGCAGCGGCGACTGGGACGAATGACTCCTTCACTCTTTCTGACGACGGGATGGATGACCAGATGAACGCATTCATGGATCAGTTCGAAGCCGACCGTGGTCCACCAATTCATTTCGATGGCGACATGACCAATACGTCCGTCGACATTCTGGAGTCTGATGCCTTTCAGCCTGCGGGGCATTCTACCGTAGTCATGGGCTCTGGTGCTTTCAAGCGAACCTCGAGCGTCAGTACGACAAAGTCATCGCCACCCAACTCTGCTGCTGCTACTGCACCCTCCCGCGGTCCTGTGGACAAGGAGGCATCTGCCAAACGCATGGCAGAAATCATGAAAGTCATGGAAATGGGGCGAGCACCAGCTGAGGAGCCAGCAGGAGCTCCGCAGCAACCGCAGTTCTCGCGAGCGAAGGCAATTCCAGGTCCTCTGACTCCGTCACAGTACATCCGCGACCGTCCTGCAGTGGCTCGTGTACACCAAGCAGATCCATCAGGAATGGGGACAGCAGCATTTTCTTCTCGTCGACCTACAAGCACCAACTCTCCGGGTATTGGAGGCGGTGGTTTCAATCTGCCCGCTGGCATGGTATGCTTATCTCTACCCCTACCACTTTTCACTGATAAGATCCGCTTCAGACACTTGAATCCAGTCAGAAGATGCGGGTGCCTATACCAGCGATTGGGCAAAAGCGGTCGGCAGACGGAAATTATAAGTAGGCATTTTTCGCATAATGCCCTTTGTGTGAGCTCGCTAACCCAAACGGTTGCAGACAAGTAGACGGCTCGTCACGCCCGATCCTGGGGCAGCTTCACGTTGAACATGATGGTGCTGTGAAGCGTCCGCGATACTAGCTATACAGCTATCCGTTGCATTGTAACAACCTCTTTGTTCCTCCCCGCTTGTGCACGACTTGTCGCGTTTCGCTCTCGCTTCTCAGCGTCCGTGTGTCCCTCCATCCTGTATCATGTGTACCTCTCAAGCATTCGCTGTTCATTCTCGCAACATCTCGCCTATTCTCAACCTCAAGGAATATATCTGAACTCACAAGTTCAACAAGTTCAATGTATTGATCGTGCGATACTCAAAATAGCGCCGGACAAGCGCCGGAGGTTCACGTAGGTGACAAAATCTAGACCACGGGAGAGACGCGAGTAAATTGCACAGAGGGATCCAAGTAGACTTCGTGTCTAAGGCGTCACGATGCTTGTACTTTTGTCTTGAGTCTGTATTCTCAAACCATGGACGGCCTTGAGCCAGCGAGGCGGTCCGCAACCTTCGCGCACGGTCAGACGAGAAGAGACTTCTCAGCGAAAAACAACGCACTGCACTGATATATGGCAGGCTGAGCAGCGTGCCGATAAATGGCACCTGGCGGAGAAACGTGAGGATGACGGGGAAGAAGTCGCCAAAGAGGTTGAGGAAGCCGAACGTCTCGACGATGACGCCAATGAACGGCCACTTGAGAAAGACGAGAGCAATGCCGCCGAGAAAGCAGACTGTCCCTCGCAGTTTCTGCTTGCGCGCGAAGAAGTAGAACGTCTTCTGTGGCCCGATAATCAGAGTGACCCCTCCGAGAAAGAGGATCTGCATGGCGTATAGGACGTCAGTTGCATCACCAAGAGGTGCTCTATACACGTAAGACGCACGTTTCCGAGGGCGAGGAGTGCACCGTCAAAGAATAGTATCACGCCCAGCAGCATGAAGAGGCCGCCAAACGAGGTAAGCGCAACGCCAATCTCTGCCAGCGAGACACTGCGTCAGCCAACACGCGTAACTGTCGCGTTAGGGCACCCACGCACTCTGTCCGTCCGTCAGCCACATCGTACGCGAGTGGAATACGTTAGAATTGTAGTTGTGGGAAACACGTTTGCACGAACGCGACTCGTGACGGCAAGGAGCGTAACCGCGCGGATGTATTTTCAATGCACACTCTATGCTCACCACTTGTTCCAACGTGTCTCTCGACGTGGCTCAACAAAAGAATAAATAAGTGTAATGAGTCGTTGGCGAGCTTGCTCCAATTAATAGATGTTGTGTTCAACGTTTGCGGATGTTGGCAAGATATTGGTGGGCGTCAACGAAGCATCCAAGCACAGTGACAGCTTAGATTACTCGACTCTATAGAACACTCCGAAGGATACAATCGTAACATTAATCGCTAAGCAAGGCCTGAACCACGTTACCCACCCGCAACTGACGTAGGTCAGTATAGGTCTGCACCACAAGTCAGTATACTGATAAAACCATTTTGTACAACGCAGCCACATACCTGCCCGCATCCAACAAAGACGATCGGCTGACCGGTTACATAAGTCATGCTCAGAGCCGCGCCAACCTTGTCGTCGACGGTATCCCATTTAGTGACGAGCATGCCGTCGATGCCACGACCGTTGCCCTGACCTGGCGAACCAGAAAAGTCGCGCAGGGAGCGGTCGAACTTGGTGAGCTGGTCGACTGCCTCGTTACCCACAAGCGCTTCGCCAACGAACAAGATCTTGTCCGGGTTGTTAACGGACACAAGCTTGGCGAGGGCGCGCATCAGGGGCTACGATGGAAATGTTAATGCGAGTTAAATTCAAGACTGGCGAAGGGACGAACCTCGTTGTCTTGCATTCTACCCGCAGTATCTATAAGGACGACGTCGATGCCAGCATCCTTAGCTGCGTAGAATATGGATCAGAAGGTAGTTTGCAAATGGAGGGTTAAACACACCATATGCGACCGCCTCCTTCGCAATGCCAGCCGCATCCTTGCCATAACCACGCTCATACAGTTCCACACTTCCTGTGGCGTCGCCTTCGGCGAGCTTTCCCAGATTCCGAACATGCACGCGCAACTGCTCAACAGCGCCGGAACGGAACGTGTCGCAGGCCGCAATTAACACCTGACGGAAATCATCAACAGCCCATCCAACAACGTTTCCGTAAGAGACTGACCTTGAAGCCGTTCTGGATTAACCAGAAGCAGACCTTGCTAAGGTTGGTAGACTTGCCCACACCGTTCACACCGACGAACGTGATGGTGTAAGGAACGCGTTTGGCGTTGGCGGAAGAGCTCGCTGCAGGTGCGTTTGCGAGCTTCGCGCGTATAGAGAGTAGTAGGTCCGTCGAAGTCTTTGGAGTGAGTATACGTGTGAGCGCTGCCGAGAGTGAGTTTTGAACTTCAGCCTTGACAGCTGCCCGCAGTGTCAACAATCGTCGCTGATGATACATAACGCGCAACTCACTCTGGAACCCAGAAACCTTCTTTCCAATGAGAGACTTGCCAACGTTCTCGCAGACCTTGTCCGCGATCTCTTTGGCCACGTTCTTTTTCATGAGATGCTCCTTCATCGCGTTGAGCACGGGTGCCAGGTCGGCGTCGTTCAAGGTTTTCCCGCCCGTGAATCTTGCAAACACATTCGACCACATGCTCGTGGGAGCGGTGTCCGCGGACGGGGGAGCGTCCGACTCGCCAAGGATCCAGTCCTGGACTTCGTACAAGCCGTCCTTGTTCCGAGAACCCATACTGGCACGATCAACGAGCGCGTCAATGTCGATGGTAGCCTCGTCTGCAGACTTGTCGACGCTGTGGTCGAATGCGGACATGTCACTCTCGGACAGCGCCTCATCTCCCCACTTGCGCATCACTTTCGCGGGCTTCTTTTTGCCCGAAGTCGTCGCGGCGGAATCAGAGCTGCTTTGATATCAGAACATGCCAGACGAAGGGCGGGTGAGGATGACGCACTCTGAGCCATACATTGAGCTCGTTCTGTTCCCGACGTTTGCACGACCACCTCGTCCGCGACCTCTGCCACGGGCTTTGAATGCGTGTACATTGCGAGCTATCTCTTGACCGTCGGGAACTTGTGGTCCGTCCGCAGCCTCATCTGATGGGGGCGAGGGAGTGGCTATAGGTGACGGTGGCGCCACGACACGCTGTCTGGTACGCCGTTCCTGCGAGTTTGGCGCGGTGAGAGGCAGCAATAACGTCACAAAAGTAACACACCTGAGCAGCTTTATCCTCGAACTTTTTAAGAATCTGGTCAAAGTACTTGTCCCACTCTGTAAAAGCGCTAGAGAAGTCCCATAGCACGGTCTCGACATTGACTGCACCGGCCGCGACCGCATGTAGGGAGGCAACAAACCCGCGCAAGAAGGGTTCATAGAGCTTGATAAAGAGCGCTTTGAGAGCAGCGATGAAGTCGTCGACGTAGGTGAGCTGAAGGATGCGCTGGTAGGCGACCACGAAGATAAGCTCGAGGTCGTTCACAAACGACCACTTGATCGCATAACCGTCCTTCTCATACTTTTGGTCTCCCGTGGGACCACCAGAGCTCACGCGAGAGTCGATAAGGGCGTCACGGACGAGACTGTTGACCGGCGAGGCGGACGATGCAGCGAGCGACTCGGCCGCGGGGGTGAACGAGCGCTGCCAGAGGATGACACCGCCTGCAATGACCAAATATTAGGACTTTTTCCATATTGGGTACAGTGTGCATGCGTGCCTCTGTGCGAGATGGAACAGTGGTCGAGCATGGAGGAGGAAGAGGCGCGCTCACGGCAAAATGCGTCGGCGCCACGCCTCGTCCTCCTGCGTCAATCGCGCGCCATGCAGCCCTCGCTCAGGAGGCTAAGTGTCAACGCCGCACTAAGGGTAAGCGTTCCATCAAGCTGCTTTGCGTTCGAAATGCTTACCGTAACATCAGAAGCCTCAAAAGGACCTTGGCAAGTGGAGTCGTCCAGAGTCCGCTCCTCCTCCTCCAACCGGCCCCCCTCGCGCGCCATTGACACAGTCTTTACCCAGTAATGGTTGTCCTGATTCTTGCTCCCATGTAACCAGCCAGCTCACACGCTCCTAGCTTCATACAACTCTTCGCCAGGTCCCAATAGAAATCAGGCGCCTCGCCTACCCCCCTCCGATTATGCCGCACGTAGAGAGCCAACGGGGTCCACTCAAAACCAAAGGGTGTGGCGCAAAGGCGATCCATTGTCCCCTTCTACAGTATCGTCCTCGTCCTCGCCGTTGCCGTCAACGCCAGCTCCTCCTGTTCAACCCCAGATTGACTGGAAGAACTGGAAGCCCGAACCGAAACCAGAGTTCGCGAGCTCGCGAGCTCCATACGTGCCTCGACGGTCCACTCCGGTGCGGCCGGAGTCTAGTCAGTCTTGGACGCGTCAGGAACAGCAGCAGAAACCATTCCGACCAGATCGTTTTCCACAACCAGCGAAGGTCGAGCAACCCAGGCAATACAACAATGCCAACGCCGCTGCTTCTGCCTTTGCAAAGTCGCTGCAAAAGCAGCTGCACGAGGAGAAGTTGTCCACGGATGTGGCCAGCGAAGCCCCGACATCCACCGACGGGCTACGTATGGGACAGCAAACGAGTGATTGGAGGACTGCAATAACTCAAGATGGGCGAGATTCAAGAGTGCAGAGAGACCAAACCACTGATGTGTCTCAAGTCGAGCGGGATTGGAGGCCTGAAATGAATCAAGATGGGCGAGATTCAAGAGTGCAGATCGGAGAGACCAAACCACTGATGTGTCTCAAGTTGAGCGGGATTGGAGGACTGAAATCGCTCAAGATGAGCGACGTTCAAGAGTGCAGGGAGCCCAAACAACTGACGTGTCTCAAGTCGAGCGGAATCCTGTCACATTTGTCGATTCGTGCGTCGAACTCTGGTTCATGTTTTGCATTCAACCATTTGACTTGGCATCTCGATCTCAGCGATCCTGTGCTTTTCGGTTTCGATTTAGACGCGGCCCCAGATGTTCGAGAGGCCAGGCCGCGACGCATAAATAACTTGAAGCCCGACGCCCGGTTAGCCCGCGCGGATGACCGTGGCCGCGTGCGCGAGGTAGAAAGAGAGCGGGAACGCGACAGGAGCTTCGAAGAGCACGATGGCGACCGGCACGACAAGGAGAAGCGCAAGGGCAAGGAGAGGGTCAAACTCAATGAGGACGGCGACGAGCTCGATATCGATCAGATTGAAAAGAAGAAAAAGAAAAAGAAGGTTGTTCAGCCCAAGGTCATCGAGGTCAGGCAGGACATCTTCGTGCCGGAAATGATCAGCGTCGGGAATCTCGCAAAGCTCTTAGACGTTTCAATGCGTGAGTCTTTGCATAGTAGCCCGTGCACTGTCTGAGAATTGCCCATTTAGGGGACCTTCAAAACACCATGATTTTGCAAGGGATGGAGGAGAATGCCAGCCACGACCAGAGTAAGTCGCTTACGCTAGTGTCACATCAAAACTCACACGCATCAAGTACTATCTTATGAATACGCGAGCTTGCTTGTCGGCGAGTTCGGCAAGACTGCTGTAATGAATGAAGAAGCCGCCTTCGACATTTACCCAGCGTGCGTGTCCGTTCATGAGCGACCAAGTTCTCCGTCTGACATGTCATAGTCCCGCACCCGCTGATACCAGTAAGTTCGTGGCTCGCCCTCCCGTTGTCACAATCATGGGCCACGTCGATCACGGCAAGACGACTCTGCTCGACTCGCTCCGAAGTACTTCTGTCGCCAAGGGTGAAGCCGGTGGCATCACGCAGCACATTGGCGCCTTCAGCGTCCCAGTCAAGGCGAGCGGTGGCAAGCAGACCATCACGTTCCTCGATACTCCTGGACACGCGGCATTCAGCGCAATGCGGGCTCGTGGCGCTAGCGTTACCGACATCATTGTGCTGGTGGTTGCAGCGGACGACGGTGTCATGGCGCAGACCAAGGAGGTCATCAATTTGATCAAGAAGGACATCGACAACGTCGGCGTCGTTGTGGCGCTGAACAAAATTGACCGTGAAGGAGCTGATCCCGTAAGCTAAACATCTCTTGTGGCGAATCAATCACTGAGTCGCCGCTGCAGGACTCTGTGCGATTGGAGCTGATGGCAGAGGGTATTGAACTCGAAAGCCATGGTGGTGACATTCCGGCCGTCGAAGTTTCTGGCCTCTCTGGCAAGGGGCTTGACGATCTAGTCGAGACCATCGCTGCTGTTTCCGAATTGATGGACCTTCGGGCGGACCGTCAGAGCCTACTTCAAGGTGCAATCCTCGAGTCTCGAGTTGTGAAGGGCGTAGGGTACGTTGCTCCCTCTCGCGGCTCAAACCTAGCTCATGACCTCCCAGCGCAACGGCAACCGTTCTTGTGCACAGTGGCACTCTGCAACCCGGAGCTCATCTTATCTGTGGGACCACCTCTTGCAAGGTCCGGATGATGACGGACCATACAGGCAAGAGTATCAAGGTTGCTTACCCCGGAGAGGCTGTGAACGTTGCCGGCTGGTCCGAGATTCCCTCAGCTGGCGACGATGTTCTTCAAAGCACATCTGAGAAGGACATCCGTCGAGCTCTGGAGAACCGGATACGCCGTGCACAGAGCTCTGCCATGGTCAACGATGCCGCCGCTATCAACGCTTTCCGCCGAGCAGCTAAGGAGCAGCATGAGGCGGCTTTAGCTGCCAAGGCCGCCGCCAAGGAGGCAGGACAGCCACTTCCTGATCCCGCGAACGATATACGAAAGGAGGAGAGCAGCGGGCCGAAGCAACTCCGCATCGTGCTCAAGGCTGACGTGAGCGGCAGCGTGGAGGCCGTTATCGGAGCTCTCGAAGCCATCACCCATCCAGCTGCGCACGCCAAGGTCATTCACAGTGGTGTTGGCGACGTAACGGAGTCTGACCTCGAGCTTGCGACAACCGCTGGAGGTATAAATCCTCACCTTAATCAAGCTCAGTCTACTCATTCGGTTTACAGGTATCGTTATCGCTTTCAACGTCAAATGCCCTCGGCCCATTGAACAGGCAGCCGTTAAGGCTGGCGTTGCCATTCACTCGTCTGGCATCATCTACCGTTTGACGGACGAGGTCCGAAAGCAGGTTTCCAAATTAATTCCACCGATTATCGAGCACAGCGTCATTGGCGTGGCGAATCTCCTCCAGCTTTTCGAAGTTGAACAACGTGGGAAAAAGGACAAACTGCAGGTCTGCGGTTGCCGCATTTCCAACGGTGTGGTCAAGAAAGGCAGCCTCGCGCGCGTAATACGCGGTAAAGATGTCGTATTCGAAGGTATGCTGACAGTCTCTCCACTTGGCGCATTTAATCAATTATCTCAGGCAAAATCGATACGCTCCGTCACCACAAGGACCTTGTGCAGGAGCTCATACGTGGCCAGGAGTGTGGTCTCACAATTGAAGGCTTCACCGAAGGCAAAACTGGTGACATCATCCAGGTCATCACCACGGTCGAGAAACCCGTCCAGATCTAAAAAGCTTGTTCAGAGCATAGATTGGATCTTATTACATGCTAGAACAACTAGGTTTTGTGACGAGACATCAACCTCTCACACGAGCTTGACTGCTCTATGATGTGGTACGTATCTTGTTGTCTTGGTCAAGGACAGGTGCCTGGCCACCAACCGATCCGGTGCGACCACCGACCCCGAAAGTGAACGTGCCAATGTCGAGGTCAGACTTTTCGAGCGTGTTCCAACTTCGGTTGTCTTGCTTTGCAAGCAGCAGTTCCACCTGTAGACGTGTAGATATTCGTATGCTTGTCAGCATCACTGTAGCCACTAGCAATTTATACAACCACCCCTCGCAGCAAGACGAACGCACCTTGGTGCCAAAGAATGTGTATGTAGACGCTGCGGGCTGGATAGGGCCATACAGATTGAGCGTGCGTACGAATCGCTTCAAATCAGGCAAAACAATATCGAGCTCGACCTAGAGGACTGGCGTCGTCAGCATTGAACAGGTTGGCAGGCTGAGACGCACCGTCTGTTCCGTAAACACAACCTTGCTCTTCTCTTTGTCGGCCTTCTTCGCAAAGATTGATGCGTGAACCTGGCCAGGAGTCTGATAGTGGTCTAGTCGGCACTGCACGAGCTCTTCTGCAGGAGCCCCGTTCTTTGTCCGAATGGTAAGATCATCATGCCCAACACAGACGAGGGTCTGAACATCACTTACGGCGTCTGTAGTCTTCTTCTTGACGAAAAGGTGTCGCCCTTGCTTACAACCCTCGATTTTGAGGAACTCCTCGAATTCAAGAACTTTACGTTTGCAGCACATGTACCCCTGGAACGTGGCAATCAACGCCCGAACTTGCGTCAGAGGTGGGAATATTAACCTTGCTGCCTTCTCTGAAAAGTGGCTGTGTCATAACAGTCAGCTTGACATGTGTTAACAACACCATTGGGGGAAGCACTCACAGGAGCTGGGTGATAAACACACTGTGCATCTGGACCTACCCCTCGGCTAACTTCGTCGCTAACGAAGGTGTGCTTGCAGCCGTTTCGAAGGCACTTTACTCCGGTAGCGACAGCCACAGAAGTGTCGTCTTCCTCCTCAACGTACACGATAGGTTTGGGTGCCACCGGTTTCACAGTCGGTAGCGGGCGCGGGGCCTCGCTTGTCGCACTGTTATTCCCATTTTCCGGGGTCTGCGCGGGCTCTTTGAAGTTGGAAATGCCAGTCGATCGCGCTACCTCTGTCTTGGGAGCCTGCGAGGTGTGTTTCCCTACGGTGCAGCCCTTATACAATGTAGCAGGTGAGCAGCCACCCGCGATAGAGGCGATCGAAACGTACGGGAAACGCAAGAAAGGACTCAAAGTCGAGTACGGGCTTATTCTTGTCGGAGCAGCAGCTCCACGACTTGAGACCCTCGTGAAAGACCTGTTGGGCGACGCGTTGAGCGACGCCAGCCACCCGCGCCACCACTCGTCTACACGCACAGGACTGCCTGAATGATGCACGCATGAGCCCTCTTCATTGTTCTCTGGATCGTACTCCTTGCTGCAGCCGCTGCGAGAACACTTCATCGTGCGGTGAGAGGGTTATAAAAGAAAGAATCGCGACGAAAACGGTCGAAGTCAGTGGAACGCGCTTTCAGGTTCAGCACGATCAGGATTGATCGGAACCATTTTACGCGACTCAGCCGGTAAGGCATTTCAGAAAGCAACTTCTGATCTCAGTACGCATAGATAACACACGGACAAATGAGCATATCAGACTAAACGACTCGGTAGACATTGGCTAGCCTTTGTAGTAGTCCTGTAGGTAGCTCATGTCAGTCTATGCCTATCTCGTGTGCTAGAGCAATGTGACTTGCCCGTATCATGAAGCTAAGGCGCTGAAGGCAGCAGGCGGATCGACTGAGTCAGCCTTGCAGAAAAAATGTGGTAACAAAGATCGTTTACCTGCGCTGACCCAGGAAGGATCGAATGGAGATATTTGTAGCGAACCGTGTCCCTGGCAAAGTCGTCGATAAACTTCGCTGTGGAGCATGTTTATAGCTTACTTCTGGATGTAAAGACTGCCCGAGGGAAGGGAAATCTCGAGGCGCTCGTGCGGTTGTGTTGTGCTTTCGAGCAGCAAGTTCCTCGAGTCTCCAAGGCTAATTCCAAGGATCCAGCTACCGCTTGACTCAACGTTGTCAACATGCGGTGCGATAAATCCTTCGCTTGACAGGTGTAAAATGTGCGTCTGGTGGAGTTGGGGATCTTCACCACTTGGCAACAAGCCATGTATGCGTTGGAGGATATTTTGAAGCTCTTGCGAAGCCGTCGGCCAGCCTGAAACGTGCATCTCTCGATATAGCCGAATGACACCATCCATATGACCCTCTTGGAATTCGTAGAAAGTGTCGGGTAAGAACAGGGCACCGACAGATTGGTCTTTGGTGGTTGTAAGGTCACCGGTAGCCATATGTAACCTCCGTCGCTTGCGAGCCTCTCTGGACTCCGTCGCGTCAAGCTTTTCTAGACACGCGCGCAATAGAACGCGCTGCTCCTCTTGGTTGAGAAACTGTGGATGCAATACAAAGTCTGATGGCCATGAGCCGGCGGTAGAAGCGTGTCGTCTAGTCGGGAATTGCCCTTTGAGCCTCCCAAGTGCGAGAGCCTGTGTAGCCCGAACGAGAGTAAACATGTGTCGGGAAGAAACGCGTTGGGGGACCGATCGGCACTGCGCGTTTTGTCTGCCTTTGCTTTTCGCGCTCACGTCTAACTACCGTGCCTGCCGCACCTTTTCATGCCCAGCGATGAGGTACGGGAGCAGCCTTCCCCTGAGGCGGTAACGACCATAGATTCTGTTGTCTCGGATGCCGCGTCAGTCGTGCAAAATATCAATGCTGCAATTGCAAGAACCGCCGCGCGAACGCTTGCCCTGTACTTCGCCCGGCCAGTCCGTCTCTTCAGACCCAGTAAACGTGCGCGCGAGTATCCTGTCTGCTGCTGAGCTCATGGAACACGTAGTCAGTGGGTGGCAAATGTTACGAGTACATGCTCGATCCGCCGGCCATAGTTCACTCTCGCCCCAGTACCTTTACTCCCTGTTTAGATCTCAAGGCGTGCGTTTATTCAAGTCATCACTTCCATTATCAATTAAACATCTTCACTTGCAGTTCTACGTTATATCTCATCATTTTATTCCACCACTGCTCGTCAACGCAGCCTTAGGGACTATCCTCTGGTCATCCTTTACATTGGCCCAGACAGAGCTTACCCCGTACATTGAGAGCTCCATCCTCACTGCTGGCGCAGCCGGTAGTCTCGCAGGAACCGCGCAAGCTCTCGCCGCTGCTCCTGCAGAAAATGTGCGCATTCTGCTCGAGGAGGTGCCGAGCATGCTCGGTGGACAACGGTGTGGAAGTCGGTCTTCCGAGCATCCGAGTCTGTGGTGCGAGAGACTTCAGACTCCAGTTTATCCCGTAACAAGGTACGGGAGCTTCTTCCTTGGGTACGAGAAATCCGTGATATGGCTGGCACTGGATGGGAGGGGTGGCGGTGGACGGTGGCGAAAGATGCCTGTGGTACGAAATTTCAATTGCAACTGAGCAGTCGACCCTGACGTCTCGCCATCAGGGTTTGCGGCATTTTTCATGATATTCGAAGTCTCTCGGCAGGCGGCAGCACAAGCTCGTGTGCTCGTGCCGCACTTGCCTTATGCCGAAGGCCGGACCGAGAGAACTAAGGCCAACACTGAAAGGGTTGCGTACGCCGGCACTCTAGTGGCAGGCGGTGCTGTCGCAGGGCTCTGCTACGAAATCGTTGGTCGACCCTTTGATAACGCGCGGCATCTCGGTCGCGCTGAACAGTTAACACTGCGCACCGCGCCACGCGCAATGCCAGAGTTGTTACAAGCCAAGTTGCGAACAGATGGCATACTCTCGTTTTTCAGAGATCCTCATGCCACCACAGCAGTCCATGAGTACTCAAATTCCTGGAAGCAGCGTCTGTACTCTGTATCTCGTGTTTTGGCTAGAGTTGGTCCATGGGGAATCGGATTTTTAGTATTTGAGAGTTGGTCCCCCTCTGTCAAGTAACCGCTGCTCAATTATGATGTTGCCAGGCTCACTTTCTCCTGAAATCCCCAAAATTTTCATTCTCTCACACTCGATCGTGGTCCGAACAGACGGCGGCGGAGAATGCGAGGCGAATATGGCATCGCTATACGAACCAGAATCACGGCCAGCCCTGCTTCGGTCTCACGCCTCACTGCGTAGGTACGTACGCACGCGCGGAGAAACCGCGCGTCTCGATGTCATTTCTCTGAGCGAAATCCGACCTGCCGGTGGAGTGATTTGGTGGGCCGATACGATGTCGCAGGGCAGCAACGCTATTAACGTTGCTATTCGTTTGAAGAAGAGCACGCTATCCAACTTTATGACTCAAGAGCTGAAGAGACGCGGCAGGGTTGCGTCGTGACACGCAGGTATCTGCCTTTGAGTGCCCGAACTGATTGCGGTCTACCCGTCGCTCAAATTCGTATCGGAGCAACCACCTGAGACCGATGCAAACTCACGTAACCTGACGGTCTGCTAGTCAAATCTGTCAGCTATTGCGATATAAGCTCATAATGAGTTCCCATTACAGCCACGATCAACGCGATTCCCATTGATTCTCTGAGCATGGAAGGCACCTTGCGGCAGTCGCGGCCGACCCGAGGTGCTTGCGAAGTAACCTATTAGGCGCGGCTTGCAGCTTATTCATACCCTTGACAGGACGTCGATTTCAGGGTGCCTGCGACGGGACTGACGATACACGTAAGAGTCTCGGTCTGGCGAAGTCCCCCTGGCACTCGTCCCTTCCCTCAGGCCGTCACCCGCGCGGCGCGGACGCCAAAAGAGAGCTACCCTATCGGTGGAGATACAGTCGCTCAATCTGGCTCACTTCTCTAGCTTCTGAGAGTTCTGGACTTGGTCCCGCGCGTGTGCATTGCCCAATTCATCCTGTCAAGCTGCCCTCCATTCTAATCGAAAGCCCTGACAACACGGCATTCAACCGCCGAGACTGCCGACAAATTGGATCTTTGATCATTTCCCCACATCCTATCAGTACAACTAAGCTTCGTGGTGGCCCTGCTCCCGCTGCTTAGAAGTGCCAGACAAGCCAGGAATGTGTACCAGATCCAACCCATCAGTGGTGGTGTGAATCGGGTAGCACTAGACGTAACAACTTGCAACGAACCCTAGACGTATGCAGCGGCTGGAGAGCAGCACCCTCAATTACCTAGGACGTCGTATCCTACGAACACGAGAAGCACTCATCATCTCTAGATACAGCAGGAATGCTCTATGCGCTAGGATTTCTCCGCGCCGAATAGAAGTGCATCACACGGTCGTCTAAAATCTATACTCGGTGGTGAATGCGCGCCAGAAGGGTGGGTGGCGAGAAGTCTAGGGCTACATGACGAGAAACAGATGCTACACACAGGGCATGCTAGGGCAGGGTCAGGTCGGAACTTTAATTTTTACTGAGGACTGAGACGCTGCATGATATGATGAGCCCGGGTCACTGTTGCGACTGTCAGGGGGGACCCACGCAACCTTCTGCTCCGCGCCGTTCTCCATCTTAATAGTTGCCTCCGCCGTGCTCTGAAACTCGGGTGAGAATCTAGATCTGCCGCAGAGAGATCATTCTACACGAACATCGCCTCCTCGATCAAGGGAGAGAATGACTGCTTTGAGGTCCCGCCCGCCGTACTGCACGACGACTGTCATTCCAACCTGAGTGAGAGTAGCGAGTGTAGTGAGCGACGGGAAGAGCCTGGATAGCAAATTGATGCGTACTGAGTAGGATGCAGACATAGACTGGATGCTCGAGCTTGTAAATTTGTAGCGGGGATGAGATACACGGTGTGGTACCCCGGAACCAGCGTCGTGCAATTTATACGTGCAAATGATCGCTTCCTGTTGTTGAATGGATCGAGAATTTCTGAATCGAGTTCGACGCCGAGCTACAAACGAGGATCGCCCCTGACGTCGCGCCTGAACGAACAACGGACGAGGCCCTGATGTTCGAAAGTCTTGTTGGGTCGGTTAACATTCATGAGACTTGACAGTCGAATGACTGTCCGACTCTGTGGCTCAGGGTCGGACATTCTGCGTGCTAAATGAAGGCACGTCAGATAAGCCAAAATGCGAGCGAACAGCAGCTGGTTTCGGTGTGAAATGTACGATGTTTGGGCAAAGCTTTATTAAGCGAGCAAAGCCCGGCGGCTCTAGATGCTTGGGTAGACTACTAGACGGAATGTGATGAGGTCAGTGGGCCAAAAAAGTGATTAGGCATGCTGTACCCGTGGTAGGGTCAATGTGCCGACGCGGCTATATACCAGGTTCGTGGCGCCGACTGAAATGGGCACACGTGTCAAGGTGAAGGTCCAAGCTTGCTTCAATAAAGCACGCAGAAGGGGATTGATCGAGGTGAGATTAGAAGGCCGGGTGTCGGGCACGTGGCGGATGCTCATTGTCGAGGTTGAGGTCGGTATGGTGCCGGCGCGGCCCGCACTTCTTAGTCTCGCGACTGACGCGCTATGGATCCACTATCCGTGATTCTCGTCACTGGCTCATACGACCACGAAATCAGATTTTGGGAAGCCGGTAGCGGAATATGTTCGCGCACAATTGCGCGTGGCGGCGAACCTGGCGCACGTATCGCCTTCTGAGCACGGCGCACGTCTGACTGAACGTTGCCTAGCAAGTGAACCGGCTTGCAATCTCGTCAGAGTAAGCTCATGTTCAGCGCCCTTTCGTTGTGTTTCCAATCCACCACAGCAAGCGGCTTCTGGCTGCTGCAATTCACAAGAAAGTCAAGATTTACCTCGTTCAGGGAGCAGAGAATACTCCGGTACGCCGCGCGTCACACGCGTGCACGCCACATCTAGCAAGACTGCGCGTTGATACGGCTTTCCTTTATGCTCACCTGCAGGTCACCACCTTCGATGGTCACTCGGCGAACGTCACGGCGCTGCAGTTTCAGATCGAAGGAAAGTGGCTAGCTACTGCCAGCGAGGATTGCACGATAAGGGTGTGGGATATGAGGTACACAATGCACACCGTAGCCACGTTACTGGGCTAATGATCGCCGCGAAGGACGAAGCATCAGCATCGAACTTACGATAACGGGGCTCCAGGTGAGGGATGCTGAAGTAGCAATTTTCCCCTCATTTTCATTCATAACACGCCAATAGTCAACGACTTACAGATACATCCCAATCAAGCCGAACTTGTATCCTGCGACCAGGCAGGTTCATTTTGATGTCAACGCCGAATCCTTGATAACTCTCTGGCAGGAAGGTTGCGTCAAGACTTGGGACCTAACGACTAACACATGCACTGCGTCCTTAGTATGTTGTTCTCCCGTGGCACGACTTGCGGACCATATCTGATAGGATTTGTAGAATCCCGCAGGAGATGTACCGATCCGCTCCGTGAGTGTGGCCGCAGATGCGTCTTGCCTGGTTGCGGCCAATAACAAGGTGCGCACTTGCTAGCTGTCGCCTCCGTATCTTAATTAATACATTGCAGGGGCGTGTATTCGTGTGGAAGATGCACGAGGGACCTTCTCAGCCGGCGCAACCACGTTTTCAGGCCGTCACTCGATTTACAGCACATGCAAGATTCATCACACGGCTAATATTATCGCCGGATAGAAAGTACGTTCCTTACAACTACCCGCTCATGATGCGAGACACTGAGATCAGCTTGACCAGATATCTCGCAACGTGCTCTGCTGATGCGACCATCAAAATCTGGAAGGTGTCTTCGAACTGGGAATTTATTCTGGACAAGACATTAACAGGCCATCAACGATGGGTTTGGGATGCGGCATGGAGCACTGATTCAGCTTATCTCGTTACTGGTACTGTTGTATTAAGCTTGGTCTAGCTGCGAGCTAATAATTCACAGCCTCTTCTGATCATGTCGCACGCTTGTGGGATGTCAGCGCTGGCGATACTGTACGCGCTTATAACGGCCACCACAAAGCTTGTGTGTGTGTCGCACTGGCTGATCACACGCCTACATAACACTTGCTGTACATATGAGTCGAAACTGGAGCAACATCAGACGCATTTTGTCTGAGCATTGGGGCTATGGAACTTCCACATGTCCTGGAAAGAACTATTGGTTCGGCCCTGTCAAAACGCAAACGTCGCATCAGGTGAAGTGATTGTAGTCGTTACCGTTATGCCACGACGTTGAAGAGCCTCACGGATGTCTGTTGAGGCCATCGTGGCCGAGGTCCTCGCGCATGATCTGTGCCACACGCAGCTCTCAAACCTCTTAAAAGATGCAAAAAATCTTTGACAGTGCGTAATTTCCCTGTAAAATTTCCTCGAGGGACGAGCATCGACGTTGATTTGACAGAATGTCAGTCTCTCTAGCATTTTGGCGCCGTTATAAATAGCAGAAAGTGTTCGCCAAAGCATCGCTTGTTGTTGTGAATCCTAGTGGAACGGGTCCCAAAACAAGCTGGCGGCGAGAATGTCGCTGTAGAGTTCGTGGAATAGGGCGTCACTCGCCGCCGCACGCTAGGCTTTAGATACAAAGCTGATATTGAGAAGAGTTGCATTTGGAGCACTATGCGCTGCGGCGTCGATCAGGAAGTGCCCCATCCATCAAGTACGCCCTGCGCAGAGCGAGACGATGTAATTAATGAGCTCTTGTGTGAGGCGATGGTCTCCCGCCCCAGCAGTCGGCACAACAGGCGGCGCCCCTAGCATGTTCGTCCGAGGGTGTTCTGTGGAAGAGCTGAGCAACACTGGTCGTGACTACGTGTGGAACGAGGACGAGTCAAAGAAGAATTCCCTGCATAATTACCCGCGACATCGACCACAGCAGTCTGATCAGCCGGATCAGCCGGCCTCGCGGGATAAAATGTTCAATTTGGCATTATCAGTGATAGACGGATAGAGCACCAAGTATTCATTCTGTTGTGAACGGTTGTACAACGACGTTCTCTGTCGAAGTACGGGTCGCTTTCTGCGCACGAGTTCCGAACCTGAGCTGCTATGGCGTGTAAAAATTATAGGTTCGGGCGTATCACCTCAGTTCCCTTGGCAGAGGTTTGCATTCCATATGTGTCTGACCAGGCTCCATTGGAAGCGCACAATAAAACCCGAGATCTTGCATGGACGCGAACATTGCTGTGGCGTGCAGTTTCAGCTGTGAGTCACATGTGTCAGTATTTTGACGCAAATGCGGGCAGAGTGAGCATGTTTGAGTGAAGTAGGGCTGCTGCCATTGAGAACGTACCGTCACACAGTCCTTCCTTTCTTTCGCGCTGCTAAGACGACGACAGATCTGAGATTCGGGAGCGTCTCGCTCAGAATCGAAGGTGTAGAAAGCATTTGGTTCTTTCTGTCCGATGACATGAGCACGAGGCGCATGAGGGACAGGTTGCGAAGCTCACCTGTACGAACTGTTGCAGCTTTTCCCGTGCTGCTGTTGTCTTGCTGTCGCTGGACATGCTAGTAGGATACGGGCTGATAGAAAATGGGGTAGGGCAGGTGTTCGAGAGTGGAAGAGGAGGAGAATGTGACGGCAGATGACGTCAGACGCCGGCTGCGGTACCGTAAACGCAAGCGCCTGAAGCACTAATCGCGTCTTTGGAAGGTGAAGTAGAAATAGCGACTGATGATAGTGTGACAGCTTAAAATAATATCAACTAGGTGCGTTTGTTTCCTTCGGGGTTTGAATAGCGCGCCAACTCCGACATTGCACAGAGTCCTCACCAGTTCTTTTTTTGTTTGATGACTGCGGCTTCGCTGGAACCGCTGTACCCAGGAATGTCAATTGTTAGGAGTGAGTTTTACGTAGAGACGCAGATTTTTCAGAAGCAGACCCTTCCCGAGTGGACGGCCTGCCACACCAATTAGCACACCGTGGCAACCCTTCTAATAGAGATCTCGTTCTAGGTTTAACGTTGTCGCGAAGTCGGTCTCTTGTCGTCAAATGTTGTACCAGATCCCTAAAAACTTTGTCAAACTGAGGCGTTTGTGTCATATATACACTCCACACTCCTCTCAGGCACTACGGACAAGTTGTGTAGAGCGGACCCTGTGGGTAATCCCGAGCGATCTCGATGCTGAGCATGCCGCTTGGCCCAAGGGTCCGCTAGAGAGCGGAAACGTAAGCTCTCGTTCCGGCTCTGGGGGTGCGCATAAGCGGCTGCTAGGCCACCAGGAGCAACTGTCAAAGATGTGTCATGTACCCCGACACTGCCAGACTTGCCCGTTATTATCACACGACCCGTTTTCTTGTACTTCTTGTACGTGAGACAAAGAAACAGGGACGCGAAGGAGTGCTCCGAGGACGAGCACAAGCAAACACACAAGCGGATGCCCGAGAGACAAAGCACTACATATGTTGCAACTTGCGGCAGCCGAATTCGAAGCGTGACGCCACCGCTATGCCCACAAAAGCCTATAGAAGTGCTGCCGCTGACTAGGTTGGGATGGAAATGAAGAAATTGATATCTCCTTGCCTGTATTCGGAGAGACAGAAATGAACTGGCGCACGGAAGCACTGCGCAGGGAAGACTGCGCATACAGGGCTGGACGTTCCTCGGATCGGTATCTACGCCGAAATTCTAAGCGATTGAATCGAATCAGGGCTCCTTCTACCAGCCACGAAGGCTAGACCACATACAGCGACACGGGTCGCCCTCGTTGTGACACCCTCCGGACAATGGGACACTACAAACAACTCTCCGAAGCTCAGGTGCGGAAATGGCTGTGATCAGAACCTCCGCTTCCGCTTCTCGCACCTTCTCGCCGTGGTCCCACGGGCTCGAACGAGATCTCCGTAGGGATCGATCGTGGAGGGTGCAAAAAAAAAACTCAAAGAAAACACGACACGCAGTGACAATGGGGGCCCCAGAAACCGACAAGGCAACTCAGATCGTATCGTGAACGAGTCGCCACGCACGCTCGACGTGCCGGCGCTCATTATCGGAGAGAGGAAATCCAAAACCACAAGAGGACCGACCCGGGCCTATGCGCGTCCTTGACGATTGTCAGCGCGTGTCTGCCATGCCAGGGCCACGTATCTGCATATCAGCGCCGACAACGCCGCTGTGAGGAAGGGACGCCTAAGGACGCGAACTCTGAGCTATTTGAACGTGTTTCTGGCCGCGCGCCTGTCCACTTGTGCTGTGTGGCGCATTTGCGTGAAATTCATGGTCGAGGCCAAAAGCCAACCAACACACTCATACTAAAAAACTTGAAGAGTGACCATCTTCGCTAGCACAAAGTTCATTCGCGCGCATCCTGAGCGAATGCGAAGATTCAGGAGGGTTGGTATGCGCCACCACGAGGACTGGAGTAGAGCTCGCTTCATCTGGATATGTGTCGTTGTGACCGCAACACGCGTGGAATGGGGTGCCATCGAAAGCACATTGTCTGCTATTGTACTGTTCCTGCACGGGAGATTTGCACAGGGAGAATCGAACAACGAAGCAAAGCAGGGGAAGCACGGATACGGATACGGATATGGGTGGGGTGGGAATGTCGAGGCTGGGAATTGTACTAAGATACAATGATGGGCGGTTCGGGAATATGAGGGCTGGATGACAACGAGGACACTGTTAAGACGAATTGTAAAAGTAGGTGACGGCGAAATGCCGGCTGGGGGGGACTTGGGAGTACGAAACACATGCGGTGAGTGTGAAACTGAGGAGATCGGACAAGAAGAGAAAGAGTTCTGGTGAAGAATCGAAGCGATGCGTGCAAGAGGAACGAACCAGGGGCGGAAATCACAGAATGATGCAAGGCGAGCGCGGGCGACAACAAATGTGCGGAACGGGATGATTGCGTGCGATGAGTGAGAACAAGGTAGGGAGCTAGCGATGGATGGGGATGGCAACAGGGGGTAACTGACGAGCCCTTGGGCGGAGACCGAAGATAGACGGGGTGCGGTGCGAGTGTTCGGGAAGGGTGATGATGCAAATGATGCAGACAAAGACGGAAACGTACGGCACCGTGGTGTGGAACTTGTGGAACCCAGAAATGGCGCGTGGATGAGTACGAAAGGCAACGTCTGTGCAGCGTAAGCGGCCCCCGGGGAGATGCCGTCAGCCACGCGCGGGGCTGCGGGGCTGCGCGCCATGGAACCGCAATAACCCGCCGTGGAGAAGACGGAGGCCGTCTGGCCTGGGAACAGCAATCAGGTCGTGTATTCGACGAAGCGAGGAGTCCGGCGTGCATATGCGGTCGTAGAAGCATGGAAGTGAACAGCCCAAGGTCGCATCACCGACTGCGCGGGCACGCCAAGTCGCATCCCGGGATTTGACCATCACGATATGCGCGAGTGTTGGTGATCACTGACCTGCGGCGAAGGCGTGCGGTGCTGTGGTTGGAAATAGATGTGCCGAGGCGGTCGGGAAGAAGGAGGAGTAATATGTCACTGGCAACGACGACATGCCAAACGACGTGGTTCGTGGAAGGGTATCGTATCGTTGCAGTTGAAGTTGATGATTGGCAGAAGCGAGACGGTTGTGACGAGACGGTGCCGTAGTGGTGCTGGCTTGTGGACCGTAACGCATGTAAGCAAATGGTTGCCCGGCGGTCGCTGTGAGAATGTTAGGGACAATGCACGCCACCCGCGCGGGAAGGCAAAAGCAGACGTACAAAAGCTTGTGGGCTGGGCGTGCTGCCACAATGCAGAATGATTCACGCGAGAGGCAGTCTGATAGTATGAATGTTGTGGTACAGTCGAGGTACTTGCAGGCGATCGGCGTGCGCGCTTTCGTGACAGGGCGGCATTCGGAGAAAGACCCTCCGAGAATTGCGATACAGTGTCATCGCGGGAGAAGACAGAGTGGGACCGCTTTTGGGCGAAGGAGGTGCCAGACTGGGGCTGGACAACGGTGCCTGCTGACGGGTGGCGCCAATGCGCAGGGGCTGTCTGGGGCCCGAGCTGCGACGGAGGAATGGGCGCGGTTTGGTGCAGGTACTGCGGTAGAGGTAGGGCTGTGGGTACACGAGACGCCAGCGATCGGTCAGGCTGGGCGGTGGCGTCGAGGAGATCGTCCGGGTTAAAGTCCATGACCGCCTCAAACTTGTTGTATGCGTGCCTCGGCGTGGGCGCGATGATTTGCAGACCGTCTGCAGTGACTACGAGGGGTGCCTGGGGCTGGATGGGTGCGATGTATGGCTGGCGGTGGTCGATGAGGACGGGTGCCACGGTGAGCTCGAGTGCGGGGTACCACGACCAGGCTGCGGGCGGGGGTGAGACGGGTGAGACGGATACAGGAGCACGAGTTCAAGCACTTACTGGATTCGTAGGGCTTGGTAGATGTGTCTAGAAGCGAGAGAGCAAAGGGGATCGAATCTTTGACTTTGTCACTGTGGTGAACGTGGACGGCGTCATCGGTGAAAGAGGAGAGCGAATCGAGCAGGGACTCGGAGTCGGTGGAAGGCGAGCCGAGCATTGTGGAAGAGAGTAAGAGGCCAAGTGCGGGAAGCGGGAGGCCAAATGCCGAGGAAACGAGACGTGAGGCAAGCGGCTGAGAAGGCCATGGCAGCGCCGCAGGGATCGCTGCCGGTCATAGCCCAATCCAATCCGTAAACTCAGGGACCAAATTTTGCACTTGTCGTCTTGGACCTCGCCTTGGCCGAAAATGAATACTTCTGCCCTGCGCACGGCCTTACGCGGCTCTTACTTTGTTCCGAGGAACACCAATGGCTCTGTTCCTGTCTACTCTGACATCAGAAACAATGGCACGAAATATCTACTTCATGTTCGCAACATTGACGGCGATGTGGCCGTACGTCCAACCAGTCACACGATGCCAACTCAGCTCAACTAAGCTCACGGCACCGCTCAGGCACTCGCTGAGGATCTAAAGTCGACGCTTTTCACCGACGCGGACCGTGCCAGCAAACTCTCCGTCCAGGTCATCCGCTCACGACATCTCCAACTCTCCGGCCTGCCTCGCCACTACAAGCAAGATGTCGTTGCCTGGCTTCAGAAAAAGGGCTTCTAAAACTAAACCCTTGCCGTGTGACTACCCCGCACGAATCCCACCCGTGCTCAACACCATCTGTGCCTTCCTCGTTCCTACCACGCCGCCCGTGCGTCACTATAGCGCACGCCCAACCCATTTGCTACATATCCATGCCATGTGTTACATGCACAGACATGCGCCGTCCGCAGCGAGGTGTCCTGCCCCACCGCTTCGCACTCTCGCACAACCCCTGCGTGCATGTCCTCTGTCGCACGTTTCCTGTAGTTCACTCCCTTCGCCCTTCGCGATAAATGATCAGCTTTCGCACGTCTGCTCCACTTCGTCAAATGCAACAGCCAACCTTAACGCCATCCATCATTGTCTCTGTCTCTAACAACCGAGTGCCGCTTGCTTTCACGTCTTCCCAGTCGCACGACTGTCACACTACTCGCCAACACGTTTATGAACTAACCATGAGACCCGAACTTGCTTCTGGTCGTGATTACACGCACTCCACGCGCCGCCGAGCAAGTTGGGGAACTGCTAGCGCGCCGCCGCCTGTCTTGCCTGCAACTCTCTTGCATCGCCAACTTACTACCCAGCTTTCCCAGCCCCGATGGGCCTCCTCTCGGGCAAAGTCTGTTCATAGATTTGAATCCCGTTCCTTGCGGTTCCTGGGCGTCGTGCATGCTTGCACTTGGTGCCGCTGTGACCCCTCAGTGGCACAGGCACAACGCGACCGCATCGTATCGTCGGAAAAAAACTCGACGCGCGAACCAGCTACTTGAGGAAGTACGCACATGATCACCTCACGCGCGTATGTGTGTGTGGGTCTGCGCCGTCATGGAGGATGCATTCGTAGCGCGACGATCGGACGAATGGCGGGGCCGAGAAGATTGCGCCTCGCTTCGCTTCCGTTGACGTGGTGTCCATCTCCGGTTCATCATGGCCATCGATCCATACATAGATTATGGGCTGTTATGTGGCCCTTACCCTGTCCCTGTGCGATCTGATCGAGTGTTGCATCAATGGTGGTGAGCGACCTCCTCCATCAGGATCACACGCGGACAGGATTTCATAGTTCTAGGCTGCGCACTGCTGTCTTGGACGACACTAATGGGATTTTCGTAAATGCTGATACCACGACGCCGGTGACGGATCGTTGGGTGTAGGCATCACGGATCGCCGTCTCATTAACAACAGCAATTGGGTTGGTTCATCGTCTTTCGCTGACCAGAGCTTCTCCGAATAACCGGCCACTTGTCAGCTGTGGCCGCGGTGACCCTTGGATGACCGATTTCTGCTCTTCAAGCACCGAATCCTTCCGGCGAGAAGTGAAATGGATTGACCGGTGGCTTCACCGATCGCGCTTCCTGCGGTGCCAGCGGAGGCTCAGCAACATCGTTCAGCGGGTTCACCGGCGTGAACAAATGGGAAATAAAGGGGATAGTCGGCTTGTTAATACGGGGTGGGTTGTATGGACGTATCCCGGCCGCCACCTCGCTTCGTGGGCCCAAACTTGCCGGCACCGCTCACCGAACTTCTGGATATTACTCTGTAAAGCGGAGCGGTGCCGTCGCATGCCAGAACAATATTCACACAGGCTTTAGCCACAATGTAAGAGTGCAGCAACTAAATTCTCATTCAAAACCTTGAGAGATGGCTTGGATGGATGATCTGGTGTTGGGTAGAGTGACCGAGTGGTTAAAGGTGTCAGACTTAAGTTCTGGTGCAGTAATGCTTCGTGGGTTCGAATCCCACCTCTATCAAACCTTTGCTGCTTTTTAGTCTATTATGCTTCAGCGAGCGAGTACTGCCACGATTTGTGCTTGACAGCCATTGGGCATATTTCAGCGGCACGAGAACCGGCACTGCGCCGACGCGAGTCAGCAGAGTTGAACACACGACTGTCTCTCTTCTTCGCCATGGCGTCTTCCAGCCGCGAAACCGGCCAAGCCATCAGCCTTGATGATGACGAGGACTACGTTCCATATGTTCCTGTACACCAGCGACGGCAGGCCAAGCTCTCCAAGGTTACCATGAGCACTACATCCAGCACCTCAAAACGCAAGCTCGAGGACGCCAACGCCGACGAGGCACAGCAAACCGCCGTCGACGAGGAAGAGGCGCACCGCGAACGCACGCGCAAGGAGCGTACGCTGCTGCTCGAGGCGCAGGAGGTCCAAAAGCGCAAGGCCGTCCAGGGTGCGTACCATGCACTCGCGTTGCGCGCGCGGCGTGCTGATAAGTTCAGACGCGCAGAAGACTGAGGCGGAGCGCAAGGAGGACGAGGAGGCCGAAATCTTGGCCGCCATTGCCAACCGCAAGCACCTCGCGTCCGATCGTGAACTGGCTCAAGGCATCTCTTATACAGAATCTATGAAGTCCTCGTACGCTGCATTCCGCTTCTTAAACTTGCGCTGGGATACTGATGTACATGAACTGTTACAGGTGGCGACCTCCGCGACATGTGCGAGAGCAGTCGGAGGAGCAACATCGCAAAATTCGGGAAAAGCATCACATTATTATCGAAGGTGATGACGTGCCGCCTCCCATTGCCAATTTCCTGGTTCGCTACTTTCTCCACTAACACTAGCGCACCATGACTGACTTGATCTTTAGGACATGAAGATTCCGCCCGTGCTCCTCAAGCACCTCAAGTCCAAACGCATCATCTCGCCGACACCTATTCAGATTCAAGGGCTTCCCACTGCGTATGGCCAGTTTTATGTGCGAACTAAGCTACAACTCTTACACTGCCGCAGGTTTGCAGGACGAGATATGATTGGCATTGCGTTTACCGGCTCCGGCAAAACGCTCGCATTCTGTCTACCTTTGATCATGAAGGCATTGGAGGAGGAGTCCAAAATGCCTTTCATGAAAGGCGAAGGTCCCGTTGGCATTATTCTGTGTCCCTCAGTAAGTTCTCACGTGACCACTCTAAGTGTATCAGATGCTCAATCCATGTACAGCGCGAGTTGGCAACACAAACTCACGAGAACGTGCTTGACTGGACAAATGCGATGGCAAAGGGCGGGTATCCACAACTTAACACCCTACTTTGCATTGGTGGTATATCTATGTCAGAGCAGTCGCATGTTCTCAACAAGGGCATTCACATAGTCGTGGCTACGCCGGGTCGTCTCATCGACATGCTCGAGAAGCGTAAGCTGACGTTCGAGAGCTGCGTTTACATGTGTATGGACGAGGCTGATCGGATGATCGACTTGGGCTTCGAGGAGGATGTGCGCAACATCATGAGTTTCTTCGAGGTGCGTGTGAAGTTGTATAGTTGCATGTTCAACGCTGACACCCAGTTCAGCATCAACGTCAGACCTTGCTATTCTCGGCTACAATGCCTCGGAAGATTCAGGACTTTGCTCAACAGTCGCTCATCAAGCCTGTTTTGGTCAACGTCGGTCGTGCCGGTGCGGCGAACTTGGACGTTCTGCAAGTCGTCGAATACGTCAAGCAAGAAGCGAAGATGGTGTACTTGCTTGAGTGTCTCCAAAAGACACCACCACCGGTGATCATCTTCAGTGATAGCAAGAACGAAGTCGACGACATCCAGGAATACTTATTGCTGAAAGCTGTCGAGGCTGTGGCTATTCACGGTTCTAAGAGTACGTCCTGCGCCGGACATTTGATGTACCGAGGTATTGACGTTCTCAACAGCGCAGGATGAACGACAGTATGCCATCAAAGCGTTCAAGTCTGGCCAGAAAGATGTCATGGTGGCTTCTGGTGTCGCCTCTAAAGGTCTCGACTTCAACGAGATCCAGCACGTCATCATCTTCACGATGCCCAAGGAAATCGAAGACTATGTCCATCAAATCGGTCGTACAGGCCGTTCTGGCAAAACTGGTATTGCAACGACCTTTGTCAACCTGAACACGGCAGAACAAACGTTGCTAGACTTAAAATACCTGCTCATGGAAGCCGGCCAGAAGTGAGCTATCGCTAGACTTAGTTACTTCTGCCGCTTACTAAACACTCTCTCCAGAGTACCACCATTCCTGTTGTCCATCGAGGATCCTCGCGCAAGCGCCAACGGAACCCTCAAGGGCTGCCCGGTCTGCGGTGGTCTCGGTCACGGTATTTCAAACTGCCCGAAGCTGGAGGAGTCGCAGCGCAGGCAGATAGCGTCTCATTCCGTAGGCGACTTTGGTGGCGGTGGTGGATATTGATGACCCTCTGTCCATTGTACGTGGGCGATACTTGTGTATGTCCTGAGAGCGTGTATCAATTGCTCGTTCGACTTCATTTTTGAGCATGGTGACACAAAATGCAATGCGCTCACCAGCTGGCGGACATTGAACGTGACGTGAGACTTCTCTTCCACCCCCAGAAGTGCCGGCCCGCAAATCGCACAATTCAGTGCCACCAGGCCTTCCTGCCATTGCTGTAATACGGTCTCAGATAGCCTCTGCCTCCTACGTACACCTTCTATGGCTGCGCAGCTTCCGCTTGAGCTTTTGCTTCAAGTATTCGACCTTCTCGAGCTCCACCCCGACCTTATTCGCGCATCGCTCGTCTGTGCAGGATGGAGGGCGGCCGCCCTTTTCCACGGGTCATACTACAAGCAGATTGTCCTACGCAGCAGACACCTTGATGATATGCAGGCCAGCCGCACGGCGTTCGCGAGTGCGCAACTCGCGCGAGCACCATCTAACGAGCAAGGGATCACCATCTGTATCACAGCGACTGGATTTACTTGTGGCTTTTCGGGCTCTGATCTGGTGGCATCGTTCTGCAGAGCCGCGCTGAAGGAGCAGTTTGGCCGTGTCCATTCCCTCTCCGTCTGTTACAGTGATGTTGTTCTGGCAGCCACCATGGATGCATTACGACGAGGGTCAACATCGCTTAACAAGCTCCGTCTGATGATGGGTTTCATACATAAAGCCCAGCACTACGTCCTTGAGCACAACGGCGACAAACCCGTCGCTGTCATCCCCGAAACTCTACTTGCACGAAAAGGAACCATCCTCCGCCGAATGCTTAAGGCTGCATCCCCGCCCTTGCTGCATCGAAAGCGTGTACCTGCTCAGTTTGACTCGCCAGTGGTGTTCATGGAGTCCAGCCCAGTCGGCGGGCCTATCCTCGGGAATGGTTTTGTCCGTCGCCGCGACAATTCAATGACGCTCACCCTTACACGCTCTTTAGACGTACTGACACCGAACCTGACCACGCTACACCTGCAGTATATTGAATTTTCGGACCGCGACGCGCTGCACTTCAAACGCGTTGAGCTTCTTTGGTTGGAGTTTTGTCGTGGCATGCCCTTACAACGAATCATTTCTGCGTTCCCCGGCTTACTTAGCCTGGGGCTTATTATCCCCGAAGGAGAAGATAATAACCGGGTTCAGTTGGATAATGAGATGCATTCTTGGCTCAAAAAACTCAACCGACTGCACACCGACGATGTCCATCTACTGGAGCAGATTATTCCGGAGGAGTTGGTGCCGAACCTCACGTTGATCGATCCCGATCCAAAGAGACGTCCTCTGATGCCCAACTTCACTCGTCTCTTAACAAATTGGCACTCACAACAGGCTGGCATGCTCGAGTTGTGCTTAAGACCACTCGACGACGATCTGCATGCCCAGCCTGCTCTTCAACGGCTATATTTCTCGCAAACCCAGTCTGAGAGGACCTACGGCATGCGTGTCCATCTCGTTGACCACTCGTTGCAAGAATGGCGATCGCGAGTAACCATTCTATTCATGAATGCGGGCCATCACATTATTCCGTCCAATATCGGGACACTGTGTCTGCCCGAGACGCATCTGCAAGTCATTGTCCAAATGTTGCACTTTCTCTCCCAGGTTCGACTTGTTGAGGTGTTGCTGAACGACATGGGACGTTTTACCAAAGTAATACCAGGGACCTGGCACAGTCGTGACCTGCCGAGCCTGCAAATTGTGCGGCTAATCCGTGTAAAGTCTGAATTTACGAGGGCTGCAATGCTTTTAAATGGCCGCGAACTATGCCGTGCAATTCGCTCCACCTTCACGGTGGGATCCGCCTCGAAACTCAACATTGAATTTGGTGAGGGGGTCCATTTGCTTGACCAGCAGGAAGCCAGGACAATTTCTATGTCGGAGCTTGACTCCATCTATGGAGAAGGCATTGTCTAGACAGACGACTTAATAACATTAAAGTCATTCCAAATTCTGTATCAACCCTCCTTCTGTCCTCCTTGTTAGGTCTTGCGCAGCAGTTATGTAATTATCTGCAGTGAAAAGGTAGCCTGTATTGCAATCTATGTGTCTTGTGCAACGAGTATGGAGATATCGATCTTTTTCTCCCAGAGGTGAGGCGTAAGGCCTGCAATCGACCATTATACCCACTCCACTTCTACGCACCACTCTATTACGCGTGATGGGTCACGAGGCGTAAAACGAGGTATTTATTTAATGCTAAGGGTTTGCACGCGGATTACCGATCACTAGCGGAGCTTGGACCGTTCCTCTCTCTCGAGCCTCTCTTAGTTCATTCGGACTGGACCCAGCCGCGCACCTTCAGCTTGCCGACTCGCCAGTCCCGTGATCCTCCGAATATAGGCATCACCTACCCTTACCCTACACCATCCGTCGACCCCCATGGAAGTAGCAGGTATGTGCTTGTACGCTCGTCAGCACCAGAACTCTGAATCAATTTTTGCCCGTTAATCCTGCGCGGCGCCATATGCTCGGCTCAGAAATCATCGTCGAAGCACGAAATGAATTGCGGAACGATGTACCGGACTGGGTACGTCCCTCTGATTCTACTGCACACGCCACACTCACATCCTGCCATAGCACTATTGCTGTATTGTACGCAATTAACTCAGATTGCCCACTTGATCACAAACTCAGGTTTACTCGCACTTTTGCGTCTGTAGTTTGCGGGAATTGGACCAGCCGAAGGTCGAACAAGGTCTGCACAGCGCACCGCGTTCTCGTCTGACCGTGTGACATGTCTTTACTTCTAGTCTAACACCGTTCGCAGATGGTTGTTTGAATTCGAGATGCCGAATGACCTACTTATGGACACTTTCTGGGAAGTCATGAACAAAGAGTATGGCTACCATCCCGACGGATTCGAAATCGGCGATGTGCTAGTGCTGAGCGATGTCGGTCGTGGTATGTTTGATTTTCTGCACTCGTCGTGCACAAGTGTCTGATTCTGACCGCATGTGGCTCAGAACGTTTCCTATGCCGAATACAAGAACTCACAGACACGTCGTGCGATCTTGCAATGCCTCCATCGCAGGCTGATACACGCTCTCTGCGTGCCTCGGTTTTGCCAGCCTCACCGTCAGACCCCTCAAGCTCAACAGTCGACCTTTCTTCTACTCGTGACCAAGCCGCGCAACCTGTTGCTGGACCGTCCCGCATATCGTCCTTGATATCGAACAACCACCAGCGTGATAGGCCGACTCGCGCGATTGGCAACAATGTGGACGAGGATTTTGACAACTCTGATGCTTTCATGCGAATTCGACGGAAGACAGGCCCCTCGGAGTCTCATAAAGCATCCACACAACCAATATCTACCGGCCGTGAGGTGATCGTTTTATCTGACGAAGAGGACCCTCCTGAAATCCTGTCTGTGGCCCAACATCGCGGCTTTAGCCACGGACAACAGCAGCGAAATGAGAAGCATTCTCCCCGTTCACAGGTATCTACACCTGGTCACCTGCAGTCCACACCAAGGCTCAAGTCGACGCGACAGGAGCAAGATATTCTCGACATCTGTACTCCTTCTCCTCCGCCTATTTCTCCGCCGTTACCTCGCACCTCACCGCCTTTATCAGCAGGTAGATCGGCAGGTCCCACCCATCATAGTGGCAGGGGTGACAAGAGCCACAGTCAAATGCCAAATTATCATTCGGGTGTAAAATCCTCAACTAGTCAAAACCCGTTTGAGATTTACAAGCTAAAATCTCCGGCAGCACCAGCCCCTGCCTCGATGACTCCGCGTCCAACTAGGATGCGCAAGCGCAAACGCTCTCAGGGTGAAGAGGAGGGTCGAGCTCGGGATATAGCATTGCAGCAACCATCGTTTGATTGGGGTAATCCGACGAGCTTTTGCTTCTCCACGCCGAATGCGCCCGCACCTGCCAAGTCTGCCGTCAATCATGCTTCAGTTAAACAAGCCGCTGCCAATCTCCCGACTCGATTCGACCAAGCTGCTCAGCCTGGAGAAGATGTGTTTTCTACACCGCCGCGGCGCGGCGTCGGCACAACGAAGCAACGTAGTAACGATCAGTCTCGACTAAAATCTGCAGCTAAGGCCTCATTTTCAGAGGTTATTGATCTTACAGATGATGCTGATCCATTTTTCGATGTGAGCGTGCCTACCAATCCGCTTGACACGAGACGATCATCCCCTCCGGGAGCCTTTTCATCTCGAGCCAGAACGCCATTGCAGTTCAACGGTCTGCTCTCTTCTCCGCCAGCGCCTTCGGGCTCTAGTGAGCAAGTTGCAAATAGCATACCTTTATTTACACCATCGATATCGGACGGCGACGACCAACAAGTTGAACCTTTAAGTCCATTGCGTCCTAACGGTTTGCTTTCGCCTTCACCAGTTGCTTCTTGGAATCCGCAGGTCGATCACGTAGATGATATTGGAATGGGCGTACAGGCTGAGCGATCGGCAAAACCAGTCCCGCGGCCTCCCAGTAAGCGTCCTGCGTGATTGTGAAGCTAGCATTGGAGATTGACAATGCCGTGTCAAGGCTCAGATTCGGATGTGGACGAAGATAACGCATTCATTCGCAACAGGCCCGCCAAGCGGAATCCAAGGAGGGAATTAGTGGTTAGCCAAAACTATGCTCACGACCAGACACGTGAAGACACAGGCGACCTCTCCAAGATCTGTCATGCCGACTCGCGGCATCAAACAGACGAACAGGCGAACTCCTCGCTCACAGAAAATCACTTTCTTAAGCTGATGGAGTGGTATAATAGACAGAACATGTCTTCTCATCATATTGAAAGGTGTGATATGATGCCGGTGCAAGTCTCGCGTCTTCGATGCTCATCAACTCGCTCAGACAATCAACGACGCCGAGGGTGCAATTTCGGATTTCGTTTCGATCTAACGATATTTCTGTTACCTTGGCATCAACCACTCGCTCTCTGCGATCAGAACTAAGAGGCTTCGAGAATCCCAAACGCCTATCGGACGCGTCACCCACTGCATGGCCTCCTGTCATTGACCTTGACGCGGCGACGAAGCATCAAATTTCTAATACTGTTACTGAAGCGGCGATTCTGATCAACGTCGAGCAACAAGTGCGGAGCGTGTCTCTCATAGCGCGTGTTCTACCCGACGAATCCTCTGTTGCTCCACCAACAACAGCTCAGATCTCGCTCTTCAAAGTGATGATAGCCAGAATGTCTCGTCAACGAGAGGTACATTTCTCAAACTTTATGCAGCACTCGCTCACCGTTTATTCATCAGTTTTTTCTCTGTAACGAACCGACTCGGCAAGATTCGACCGTCCACAAGCAACTTATCGTCTTCGCAAGTGGACCCGGCCACGCTGTGCTGGCTCATGCACTTGGAGTTCCACATGAGTTGATCAACATGCCATGTGCGCTGTTGGTTGCTGCGATCACCAGCGCGAATTTCGCATAGTCCCAGTTGCACTCCATGGTATGGAACCCTTTGACTGCAATGAGTCGTGTACTGATGTGCGCCTAAGGGAGATGTTCATGCTACGCCAGTTGGAAGAATGACTATAACACTGCCAATGAAGCACAGCTTTTCAGCTACTAACCATTTTGAGCATATTGCCAAATGTAGCAAGCGGTAACACGAGCGTCTAGACAATTAAGGATAGCGTTGTGCCGATCACTCTTATAAGCACGTCCTGGCAGCGTCATCGGATCGGCTGCAGCCAGACACCCTTCGTCTTGCTCATCCTTTACGATGGGTGCCATCGTCACCCTGTTGCTGTCCCTTTTTACCAGCCCGCCCATCATCAACCGCTCTCGGAACCCCCGCATTCAGCTATATGCGCCGTGGCATTATGCGAGCCATATAGAGGCTGGGCAAGCCAACTCTCATATCTCACAACAGGTTCGTTGTTGCGCCACAACTTACTCTGCGCTCATTCCCAGGTTCCGTTGACAGTATCAGGATTATTCCCCACGCGTCCCGCATAACGCGTATACCACTCGCTCCCGACCCAAGGAAATAGTGCGCCCGCACCGTCAGGCGCACTGCGGCTTTGGGATCAAGATTGTCAGGTCGCCTAACAGGACGTGGCGGGCAGTAGAAATACCACTGACCTCCGAGTCGCCACATAGCGCACTTCAGCGTCGGCACATTGACCTTTGGGTCAGTGACGTCGATGTGATCCATGACTCTCATTTCCAGCCCTCCGATCGAGGTTCTTCTAGCAGCCGGCGGGACGCGGCGGCGCGCCAACCCGAGGATCGCTTGCTCGCACACTCCCGCGAAAATCTACGCTTTGCGCATGCACCTTCCGGGAACGCTGTGTTGCATCACGACGCCCAGCTTCACCCCAAATATCGGGCTGCATGCCCTGCTCGGCCGTCGACGCAAACACCCAAGCTGGAATCCCGGCCGGCGCCACAATGCCAGGCCGCAATCAAGTCGCCCATCTCGACAGAGCGACAAGCTACTGACTCTCGACGTGGACACGAATTTACCGTGCGTCCTACTTTGCGCCAGGCAGTTCACCCACCGGCGCGGCATGGACATGCGAGTTGCGCATCTTCACACGGCGGGCACGGCGAAGACAAATCACCGACTCATGACGAACTACGGCTTCGGTTTCTAACTCTACGAGAATGTCAGGAAGAGCGGCTTCGCAAAGGGGGCTATCTACCGATGCCATCCCAAGCAGTCGTTGCATCGAGGGCCTCAACGCCATCCGATACTTCTTCGGACGAATCGACCAAGTCCAAGTGTAACTCTTGGACAACTAGCGGCAGTTGCAGTGACAACAACAGCTCGACGACGACCCTTGCGTCGACGTGCAGTAGCCATAGCCCGAAGACGATTCTTGTCTCAGCGCTGTCGTCGCCCACCACCCGCGCAAAGAGCAAGAAGCGTCAAGGTCGCGTTCATTGGGTTGACGACATCGTATGGCAACAACAGGTCGGGGCAGAGGCGGCGCGCGAAGCCACGCAGAAACGAGAAGATGCCGTCGTCCTGGATGCGCTCGAAGAAGAGTTTCCGGGATTGGGCGACGCTCTTCGTGAGTCCAGGGCATCGGGGTCAGCGAGAGGGGCCGCTGGTTGTCCGACAAAAGCAGGAGAATACTCCAAGGTGAGTCTCTAGTCTCAAAGTAAGACATGACCAGGCTGGTCTGACCCAATGGCAGAGCCGTGAGGCGAAGAAGGTTGATCGTGACGGTCGCCGCGCGAGCAGACGACTACGCAGAATGGCGGCGCGCATAGTGCGCGAGGCAGCAGCCGCAGGAAGTGAACTCATCGTCCCGGTATTGAACTCTGTTTCAGATGGAAGTAGTTTCTATATTCCAGCGGTAGTACCACCGCAACTTTGTTTGTATTCGTCCATCCGTCGGTAGTAACGATATAGTTGTTCCCACTGCTCCGCATAACGGCGAGCTATAGAAATCTCCTTGAATGGCAGGGTAATAATCTACGCTGTCGCTTGGACTGGTTCATCGAGGAAATGGACTTCTGAACATTCACGAATTCTCTGGGCAGCCGTCTCTGGTGTGAGATCGCGTTGAATCTCGGCCAACATCTCGAATCTAATTGAGCCGATGATGAGCATGTGTGTAACAGAAATACTTGCTAGGAGGGCTTACCCGGCTGGGAACTTGCGTACTGTAGCGCTGCGAAGAAGAGGGGGGTAAAAGTGCATGTGGAGATGTACAACGTCGAGCTTCGGGTCGCTGTTCGCAGTCTTGGGTACTGAGCGCTGGTGGATACCCTGTACGTAGGGAAACATAGTGCGGAACATGTTATCGTAGCGAACCGTAATACGGCTGAGTGCATCGGCCCAGGACGCCTGCTCCGCATCGTCGAGCTCGGCAATGGAAGTAATGTGACGGTGGTAAGGGAGTACTTGTGCGACAAATTAGCCTGGAAGTCATGAAAAACAACCATACACATACCAAGAACCTCGAATGGCCAACTTGCCCACCAGGGAACAATGACAACAAAGTGGTCGTTCGAGAATACGACGCGGGACTGTTCGTGCAACTCTAACGCAGCGTACTCGCACAGCAAGCATTTTCCATCGTGCTCTGTGGCGTATTTGGCCATACTAGCAAGCTCTGTTGCACTCTCTGAGGGAATACTGGAAGTAGACCAGGCTTGGCCATGTGGGTGAGGGTTCGAAGAGCCCATGGTTGCACCTCGCGTCTTCGACCCAGGCTCAGCTGGACGTTGGGTACTAACAGGTGAACGAACGACTCACTTCGAAAAGTTGGACGTGACCAATTCCTTTCTGGTGCCCACGAGTGTTGTACAGGGCACGCCATTCGGTGATGACTGCACGGATCTCCTCCCTGGTCATGCGGGCCATGAGGAGGTCGTGGCGCGGGTTGTAGATGATCACATCGCATTCGCCTGTGACAGGCTCAGACTTGAGAAGCGGGTGGGCGTCTGTAACGTCTTCTGTAGTGGGCAGAAGAGCCGCGAAATCGTTAGGAAAGGTCTGCGGATGTGTTGCATTTTCAACGACGGTTACCCCTAGATCGTGATTAGATCTGACGTACCCATGTCGCCTGGTAGTTGGGATTTGGTTCGGTCTTGCCAGACCGCGTGTTGCCTGGGCAAAGGTAGCACTTTGGATCGTACCGAGGCTCGGGTATTAGGTTGTCGTCATCGACCTGGCCCTGCCATGGCCGCCTGGTTCGCTGAGGGGAACAGAGCACGTAGGTGTTGAGCAGCGGATTGACTGCTATGCATGAGCCAGAAATGACAAGAGGAGACTAGAGAGGCTGCTCACATCGTCGATGCGGAAGCTCTGCCATCGTGCAAAATGAGGTTTGAGAGGGAGAGAGTCGCGCAAATATAACTCGCGCGTGAATCCTTGTGACGGGCCGGACGTTACCGGAACGCGGTTCTGCTTCTTGCTCAAACTCAGCCCAGCCATGCAACCAGCCAGCCAACCAGACGCATCAATACACCTCGACAGCAAGGTCCTGGTCCTATATGCAAGTAACACTAATACACGGTCGGCATCGGGCAACTAATCAGACGTCCACTGGCTCAGACAGGTGGAACGATCGGTCCGTCACCCTCAGCGTGCCAATGATCGTATCAAATTTCTTCGAGCTGAACATGTATATCGCGCTTAGGAATGATGTCTGGGGCTAACCACTCCTTCGCGCCAGAGCCTCACTTCTTAGTTGAAAGTCTTCGAGCCCAGACGCGTTTCCACGATCCGTTCGGAGACTCCCTCTTTTCCCACACAGGAAGTGCAGAAGGTTACCGCGCATGGAATGGGGGTGGTAGCTCTGGAAGAGCCAGTCCTACATCACCACAGACGGATGTCACAACTTCAGTTCCCGTGCCGACTCTCCAGGTTCGTTCCTCCCGCCCATTCGTCGCTCCTCCATCCCGCAATCCAGAGGGACCAGGCCGCCGCCTTTTCAACCAACTTTCGTCAAAGAGAGTTTCGGATACCTGTTATGAGATTAATCTGCCTTCCCTCGTGACCCCGCGTGCTTTGGACGCAAAGGGGAGCTTCAAACGCATTCGTTACGCAATCCTGGAGGTGTGTCCGGCCGTTCCTGGCTCATATCCCAACGCTGAGATAGAATTGGAGTGGGAGCCACTGCTAGATTCTAGCAACATGGATAGCTCAGGTGAGCTTATGGTCGAGCCTATAGACACTAACCACTCTTTGAACCTGTCTCCTTAGACTGGATCCGCATCGCAAACGAGATCGAGCTCAATTACGACCTCTTCGACGCCTTTGTTGTGCTACACGGAACAGACACGATGTGTTACTCGAGCAGTGCCCTTAGCTTTCTCCTGGAGGACCTTGGTAAGACTGTGGTGAGTATCTTGATCATGGTAGTATTTTGTCGCCGCTAAACCATGGTTTGAGATCTTGACAGGTGCACAGATCCCGCTCTCACAATTAAGAAACGACGCCGTCGACAATTTGTTGGGAGCGCTTTGGCTTGCTGGACACTACATCATTCCAGTGCGTTTTCACAAGGAAATGGCAGAGCCACGTGTCCTCAAATCCTTCATAGGAAGTCTCGCTGTACTTCAATCACATTCTCTACCGCGGAAACCGGTGCAGTAAGATGTCTTCTTTCGCCTTGAACGCTTTTGAGAGCCCCAACTTTCCGCCGCTGGTGAACGGTATGAGCCTGAGTTTTGTTTCAAACCAGCTTCTCAATCACCCATAGTCGGGATTGATATTGTTATCAACTGGAGCAATGTGCTCCGACAGACCAGCCTACGACGTTTCCACGCTCATAAAGGCGAGCGTTCTTCTATTGGAGCTTCTGCTTACTAACGTCAATATCCTAAGCGATGGACACGAATGTCGGTAAGAGGCTTCTCAGAGCTCATTTGACACCCAGCTGACCAGGGCCAAAAGCAACACTTCGCCTGTTCCCAGGAATAACTGGCGAAACAGTTCGTGCTTTCCTGAAGCCACCGGTTCGTGGAGTGGTGTTAGAAACCTACGGTGCTGGCAATGCGCCACAACGCAATGACATGGCTATAGCACTACGCGAGGCTTGCGATCGCGGCGTTGTCATTGTGGCGATTTCACAATGCTCCAAAGGCTCCGTGTCACCGGCCTATGAGACTGGGCAGGCCTTGATGCGTCTCGGCGTTCTGCCCGGAGCCGACATGACACCCGAGGTGAGTTTCTTACAGTCTTTGCACGATTGATATACACTTAAACGCAATTAAATCCTGTAGTGTGCATTGACGAAGCTGGCATACCTCTTGTCCAAACCGGAACTGTCTGTTGCCGATGTTCGCAATCTTGTCGGCAAGCCGTTGCGTGGCGAACTCTCCCCCGCAACGGGTGACCGTCCACCAACGTTAACGACAGCGGAAACGGTACAAGATCTTCTGAGCCACATGATACGAATCTCCACCAGCCCCTTCCCTGCGGCGCTCATGAAAGCGCCAACACCACCTGTCACCTTGACACTCGAAGGTTCAGAACAAAACCTCCACAAGACACTCGATGCGGCGGCGGAATGGGGTTCGACTGCCTCAGAAACCATCACAACTGAGGCCGCCCTGTTCCCATTCCTGATGCACCTGGCTGCCGCGCGAGACGACGTCGACGGGCTGCAATTCTGTCTTGACATCGAAGAGCAGTCGTTTTCGGGTTCCTCCAACGCCGGCACACACGCGATTGCTGGTGGGATGGTCAACTGCACCGATCCTGCTTCCGGCCGAACGCCATTGCACTCTGCCGCGCTCAATGGCAGCGTGCGGTGCGTCAATGCGCTTCTTCAATCAGGCGCTCTGGTACATATGCGCGACGTTCTCGACCACACTCCATTGTACTACGTGCGTGTGTCTTAGCGCAGTCTTTTCCTTGGTTGCCGGTTTGGTTGATATCATTTCTAGGCCAGACGCCAAGGCTACGATGCCGTTGCCGAAGTTTTGGTGAAGGCAGGTGCTCATCTTGGTGGTTCTGACGAGCGAGCCCTGGGAGCTCTGCGCGATACAGGACCACAGTTGACGAAAATCTCCTCCCCCGTATCTGCTCTCCTGCCCGCGGCTTGAGCACATTATGTCAAAAGTCAATTAGTACAAACGTTGGATATTGCGAGATGCTGAGAGCGAATGGAGAGGAGTGTTACTGCTAAGATACAATACAACATCGTGCGAGGATTGTGGTTCGAGAGAAGGTCCACTAATATCAAACGGCGTGTGGTCCTAGACGCTGCGGTTCTACTTCGTCGATAACTGGTGTATAAGACGTCTCGGAATGCTCTGATTTTTGCTCCAGCGATCGTGTTTGGTTGCCCTGCGATGACAGTTAGCTCTTTTTCCAATGACGCGGAGCCGAGATACTAACGGTATCACTAACGGAGAAGGTTTGGAGCTCATGTTTCTCGCCATTGGAGAACTCGATGCTGTCAGTTGTGACAATAGCTCCGCGACCGGAAATAATCCTGGTTGTGAACTTCGGGCGAGGCTCAAGTTAGCCCGGACGATTGAACTGAACGGTGGGGTGGTGCAACCTTACCCTATATGGGTCACGGCCTTCGCGAAGGCATTTTCGGCTGAAGGTTTGTTAGATTGGTGCTCTGATTTGAACGATAGAACCCACGAGTTCAGTGTTATGATGACCGACACGCTATGAGCATGGAAAGTTAGAATTAATTCCCGCAAGCTCGGAAAGCCGGAGGTACTGACCTGTACAGCTTCGCCAGTGGAAGCATAAACACCATGAAGACGGGACGCCACAGTCCGCCCCACTTGATATATGTGGCGAGCGCCAAGACAGCAAAGATGGACGCTGCTTCACTGTGAGCTGTGTGGATCTGGGAGAAGCGCAGCCAGACGTACGCGGAATCGCTGCCGCCCAAGTTAGACGTAAAATCTTGGATACGAGAGTATCAACCCTGCGGAGTTCATGAGAACAACGCGGAAGTCGAGCGATGCGCGAAAACGTTACCTGTCCGACTGTGCATCCTCCTTGGACTTCAAGAGCATCCACGAAGCTTGTTTCATGAGAAAGGGGCTAGAATAAAACCTGAACCTGACATACTGGCGATGCTGACCTACGTAGCGAGCAATCTGTGTGTGAGCATTTTGCTCACACGGCTGACTCCAACTCGAACTTACTACGAGATCTGATATCGCCATGGCTCCTATTCCAACCGCTGTGCACTCGTCAACGACAACCCAGGGTTGAATACCTGACACCCACTGATGGAAATACGTTTAAACCTGTCGGAGCCCTGTTGACGCAGACTTTAGTTGAAAGCAGTAGTGAGAAAAGGTTCAACGACGCACGGCGTGTGCAAGAACGTAAGTCAAGGCAGATCCCCCGCCAACGGAGACCAACATGTTCAGAACCAGCAAATATACTAAGTACTTCCGGCCAATGAACTGATACAACCTTTAAGGGATCAGGCAAGGAGATGTCAACCGAATCATCGCGGCTCACCGAACAGCGAAAAATGACTGCGCGTTCAAGTAGACGGCTACCGTTAGCCTTGCAGTGACCGCATCGTAGTAGAAGTCAAGGCACCTGTGCGACAATGCAGATAATTTGGCTCTATGGTGGGCGGTAAGTTGTCAGCTGTGCTAGTCGTATCAACATGTTAGACTCACCGTTAGGGTGTTGCTCAGGGAGTACCAAGGTATCTAAGTGTGGTCAGAGAATGACAACAATTATGGATGGTTTCTCACGTGGGTGAAAACACTGGGGTCGTGCCAGCCGATTATTAACTGGGAGTTATAAGCTGAGCGGTGCGTTCTAGACGAAATCAGCAATGGAACGACGCACTCTGTTCCACAGGGACGCCAGCTGGATCAGTCATGGGTCCATGAATAAGCGAGTTACTCAAAGCATCGAATTCGACTCACTGCTTGGATGGTTTTTGCTATATTGAGAGCGAAGAGGAAAGCAATGAAGGAGCGCATTCGCCGGGAGTCCTTACACTCCCGGCAGTATGTGAAGATCTAGCAAAGGTTCCATTGGAATTAACAAGAGAAGTGGTTTTGCTGCAAGGAGCCCACAAACTTGGTTGACAAGGACTCCGAGAAAGAACATGTCGAGGAAGCAGCCAATGAACCAGGCACCCAGTGCGGTATTCCGATTCTCCCATATCGCCTGGCGAGGGTCTCCAGTGCCATTGATCCAAGTTGACGACATTACTGCTGTCTAACGGGCACGACCTGGAAATAAGCCGCGAGGCTGATGCCGGGCTGAATGTTGAGCTTCCTCGAGCTCGTCGCTGTAAAGCTCCCACCGACGCAAAAAAAAACCCACGGGAACTAAGCGGGACGTCTGGAGGAGAAGGCAAGATTAACGCGAGATACTCCGCTAGGCGTCGCCATAAGCGAGCTAGCTGCACGAAGAAGGCTAGGCCGCCGTCGCTTAACGTCTGAGCTGTCACTGCCTTGGTGATGTGCACGATCCCGTGACAATCTTAATACGGTTTCCATACGAGTTTTCAGGAACCGTAGGGAAATGCGGGGATATGGCGTTCCATAGCGAGAAAGCAGGCACTTCAGATGATCGAACAACGGCAGTTTATGATCCGAGGCTAAACGGCGATTCGAACATTCCGGCGCTCAAGTCCCCGTGTCACGTAAATTCTGGTTTTATTAGCCTGTGAACTTGTTCGGCGAGCTCAGGCGCCAGCCAAGTGAGAATTGAGATGCAAAAGAGATTCGATTCTAGTTTGTTGCGTGCATTACCAAATCATACAATGAATGACATGAACATCATGATGCGATCGACAGTCCAAACAGACCACAAGGCGAGGTACGGGGAACCGATTAGTCGACCTCCTCGACGGACGGGCCGTCATTGGATGCCTGCCCGCCTGGGCCGCCGGGGAAGCCGCCGGGTGCGCCGCCTGGGCCGCCAGGACCACCAGGGAAGCCGCCAGGTGCGCCGCCTGCTGCACCGTAGAGCTTCTGCATGATCGGGTTGGCGATCGCCTCGAGCTCTTTCTGGTGTTGCTCATACTCCTCCTTCGACGCCTCGCTCGAGACATCGAGCCATTTGATTGTCTCGTCGATGGCGGCGTTGAGCTTCGTCTTGTCATCGGCCTCGAACTTGTCTGCGAGCTTCTCGTCGGTGAGCGAGTTGCGGAGGTTGTAGGTGTACGACTCGAGTCCGTTCTTCGCCTGGATACGCGATGCGGCCTCTTCATCCTCAGCCTTGTACTTCTCGGCCTCTGAAACCATGCGGTCGATGTCCTCCTTCGACAAACGACCCTTGTCGTTCGTGATGGTGATGCGGTTCGACTTGCCGGTGGTCTTGTCCGCGGCGGCGACGTTCAAGATACCGTTTGCGTCAATGTCGAAGGTGACCTCGATCTGAGGAACACCACGAGGCGCGGGTGGGATGCCGGAGAGTTCGAACTTGCCGAGGAGGTTGTTGTCCTTTGTGCGCGCACGCTCACCCTCGAAGACCTGGATGAGCACACCGGGCTGGTTGTCCGAGTACGTGGAGAAGACCTCGGACTTCTTCGTTGGGACGGTGGTGTTGCGCTTGATGAGGGGAGTGAAGACACCACCGGCGGTCTCGATACCGAGAGACAAGGGCGAAACGTCGAGCAGGAGGAGCTCCTGGGTCTTCTCGGACGTGTCACCGGACAGGATGGCGGCCTGGACGGCAGCACCGTATGCGACAGCCTCGTCGGGGTTGATGGACTTGTTGGGCTCCTTGCCGTTGAAGAAGTCTGACACAAGCTTGACGATACGCGGGATACGGGTGGAGCCACCGACGAGGACGATTTCGTGGACGTTGGCCTTGTCGATCTTGGAGTCACGGAGGACCTTCTCGACTGGCTCTAGCGTGGAGCGGAAGAGATCCTGGCAAAGCTCCTCGAAGCGAGCACGGGTGAGGGAGGTGTAGAAGTCGATACCCTCGAAGAGCGAGTCGATCTCGATCGAGGTCTGTGCTGCCGAAGAGAGAGTGCGCTTTGCACGCTCGCAAGCGGTGCGGAGACGACGCACGGCACGCAGGTTGGGGCTCAAGTCTGCACAAGGAGCCCAGTCAGCATCGAGATATAAGCCGATGATAGTTCAAAGCCACGCACCTTTCTTGTACTTGCGCTTGAACTCCTGGACGAAGTGGTTGACCAGACGGTTGTCAAAGTCCTCACCGCCAAGATGGGTGTCACCAGCAGTCGCCTTGACCTCGAAGATACCCTCCTCGATCGTCAGGAGCGAGACATCGAAAGTGCCTCCACCGAGATCGAAGATGAGGACGTTGCGCTCGCCGACAACTTTCTTGTCAAGGCCATAGGCGATGGCAGCGGCGGTGGGCTCGTTGATGATACGGAGGACATTGAGACCGGCAATGACACCGGCATCCTTAGTAGCTTGCCGTTGCGAGTCGTTGAAGTAGGCGGGGACGGTGACGACGGCGTTGTTGATGGTCTGGCCGAGGTAAGACTCGGCGGTCTCCTTCATCTTGACGAGAACCATGGCGGAAATTTCTTCGGGCGTCTGTAATGTGGCGAGAGCGAAGTCAGCCCATGAGGTTTCGGAAGCAGTTAGGGTGTGACGTACAAAATCCTTGGTCTCGCCGCGGTATTCGACCTGGATCTGGGGCTTGCCACCCTTGTTGACGACTTTGAAGGAGAAGTGCTTCATATCCGACTGGACCTCAGCATCCTCGAATCGGCGGCCAATCAGACGTTTAGCATCGAAGACGGTGTTGGTCGGGTTCATGGCGACCTGATTCTTGGCCGCATCGCCGATAAGACGCTCGGTATCCGAGAAAGCGACATAGGATGGTGTGGTACGGTTACCCTCTGCAAATTTTGCGTCAGTAAGCAGCGTAAATTGCGATCCATGAGATGGGTTACGCACGATCGTTGGCGATGATCTCGACACGGTCATTCTGCCATACACCGACGCAAGAGTACGTCGTACCGAGGTCAATTCCAACAGCCTTGGAAGACGACATTTTTTTTGGTATGTGAGTAGGGTTTGGTCGGTACGCTGGTGGAAGCTTGTAAAAAAGCAAGGGAAAGAACAATCGGGCCTTGGGCAAACTTTTATATGCGCCTGCGTCGAATGCGTTGGAACGTTGCCGAATCCGAGATTTGCGTCCGGCCTCCGTCATCGCACCTCACCGCTCGTACATTCTCGGACGTTCCGAGTCAGTTCTACAAGTTACTGGAGCTGACGGAGAACAAGTCATCGAGTGGGCATGCTACTCCCACTCCCGACATGTCTCATTCAACCCTCATCGATGAACCTTCCACGCCTCTCCAGCGTGTTCAAGAACAAAGATTACAAACGCTGAGTCGTGTTCGGCGAGTCATATGTAGACAAAATCAGAACCAGAACAAATGAGGAGGGACGAGAACGGTGCATAGAAGAAGACACGAGACACAAAGAGTCAACGAGTAAAGACAGACGCGAAAGTAGCAAAACAATATGGGGGTTGCACAGTATTCACAGCATGATAGGCGAAAAACTGCGGTTAAAATCGTCCCTCCTCGTGGTATCAAAGTGTTTCAGAGAATGTATCATCGGGAGCGGGGAGAAAGAAGATCCACTTTGGTCAGTCGTAGTACTTAGTCTCAGCTGGTCATCGTCGTCCATTCGTCGGTCTGTGCGCACGCTGCTATGCGCCGTTGTGCTCGCTGGCCACCGGTCCAGCGCCGTTCATGTCCAAGCTGCGGTGTGCTTGCAAGTCCCGGATCACAGTAGGGTCAACTGCCCGCTCTTGGTCAGTCCGAGCCGCCACGATTCCACCCCAGCAGAGCAAGAAACTCACCTGGTAGGACGCTTTTGCGTCGTACATGCGGGCTTTGCCCAATTCCCCCGTCACTCATCCCATTCTGAAAGGGCTAACTCCCTGTGAGCATGACGTCGCTGCAACTCGCTCCCATCCCACGTACCCCTGAATCGCCCAACCCAATGTCCGCAGCCGGGACACGCTCAATGCCGCCGGTCTCGTCCAAGTTGACCTCGGCAGCCTCGGCCTCTATCACAGCCTGGCTGAGGTCGATGGCGATTTCGCTGATATCGGGATCCTCTGTCGGCGGGGGCGGCGGGAAGGACGCGTCCATCACGCTGTCCGGGCAGTTGGCCTGGAGCTTGCCGGCGTTGTCAATTGCTGTCTCGCGCATCCGCTGCCAGTTGTCGAAGCGCCTTGTCAGCACCTCGCGCTCGTGGATCCGGTTCTCCTTGTAGCCTTGCAGACATTCGTCAAATAAGTCTGGGTTGATCTCCATGAACAGTTTGAGCGCGTTGTACACCATCCCGTGAATTGTCCTGCCAACAACATCAAAACTTGATGATAAAAAGATGCTGGGAACACGAACCTGTTCCAATGTGTCTTGGAGTTTTGGTAGAGCGCAGGAAACAAGATTGGCAAGATGACGCCGAGGTTGTCGCTCATCAAGTTCACGATGTACTCATTGTTCCAGTAGTAGAGAACCCGCTCCGCAACCTGGAAGTGCTGACTATTGATGCACCGCGCGATCTGCTGGAACAGCGGCACCTGGACCTTGACAAACTCGCTCGGGTCGATGACGTCCAAGATTTCCTCGACCTCGTTGAGGAACATGACCTCCTTGGGCGAGTTGACCTTGGGCCAGAAACGCAGCAGGCCGTGGAGGACGTCTTGCGTGAGGCTCGAGTCCTTTTCGAGGAACTGGACCACGCAATATGCGAGCTGCGGGTGGTAGAGCGACACGGACTTGACCTTGTGCAGCGGCAGCAGCGCACGCGTGAGGAACGTCTTATGCTCGTCCTTGAGCGGCAGCGCAAATCCGTTGATGATGCTCCCGAGGATCTCGAGCAGCTCCGCGATGCCGTTGTGCCGCTCCGTCTCGTAGACAAACTGGAAGAACACATTGTTGATCGAGCGGCGGATGAAGGCGCGCAGGTTGAGGAATTTTCCGTAAATACGGTGGAGGGTCGTCTTGAGGAAATCGCGCTCGCGCGGGTCCTCGGAGTCGAAGAGCTCAAGCAGGTTGAGTACGAAGTTTTGGTCGATGTATCGCTTGGCCACGTTGGTGCTAAAGTCGGGGCTTTCGATAAATCGCAGGAAAAACTCATAGACGATCTGCAAATGCGGCCATGCCAGTTCGAGCACAGGCTCGTCCTCCTCTGGGTCAAAAGCATCACCAGTTGGGTTGACTGGTGGCGGTATGGCACGGAACAGATTTGTGCCGAACTGCAGAGAGCAGTTGCGATCAGCCTACGCTATTCGCGCATGGGAACGAGCACGAACCATGCCAACGACCTCGGGATAGACATGTTCAGTGATGACACCTCTTTGAGTGGTGATGTACTCGAGCATCTCGTGAAGAGCCTGAGCCTTGATCTGCTTTCCTTTGAGCTCTGATGAGGCATCGTTGAAGTCGAAGACGACAGAGCACTGGTGGAGCTTGCGGATGAAAAGCTCCGGACGGCCGTCCATGGGGACCTCTGTAGGGACAATAGTGAGTATGGGTGCTATGTGATGAGACGAGATACTCGCCATTAAACGCCGGCAGGCGCTCAATCTCGACGCGCTCGGTGACGTGGAACCGTGAGCTGCGCTGCTTGCGAGGGGGCTTCGGCAGCATGTCCTTGGGACCAGTCGCACGAATAGTCCTGGTCCCGGCCTTTGGCGGCTCTGTGCTCAGGCGGTCTGGCGATGCCAACGACCCGTGGTGCCTGGGAGCAGCAGGCTGACTTTCAGAGGGCACGTCTGGCGAGACAACGACAATGGGCGGCGTCACTGGTGACTGCGAGCCATATCGCTGTTGCTGTTGTTGTTGCTGTTGCTGAAGATGGTACATTTGCTGCTGATGCTGCAAGAAGATGTCAGTGAATGGGGTCGTGCGCGAGGGCGAACGTGACCGACGAGCTGCTGTTGCTGCTGCTGCTGCTGCTGCTGCTGAGATGATGATGGCTGCTGCGCTGGCGGCGGCACCGGTGCCTGCTGAGGCTGGCCATTGCGCGCGGTCTTGGAAGAGTCAGAACTCTTCCGCGTGAGACTCTAAAGGGCAAAGTGAGTGCTCAATGTACGGCTAAACGGCATGCCCAATGAACTGACTAGGGATTTTTTGAGACCCTTCATGAGCGACGTGGTGGTAAACGGTGTGGCCAGCGACGGGTCCGTCGGGCCAGAACTTGGGCGGGTTGGAGATGATCTCGCGGTGCGCGGCGGGCGGGAGACGAGATGGAACCGAGCGGCGCGAGGTCAACTTGCCCGAATCGCACCGCAGCTCCGCTTGCCCGCTGTCGCTTCTTTCTCACCCGCTACGCTCCCTTGCCCACACGATCCCGCTCAGATCAGCCTCCTCTCATATTTCTCTGCGGTGTTGCCTGCTTCTTGCAGTCTCAGCCTGACATTTGTTTTTCTTGCTCTCATGCTCATTTTCAACCAATCTCTCGGCTGACCACTTGCTGCGCCAACACCTGACTACAGCCTCCTAACCAATCTAAAGATGTCTCCGACGTGTCTTAGTGCATCCATCACCGGCCCCGACAGCTGCAGCCCAAACGATGCATCTCCGAGCACCACATCACCCCCTGCTGCACATGCTCCCCTGTTCTCACTGCTCTGCCGACGTTCACTCAAGAATATCGTCCTCAGAACTGCACACAACTTAATCCATTGTTAGTCGGCACCTCGTCTCGCTTGCTCGCTAAGTTGATGCTCCAACATCCCGACAGCTCCAGAACCATCTCTAAATGACACGGAAGTATCCCGCGCGACGTTCACCGCATTCTGCGCTGGCCGCATCCACCTTCAATCGTTCATTGAATTCATTTGACCGAGTTCATTAGTCTAGACTTGAAGCCTTCTAATTGGCCACTTATTGAGACGTACGCAACAGCGGGATCTCTTCCCAAAGAGTACCATTCGGGCATGGCTTGATGGCGTGTTTACTGCTTGGGAACGCATAGGGCGACCGCTTGCTGTGCCTGACCATTCTACTCGTCGACATTGAATACTTTTAGAGCAATACGTAGAGGTCGTCGTTCACTTGTTCACTTGGTTTCATGAATATCCCTCTAGTTGGAATGTACTCACACGTAATATCAATGTCCACGCAACACGCTTTTCCAGACGCTCAAGAAGTTATACATAGCGTAACTAACCTGATGGTCTCTGTTCTTTTGCCTACTGCCGACTTTCGCGGTGATGATACTGCTGAATTGTAGCGAGGGCGAACATATTTCTCATTGGTGTGGCGTCAGGGTCCCGTACAGCAAAAATAGGCCCCGAGGGGGTGGGGAGAGAATGTCAGGGATGGCTGTTGCTGGCCAGTCAAATCGGGCAAGACCGGTGCCTGCAATCGTTTGTCTGTCTCCTTCGAGCTCGCCGACTCGGTCGCTTCCAGTAGACAGCCATGGCGGGTGCGTCCCTCGCGCAACGCTGGCGCAAGCACTAAATGCGCTTATCGCAGCTGTCTACGCCGTGTTCACGAGTCCACACCATGCCCACATGCCCAACCATTTGCCGTCGCTAGTCGTCACGCCGCACGGTGCGCTACTCCCCGGCCGTGCGCCCCTCGCTCTATTGCTGACCTGCACGCACCAGGCCAGCCAAACAACATTCTGTACTCATACGTTCACACGAACTTTGTGCGTCACGCGTTGCAGTTGCGTCGAAGAGCGTGCGCCTGACGACCGGCGAAACCTGCTTTACCGCCCACCCACAGAACGCAGAGAACTTTCTCCTGACACCGTCACCGCAAGGCGAGCTGTGTGTCGCACGCATGTTCCCGCCGCGCCCCGGTCGGACGAATGCGTCGGATCCCGGGCACGGCGGCGCGACCACTCGCGTCGTCCGCTGCGAGGCGTCGCGCAACCTCAAGTGGTCGATCGCCAACACGGGCGTCATGGCACCTATCTACAAGCTCTCTTTGCCGTCGCCCGACTCGCCAGATCTGCCGCTCTTCCAGATCTCCAAGCCTAACCCCCACGCCGCTTTCTGGAGCATGTTCTACTTCGCGTATGCTGGCCACAACATCCCGCCCAAGCGCATCGAGTTCGGCAAGATCCAACACAACGCGCCATCGAACGAGCCCGGGGGTGGGGGTGCGGGCACGCGCATTACCATCACTGGCAAGTCCCCCGAGGAGAAGGCGGTGTGGCAGACCCTGGGTGAGGGCAACGAAGATTGCGTCGAGTGGGTCGTTCTCTGCGCAGCCCTCAACCTTCTCGAGTGCGTTTAATTTCGCAGAGCTGCGGAGTGGCTGCGTTTGCTAATTAATTCTCTCTAGCGATGAGATCATGAAACATGAGTCGAACCGTCCGCCACCCGTTCCGGGTGCGCCTCCGCCACCGCAAGCTCGTGGCCCACCTCCTCAAGGCCCTCCGCGCGGACCTCCAGGCCCCAACGGACCAGGCCAAATGCCTCCGGGGGTGCAGCTACGAGACGGACCACCACCAAATCAATCTCAAATGCCACCACCGGGAGGTCGTGGACCTCCTGGTCCTGGTCCTGGTCCTGGTCCTGGTCCCGGTCCTGGTCCTGGTCCTGGTCCCGGTCCTGGTCCCGGTCCTGGCGGTCCTGGCCCTGGTCCACACATGCGTGGACCCCCTCCGCCCAATGGCTTTGATCCACGTGACCCAAGAAACGGGCCACCTGGCGGCCAAATGGGTCCGCCGCAAATGCGAGATGGTCCTCCGCAAATGCGAGATGGTCCTCCGCAGATGCGAGATGGTCCACCGCAAATGCGAGACGGTCCACCGCAGATGCGAGACGGTCCACCGCAGATGCGAGATGGACCGCCCGGGATGGGACCTGGCATGCCACCTCCTGGAAGAGGAATGCCGCCTCCGGGACCTGGGCGCGGTATGCCACCCGGCCCAGGTTTTGGCCCACCCCCTCCTCATATGCGTGGTCCCCCACCTCCGGGCTTCAACGGTCCTCCAGGTCCTAATGGACCACCTCCCGGATTCCGAGGACCTCCGCCGCCTGGTGGTCAATTCCCGCCACCCCCGCCAGGCAGTGCGCCACCCGACTTCCAACGCGGGCCGCCGCCTGGTCACTTCCACGGCCCACCTGGCCAAGGCCCTCCGCATGGCCAAGGCCCACCACCTGGCCAGTTCCCACCTGGTCAACATCCGCCGCCGCAGATGCGCGGACCACCGCCAGGACAACAGCAGGGCAACGGCGGCGGGCGGTTCTGAGCTCTTCAGGCTCGTACCCGACAATTACGATCCGATGCTCGCGATGCCGCACTTTAACGTATGGATTGGCCATGCGCAGTGCTTGGCTTGTCCCGTCTTTACCCCTTGTCCGCTTCGTTCTTATCTAGGCTGTCCAACTCCGACTCTTATGTTGCTTCCAACCGCTTCTGTTCATCTTCTTGTCTTTTCTGCGTGTCTGTCAACTTCCTATCTTGTCTTGTCTTGCCTCTCTATGCCGCTGTAACACCAGTTATCTTGAACTCTTGGGGAGCTGTGTTGTGTAAAGGACCTTCCTTTTCCTCCACGAGGCCTGCGTGTGTATGCTCATCTGTCCAGTTTGAACTTGGGTTGAGTTCTTCGGAACTCCGAGTCATAGTATTGAACGGTTCACTATATATGAATCAATGCCATTGATGGCCATATGAGGGTACTTGTCGCATAACTTCCTGCATCATACCCAATATACATTCTGCGCTAGGGACACATGACCATTATGAGAAGATGTAAAGGCGCTATGAGCTCTTCGTGAGCTTCTCAAGCGAGTCGAGTGTGACCGCTGCAATGTTGATTAGTGCGAACAAAGCGATCGAGAACAATTCAACATACACTTGGGACGTTCAATAGGCAGACCAAATGCACGCGCCCAGACGAGTTGTGCCACCGCGGCAAGAACTGCGACAAAATAAGTGAGTAAGTCTATTGCTAGAACGGAAGAAACGGACCTCGAGAGACGCCGAAGATAACGGTGTAGTAGCGGAACTGCGTCAGGCCCCAATGGTAGAGCAAGCTACCAGAAATCGCGTCGACGTTCGGGTTAGGGTTCTTCGACTGCAGCAAATATCAGGATCTGATATATGAAAGTTACTGGTGCGCCTGCTTACCTTGCCATGCTCAGTCAAGACACCCGGCGCCACATTGTACATCTCAAGCACGAGTCGTACGAGCGGGCTATCCTTCAGGTCGTCTCTGGCAGCCGCAAACTCCTGAATGGCCATGAAGCGAGGGTCCGGTGCACGGAGTGTGCCATGACCATAACTGCAGGATTGTCAAACAGCTGCTCGTGTACAGAGTAAGTAGAGCTTCTGACCCAGGGATGACACGGCCGCTGTTCAACGTGTCCCAGATGTAGGCCTTGATCTGCTCTTGCGTTGGCTTGTTACCGAGTGCCTCCTGCATACCGATAACGTAGCGAGCCGCCTCTTGGTTGGCGAGGCCATGCAGCGGGCCAGCAAGACCAAGGAGCGCCGCAGAGTAAGAAAGATACGGGTCAGACAGCGCAGAGCCAACCAAGTCTATCGCGAAAACGACGTGAGCTTATGGAAACAGCGACGAAACAAAACTTACGAGCGGTGTGTGCTGAGACATTGCCACCCTCGTGATCGCCGTGCAGGGCAATATACAGGCGCAGATACTCTGTCAAGCCTTGGTTATCTCCGACGCCGAGGAGGTTAGCATAGTTGCCAACGAGGTCGCGATTCGCGTCCAGCGCAGGCAGCTCCTTGCCAGGGAAGTACGCATTGCGATAGATGCGCGCCGCCAACGCGGGCAATTTTGCCATGAGCGTAATGGCATCCTCGAGCGTAGGTTCCCAGTACTCGGTCTTCTTAATACCCTTTTCGTACGCTGCAGCAAAGACACTGTCCTTATTGAGTGCTGCGACGCCAATAGCAAGTTGGGTCATAGGGTGCATATCGCGCGGCAAGCTGAGATCAACGATGAGTGGCATTGCTGATACGCTAATGTTGAATGATGCGTACGCGTCAATGAGCTTTGCCGCATAATCCGGCAGTTCACCCTTTTCCGCGAGCTCACGCGAGAAGTCACGCGTCTGCCGCTCGGTAGGAACTTGCCCCGTGAGGAGTAGCCAGACCATACTTTCTGGAATGATCTCCTTGCCACCAGCGGCGGCGGGAAGCACCCCCTGGCAGTCCTTGATCGAGAGACCATGGAAGCGAATGCCCTGTGAAGCGAGCAGCATAAGTTCCGTCCGGTTTGTATCGCGTAGAATTTAATTGACGGCATACCTCGTTCGGATCAACGATTGAGCTTTCCCAGAACAAGACCTTGAGCCCGCGCATGCCGCCAATGGCGCTGTCGACCTAGACACGAGTTCAGTCCGCCGGTTGGGGTGCTCACGTGAAAGAGCTGGAACTGACCGTGACGTCCCCAAGCTTCACGTTCCCATGTTTTGTGCGCTGAAAGGAATATCGGGTAGCGTACAGTAAGCTAGAGGCGTCGCAGTGCTCGTAGGTGCGACGTACGAGCTCCTGCAACCGCGCGCGTTTCTCGGGGATGACTTCTTGAAGCGTTTGCTTCAGAGTCTGTCGAGAATGTCAGCGCATAGCGACAAAGCGTATTTTTTGTGCGCGACGTGCCTTTGTCGAGGCAAAGCGCGTTTGGGTGAGTCCACGCTGAGCAATGCGACGGGCCAACATGCTGCCGGGTAGGAAGAAAATGGAAGGGGAAAGGGGCGATTGCATCCGCGACGCGCCCCCAAGCTTGTCTTCCTTCTCCGACGGTCCGACCATGAGTCTCAAGCTGAAGTCTCTCTGCTCAGACATCAGTCCAGCAATTCTTGAAGCTTTGAGCAACATTGCTGTAAAAACCGCTCATGGCCTGTTGATCACACATACGGCGCTGGAAATTTACCAAGCTCTTCCATCAGACCTTGGGCTCAGCCTGGAAGATATTGAAGACCTCCGGGCAGACGTAGGACTCAAACTGTCTAGTTCAGGATCATCAGGCGCTCAGCTTCCCACGAGAAACTCCTTGAGTGAACTCACAGTCGGCGTGGACGCGCTGGACGAGCTCCTCCGTGGTCTTCGAGCTGGTGACATCCTTGAAGTGGCTGGACAGCAGGGCTGCGGAAAAACCGTATGGGCCCTTCAGTAATTCAGAAGCATCAAGTGACTCGTCTTCTAGACTCTCGCTATGACTATTGTCGCAAGAGAGTTGGTCACATCGCCAACGACGTGTGCCTTGTGGCTCGATCCGAACCTCAGCTTTCTTGCAAAGTCCTTCAAACGCTTGCTCGCTACGCAGACTGATGACATCACACCACTATCGAGACTTCATCTAGCAGACTGTTCCTCCATTTCTGTTGCACACGACATTCTTGACCTCATTGATTCATCCAGTGTCAGTAGGCACTGGCTGGAAACTTTGAGCTGCCCTTCTGACATCTTCTGCAGATCCCGAATATCCAGCTACTAGTTATCGACTCTTTCTCCGACCTATATCAATCTGCGATAAATGGACGACACTCTGAAGGTACCTCACTGGATCAAGGATTTAGTATTGTGTTTTAACATCTTCCAGGGGCCGCACCTGTCATAGAGCTGGTCAAACGCATCGCTGAACTCGCTCGGTTGAAGGAATTTCGAGTCATTGTGCGTAAAATCGAACCAGTTGAAACCATCGCGTCTCAACCTTGACAGCTTATCAACGGTTCTACTGTCCCTCGAGAACCTGGAAACAGAGGGACACACTCGGCGTTTCAGGGTACAAAAAGCTATCCAGGACTTCGTTCGGTGCTCTCGCACTACACTACAGCGACCGTTTGGTTAAATAGCGTGAGCGAGGCTTTCGGTGCTGCACCTGCCCGCGTAGAGTCGGAAGACTTGTTGGTTGTCGAGCTTCTTCGCTCAAATGTGTCGGTGGGTTTTTTTTAACCACCGAAGATATCATGGACTCAAGGTTCATAGTTAGCGGGACGTTGGTGCTTTCTAAAGCTTGATAGCAAGAGCTGCTTTCGTTCCGTCAGCGCTGAGGAATTAGCTCCAGACAAAGGTTTCGGCGGTGTAGTTGCAGCTTCAGATCGCTCCCATCTCGCCGATGAGGTGAATGTAGACGGATACGACGGCTAATCTCATTTGATTACCGAATATGCAGGATCGTTCTACTATGCTGACTTGGCCGTTTGTGTCTCAGAGCTTGTCAGATACTTCGTCCAAGCCGATTCACTCAGTGTCGATAGCTGACGGCCGCAGTATTCGAACCATATCATCAAAAGCAGTTCATTGCGACTGCCTACGCATACAGGACACTTCAAGGTGATGATACATGACAAAGATAGCCGTCGAAAGCTTAGAGCTTCTGCATGGCCTGGACGTCGGTGGACTGGACGTAATCCTCGAACTCGGCGAGCTTCTCCTGGAGATCATCGAGAGAAACAAGCTCATCCTCAATAACAAGAGTGATCTGGAGCTTCTTGATGCCGTAGCCGATGGCGACGAGCTTGGACAAGCCCCAGACGAGACCTTCCTGCTCGACGCTGCGCACGGCCTTCTCGAGAGCCTCCATGTCGGTCTCGTCGTCCCAAGGCTTGACATCGAGGGTCACAACAGACTAAGGAATCCCGAGTCAGAGACACAGGTGCTGATGCGTAGTGGAAGGATAGAGTTAACGGACCTTCGCGATTGTCTTGGGCTTGGCAGCCTTCTTATCATTGTACACGGCAATGCGCTCGGCTTTGAGCTTCTCAGCCTCGGCGTCCTCCTCCTCATCAGAGCCGAAGAGGTCGACCTCGTCGTCATCCTCTGCGGCGGCGGCGGGAGCAGCAGCAGCAGCTCCGCCAAGGAACTGCTCGCCAGCAGTGGAAGAACCAGCGAGGTTGGCAAACTCGGACTCCCACGACTTAATGTGTGTGTACCAGCGAGAGGCGTTGGGGTACTGGCTGGCAGAGGGAGCCTCTGGGATCGCCTTGAAGACAGCGCTGTCCGCCTGAGAGGGCTCGTAGCTGAAATACCCAGGCTTAAGTCAGCGATCAAGCTTGATCACGAGATCGGGTGCGAGATCGGAGAGGATAAGAGGGCTCAGAAGGCTACAGAAAAGAAGGTGTCGGCAGGATTGGACGAGTGGTGTCTAGTCACTCTGCTTGGAAACACGGACCATAGCGAAAACTCATCATCGAGGAGGGCAGGACAACAGAAACGTACCCCTCAATGTACGAGCGGGAAGCGAGGTGCGTGTTGAGCTTGTCAAGATTGGCAGACATGGTTGTCGGTGTAGGTGGCAGAGGAGAAAGGACTGAAAAATTCACGTCGGCTATCTGCGGCTGTCCAAGTCATCGATAACACGAAGATCAAGGCGACGAGATTGGCTAATGCGGCCGTACGATTCTCTACGGCAGAAAGTTTCAAGTTGGAGCGAGCCAAGTTTTGTCTCATAGCGGTGGCAGCTGAAATTTGTGGATCCTGCGTTTATGCGCTGCTTTGGGGTTTTTTCCCTCGGAAGTCGACACAGCCTGTATGCTCGCAGAGCGCTATTGCCCCATATCCTACGACAGCTTCTCGAATTGATGTTCGAAATGCAAATGAGATACGACCTCACATCTAGGCAAAGCAATTGCTAGTACCCAGTCATAGTCTTGGACTTGGTGATGACCTACGAGAGTTCTTATAAATGTGAACGATAGTGTCACGGCTGCGAAGAGCTGTCATGTCACCTGTCTAACTGTTTTGCAGGGGGATCATCATCGACTATTCAGTTCGCACAGCCGGCAGACCTGTTCACAGTACATTTATCTGCTACTGCTAGTGAACAAGCTGGGCAGAGGCACCGGTAGTAGCATTCTCTCCGGCGCTCTGTACATGTCGTACAAAGACCGTTAGAACGGTCTTACCCGTTATTGTGTTGTCACCTTTGAGAAGATCTGCAACGCGCGCAGATAGCAATGACCATCAGCACTAGCAAGTCAAGGACAGTAAATACTGTGTTTAATCAGTGGCGGGGACCTGACCAGACTAGGCCCGATTTGGCCGGACAATGGGCAGAAGCGGTAATCCTGATCGTCGGCGATCTTGCGACCTGATCACACGAAGTCAGTAGTCATTGTGGCATGAGGCAACCTCGCCCCCTCCCCCAAACTTTACCGACCGTTGCCAGCCGGCCCCGTAGCGCTTTCTGCACCAGCTCCCGCGTCCCGCCAATGAGAACGCGCCGTGTGTAAATGCGCAAGAGCACGTACTCTCTGTCTTGCTGGAGCAGAGGACTGGATGAATGTGCAAACCACAGCCCATTTCGCCCAATTAGAACCCGTGTGGCGGCGCGCGATCGGCTGGCATATTACCTAAATTATTTGTTGATTGTATTGTTTTGCACACCTTCACTTCCTATCCTTGCCCTCACGCGCTTCACCCGTCCTGAGCATCTGGGCGCGCGACGCGTCGCGGTCAATGGATCTTCCCCTCAGGTTGTGCACCTCTTAACGTGCACGATAATTGTGCTCGCAGCTGACTCCACTCTCGAGCAGCGCAACCTTGGTTTCCTCCACACCCCTTGACCATAACCCTGTCATGCACATTGCTTCGCCCTCCACCGTCTCGCTCTTTGGCATTGGAACAGCGGCACTGAAAGGTTCGAAATGCCAAGTTCTCACGAGTGGCGCGCTGACCCGGTCCCAGTTGGATCGGCAGTGGTGTTGTTGGTGGTCGTCTTCCAAGTACTCAACAAACGACTTGTGTACCCGAGCTACACGATAGCTTGCATGGCGGCTGTGAGCATCCTTGCGCAAGTGCTCATGCAATACGATGCCCTTTACACGGCGCTGAAGGCAGTGGTTCTCGCCTGCGTCGCCGTGGTCTTCACCGCTGTCTTGGTCAGCAAAACATCCCAGTCGCTCACACTGAATTCTAGCTGATAGTTGTTTGTAGGTGAATTTCGCCTCGAGCGATTCGGATACACCACTTGAATCGTCTCGTTCAGCTAATACGCTCGCGGATGGTTCGCCGTCGTCGCAGAAGGCGCTACCACACTTTCGCGGACGTTCTATTCACCGCCGACAACGTCAAAGTCTCTCGCCTGCCTCCAATTCCGACTCGTCCGAGGACATTCCACTTGCAGAATCATCGCGCCGCGTCAAGACGCGCAGGGGTACTCAGGCGGATATTCGACGTGCCCATTCCGGCAGTGTGAACTCAAATTTCTCCTCAAAGGATAGGGCCAGCGCCAGCGTGTCACCCCATAGGTGGGCTGATGGCGACTTTTATACGAGATCACCTTCGCTTTCGTACGATGAAATGCGGGCTCAAATCCGAGGCATTTCAGCCAGTGGGTCCGAGCACTCACAATCCCATGAGAAGACAAGAGGGGCTCGCTTTGAAGAAACCGCTCGTAATTTCTCCACGCGGCGCAAGCGGTATCACTCTAATGAGCCTGAGCCGACGCACCCTCCGCCTCTCGATGTCCGCCCGGTCCTTGTGACGCAGCAAGGTTCAACTTCATCTCGAACTGCAGCGTCGCCACTATTTACTGCACTCGCCCAATCGATCGAAGCAGGCAATAGCCTGCCCAATCCATTGGAGGTGACGCTCAATGCACAAATCGCAACGCCAAATCCTCCGGTACTCTTGAACACGATTCCTCTTGCGTACCAACACCCAACCGCTCCTCATGTATCTCCTGCGCCTCCGCTAGCACAGATCGCCCATCACGTTTCTTCGCCACCAGTTGTTCCAGTTTTGTTAACGCCTGTTCCGCCGATCAGTCGTCCACGGAACATCCGCATGGAACGGCGCGTAACTATCATACCTCTACCTTCTGACCGTATGGATATTGATCCCGAGGACATGGAAGTAGATGAAGTTGAAGATGTCATGCACATCGATGTGAGTAATGGGTTGTCTCGCCCACGCAAGTCTCTGGGAAAGAGGACATCAACACGCTCAATGATGGATACTGAGGAGACTCCTGATCTACCATCTGTACCCCTCCCGGCCGATAGCTACGCGAAGCAATCTGCCGGTAGGAGGCACTCCGCACCCATTCAGGGGCTCGACGAGTGGTTGAAGGATCTCCAATCGCGGCGCCGCATACCAACGGAGCTGCCTCAGGCCGCTTCGACCTCTTCTTCAAAACCCAATGTTGAAGACAAGCGCATTGTCAACGAGAACAAGTCGCGTGGAACTGCATCTTCCGATCTTCCAACCCAAGATAAAGCGGACCACCGGACGCTGCAACACTTGCGGGTCACAGCGAACAAACTATCTTCCCCCGTGCCGCTCGGTAACGCACAGGCCCCTTCACCACCTGAGCATACCTGCAAGTTTGGGCATCACGGTCACGGTAAGTTACATGGCTGCGCCGGAGTAATCGCGAGGAGCTCATGCCGCGTCACAGAGTCGTCGCCCTGGTGTCGATGTGGTGCCGCTCGGACGTATGCACATGCTCGTGAGGCCAAGAAGACTAATGGCATCCCGTTCGAGCGACCTGTTGCTGAGTCGACGACCAATCGATCCCAGGCCAGGCACTGACTGGCGCAGCGTCTTCAGTCTTCCCGCCAGTCCCCGCGGCCCGGCGATACACGAACACAGATCCCATCATCCGTGGCTTTCAACACTGTGATTTGCTCGGAGGAGGTGGGTCTCAATGAGCATGTAACACTATGTACCACTTGTATCATCGCCCCTGTTGTTCTCTCACTACATTCAATCCCAGATTATGACTTTCTGCTGTGGTTTGCTTTAGCAGAGCTGAGATCCTTGTACCTTGAACAATTTACGGCACTCCGGCTCCGCGCTGTTCGCCACAGCCGAGTGCTTCGTGTTCCCACAAGCAGCAGCACATGGCCGATCATCTCAAAATGTCAACATTCGCATCCCCACCTTGGCGGCCTTTCTCGGAAGGTGATATCCTCGAAGAAAACCCGCCCCCGGCGTAAGTTTCCACGTCTCTCGCTGCGCTGCCGGCAATGAATGATCGGTGAAGAAGCCCCGCAAGTCGACCATACTGAGAAGCCTACGAACACAACGGTTCAAACACTAGTCTTCCTGCACGATTCTAGGCCAGAATTTAGATTGCCGATTCACCGACTGATGAACAAGAGCACAGACCTTTTCCAGGCCTCAGGCGTGCGACCGTCACGTGCGAAAGGCGGAGTTACCGACTGTTAGCCAGGTGTTTACGCCGCGAAAAGTCCGACTGATTTGCATAAGAAGGCCGACACGCCCCATCGTTGAAACGGTGGTGCTTTTGGACCTGTCCCACTGTCCCAGCCTCGTTGCGTCGCACGAGGCTTGCCCCGTCTCACAAGTCTCACCTCGCCACGCATCGACAGTCATGGTTGTTACTGTTGCAAGCCAGCAGACCGGCGAGGCCGACCCCATCATCTCTCGCCTGGCGGCTGAGGACAAGATCCCATGGTACAGGAAGCCCAACCTTCGTGCCCTGTATCTGTTGCTCTTGCCTACAGCGATGGGAATTGAGATCACTTCCGGGTTCGACTCTCAGATGATCAATGCCCTACAGATCGTCCCAGCGTAAGCCCTCCCGTTTTCCCAGGTGGCCTGGGCTGATATATTTCATTTAGATGGCAAAACTGTAAGCCCGAGTCTATCACCAGCCCGAAGCACGACCTCACCGTTGCTCCCATGCAGACTTCGACCACCCAAAGGCAGAATGGAAAGGCTTCATCGGCGCGTCGTACGCATTGGGAGCGATACTTTCACTACCTCTTGTCCCTATTGTAAACGAACGGTGAGCGGTTATAGTCTTCTTAATTCGCTTCGTTCCTGTGGCTAATGTCGCATGCTTTCTAAGGTTGGGTCGTCGTTGGTCAATCTTCCTCGGATCATGGGTCATGGTCATCGGCGCTATTGTTCAATTTACGGCGAAAAACGTCGCTCACTACATCGTTGCGCGAGCTGTCCTTGGTTTTGGCATTCCGACATGTATCGTTGCTGCCTCGGCCTTAATTGGCGAACTGGGCTATCCGAAGGAACGCCCAGTCCTCACCTCGCTCTTCAACGTGTCTTACTTCATTGGGTCCATTGTTGCAGCTTGTGCGTCCACATGCTAGGATTTTAAGTGCCTAAACTCAAGTCTCTACAGCAATCTGCTTGCGCACTAACACGATCCAGTCCGACTGGGTAAGCAGCCATTCTCGTTGAAAATTGTCCGCAGTACGTTGAACCCCGAGTTCACAGTCCTGGCGAATCCCCTCAGTTCTACAAGCATGCCCGTCTCTCGTCCAGATTTTTTTGGTCTTGTAAGCACTTTGCCATACTTTCTGTATCACTCAACGCTGAAACACTGCCCAGCTTGCTCCCTGAAAGTCCTCGATGGCTCATCAGCAAGGGTAGGAAAGCTGAGGCGGAGGCTATCCTCTACAAATACCATAGCGAAGGACCTGGGGGACATGACTTCGTCAGGGCAGAGCTCGCTCAGATTGAAACGACAATCGCCATTGAGCTTGAGGCTTCGAAACGGTCTTGGGGCGATCTAGTGCGCACGGTGGGCAAGCGTCGCCGCCTGGCAGTGACCGCCTTCCTCGGTCTGGCGACACAGTGGTCTGGCAACACACTGATCTCTTACTACCTCGGTGACATCCTCAAGATGATTGGCAAGCCCGACTCTTTGTTCCAGCAGAGGCTGAACCTTGGTCTGTCGGCGTGGAACGGTGTAGCAGCCCTTTTGGCTGCCTTGCTCGTCACCAAGTTCAAGCGCCGCACAATGTATCTCGCCTGCACAATCAGTTTGCTGTGCGTTTACATCTCGTGGACGATCTCTGCGGAGCGCAGCGTTGCGGGCAAGGCGCACGGCGGTAACAATTCCGCCAATATCGCCGTCATCTTCTTTATCTTCGCCTACGCCCCCTGCTACAACATCGGCTACAACGCGCTGACCTACACCTACTTGGTTGAATTGTGGCCTTTTGCGGAGGTGAGACGCGCTTGGAGTCGTGACTGTGGGATTTGCGCTGATCGTATGATGTCGACCTAGCGTTCTCGCGGCATTGCCATCTTCCAGCTCTTTGGTCGTCTCTCTAGCTTCTTCACAATTTTCGTCAACCCCATTGGCATGGACAACATCGGCTGGAAGTACCTCATCTCGTACTGTGTCTTCCTCGCATTCGAGGTTAGTTACACGGCGAAAACATCAGGCGAATACGATCAGCTGATGCTTTTACGTGCAGATTGTCTTCGTCTACTTTTTCTTCGTCGAGACATTCGGCCGAACGCTGGAGGAGCTTACTTTCCGTAAGTCATACTGGCAGCACAGCGATCGATCTATACTGATTGGAGGGCAGTTTTCGAGGACAAGGCGCTCGCCCAACAGGCCGTCGACGCCGTCGAGAAGGTCGTCCATCACCACGAAATTGGGAATGCATCGCCCGATGAGAAGAGCTCGCATGATCTGAAGTCCGAGCACATCGAGACCAGGGTGTAGATCGACCTTATCGCGCAGTGTGCTGCTGGTCATCTTGCCCGTCATGTTGATATGATAATGTTCGCGAATCTTGAGGAGAAACACCTGTAAAACAGCTCACAGAATCACGATACTCTGACGTTCATCCTGTGACTGTGTGATTTAAGTTGTGGCAACTTGTCTGTGCGGTCAATGCCGATAAGCACTGGGACGAGTTACTTCTTTCCAGGACTTTGGAGGTGCTCGGAGTCACCGCGATTGCCACCGTACAGATACCTATACAGAAGTGAAAGGGGTTGGATCGGTGAAACGTCTGCCCGCATTTGCATACACGTGACGATGTGGTCTAATATTTGCTTGTGCTTCGGTTGCGGACCGGCGGGTGGCTGGAAGACGCCGGGGTGAATTTGTCTCTTCTTCAAACTTTACTGCAACGCGAGTGTATCAACATGTCGAGCACTGATGGCACAAACACGCCCGCAATCACTACTGTAGATGCCTCAGGCAAGAAGCTTGACGTCCCTCTCGCCAAGGCCACCGAAGATGGTGGGCGGGCCCTCTCTGCAGCGCGCGTGCAGGCCGCCCAGGCCGTCCGCGAAGGCACCCCGACGACCGCGGCCAATAGCAGCTTCAATGTTTGCCTATTTTGCAGGCGATAGTGTGGCTGAGCTGACCGATCTTGTGTAGGTCAAGTCTGGGCTTGCGCAGATGCTCAAGGTGCGAGCGAGCAGGTTGAACATGGCAATCGATTGACGCAAATGACTGATGCTCAGGGCGGCGTGATCATGGACGTGACAAACGCTGAGCAGGCGCGTATCGCTGAGGAGGCCGGCGCATGTGCCGTGATGGCGCTTGAGCGTGTCCCCGCCGACATTCGCGCTCAGGGAGGCGTCGCACGCATGGTGAGTCTCATCTTACAACCTCTCATAATATACTTACGCAGAGTGTACGCAGAGCGATCCCAAGATGATTAAGGAGATCATCGAGGCTGTTACTATCCCGGTCATGGCCAAGGTTTGCTGGCATTGAACCTTACTAAGTATTCGACTTTTGACCGGCTTTGCCTAGGTTCGGATCGGGCACTTTGTGGAGGCACAGGTGAGGAAAATACACGATAAAGCTATTGGCGTGTAACTGACTCCATACCCAGATCATACAGGCCATCGGTGTGGACTACATCGATGAATCCGAGGTGTTGACGCCGGCTGACGGTGCGCCGGTCGCGAGATTCAGCCGCCCACGTCACTGAGCACTTTTTGATGACAGAACAACACCATATCAACAAACATAACTTCAAGATACCTTTCGTTTGCGGCGCAAAAAACCTTGGCGAGGCTCTGCGCCGTATTGCAGAAGGTGCCGCATTCATCCGCACGAAAGGCGAGGCTGGCACGGGCAATATCGTCGAAGCCGTTCGCCACGAGCGAGCCGTCATGGCAGACATCCGTCGCGCTAGTGCGATGAGTGACGAAGAGCTCTACGCATTCGCAAAGGACCTGCAGGCGCCGTTCCATCTTCTTAAGGAGACGGCACGCTTAAAACGTCTCCCTGTGGTCAACTTTGCGGCTGGTGGCATCGCGACTCCCGCAGACGCTGCACTCATGATGCAGCTCGGCTGCGACGGGGTGCGGTCAATCTCAATGTGCTTGGGTCTCACTAACGGTACCTCTCAGTCTTCGTCGGCTCTGGCGTTTTCAAGGTGTGTCCACTTACCTGTGCTTGCCACCACTTATGCTCGATGTGCTGAATATTTTTGAGTCCGGAAATGCTCCCAAGCGTGCGCGTGCCATTGTACAGGCGGTGACACACTTTCAAAACCCAAAAATGCTCGCAGAGGTGCGTGAAGAAGACCTTGCCACACCGACTATCTTGTTGATGTATGGCATTGCAGATCTCGGAGGACTTGGGAGAGCCTATGGTTGGCCTCACAATGTGAGTGTCATATATATTTACCGACAGTATGAAATGCTGATTGTGTTTTCAGAGATCAAAACTTGATCGGCGGCCAAATGGCCCACCGTGGTATTTAGATAATCGAGGTTGATGATTATAGCCCCTCGGCGCATTTTTCATTTGTACACCACTCACCGTTCAACACGCTGTAAAGTTCGGAAGGATGTGCCTGCTTAAAAGTCTCTTTTGGCCGGGGATGATTACGCGCCGAAACGCGTCGGGACGCGCGGATGCATGCCGTTGAATTCACACCACTTGACCTTCTGCGCTGCGCTCTTATGCTCCGCCGACATGCCCTGACCTCTGCATACGCTGCCAGAGTTCTCCTACGCCCTCGTAATCCTCAGCTCGTTCATGTGATTGCTAGACGACAATTCCATGCGAGTCGAGCACGCTTAGAAGCAAAACCGCAACCGCCAGCGAGTGGCAGCGAGGAACGGACACCCGCGACTACCAGTACCACCTCGTCCAATGCACCTGCACCGGCCACTCCTCAGCAACCGCTGATGCCGAGGATATGGGCGAAAGTGAAGCATGAGGCGCTGCACTACTGGCACGGGTCCAAGCTGCTCGTGTCCGAAATTCGCATTTCGCGCAGACTGCTCTTCAGGGTGCTGCGCGGAAACAAGCTCACGCGTCGCGAATACCGGCAGGTGCATGAGAAACGTTTTGCGTTGTGCTGCTAGCTTGCTGAGTACGCAATATTTTTGCAGTTGCGCCGCACGACACAGGACCTCTTGCGCCTCATCCCATTCGCGGTCTTTGTCGTCGTGCCGTTTATGGAGTTCCTGCTGCCTGTTGCGCTTAGGCTGTTCCCCAACATGCTGCCGTCGACGTTTGAAGACAAGTTCCGGGCGGTGCGTGTCTATGAAACTAGTCCCACGCGCTCTTTTCTAACGGCGGCCTTGCAGGAAGAGAAAGCACGCAAGATGCTCCGCATGCGCATCGAGATGGCTAAATTCTTGCAAGACACGATCAAGGAAGGTGGTCTGAAGGCGAACGCCAAGATCATGGGCAGCAAGGAGTTCAAGGATTTCTTCGAGAAGGTTTGCAGCATTTAGGCGCTGTTGTAGTAACGCTTACATTCCCACTTAGGTCCGTTCTACGGGCGAGAGGCCATCCAAAAGCGACATCATCAACGTGGCTAAGCTCTTCGACAATGACCTTACGCTTACCAACTTGTCGCGGCCGCAGCTGGTGTCGATGTGTCGGTATATGGCACTCAACACGTTCGGCACGGACAATTTCCTTCGCGGCGTGATTATCAACCGGCTTAACCAGCTCAAGCACGACGACGGTATTATTCATGGAGAGGGCATCGACGAGCTATCGACGGCTGAGCTGCAGCAGGCGTGTACGAGCCGCGGGATTCAGCGCGCACTCAACTACTCGCCGGCGCGCCTGCGCGAGGAGCTCAATACGTGGATCGAACTGCACCTCAAGGAGGGCATCTCGGGCGTGCTGCTCATCCTGAGCCGTGCGTACACGTTTGACCGCAGCATGAGCAAGAGCGCGGAGGAGGCGCAGATGGAGCCGATCATCCTAAGTCTCGAGGCCGTCTTGAGCGGTCTGCCTGACCAGCTGCTGAACGAGGCCGAGCTTGAGGTCGAACCGGCACAGGCGAGCTACAAGCAAATGCTCGAGGTGCTCGAGCAGCAGGAGGAGCTCATTGAGGATGAGGCGGAGCAGGAAGAGGTGTGTGCTTGTTTGGAGATTGGGTTTGGCGAATATGTTCTAATACGCTGTTGGGGCTGCAGAAAGAGGCTACGAGCAAGCGTGCGAGAAAGGAGGCGGAGGAGCGTGCTAAGAGCGAGGAGGAGGCTCGTGTCGTCCAGATGCTGCTGCCCGACACCGAGCTACGCGAGGAGGAAGATCACGCGCGGATGACGGTGGAGCAGCTTCAGGAGCTCAGCGACGCGCTGACCATCCTTTCGGCCAAGTCCTCGATCCTGAAGGAGCGCGACGAGCTCAAGGAGATCAAGGAGAACGTCCAGAGCGAAGCGGTACGATCGCGCGCACTTGTGCCTTTATTCGGCATGTAGGACTGACATCGCTTCCAGGACCCCGAGTCGTCTGGCTCCTCACCTGTACTGGTGAAGCGTGTACAGAAGATGCTGGATGCGATTGACAAGCAGCTCGACGCGTACGACGCCAAGGTCGGCTCGACGCTGCAGATCATCTCGTGTGACCCGCAGGGCCGCATTGCAGTGGACGACCTCAAGCGCGCGCTGCGCGTCATCAAGCATGCGCCGGAGGAGGAGGTCGTTGATGGGATCGTCGAGAAGCTCGATGTCGACAAAGACGGGTTCGTCCAGCTCGAGCATGTCTTGGAGCTGGCGAAGGACGATAGACTTGGTGAGCTTGTTACCGCATCTGGAAAGCTTGAGCGTGGGCAGGAGGTTCTGAATGTGTTTATGCAGGTGTGGGCCCGGATGAGGATGTGCGCAGCCTTATCGGCAACATCAAGGATCTCAGACCGAAGAAGGAAGACATTATTCAGGCGAGCGAGTAGATGTTATGCTCGTTTGATCAACATATACATTCATGCTCTTATTCATTCATAAACCTTGCCTTTTTTGTAGGCATACTTTGGGAGATGATGTTAGGCATAAAGTGAGTGAGAGAGGCGTAGGCTGATTTTAAGTTACCAGAATAAACTTGACTTTACATTAACGACAGTCCGTTGCTTATTGCATGGCAGCATGAGAGACACCTTGCTTTACTGGTAGTGATACAAGAAAGAGCAGTCTACTGAAGACACTTGAAAGAGGAGGGCATGAAAACTTGGCAAACGCCGGCGCGCATTCTCAGCTTGTCGTTCTGCTCTTACAATGCGAGCAGCCCTCGTAGTCTGTTGCGCATTGTCTCGCGCGCCCGTGGTGCGGACACCGTTATCTTTGCGTTTCTTGCACATGTCTGCGCCACGGTTGGCAGCCAAAAAGGTAGACGAGCCAGCGCAAGCAGCCGCTGCAGCTGCAAAACCGCGTTCGTCCGGGTTACACTTAGGTCTCTGGTGGTCGATTATTGATTGCATTTTAGAGCGACCGGCGTCGTCGTGTTCTCCAGACATGGTTTTAACGGGATTGAATTACCTGAAGGGTCAAGTACCCGTGCTTGCGCTGAAGGACGAGGACTACCCAGACTGGCTGTGGACAATCACGGAGGCGCGAGAGATCCCTGACGACGGTCCTGGGGGTCAAGGCGAGAAGATGCGGATGCGGATCGAGAACAAGCAGCGAATAAAGGAGCGTAACTTTATGTCGAAGCAGTAGAGCATGGGCAGGCTCAGTTATAATAAATCGATATATGTAGCATTGTTGTAATGAGGGAGTCGCGTGCCACCGGGGTTGTCCGTGCTCTCACCCTTTGCTACCTACCATGCCGGCGCCGAATCCGAGCCCGTTCAGCCAGTATGCATCGCGATTCATCAACGCGAGCTTTATGGCGCAATCGACATCGAGTAACAGCCAACCTCTGTTCTACTCGTTTATGAACGCGAGCGAGAGTGGGGAGCAGTCGCGGAACTTGCGGACGGACGATGACGAAGATGGCACGGAGCTGCGCGGGGAAAGCGTCCGCCACCCGCGCGAGGAGGATGAGGATGTACTAGACCCGTTTCACGAGCATGCCCCGCTCATCGAGTCTGAAGTTCAGCATAATTTGCACCCACAAATACCGGCACAGCAACAGCAAACGAGGCAACACACGCCTGGGTGGCGAGTTTCAGCCGCGCCGCTCGAGCTGTCGATCGCGTCGAGCTCGTCGTCGGACCAGTCCATCGACGCACCTCCCGACGGTTTCTTTGACGACGACGACGACGACGGCTACGACACCCGACCCGTAGCCCGGTCTACTCTGCGCGAGAGCCTCCTCCCACGCGACGGTGTGACGCGGCCCGTGTTTTCGTTGCCCGACCCAAGACGCGTACCCCTCCGCAAGTTCAACGACCCCGCATGGACAGTTCTCTATTGCACGGGTCTCACTGCTTGTATTGTGGGCTGGCTCGTTGTCGTTCTCGTCACCAGTGTGAGTCACCCGCAATGCTCTGCTTGCTCTACTGACCTGTGCGCGCAGCCACGACCAGAGCACCAAGGCGCATTCCCCTATTCCACCCTGCTCCACATCGTTCCGCTACTCACCATCCTCACCATCTCTAGTGCACTCGCTTCGTATGCGCACGTCTTCTTGCTGCGGCTCGCCGTCCAGCCCGCAGTGCTCGCCACAGCCATCTTCGTACCCGTCGCCCTCCTTCTCGCCGCAGTGTGGGCATTCGCAGGCAGCTTTGTTGGCCCACAGGATTCGTGGAATGCAACTGTGGGGTGAGTACGCGCGTCCCTCTGCTGTCTGGCGCGGACACAAACTTACGTCAATGTAACCTTGCATCTTTCTGTCCAGACTGCGACTGTTCTCACTCGTACCGCTCGTCTGCTCCGTGCTGTCTGCGCGGTCCCTCATGGCGCGCAGACGTCAGCTAGAACAGACGATCAATGTCGTCCACTTGGCCACCTCCATCCTCCTCGCGCATCCACCACTCTTTGCCCTGTCGCCTGCGCTGCTCTTCGGATGCATGGTCCTGTCACTGCCCCTGCTGTCGCTCGTGTTTAGGTTGTTCCTTGTTGGATATTGGTCCCTAACGTCGGACGTCTGGCACTACCATCTCTACAACTACTCTGGGTGGCTTATCGCGGCAGTCACTCTGTTCTGGCTTTGGTCCTGGGCAATCGCGCGCGGAATCCTTCGAGTCACGGCAGCGGGCGTCGTCGGCGCATGGTACTTTGAGCGTTCGGTGACGACAACCTCCGACGAGGAGATTATGCGCATAACAACCGCAGCGCTCTTCCGCGCGTCAGGGCCCTCATTCGGCAGCGTTGCAGCAGCAGCACTATTCTTGAGTGCAGCACGCGCACTCGATGCTGTTACTCTGGTCATACACCAGTACACTACGCCACCGGCGATTCCAGCGCAACTCAACCCGCTCACGGTGCTCCCGCGCATGTTCGCCGTCGTGCTGCGCAGCCTCAGCACATACGCACTGACATACATCGGCGTGACTGGCGAGCCGTTCTTCCCGGCCGCACGGCGGGCCCAGGCACTGACGAGCGTGCGGCGGCCCATCGCGCGGGGCGACTACACGATCCTCGGCGCGCTGCTACTGCTGAGCGCTGCGGCGGCGGGCACGCTCGCGGCGCTCGGGATGTATCTATTCGTCACGCACACGCTCGCCGCGCCCAACAGCGCGCCGTTTGCGGCGTGGACGGCGGGCGCGGTGACGTTCCTCGTGGTGTGGTACTCGGTGGGACTTGTCGATGACATGTGAGTGTTCTTTTTCTCGCGCTGACGTTTGGGGCGTGTTGATCGGTGGCTGACGCGGATTCGGTGTCTAGTGCGGACACGTTATACGTGTGTTATTGCATCGACCGCGACGCAGGAAACCAGTCGTGTCCGGAAGCCTTTGCAGTGGTTAGTCTTCCTTTTTTCATACGTTCTGGCCGAGCTCTGGACTCACACGTTTACAGTTCGAGGGCGGCATGCAGCATAACGGCGTCCCTGCGGCAGCCGACTGAGGAGGCGTAGGTCTCGTCGCGATATCGGCAGGCTCGTATCTTTGCATTGTCTCCCCGCCCTCAGCATTGGTCCCACACTCGAACAATTTTATCCAGAGCAAACGACTCGTATGCGATGACTCCCTTTTTGTTTGTGTAGACTACAGTAATCTGTACAGTGCGGATGTCCGTGTAGATGATGACCGTTTGTCCCAGTCCAAAATGTGAATGAGAGTTGATTCTTGGAAGTTGCGGGATACCAGAGGGGAAGCTGAGAGCGCAAAAGTGAAATGCGTTTTTGTCCCCGGCGTGAGTCGAACACGCGTTACAACGGAGTTGCTACGGCCACAACGTTGCGATCTAACCACTAATCTACGGAGACGCATAGAAATTGATGGGCAGGTTGCGCATCCAATCCTGCTCCTGCGGGCAGTGACGCACAAGTTTTGCTTGTGCATTCTTGTGCGCTACGGGCCGCATTCCGTCGACGAGAGCACTCCAATGATGCATCCGCGACCTGATTGTGGCAGTGATTCATGGTGGGGATCTCGCGTGGTGTTCACGTGGTGAACGCGCAGTTGCAACGCGTGTTTAAGGCCCGCCCGCCACTCCTCATTTAAGCCCTCATCCGCGCCGCCTGCCGCACGAGCCCAACCTCCTCTTTCCGCGCTCTCTCCCTGCAGACCCAGTGTCTGTCGCCGCTCGCGACTCGCGTCTCAGTCCGTCTACGCCTCGTGCCCAGCGCGCGGCTGTTCTGCTTCTCATAATAGGCTTGTTTTTTTTTCGTCGACGGTCATCATGCCCTTGCCACGGACGCAGCGGACGCAGCTCCACGCCATCCCCGATCAGAACGAGAGTGATATAGAAAGCGAGGACGATATGACGATGACGGACGTGCAGCGAGAACGCACGCCCTCGCTCCTTGGCCGGCGCCCCTTGCCCAATCCCCCCGCCCACCTCCAGTACTCGTACTCGCAACAGCAACAACAACAACAGCAGCAGCAGCAGCAGATGCAAGGTCAGGGTCAAGGACAGCGTCGCCGCAAGCCCCCGCCCGCTTCTGCCCATGCCGTCCCAGCGAGCCGGAGTTACCCGCGCCCGCCAGCACCCATTCGACTTGCCCCGACCAGTTCGGAAGAGGAACCTGCGGAGCCGCTCGATGTGTCAACTTCGCACAGGGGCATGCTGTGGGGTGGCTTTGTAGGGGGATTACGTCGTCTTGTGCGGCCAAAGGGTGCTGGCACGTCGCCGGGGCACACGCCTGACGTAGACAGCGTAGCCGACGCCATGGCACAGTCGGATGTGGGCATGGGTGTCCCGCCAACATCGATATACGGACAACCCATTTCCCCACACCAGCATCCCCCGACACACTTTGGCCCACCAACGTCGACCTTTGTCCCATCCGAAGCGATGATCCCCATCAATATCGTGCCTGCATCGCAGGAAGATCTCACCGGGCTCATGCGCGAGACGCCAAGTTTGCTCCTGGCGCCTGGCACAGCAGATATGCCCCCGTCGCCCCAGTCGCCGTACCCACACCCACAACTGCACCCGCAGTCGCCACAGTCGCCTACGCTCACACACCCACACCAGCACCAGCACCAGCAAGGCTCGGGGTCGTCGCATATACGGCATCACTCGGACCAGAGCGTCGTGAGCATGATCCGGAGCCCGTCGAGCGTGGGTCGGCAGTCGAGCATCGCGGGGACGTCGATCTACCGCAGCCAGGCGGGGCATACGCCCGCACCGCCCACCCCGAGCGACTGGCCGCCGAGCCGCACAAGCAGCGTCGCGTACACGGGCGCACTAGGCCCGTCGGCGGGCACGAGTTTACGCATCCGTCCGACGTACCCACCTAGCGAGGCCATACGGCCCATCGAAGACTTTCCCGAGGACGATAGAGTGCTGCATGAGGAGGACGTCATCGACCACGACCATGATGACCGCGCGACTACTACGGTCGGACACTCGCAGCCTGACCTTGGCCAACAGACACCCGTGGTCCCGATGCGCTTTATCAATGGCTTGCGACCCCAGAGCGGGATGATGGTTGGACGGAGGCCCATCTCTGTGTCATTTAATAGAGGCTCTCAGCCGACACAGACCCAGGGTGCCGAGGAGGAGGAGGAGGGAGACTACATTGACCAAGAGAAGGGCCACGGTGGCGGATACGGAAAGCCTAGGTCGCCGTACGGCTCGACGTTTGGCGCGATTATCGGCGCAATAAAGCACGTCCGCTCGCTCCCGTGGACAGCTCAGATCGTCGCAGATGACTATGTGCCGCGTCTCACACAAATAGGCAGGCCTACTTCAGGCGACTCTTGGTACATTCGCGGCGCGGGCCATGGGCTGTACCCTGGCGCACCCCCGGGCACCAACATCTTCCCCAATGGTATTCCAGGTATGGACATGTACGGACACCACCCGGTGTACGGGTACCCACTCGCGAACCACCCAATGCCACTCACCACCACCCTGAGCCTCTCGCCTGGCATCATCAGCCCGGCGCACTCGCAGATGACATTTGGGCCCATCATCCCACCGCCTCCCACGCACAGCCAGTCGCACCTGTATACGCACTCGCGCACCCTGAGCGACCCGCCGTACCCGCCGCCCGACTTGGCGGACATGCAATCGCGCTACGAGCAGCAGCTCGCGCACCAAGACCCGCACTCGCCACCGCCGCAAGTGTACGTATACGACCCCGAGCGCGGGCAGTACATACCCGGCCCGTCCAACTATGGCTTCCCCATGCATCCCGGCAACATCAACGAGCCGCCGAGGATCATGGCGGCGCCGGGTGCCTTGGTGGGACCGATGCCGCCTCCGCAGGTGGCGTTTCCGTCGAGCATGCATGGGCATTCGGGTAGCTTGCATGGGCATGGGGGGAGTATGCATGGACATGGGGCGAGCATGCACGGGCATGGGGGCTACGGGCCGCCTGGCATGATGCCCCATGAAGGCCCCATGCCGGGCGGGTATGGGCAGGCATTGTGATTTGTTAGCGATTGATTCTGTGCTCTTGGATGGACTGGCAAAACTGGGGTGATGTGTATCTATATGTATTTCAGTGCAGAATCAGCCTCGATAAAAACTGTTGAATCAAATTTTCCACGCAAGTTGGCGTTTTTCGATTTTTTCGCAACTGTAATTGCGATATGTTGAAGCGGAGTCGGATGTATTCTTCTTCTCCTAGTCGGCACTTTCTCGCATTAGTTCAGACGTCCACCGCCAACTTTGACGCCTCAACTCTTTCCTGAGAATGCATCGAGTCCCTTGTCTCGAGTGATAATAACCGAAAGCTCTGTTTCAGCGTCGGGCATTGGGCAAGTCCAGTCGACTCTCCTCCAATACCCCCTTCAACACGCACGGCGCACGCGATATCTGAATCCGCGACGCTTGCTGCTTTCCGTTTCGCCGAACCCAGTGGTCCTGTGTGGCATATTTTGAACTACGTGGTGCTGTCTGTCGGATTTAGCTTTAGTGGCGTGAGAACGGATTGGACCAGCGCGGTGCATCGAGTCGCGAGTTCGTCTGACAGTCAAAGCAACTTTGGCCGGGCCCCTATCCAGAAATTCAGGGCACTTCTCAGAACCTCGGCTGAATCAGAGGAGGAGCTGTCGGCTTGATTCGAGGAGCTGTCGGCTTGATGTGAGGAGCTGGGGCTTATATAGCGAGCTCTGTGGTGATCCCTTTTCTTCACATCCACGCGACGCACGATATTGACAAGATGGTGCAAGACGAGCATCGACTCCCCACCACCCTCAAGGTACGTCGCCACTACCTCTGACGTGAGTGTGCAGTACTCTGAAGCTATTGATCTGCCAGCCACTGCACTACGACCTGGTCGTGAGCACGGATCTTGAGGCTCAGACGTTCCAAGGCATCGTCTCGATTCAGTGCGACTTTGGGTTGGACACGGGTTTGCGTCTTTATCTGAGAGGAATCGTAGGCTGCATGTTGTTGACGAGACGTCGGATGTGGTCTTGAATGCGAGGGACCTCGATGTGGGATCGGCCAGCATCATCTCGGATTCGTCCACGCTTGCCCAGACTTCGGCAACGCTAGACAACACCAAAGGACGTCTGACTATCTCCTTTGCTCAGAAGCTAGCTAAAGATAGCAAGGTAACTCTCCGCATCCCCTACTCCGGAAACCTCAAGATCACCTCTACTGGTACGCCACAGGACGATGATGCCCATAGATTTTGCTTATTTGATGCAGGCTACTATGTGTCTCCTTACGAGATTGATGGCGTAAAGAAGTGAGTTTTTGATAGCAATATCATCTCGCATTCTGATGACATTTTGTAGGATGTGTGCCTTGACTCAGTGAGTTTACCATCTGTTGAATTCAGTTGACCCTCGCTCATCTCGACAGGTTTCAGGCAAGTCAACAAGCTTTTATAACTGTCTCATTCTCATTGTTTCTTGTAGCCCACCGCTGCCCGCCGTGCATTCCCTTGCTGGGATGAACCACTGCTGAAGGCTTCCTTCACGCTCACGATGATATCTCATCCGGAGACTACCAATCTGGGCAACATGCCAGCCGACACTGAACTGATCTATCCTGCCAATGGCAAATGTTCTTCACCAGAGGCGGCCGACCTCTCGGACGTGTTTGCCGAACTCAAGCTTACTGGTCAGAGTTACAAAGTCACCACATTCCAGCCAACGCCCTTGATGAGCTCCTACATTGTCGCGTTTGCGAACGGAAACTTCAAGTACGTCGAGAGCTCGTATACTAGCCCCCTCAGCGGCAAGATGCGGCCGTTGCGTGTCTACACCACAGCCAACAACATCCATCGAGCACGATTTTCTGTGAAACTCAAGGCTCGCACACTGCCAATTTTAGAGCAGATATTTGACATAGAGTATGCGCTTCCGAAGCTCGACACTCTCGTCGTGCCGAACTTTGACGCTGGTGCAATGGAGAACTGGGTATAATCTACCAGTCACACGCCGTTCATTTCCTTGCAGACTCATTCTCAATCGATAGGGCCTTATCACTGGACGCGACTCCATGCTCCTACTCGAAGAGGATAAGGCTAGTATCACGGAAAAGAAGAGGGTAGTAACGACGCTGTGCCATGAATGCGCCCACATGTGGTTTGGCAACATTGTGTAAGCAGACCACGACATTGATCCAGGCTCGCGTCGTGCTTATCGTCGTCGTTACTAGAACGATGGCATGGTGGGACAACCTTTGGCTCAACGAAGGTTTCGCGACACTCGTATGTCCATCCATTTAACCAACGGATCGCTTTGGGATTGACGTATTATTAGATGGGCTCGGTGCTCGTCAAGGAGCGGTTGGTCGGTTTTCTCAATCTTGGCGCGCGTCTCGCTGACTCCCATCCAAGCCTTCATCCGGAATGGAAGCCCAAGTACGTTGTCGCTCTTAGTTTTTCAGCCTGCCCCGTATTTATTCATGAGCGAATACCCAGCACCGAGTTCATCAACCAACGTCTTCTTAGAGCTCTGTCGCTCGATGCAAAGCGCACATCTCACCCCATTGAGGTGCCCGTCGCTGACGCGGATAAAATCATGGAGGTGTGTTGACGACCGACCGACCGACCGACCGACCTGGCACCGCGCGAAGGCTCACCGCGCCCATTTCTTCCGACAGATCTTCGATGGACTTTCATACTCGAAATCGGCTTCCAGTCAGCATTGAAATGCACTTGGATGGTCGCTCATAACCGCTAACGGCTTATTTCAAGTATTGCGTATGCTCGTCGGTGTCATTGGCGAAGATAAGTTCTTGCGCGGCGTCAGCATATATCTCAAGAAGCGGTTGTATGGCAACAGTGTTACGAACGACCTCTGGGAAGGCATTCAAGAGGCATCAGGTAGGCTGGAAACTATTTGTTTCGATGGTGATTAGATATTCAACGACAGCAGGTGTCGACGTGCCCGCTCTTATGGCTGACTGGGTGCTTCAGGCACAGTCCCCTCTTTTTCTTCCACAGCCTTCATAGTCTCATGAGACCGTTTTCCTGCGTTTCCAGATTGGGTTTCCCGTTCTTTCGGTCACGGAGACTCCAAACGGCATCACTGTTCGCCAGGACAGGTTTTTGGACACTGGCGATGCCACAGATGACGAGAACAAGACAATATGGTCGGTGTGCACCGAAATATGGATTGAGAAACCGAAGTTCTCACGCCAGGGCTATAGGCACATTCCGCTACAGCTGAAGACGACAGATGCCGCTGGCAATGTCAAGATCGACAGCACCTTGATCTTGCGCGAGAGGGAGGCGCAATTCGCGTTTGATACCTCAACACCATGGAAAATCAACGCGGAAACAACTGGTGTCTGTCAGTTTACTTTTGTGCAGATAACCCTTGCTTAATCGCTGAGAGCAAGACTAAAGACCGAGTTGCGTACTCGCTGGAACGTTGGGCCAAGATTGCGCAGGATATGGCGCGGCCGGACACAAGCTTCACACTGGACGATCGAATGGGCCTTGTGCAAGATGTCTTCGCACTCTCTCAAGCAGGCTATATCAAGACCAGCAGCGCGCTTGACCTGGTCACTGGCCTCCGGAACGAAACCGAGTGTAAGTACTACATTCTTTTTGGTCCGTTGCAGCAATTAAAAGTTGGTTGCTGGTGAAGATCTGGCGTGGCGCTCGGCGACGGGGCCCTTGACAAAGCTTGCCGACATATGGTGGGAACAGTCTCCAGAGCTTGGCCAGTTGAATCGTCTTCGGGCTGTGCGTCAACTACCGCACGCTTTTACTGCAATTGCTGATATTAACTTCGCACGACCTCAGTCGCTCCTGAAGCCATTGGTCGACCGCTTAGGCTACGAGTTTACCTCGAAGGAAGATGTGGACACCGCCCAACTTCGCGCACATGCAATCTCGCAGTGTATTGCTGGCGAAGATCAAGGGTGAAGCGGGTTCATAGGTTTCATGATCCCCGCTGATATAGTTGTTAACAGAGTGATCGCAAAGCTTAAGGCAGTATACGAGGAGTATACGAAGGCTGGGGATCTGTCGAGCATTCCTGGAGACATCAAGCGCGACACACTCGCCACCGTAAGTGTCGACTCAATGTCTAAAACGTGCGACGTTTATTAGGCTCGCTTTCTGTTACAGGCTGTTCGTCATGGTGGCGAAACTGAGTGGGAACATATGAAATCTCTCTACCTAGATCCCTCGTCATCTTCATCGGTCAGGCTCGCCGCAATGTAAGCGCAAACTCAGTATCTCCTCTTCCATGTGGTGTTACTCACTTCAACTGGATAGCTCTGCATGCTGCTCGACGCAGGACCCCAAGCTACTAGGTGCCGTTTTCGTACTTTTGCAAGAGCAGGCGCGGGATGCAGATTGGATCGATTTTTTCATGGAACTCGCTTCAAATCGTGCCAGCCGCCGCATGGTCTGGGATTTTATGACAAGTAACTACGGCTCGGTCAGCCATTCGTCGAATTATGCTCTTGTGCTGCTGAAGTTCAGACCATACTTCTCAGATCAAGGCCAAATTCGAAAACACCTTCACGTGGAGCATCTTGATTAGGGTATGTCTTCCCACTGCCATGCTAAGCTATAATTGGCTGATTCTTTACTCTAAAAAGCTCTCCTTCATGTATTTCACAACCGAAGAGGACGCTGTCACGGTCGAGGCTTTCTTCAAGGAAAAGGAAACAAAGAAGTTTGAAATGGCGCTCAACCAGGGTCTTGAAGGCATTCGAACCAACAGCTTGTGGCTGAAGCGCTCGAAAGACGACGTCAAGGAGTGGCTGCAGAAGAATGTCGGCAATGCGGACGCCACGTAATATGTTTGACACACCACTCATGCTTCCACCGCCCGAATATCTACCACAACTGTACTTGCTAAGTGTGTATTGAGGACAGACAACTGTGGTGTAGCTGCCGACGAGTCAGTTCCTGCCTTAATTTACCGCCAATCTTCAAGCATTCAGTGGACATGACCTGCCAAGCTTTCAATCGCCATGAATGCAATCTCCAGGGTTCTTCCTCGGGCACAAAAAGCGTCCCAAAGCTCCCGTGGCAGTCGGCAAGATCTAATTGCAGGCCGACCCGCACAAACACCTCCTTTGCAGAAACAAGCAGTTTTTTTTTGCAGAAACATAGTCTCCCTGGAGAATCCGTATGCTGCTGAGGGTTTCCCTGCACTGGGCTGCAACTAACGAGTGGACTATCGCCTCGAACTCGGATATAGCGGATTGAAGTTCGGCGTCAGCTGCAGGGAGACTGTCCTGAGCGAGTCGAAACATTCCAAGACTTTGAGTGCATTGCGCCGCATACATCTGCTCCCCGTGCCGCTCGAAAGTGTCTCGTGCCGAAATGAGATGAAATATGGCCTGCTCGTTCTCGCCTCGCATTTGATACATGTCGCCTAGCTCCTGTGCACATTGGGCGGCATCCACCTCATAGTCTAGCTCAACCAAAGTGTCTCGCGCGGCATGCAGCTCCCGCTCGGCGGCTTCACACGAACCACGCACTCGTAGACATTGCCCGAGAAGCCGCCTGCATTGTGCCCCTGAAATCTTGTCGTCAAGTGTTGCATGTAGTTTATGAGCAGCCTGGAAGTTGTCCGTGGCTTCGTATGAGACGAGTTCGGCCGAGATCAAACAATCACTCGGCCAGCCACGCAGGGTGCGTGATAAGACCCAAGAAAATGCCTCACAGCGTTGGTGATGGAGCAAGCAGAGTGCGAGCAACCTTGCCAAGACAGCTGCGAAAATACTCACTGAAGCAACTGCTCTGGCATAGTGAAATATGCTCACCACGTGGTAGAATATATTCCATGTTGCAGTTCAAGTGGAGCAGTCTAAGAGGATTCGTGATGATGCGGTGAACAACTGAGCGTCGACATGTGCGAAAGCCCTTTGCTACCGGGTTGGAAGACAAGTTCAAGGGAGATGGGTGGCAATATTGTGTAGTTGAGTTCTGGGCAGCAGCAAGCTGGCGTTCAGTGTAAGCGATGCGAGTAGAATGCAGTGAACGTGCGGAGGATGTGGAGAAGAGCCAGACCGATGAATCGACCATCAGCGATCAGTTGTTGGCCGTTTGCAACCTACGCGCTGCACCTCGCGTGTAGATTGATTTGTTTGGCTGCAGCTGATTCAACATGTACGCCTCCAGCGCATTAGCCAATCTATTGATCAAGGACCTAGCGCAGAATTCAACTGAAGACAATAGACGCCCATGTTTGCGAGAACATGGGCGTCGACGCCCTCGCGCAACTGTGAGGATCGACAAGCCCACACCGAGCCGTGACCGCTGAAACCTGAAATGACCTCGCCAACGACCTCGGTCTTGCCCACAAACATCCACCCGTCGTCAAGTGCGTCTGTCTCTGTCACTCTTTCGAGAGCGCGGACTATGCGTGTGCTCCTACCAGACCTCGCGAGCATCCCTCTCTCTGTCTCGGCGACGGGCCAACACTTCCTCCTCATCCCCATTCGCGTCTTCTTTGTCATCACATCAACAGTTGACGGAAGAGATGGCCGACCTCACGCTCATTGCCACAGCAGCTACGGCTGTCAGTGACCACGCTAGTGATTGCCATGCTCGGGCTCCTGCGTGTGCGTGCGCTGCTCGGTGGTACCCAGGTGTATACAGCTGCCGAGATCAGATTGAACCTAGCTATCTCAGGGTGGGGTACTGGTGCGTCTCGGTGGGAGGAGGGTTGCGGCGATGATGAGGAGAGCAAGATTCGAACGAGGTTCAATATCGGTTCACTCTCCCCTTTCTCGACCCATCGACTACTCCACTCTGCGTAGAACATATTATATTGTAAACGAATACGACGTGCACACATTGCAATCATCACGGAGCAGGAGACAGATAGGGATATAGTACATTAGAGAATGGAGTTGAAGAACAAAAATGGCAGCAGGCATGAGAAATGAATGAAAACAAAAGATTTGGCCACAAGAAACCAACAACAAGAGACCAACGCTACGTCCTGACTGGCTGTGCCGCTCCATTCTTTCGGGAATGCATCGATGAGGGCTGCGGAACGCCGGTGAGGGGGGGGGGGCAAAAGATGTGGCTGATGGTAACCCACATGTTGCCAGGGCTTGATGTCGTCAAGTCGCGCGCGCGCGCTGTGACAGGCCCAAAGCCAGTAACTGACTCTCTTTGCGCATCCCCGGTGGGAGCAAGCATGGTGTATCAGTTGGGTTGGCTGGTGGCGGTGCGGCGGCAGTCGACGGAGAAGTCGAGGCGGCGGCTGGTGGTGGTCCAAAGGCATGAGAAATAAAATAAAAGTCGAAAAATAGCTGAAATCTTGTTGGAAATGAGCACCGCGTCGAATCAGTGGCAAAGAAAGACTGCTGCAACTCACTGGCTGTTGATAAATGCGTTCCGCGAAGATCCCAAGCTCATTCGGGCTCGGAGGACCTGTCCTCGCTCTCGACGGACTGTGGTCAAAAGTAACGACGGTCAGGACACTTTCACAGCTCAAAATACGAGTTGAATTCACACGCTGATGATAGAGTGCTTAGTACAGTACTCATCGTAATAGATGCCCCAATAACGCTTGAGCGATTTCTCCCAAGCCGTCTCACTTTTAAGAGGCGAATACTGGTGCCGGATACCCTCCGGACTCAGTCCCTCGAGGAACATGCTGAGATATTGTTGGAACGGAGTCTCCCGGCAGGGAAGCGCACAAATAATGTTTGTGCAGGCGAAGGCGACGAGCCGTGGGGAGCCGGATGGGTCCATTGTGAGCGGGAGGTGGCTGCAGATCATGTCAAGGCAGAGGATGGCGAGACCGCTGATGAAGATGTAGGTCGCGGCCCGTGAGCTTCGATCTGTAGAGTATATGCCTGGGCCTCCGCTGCAGAACTGCGCAAGCATGTACTGGACCCAGACGAAGACGATGGCATCGGCGTCGGCATGATGAATGACGAGGTTCCGCTGGATAACTCCTATGGAGAACCAGCCAGCAAGATAGGCCGTAGGGTACGCCATCCCGATGCATGCTGCGGCGCCCCAGATGCTGTGGCACAACATGTACCACGGGTCTTTGTAGCCGCAGAGGAACCAAACAGGCAGGGAGAGAGCGAATACGACACCATTCTTAAGCATCAGGGAACCGCGCAAGATGAGCCCGACGTCAGCGGCGACGGCAGCGGCGAAGGTGGCGGCAAAGGCGACGGCAGCGGCAAAGACAGTGGCGAAGGCAGAGGCGACGGCATCAGTGACAGCAAGGACGATGGCAAGGGCAAGATTACGGGCGGGACGAAGCAGTGATAGAGCCGAAAGGCACCCCATGAGCATGCTACCGAGTACAATCAGGACCAAGATGAAACCATTCGCCACAGGGTCTGGGTGGGGGAAGGGAGAGTCAAGCGTAGGGGTAGGAGGACTGTAGACGGTCGACGAGGGAGGAGTGAACCATTCACTGGATATGAACTCGGGGGGATCCCCGACGTGGGGATCGTACTGACGATTCATGCAGAAATACCGGCGATTGCGCCGAGCACGGTCACGGTAAAGGAGTAGCGAGAGAGATTCGCCATTGCTGCTAGTGATGTGCTGGTTCGTAGGTGTGTGAGAGCGAGTTGGAGCAAACTTTAGAAGAAGGACGAGATCTGGGAGTGCCGCTTAAAACAGAAAACCAAGTGTCGAGCCAGCAGCCCGGTCAACAATCGGTCAACGAGGAAAAATACTTCAAAATAATGGACCACGCAATCACTTCTGCAACGTGGCTCCAAAGGTGACTACAGTTGGACACTGTGGTTAAGGAGCGATCGCATTAATGATCACTCCTTTAGTTAAATGCTGCTTGGCGCATGGACAGAGTTACAGTGCTTGTTAAGTTAATGATTGTGCCTGACTGGTCCTTTCGTCCTGCATCTTGGCTCAAAACCCCCGCTCTCCCACAGCAGCTCCACCTTCATCCTAACCATAACCCCCACGGTTGGGTTGCGCCAAATGCCGGCATTGTGGCAAACCCGAAGTGGTATGGTGGTTCGTCGGCGTGTGAGAGCAGGCTTTGGGGGACTTTGGAAGAAGGATGAGATCTGGAAGTGCCGCTTCAATGGAAAACGGCGTGTGGAGTCAGCCGCGCGGTGAAGAATCGGTCAACGAGGGAAAACACTTCAAAATAATGGTCCAAGCAATGACTTATGAAACTTGGCTCCACGAGTTACGATATTTGGACTTTTTTCAGGGAGTGATTGCATTAATGACCACTCCCGACGTTACAGTTGAATTAAATCTTGGACAGTGCCTGACTAGCCCTTCTATCCTCCAGCGTAGCTTGAAACACCCGCTCTCCCGCATTAGCTCCACCTTCATCCTAAGCATCGTGTAATAGTCCTCGAGGTTGGTGTCCGAGGGTTTGCACCGACGGCGAATGCCGGAGTTGTGGCAAACCGGATTGCTTCGGGCGACGTGATGGCGCCGGCCAGCCGATTGCGAAGCGCCCGTCCGGACCACATTGACTATCACAACAAATTCAGGATTGCAGTTCAGTGGTTCGGTTGCAACCAAAGTAAAAAGAAAAGAAAATACAGTGTATAGAGAATTTGATAACAACAGCTAATTACACGGCAAAAATATATTACGTACGCCCGCACGAGTAAGCTCGACGGACGCAGTGCGTCTGCGCATTCCCGGTAGTGCCCTCGCGCGACTATCTTGAATCCTGTACATGCATGGAGAGTGCTGCTCCGGTGCAAGGTGAACATTCGCGGACCCAGGCCACGGCGATCGACAAGACAAACTTCAAGCTGGAACTTGAAGGCAACCACCCTCGTCGCCCAACACACGGAGAGAACAACTCTCATGCATAATGAACAACTCGGGATCCAAAGCCGACGTGATCGGTGGCTGGCTGTGAATAAAATCAAAACATCTTGCGACTGCACGCTCACGCAACGCACGACCCTGGCCATGTCCTGCACGAGCGATATCGAGGTAGAAAGGCCATGACGTGCACGAGCACGGCGCTATTCCACCAAGTCGTCGTGAGAGGCGCAGGTCAAGATGCACAAGATAACCATTGGTGTTGACTCAGCACAGGTTTTTTGCCCCTGGCGTGATTATTGTGACATGCCTGAAGCCAAAATGAACTATTCTGTCAACTGGATACGTCTTTTGGCAAGAAGAACTGACATTGAGCTGTAGGTGACTGACAGCCCAGCAGCACACGAAGCCACACGGGTCATAGGGTCGAAGGAATGGCGGGTAAGCAGTCACGAGTGAATTTACGGTGCCTTTGGCTGGTGGCTCAAGATATGGCTTGAGCTATCGGTGCGCGTGCGGCAATATTCCGCTGGCGCCAGCATGAGCACCTCACTCGCCGCCCGCCTTACATTGCCTTGTGCACACGCCGGCGATCAACGCGACACGAGCAATTATTAATATATCCTGATTACACTATCTGCGCGTCATGTTGCATTTAGCTATACGGTCGGCCTTATCACGGTCGTGGTCAGTCAACCTCCAGGGACACCTTGAAATTGACGCTGACCGGTTTCGTCACTCCCCCTAGGCCCAGGTCGCGAACATTGGGCAGCGCACATGAAATCGCGGCCTTTAGGTTTCGTTAGACCAATTGCAGTCGAAGACGCGCATGTGACGTCAACGGGGAGCAACCGTGGGCCTTGCATTCATATAGCTGGCTGCGTCAACGCTGGTCGTAATTCTACCCCTTCCCCCTTTCACTGATCGCAATGGCTCCCAGCCTGGCGACTCGAGCACAAGAGACCATCTCGAACATCGTTCCCATCGTTCCCAAAGTGCGTTCTATGTGTCTAGATGGACATTCCTTTGACTGGGTTTAGGCTCTCAAAGACGACAGCGATGAGCAGCTGAGCAAGAATCAGCAACGTAAGAAGGACAAGGAAGAGCAGAAGCGCGAAAAAGCGTCTGCGCGAGATGCTGCAGCAGAGGAAATCGAACGCATCCGCGAGGAGGAGGATGCACAGGCTGAGCAACAAGAGACTCCAGAAGAGCGCGCTCGCTATGGCGATATCTCCCGCGCTCCAGAGTCCATCGTCAGCGCCAACCGGCTCTTCATCAAGGACCTCAGCGCCAGCGATATCGGCAAGACCGTGACTCTCCGGGCTCGTACCCATCACATGCGTCATAAGAGCGCCAACCTCGCGTTTTGCCTTTTCCGCCAACAGGGTGTTTCTGTGCAAGGTATCCTTGAGACCCAGAATGGTCTCACGGAGCATATGATTCGCTGGACTCGGCGGATCCTCGTCGAAAGCATTGTCCTCGTCAGCGGCGAAGTTCAAGCTCCTCCTGCTCCAGTAGTCGGCGCTTCGATCCACGATATTGAACTGAAGGTCGCCTCGATACATCTCATCGCTGCTGCTACCATGCCTGTTCCCTTCGATATCTATCACGCCGAGCTTGTTCCTCGAGAGGCCGTCGACGCAGCGGATCAAGATGTCGGTGGAGATGAGATTCTTACTCCATCATCCACGGATGGAGGCGCTTCACCCATCTCACCTGCCGCTCATATTGATAACAAGGAGCGCCGGAAGGAGCACCACGAGCACCTCTCGAAAATTGGCGTCGACATGAAGGAGCACGAAGAGTACCACCGCGCCCTCAAGATTCCCACCATCTCAGACCGCACGCGTCTTGCAAACCGCGTCGTCGACTTGCGTACTTCGGTCGCGCAGAGCATCTTCCGCATCCAGGCCGGCGTTTGCAATCTGTTCCGTAGCTACCTCGATGAACGTGGTTTCATTGAGATGCACACCCCCAAGCTTCAAGGCGGCGCCACCGAGAGTGGCGCGAGCGTGTTCACTGTGTCATACTTTGGTCGTCCGGCGTTCCTCGCACAAAGCCCACAACTCGCCAAGCAGCTTTGCATGAGCGCCGACTTCGAACGTATTTACGAAATCGGCGCCGTGTTCCGCGCCGAGAATTCCAACACGGCGCGCCATCTGACGGAGTACACTGGCCTCGATATCGAGATGACCTTCGAGCACGACTATCACGAGGTCATGCACCTAGTACGTGGTTTCCACCTCATGCTCATTACTCTCTAACACCCCCATTTCAGATCGACGGTCTCATCAAGAACATGCTCAAGGGCATCCACGAGAAGTACGCCAACGAGCTTAGCATGGTTCGAAGCCACTTCCCGTGCGAGAAGTTCGTGTGGCTCGAAGAAACGCCGGTCATCCCCTTCCGCGACGGTATCAAAATGCTGAAGGAGTCGGGTTGGACTGACTGCAGTGAAGATGAGGACCTCAGCACCCCAGCCGAGAAGAGGCTCGGCGCACTCGTGCGCGAGAAGTATGGCACCGACTACTATATTCTAGACAAGTTCCCTCTCGTGGCGCGGCCTTTCTACACTATGCCCGACAAGGACGAACCCAAGTTCAGCAACTCGTTCGATATCTTCCTCCGCGGTCAAGAGATCTTGTCCGGCGGTCAGCGTATTCACGATGCCGCTATGCTTGAGCAAAGCATGATGTCGAAGGGCGTACGCCCCGAAGTCCTCAACGAGTATCTGGATGGTTTCCGTTGGGGTGCGCCGCCGCACGCTGGGTGTGGTTTCGGTCTCGAGCGCATCGTCTTCCTCTTGCTCAACCTGGGCAACATTCGTCACGCATCTCTATTCCCACGCGACCCGAAGAGCTTACCTGCGATGCCCGAACTCGGCGACCCGCTGCGCCACACAGAGGCGAACACACTTGAGCCATCGTGGTCACGCCATCGTGCCGAGGGTACGGAGGAAGAGATGCCGGAGCTCGAGAAGCTTATCGCCAACTACGGCGACGCACCCAACACGGCTTGGTTGGACCGTCGGTACGAAATCTGGCGTCACACGGAGACGGGTGCGGCTGTCGGCTTCAGCAGGGTCAACCGCTACGTCATCATCATGGGTGACCCTCTATGTGATCACAGTCAGTTGTCGAAAGTCGTCCCCGCATTCCTGCGCTATGCGACCAAGGAGCTCAAGCTCAAGCCCATTTGGCTGCTCGCTTCCGAGGATCTTGAGCGAGTATTGGGCGAGAAGCACGGATGGCGCACGCTGACCTGCGTAGCTGAGGCCCGTGTCGAGACCAGCAGCACCGCTGCGACGGATCCGTCTGGCAACGTCGCGAAGAAGGTTCGTCACGCGGAGAAAGAGGGTGTCGAGATCCAGGACATGCCGTTCGGCCAGCTGCCGACTGAGGAGGTCCGCGCAGAGGTAGATGCACGTGTGCAAGACTGGCTCGCCGCGCGCAAGGGCAAGCAGGTTCATCTCACCGACGTCGACCCCTGGCGCGACCCCGAGCACCGTCGCTACTTCATCGGGCGTGAGCGGTCAGGACGGGTGTGCGCTCTCGTTGTTTTAGCCCAGCTCGCGCCACGGCACGGTTACCAGATTAAGTGGGCTCTCGACTTCCCCGAAGCTCCTGGTGGCACGGTCAGTTGATAGCGCATTGGTGTGGTCTTTTGGCTGACTTGCATACTTGCAGATTGAGTTCATGGTCATCAACGCGATCAAGGAGGCGCAGGAGATGGGAGCCAAGCGGGTCACTTTTGGCGCGACGCCCGCTCCCGCTTTCGAAGCTGCACACAATATCCCTGGCGTCAAGGCCAAGGCATTGGCTCACACATACGCAGCCATCACCAAGTCGCTGCGGCTGTTGAACAAGTCTGAGTTCAAGGAGAAGCTCGGCGCGTTCCAAGACGCGGAGTACATCTGCTATCCGCCTCGTGGACTCGGTCCGATGGCCGTGCGCGCCATTCTGAAGTTCTTCGGCGCGACGGAGGAGCAACAAGAACAAGGCTCCAGCGGTGTACGCACGAGCGAGGACTCCACCAATCCTAGCTCGTGGTTCTGGAGCCCACGGCCCAGCGTGGATGGAGCGATGTCTCCTGACAGCTCCAACACGCCAAGGGACTCGATGGATATAAGCAGACAGACGAGCACCCACGCCGCGAGTGACGCTGATGCCGTCAACGGCGCACAGGAGGCGCATCCTCGGGCGACAGCGCGCAGTCGCGACACCTCGGTCAAGCGTAGCTTCTTCAGGAAGAGCGTGGACCTGGTGCGCGGGCGTAGTGCCGCACGACAGGACTCGGAAGCGAACGCAAATGGCCATATCAAGATCCCGAAGGCGCGCAGCCCGCTGCGCGACTGATGAAACGTGCTATAGATGTGCGGTTTCGAGACTTCCATAATGTGTGCCCAGGAAGTTTATACGAACATTCTGTTCTCTTTTTACATATCATGCAGTGCGCTGTTCGTGTACACCTCTGTAAGTTAGAATAATCCCGTTTCGTATAACGAATCATGCCTGTAACGTGGTCGTGCGATACTCGAATACATTGTCATGCACGCTCAGAATCGCTGTCTGGTCTCCTGAGAACTGCTTCAATATGAGTCTGAACAAGCGATGCTTTGCCAGGGTCTCTTGTTATACGAGCGCTGGCTGGTATTGCTCGCCCAACAGGGCTGGATAAGTGGTACATAGTATAAGGTTTGACCTTCCAATTCTTCTCCACAGTCCGTTCAGAGGTCAAGTGAGCCGCGGCGATTGTGATTGACAAAACCATGCGCGCGCACACGGGGACAAGTCGAAGGTGAAGGCGTGCTATAGAACACAGACGCTGCGTGTGAGCGTATAATCAAGGATTGACGATGCCGGCGATATCGAGAAAGCAGGCGCGGGCGCGGGGACAGACGATCAGCGGGACGCCAGGATGGCGGCTGGCAGCAGTGATTATCACTGGCGGGAGGCGACGGGCGTGCCGGACGAAGACGAAGACGCGGTGGGGCCTTCCAGGCGGGCGAGCGACATCTCGAGCTGGTGCGCGCGCTCGATGTCCTGCAGGCCCTCGGTACTGATGTAGCTGATCGGGCGGCTCTCTGGGATTTGCTGGAACTCGCGCGGCGTCCGCGGGGTGTGCGGCGAGCGCAGTTGGCTGAGGCGGTTCCCGCTGCTGCCGCCGGACAGGCGACGCAGTGCCGCTGAGGCCAGCAGCAACACGCTCCCGCGCGTGTTGCCGTACGCCGGGGGCGGCGGCGCGGCAATCACGTCGTCCTCGACATCGCCGGTTCCACGGAAGCCGAGCGCGGCGGCGTACGTAGGCAGTGGCGGGCGGTTCCAGGGTGCGGCGCTGAGGCCGTCGAGCGAGCGGCCGACGCGGTCGCCACCACGGTGCAGCGGCAGGGTCTCGCCAGGGTGCGTGTGGATCCAGCGCTCGGCACGCAGGACGAAGATAGTGCGCTCCATGAAGACGAGCAGGACGAGGATGACGACTGCGAATGCCACGTGCAGGAAAACGCCCATGTATGCAGTCATGTTGTCGAATGTGTTCTTGTCCGACTTTTCGTCCGCGGCTTTGGCGGCTGCTGTGACGCGGATGGAGCTGATCGCCCAGCCCGCAGCAAGACCGGCGACTATCAACATCAGGAGCAACAGCTTGAGGAGGGTCGGACCGCGGAAACCAGCGACCAGGGGACCTGCTTTAATGGAAAAGATGCGTTTGTACCAGGAATGCTGCTTGGCAGGCAGAGAGGTGGTCGACTGCGATGCTGATTGGACTGTGGAGGACGGTGCGGCAGATGCTGATGTGGGAATCCTGCTGACACTTGGGCGGGTACCATCACGTTCACGCTCAGCAGGATGGCGACCGTCAATGTCTATATCCGTCACGTCAGCCTCTTGAGTCGGCTCTGGGACTGGGGACGACGGTGCAGAAGAAGGGTAGCCGAGCTCGCCGACTTTGTGCGGGAGGGGACCAGCCTCTTCCCTCGAGCTCAACGGGGACGATGACGGTCCAGCGCGTCGAGCAGTAGAGGCGGCGGTCGACGCCATTGCGCTCCGAGATAATTAGAAAATGAAGCTGAAGTGGACAAAGGAAGAAAAGGGGAGCCTGGCTGCCCGCACAAAGCAACGAGCACCGGGGAAACTGTAAACACTCAGTTCAGGAGCCAGAGAAGCTGATTGCCCAATTCGGCAGCCGGCCCTTGCCCTCTTCCCCCCTTCCCAAAAATGCGTGTCGAGAAGTGCTACTTCTGCTCGAAACCATGCTATCCTGGCCACGGTATGCACAATCTACGCCCAAATCATGCGCGATCGCTCAGCGTACTGCAGGTAGCGCGTTTGTGCGCAACGACGCAAAGTACTTTCGGTTCTGCTCGTCAAAGTGAGCCGCCACCCGACACCCTCGCAGTCTCTGACCCTCCCCAGATGTCATAAAAACTTCAAGTGAGCCCCTCCGGATGCGATTTGATGTTTGGTTGGCTACGGTCATGCTCATGCGACTGGCAACAGAATGAAGCGCAACCCGCGCAAGGTCAAGTGGACAAAAGCGTTCCGCAAGGCCGCCGGCAAGGAGATGACCATCGTGCGTCTGCATGTCTATCATCTGGGTCATCGTGCTTACCTGAAGCCGTCAGGACTCGACGTACGAGTTCGAGAAGCGACGAAACGTGCCTGTGCGCTACGACCGCGAGCTCATCCAGAATACCGTCAAGGCCATGGGACGCGTTGCCGAAATCCGCAAACGGCGCGAAAACGCCTTCTGGAAGAACAGGTTCGCTATATTCTGCGGCATAACATACTATTGTATTGCTCACGCAGCCGATTTGCGTGCAGAATGTCCACCGCGCGCGAGCGCACACGCAAAACGCGCAAATCCCTGCGCGTGCAACCCACCATCACAGATCTCGTCGAACCCGTCGCAGATGCCTCCGCAGAGCCCTCGACCGCACAGCCGATCCGCGAAAAGATCAAGGTCAAGACAAAATCCTCGTTGCGCAAGTCCGCGCTTGTCGCCGGCGACGGTGCGTCCATGTCGATGGACATGGACTGACCGTCGTCCTAGTCCTCTTGCTTTCCTACGCACTTGTTGTTAGATACAGCGATGCAATGCTGGTGTACATTATACACATGCTGACATGAGAGGGGGATGCGTAAATGGTCGTAAAGTATTTGTGTGCATGAAGTTTGCGTGTGCAGGGATTCAGGTCGGAAGCGCATCATCAGACAGAATTATCAGACAGAGACAAAAAACACCTCCTTCATCAGTCCCAAGAAACCCAGTCCGGTCCAGTCCGCTGCTCTGCAGCTACCTCTCGCGCCGCTTGTACTTGGCCTCGTTCTCCTGCATCACGTTTGGGTCCAGCGAGTTGCGCAGCCCGAACAGCGTCTTGCTGACCGCCTCGCTCGCGCCGATCATCGGCTTGAGCACCGCGATGGGCACGGCTCTGACGACCGTGTGCAGCGCGCCGTCGCCTGCGTTCTCGTGCACCTCCATCGGCACCGCCAGGATTGTCTGCGCCGCGCTGTTGAGGTTGGTCCGCAGGCTCTTGTATGCGCCTTTGACGCCCTCGCGCACGTTGCCCGGCTGCGTCGCGTACTTGCTCTCTAGCTCCAGCTCGCCGTCGGTGGCCAACCCGCTCTTTGAGTCTGGACTCGTCCCCGTCGCGGCAACCTCCAGTGTCGGGATGCCACCCTCGACGCCAGGTACACGGCCGAGGATGCCTTCAGCCTGCTCGAGGATAACTTGCGTCCCCGTCGCAAGTCGGGCACCGAGGCTGAACATCTCCATTGCGGTGCTGCGCATGAAGCTCGTCGCACCGCGCTGGACGCCACGCAGCAGCCGCTTGTCCTTCTTGTAGTGCGCGATCGGGAGCAGCACCAGGTCGGCGACACCAGATCCCACATTGACGAGCGAGCGGATCGGTGCCACGCCTGAGATCACGTCTGCAAGTTGGTTCGCCTTGACATCCGGCGTCCAAAGGTCGTTCAGCGTGTCGCCCAGCCGCGGCCAACCAGTTAGCTGCAGAAGTGGTCAGCGTGCTACGCTCTGAGATACAATCAATCAACATACACCAGAAAGTGTGATGTGCCGCAACGTCATCTCGGCGCCATCGAAGTGGAAGAAGTTCATCAACTCGATGGTCTTGCCCTCTCGCAGTGCCTGGAAGTCGACGCGCTTCGGCTTGTAGTCTAGTTTGAGATCTACTGGGAAGACCTCGACGTGTTCTAAGAGCAATGAGCAATTTACGGCAATGTTTTTGGTACATGACATACGGAAAAAGACGTCATTCGAGTTTGAACCCGAAGTTGGAGGCGGCTCCGGCGCAGTGCGAGGGTCTCGGAACGCACCAAACTTCTTGAGGAAGTCTAGAGCGTCCTGGTCGACATGCAGCCGCAGTGGCAAGACCTTGGCCTAGCGTGGCGTCAGTCTTTTTCTATATCCGCTCAGTTAATGCGCACCTTGAGCCTGGCCTCTTCGGAGGGATGCCCAGGGACTGGCCGAACCATCACCAGTTCAACCCGAGCCATGTTTGAACCTGTTTCGCGCACATTGCCATGCGAGTCCGTCCGCTTGCTCGTCAAGAACTTTCGCCACGTCGAGGTCTTGATGTGGTCTAGAATCTCGAGCTCGCGGACCGCGCACTGAATCCGACTCGCGACCGTACAGTCGGGGACAAACTGGTCGAAGTCCAGGCTGACGGTGGCCAGCCGCACCTCGATGAGCGGCTTCGCCGACCTCCGCAACCTACGCTGGCGCCGCTGCTGTGGGGTACCAGAGGTTCCTCGTCTCCTGGAACTGCTCGGCTCTCCGCTGGCTGGCGTGAAACTCTGCCAAGACGAAACGCTCTGTGTGTCGTCACCATCCCCGAGTTCTTCGTCAATGGCCACCAAGAGAGTTTGCGGATCGAGCTCGTCTGGGCTCTCTCGGAGGCCGATGTGTACCGAGTTGAACAGGACAGCGCTCGTTTCTTCCACGGTCTCGTCGGGCATTTGGCCATTCGCCAGTAACTGCCGGATTTTTTCCAGCCGCCTCCGGATTCGGCGCATTTCATCCTCAATTGCCTTGCGTGTGCCTGCCCAGTCGTAGCCGTCGTATAGCAAAACGGTGACGTCGCAGTTGGAGACTCGCACACGGACTTCTTGATCGCCAGGCATGCCGTCCTCAAGTTCCGGCGGAATATTGTCAAAGAAATCATCGATAATGTTGATGCCACCTGGTACCAGCATACGGATGGTCTCACCGCCGTACGAGGAGACTAGACCGGAAGCAGTAGATGGTGCCGGCTGCTTGACAACATACGAGCCATCCTCGTCGTCTTCGCCATCCTCAGACAGCGCAACCAGTCCAGCGGCACTGCCATACGATAGGTCGATGTAATTCAGGTTGGTAGGCAGGTCGTCGGTGATGAGGTCAGGTGCCGAGCCCACGGCGGGTAGTTTCCTGAATGCATCGTTGTCCACTGAGGCCAGGAGGTCGTCGCCTCGTTGTAGCTTCTTGTGGAATGAATGCACCATTGCGGCTCTCGGAGGCGGTTCAACGTCCATCGTATCATTCGGCGGCGAGACTGCCTTTCCGAATGCGGCGGCAAACCCTCCAACGGCGACTAGCGTATCCGCACACGCATGCAGGCTGAGTTTTATGCTGTGGACCTCCACGCCGATCTTTGGAGACCGTGTCTGCTTCAAAATCTGCGACGTGAGGTCAGAAATCTCGAGTAGCAGCGCGTAGCCGCGGCTGCGCCAGGTGTCCTGCCCAGATTGGTGGCCTTCCTCGCGTAGTTCGTCTGGAACATCTGCTGTGCGGTCGTCCACGGCAAGCAGTGCCATCTCGCCAACGGAAACATGCAGCGACAGGTCCGGGGAATCTCCTATCAACTCCGTAGCGAGTTCCATCTCAGTAAGCGCGAGCGCAATGCCGCCTTGGTGGTCGGCCGTGATGATGTGCACTGAACCATCAATGATCTTGACATTGACTCTGGTGCGTTCAGTAGGCACAACGACTTCGAATGTCTGTTAAAGTCATGAGATTGCGACGATAACGCAAGATTAACGCACGCCAGGTGGATTCTTGACGAAGGCAGCCAGGTCAGTCGCCCAATCGAAATCCGAACTTAAGATAAAGGTGAAGCCATAAAGGGTGACGCGGATGCGAGCCTCCTTCGCTCGCGTGCCTGGGTCTGTGGATGACGCGAATCTGACTTTAACGATGGGGTTTGTCGGACTACTCTGCATAGATATTACGACGCGTCAGTACTCATATGTGACGGCAACCGGTGGACTAACGAAAGTCCGTTCGTTTGTCAAACCAAGAAGTTGTAAGCTTTCGCCAGAGGTAAGAGTGTCGGTGACGGAGATATCTAGTAAAGAGATGGTAATCAATGTCTCATTCTGCGATGTCAACTCAGCCACATTTGTATGCTTCAAAAAGCGGAGTGTATGCTTACACGTCCCTCAGGCTTTGGCTCTAGTAAAAGATCTAGCTCCGAGACCCGAATTATGAAGGGTCGTATAGCACCACCCGATGCAGCGCGCGGAACGAACATCTGAACATTGGCTGCTCAAAGTCAACGCTTTGATCGTTATTGTCGGATAATACTAACCTTCGTCAAGCACAACGCGCACCACCATCCCACTACGCTCTGGCATCATCCCACTCGCGCTGGTGGAGCTGGCGAGTGACTCTGCGTGATGCTCAAAGTAGCGACTGCCAAGGACAGCAGAACCAGCGGCACTGCTTGTCGCACTCGCAGTTGGGCTGCCCAAGGCTCGCTCACTCCACTGCGCCAGATCATCCGCCCATGTCTGTAAACCATCCAATAGAGGTTTTGAGAGTAAACCATGTAGCGCGGGCAATGCAACATCGAGGGAGTTTGATCTGACAACGACTGTGCCAACTGGCGAACCTTGAATTGAAATGAACGATGTCGCTCGAGTGTCTGCATGAACCAGTCAGCATGCCAAGTGTGAACAGCGACATATGGAATCTACCTCCGACGCCACCATATGCAAGCAGGATACGACCCAACTTGACCTTGGCTGCAATCTTCTTCGCTCCAGGGCCACTCGCAATCACACCACCGACACCATCGGCAAAGGTCACACCCTGCTGGCGTTCCTTCGCCTTCTCGTCAGTCGCAACAGCGATGTCGTGGATATCCGTGACAAGCGTTCCGCTTCTTGTGGTAGGAACCCGGAGCTCAACGCGTACGCATGGACACCTGATGCTCACGCCTGGGTCAAGTTGCTGCTGCTGCTGCTGCTGCTGATCCTTAACGGCCTGTTGATGTTGAGCGTCGAGGTCGTACAGCACGCGCCTGTGATCGCTCGCACGTGGTGTTGCAGGTGGAGTGTCGTCGTCCTCTTCACCCTCTTCCTTCGGACGTGAATCTCCAAAATCGAGAGCACTAATAAACACACGAAGTGACTCCACCATCCGCAAGTCAACAAAGATCCGCACTGGCAGCAAATCAATATCAACCGACACAGACTTGAATGCATCCTTCATAGTGATCGCGACGGCAGGCCGCGATGCGCTCTTGGCTGAGTTGACTGGAGCTCGGGTTCTCCATTGGGCAAGACGCGGGTGCGGTGTCGCAGCAGTCGTCGCAGTCCAGTTGGCGACATCGATCGTAGGAAATACCGAAGCCGAGGTATACTGCGTTACTAGATGCGGGTCGGTAACCAGAAGTGGCATGTATCCATCACGCCCATCGTGGTGGAAGACTGAAAGGTCGGCCAAAGTGAACTTCGGCTGGATGGCGGTTGCGCCAGGAGTTCGTGTGGCCATGCCACCCACTCGTAAGGTACCTTCCAGCGCGTCAATATGCACGCGAAGATGGGATGTGCTCGGTACGGTAGAGAGCGGATGAGCATAGAAGGTGTCTCGCCAACGATGTGGTAAAGAATTTAGATCCACGATGATAACAATGGCGCGCATTTGCGCTCGGAGGTCAATGGTAGGCATCGTATTTGATTGTGAGCTATCGTTGGCCGTCCTTGCAGTCGATCCTGTGACCTGTGGTAGCGCTGCCAGAATCTGGCTGAGGAGTCGGGCTTGGGGCGAATTAATCGCTACTGCGACCGTCCCCACTCTCACGTCAACAGCAAAGTAGCTCATTCCAGTTGCTCCTGTAACGGATGCTAAGCAAATAGCACGCAGAAAATGTCAAGACGAACTTGAAGAAGTAATTGTTACCACAACAGCGTCGTGGGCCATTGATAAGAGGACTTGACCAGGAGGGGTTTGAGGTGACTGGGAAAGAGGCTCCGAAGATGCTGGCTGCGTTATTGGGATGATGATGGGAGGCGCGTTCACAGGAGGCGGGGATGTGGCTGACGGTCCTGATGCTGGCGGTCTTCGCGTCTCAATGACTGGTGAAGCTGTGAACGTTCCCGGCATCCCGTCGTACAATCGTACCGGTTCAATCGCCTGTGAACCCTCCAATGCGACTGGAGATTGTGGGGTCAGGTATTGGCTATTTGAGGTCAGGCGTGAGGACTGATCATTTGTGTCATGGAATACATCGTCAGAGTCGTCGTCAGAGTCGTCCTGATCGCCAGAAACCGAGCCGGACACGCTATGGTAGACGCTCATAGCTGACACGGTGGATTGCGAGTCCAAACGCTGATGAGCCACAGGCAAAGTCACGATGCTCTGCGACATAGCCATCATGACCGCCTCGTCAACATCGCTGTCCTCATCGTAGAACGGCGATGCAACCGGCGACCGGGTCGGAGTCTGTGAGTCAGGTTCGTAAGTTAGCCCAAGGGCACTTGCATCCTCGTGCCCGGATGTAGAAAGCTGAAGCGTAGCTGCATCGTCGTGTGCTGTTGACGCCACAGAGGCAGACAACGACGACTGCCGTGATAATGTCGAAGTCGATGCTGCTAAGGATACTTGGGAGCGCTCCAAGTGCGTAGGCTTTGGTGCAAGATCTCGCAGTGAGACCGCAAGCCCAGACACACGCAAGGTATGCGTGCGCGTGTCGTCGGCACGCTCAGAGTCTTGCGCGGCATTCGCACCGAAAGACACCGTGTCTAGTGATAGAATGAGCTCTGCTAGATTGGGCTGAACGAGCGAGACTTGGATGTCCGTTGCATTAAAGGTAAATCGCGCAAGGATGCGTTCAACCACAGAGGCGAGGACCGAAACACCTTCGATAGTGGCGTCGACGTCCTGCACGTCATCCAGCTCTAGGTCCTTGCGAAAGGGATCGAGCGAGCCTGGCGGATGGAACAAATGGTCGTCCTCTGAAACGTCCTTTGGGTGGTCGAGGATAACGGACCTGCGCAGCTCGTTGTTCTCTTCTTGTGTCAATTCATCGTGCACAAACTCCTCAGCGACAAGCACAACCGACTCTGTCACGTTGCGCGCGTGGTCAGGATGTCGTTGCGGGGGTGCACTTGTAAACTTGAGGCGAATGCCGCCCAAGGAGAGCGCAAATGTCGCAGACAGGATGTTAGGCCATGGCACACGCGCGGTCACCGTCCCGAGCGAGCCCGAAACGAGGCGCACGGGACTGTCCACAAGAAACGCGTTAATCGCCTGTAGTACGCGTTTACATATTCAGAAGATAACGCGTCAAGTTTGGACACGCACGTCCTCGTCCAGCTGGATGTCCTTGACTTCAATAAAGCCATTGCCCAACTGCGCCTCTATCTGCTGCGGGTCAAGCTGGCCAGGCTTGACGAGATGGCCAATGGATCTCTTGAGCGCGAACGAGAGAAATCGAGACTGAATCGATGCTGGAACTGCGACAGTGGGTATACCAAACCAGGACAACATGAACGCAGATCGCCAACCTGAGGGAGCCACCGGTCAACTCCGCGGCAGGCAACTGTACTACAGGTTCGAATGCTCAGGAATTGAGCCAACGACTATCTTGTTCTTTTATCTTGCTACAGTGCAACGAATGCAGTTTGTTTAGTGCAACAATATTGCTGTATCTCAAGAATCTCGTCCAGAGCAACAATCACGAGCAACTGATGGCAGCTCAGGCAAGTATAACAATGCACATGTGCGCGGAGCTTCAAGTCGCGACATCTCTGGCTGTTGTCTCGTTGACCACAGCGGAGTCCGGACGACTTTCTGCCTCAGTGACACGAGCAGCCAACTCAAGAATCGCTGATATGTCGGCCTGGCATTGTTATAGCTGTTAACTTGCTCACTGTTTTGAATCGATCGCGCTCGGCCTTGATGTCGGCGTAACGCGCCTTCATTTCCAAGTAATCCTGATAAAATTGTATTAGTCATTTCACGGAGCAAGGGGGGAATAATCAGCATCTACCTTGGAAATTGCCAGAAAACGCGTCCTCATTTGTTCTGCTTGGACTATGGCAGTGCGCCTACTATGAAGCACCTCCCGCAGCCGCTAAACCAAATTCAAAGCTAGAGCATCCTAGGGATTGTTATAGGACAAACAACTAACAATCAGTCGCACCTGCTCAAGGACTTTACGATCTTACGATCGACCTGCCGCTGTTAGTTGAATACGAAGGCCCATTGAGGTGAGCTGATCCTGTATCAATGGCAGTGGGCGCGACCTCTGGCGCTTGCGCCTAGGAAGATCCAAATCCTGACTTGCCAAGGCACTGGTGGGACCGGCGACGGGAGCGTTCATGATGGTTCTACACAGACCAACGACGAACAAGCTCGATTTTTATAGCAAGTGATTTCGGATGACTGAGCGCCAATGATTCATCCACGCCTCCCTAACCTGAATTCGGGTTAAGGAGGCATGTAATATTGGGGCCAGTATAAGTGCGCCCGTGACTGGCTTCGAATCTTTCACTCCCCTCACTCTTTTCCGACGCAGCGCCGCGAGCCCGTCGGGCAATTGAACTTTGTGAATATAATTTCGCTTGACTCTACCATACGGGATAGGTTCCGTCGCTCCGCGATAGAGCTCATCTGGTATACGCAGTATAGCTCAAGTCGAGATGCAAGATGTGCGGATGTGGAGACTTGGCCGCTATCAGATGTGCAAATTCCTTTGCGCGAGTGCCCGCACCACCTCACCCTCACATTCGTTGAACGAGACATGATAGTCGCCATTCGCACAGTATTCGCCACACCGATGTTCACCATCAACGCCAAAAAAAACAACCATGCACCAAACGTTAGAGAACCCGCCCCACAATGCCCATTATAAGCATATTCCAACAAGAGAATAACAGGGAAGTGCGAAGAGGGATCAGGACAGGATAGGACAGGACAGGACAGCAGGGTACAGAGGAGCGAGAGCAACAAAGAACGAAAATCATGTACAAGAATCCAACGTAAGTAGGGCTCGGGAGCGGGTAGAGTTGCACGGAAATGGGAGATCCGGGCGTTCAGAGAAGGTGCATAGGGTGAGAATGGGTTGTAGAAATCAGGATTGGGAGGTTAGGTTGAAGTGTTTCGCAACGATGCTCAAGCGTTGCTTTAATGGTTGGCGACTTTGAGAACACGCTGACCACCATGACTGGTGCTCTCTTCGTCATCCCAGTCCTCTGCACTCTCGCCTTCGCCGCTCACTCGGTTGCGGAAGGGGTTGGGAAGTTCGCCTTCACTCTTGTTCCCAGCATCGTGTTCGCCAGATGGGCGAGAAGGCGCAGGGTGCGAGTGTGTTGCTGAAGGCTCCGGGGGCGGCATCGGAGGGAGGGGTACCTTTTGGTCGCCAAGGGGCGGACCACCTGGAAGCACAAAATGTGAATGTTGAGCAAAAAGTCCCGCGCCACCAGACAATCGCTTACCGCTAGCGAGAATATGACCGCCATGACTGGTCCCTTGATCAGGTGGTAGGTGGCTAGCGTATGTCGGGGCAGAACTGCGAACACTCAGTGCGCGGTTTAGCTGATCCTGGCGCTGCATGTGCGCGTAGGCACCACGCTCTGAACCACTATAAGCAGCCTGCGGGTGCTGTGGCGGCTCGCTTCCGCGGAATCCAGCACCACCGTAGGCACCCATGCCCGCCATTCCAGCGACAGCGGGTGCTGCACCGTAGCCAGCGCCGGGAGGAACTTGGCCATTGTTGTACGCTGCTGGGTTCATGCCTTGCGGTGGTGGTGACATGAAGGGATCGCGCGGCGGAGGGGAACTACTCTGGCCTGGTCCCGGATATTGAGCATGCTGGGGGTATCCCTGTTGTCTTGGGTCGTAGTAACCTCCCGCGGCGGCGGTGCTTGGGTACGACGACGAGCCAGATTCGCTGTATGGGTATTGGCCTGACATGTGAGGGGCGTATTCCTGTGAACATGATTCAGTTCGGGGAATATGGGGCCGTGAGTAGAGCAACCGTACCGAGCCATAATCCTGTCCTTGATATTCATTTCCTTGGCCGTGGTAGTTGTTGTGATAACCAGCAGCCATGGCAGCGCCTGCTGCAATTAGACTCTGCATATAGTGGAGAAAAGATACCACATACCGCTAGCGCCCGCAACCGCGTATGGATGAGCGTAGGAATTATTGAACTCGTGCATGTCGTAGTCCTCCTTGTGGTTCTGGAAAGGATACGTCGGTTGCTCGCCATCGTCGTCACGATATCCACCGGCAGGAGGGCCAGAAGAAGCTGCAGCTGAGAGTTCACGATCGTATTTGCGCGCGCGGGACCGTCGAACGGCGTTTGTGACGAGCGCAAGAAGCACCACCAGGCCGGCGAGACCGACGAGACCAAAAACCGCTCCCACAGCAGCCTTATTAGACCAAAAACCGCCGCTGCTGCTTTTGGCGTTGTTATCACCATCGAGGCCCGAGCCGCCTGGGGTGTTGCTCGCTGTAGCTGTATGGGAAAATCAGAAACTGCGGCAGCCTGAAAGAGAATAGTGTTACTCGAGGCTATGACAGTAAATGTCGAAGTGCTCAAAGCCTGAGATGATGCAAGGGGAGGAGGCGAAGTTGACGATCCGGTAGGCTCGTTTGTTGTTGATGGAGGTGTCGTTACAGTGGGCGAGTCGCTAGTGACCGTGATTGAGATCGTGGTCGAGGTCGAGTCGCTGGGGATCCACGCACGCGAAAATTTTGCGTAAATGCAATTAGATTTGTGTAAGAGAGTTCTTTCTTTCACTCACGACGTCTCTGGAAGGCTAGTGGTGGTGATGGCGGTGGTGGTGGATGTCGACTCGGTTGTTGTTGTTGTTGGAACTGGGTCGGGAGTGGGAGTGACTGGAGGGTCAGTGGGCGTACCGGTATCTGAAATAATCAGAGTGTGTTGGTGATGTGCGCGTAGGCTCGCTACCTTGACGAGGCAAGACGAGATCCAACAGTGCCAGCGGCTGGACTTGTGCATGGTCCTGTGCTGGTCGAGGGCCATCGACAAACGCAGCCAGCACAGGCTCATGCCATAGCCCGCGCCTCATCGTTTGCTATGGGAGTTGGCAGAGAGCAAAGGGCAGGTGCGCGGAGAAGCGGGGTATCATATTCCGGAGAAGGGAGCGAGGCGCGCACGCAGGGCACGTGGTGACGAGGCATAGTAGCGAAAGGGCAAAGAGGGTGTTGTGAACATGCGTTCAGAGAGCATGAATTGCAGCCAGCAGCAAACACAAGGTCCAAATTGGTCGGTCGCGGACGGTTGGGTGGCGTGAACAGACGAGCAATCCGGGGCACACCCACAAAGAGAGACCAGGCCAAAAAAGGTGGGTATAGAACCAGATGTTGCATGCAATCGTGCCAAGGTAACATGTCAGGTTGACCCGTGGGTAAGCAGTCGGAAACAGAGATCAGCAGACAAGAGGACAATGCCAAGTCAGCAGATTGCATTTTGCAGGAGGATTGTGGAAGATGGTTACTGACGTGGTCGTGCGTAAGGAACGTGTGGCGACCTCGACGGTTGTCGGGTCGGTCGGTGAAGTCAGCGTGCTCAGCGGCGGCAGCGACGAGCGGGGATGAGAGGCCAGGTGGATGTTACCGGACAATTACCGCCATCAGCACCTCGTCCGGTGACCAGCGCGGCACGGCGCGGGCGTTCTGTGCCCGGGTTCGACGGTCTCGACGGCACTGCTCATGCCAATTTACAATTTCTGGATATTGGCTGCAAGCGTTGTCATTGGAGAGAAATGGTGGTTCCTTCGCAGCATCATGCTCCTGACTGAGCCATTGCCACGAAGAGCGTATGGGTATGCGTAGTTCGTCGCGTGACGCACGACATGCACGTGCTTTGCAGTTAGTGGTCCTAAATAGGTGGCAAAACCGGGCGCTGTCGACAATGACAGACACAGGAAACCGGCAAGAAACATCCGAGCGGGTGGGGTTGACAGGATTCGAGGCAGTAGCTGCAATAGGTGCACGAGCACCTCCCCAGACTCAATGCAACGTCATATCGGACCCCATCGCGTATTAGTCTCGAGAAGATGATGGTCTCATTCAAGTCTCAGGAGTACACAGAGGGATTGCAGCACTGCGTCCTACCTGGGCATGTATCTCCGGAAAGTGACATGCCATCACCAAGCTGAGAGTCCGCCGGGAGCATATGTATCGAGGGATTGACGCCGTTGCGAAGTTGACAAATGCACGGGACACCCCGGGCTTGTCTAGCTTGACAACGCCAGCATAGAAGAACTGCCCAACCTGAACCCACGCCTCAGACAAGCACAGAGTAAACAAGTGTGAGCTGCGGGTTCAGCACATCGGAGCCGTTCAATCTCCCTACATTGTCGTTAGCTTCTTGTTTTTCATATACCCATCCTCCACGTGTAATGCGTTGCTCGCCGACGGGGATGAAACAACACTTGAGTCTTAACTACGGAGACTGGATTGTAAAGTTTGTTGTTCCACCTGCTCATTTGGAAAAGACCCGAACGTACCGCAATGACTATAGAGGACTTTCTGCCTTGTACTTATTGTTTTGCGATGACGCGACCGATGTGGGGTGGTTGTCTGGGACATGGAAAGCCCGATAGGCGTTGTGAAATCGAAGAATGATCGGGAGGAGGAGTGCATTGAGTGGAAGTCGCGCCAACGGGGTGATTTGCACAGCAGAACGGCGGTAATTATAATGGGACGCGCACACAAACCCCGACAGTCCACCGGCTTGTCCTCTCGCTCCTCCTCCTCGTGTTCATGCCGTCCCTGCGTCGCGTCAACTCGTCACCCAGTATCCGCGCTGTACCTTATGCGGTGCAGCTATCGAGTGGGACCGGCAGCAGCAGCGGGACGGGAGGTGCACGGCGGACGTTAACGCAACGCAGACGACCGTCAGTCCTCGGCTTACGCACGGTGCTGGGTGAAATGCCGTGGTGGCAGGTCCAGCGCGGGCAGCAGCCTGACCACGAGGACGCATTGGAGCCGAATTCGAATGTCCTATTTGCAGATGAGGACGAGGACGACGCGCTCATCGCCGAAGCAGTGCGAATCGCCATCTCACACCGCGACCACGACCGCGCCGCACCAGAACAGCTCGACTTGACTGACGAGCAGGCCTCGGAAGCTACCGGTACCAACTTTGTCGAGGCTCCCACGCTCAACGTGCGTTTCCTTTGTCGTTCGCCGTTGTGAAGTCAGAAACTTACACGCCACAGTCTGCGCGTTTCTTCCCAGACGATGAACTGGCTTCACCACCGTCCAGTCCACCAGCATTGTCTGAGCCCCTCTCTCCGTCGTCCTCGCGTACCTCATCTCCAATGTCGTCGCTTCCTTCGTCTCCGACGACATTACGTCCTCACGATCGACTCGCACAAGGAGTTCCGCTCTGCTCGCCCACTCGGCACACCATCACCAATACACAGCTTTCCCAAAGGCCACTCTCCCTATTCCGTTCACTTCCTTTCGATGATGTAGCCAGCGACGAGTTGATCGTTACGGACATATCGCTGGACGAAATTATCGCCGACCTCACCGCTCCCGCGAACATCTCGGGTCCATCCGGGAAACTGCTTCAGAACCACTCGCGTATGTCCCAAGCAGCTCATGCCTAGCGCCGCTATCAGCTGCTTTGCCACGTCGCGGGAAAGCGCTATAGATCCGCGACAGGCTAAGGTACCGATTCGCTCGTCGGTCCCGAGCAATTCGTCTACCCTAGCACCCTACACGACCAGATTTGCCTCAACGAAACTTCACTTCGCATCTCACCTCCATCATTTGCCCCAAGTCCACCTGCATCCAACAATCCACCAGAACCGGCCACAACTTCGCATTTCTCCATGTGCATACTTGAACGACCTCACGACTTTACGACACATACAAAGCACCCAGGCGGTTTTTCCCTTTCTCGGCCCACATGAAATTCTATCATTGCCTCACTCAAAACATTAGTTGCCGCCTGGGGAACCGTCGAAAACGATCAAGCGCAGCGCGCTTTTGCAGCACGCGTCGTCATTCACGCCAAGTGCCACGACCATCCAAATATCGCGCCAAACACACGCTCCAATCACAACCACACGAGCGACAACATACACCGGACACACTGGTCAGGCGTGGTACGCCACTCGCTCGCCACTGTCCGGTCCAAAGTACCGAATTCTCCACCAACCCATGCGTCTCCTCGACCTTGTAACGATAGACATGCTTTCCCACTCAAGTCACGAACTCTGTCCTCAACGCAAACGCTCAGCTGGCTGCAATGTGCTCATATTCCCCTCATCTGCATGTACACGCGACTCCCGTGCCTCCTGCCATGCTCCGTCCGTCCTTGACGCGTAGTCGATTGCTCCGGGTATGGGCGACATGCTGTTTCCGACATGTTGACCTCCGAGGCTGCTGATCTCCGTCACGGCGGCGGCGGCGGCGCCCCTCTCCATCTACATACCTCATCCCACCGCTGCACTGCCCAAGGGCTCTGTCGACTTGTAGATGATCAAGACGACCGTAATCCCGCGGCAGTTGGCTCGGACCGCCTGTCTTGCTTTCTTGCTTTCGACACTCAACCCTCACGAACTCAGTGGACCCTCTTTCTTGGTTTTCACGCCCACTTGCGTTGACGACGAACGAAATGCCTAGTATAATCAAATGCAACGAAATGAATCGTCAGACTGTGGGGCTTTTTTGAATGGAGACCGTGTGCTTCTGATCGTGCGTCAAGTGCTCGCCCCGACTGTTCAGCCAGCGATGTCGTCAGGACAGGGCGAGTCTCGCTTTGCTGAGGGTCCGACGCCGTGCTGCTTCCATTTCGTCATTGCGACGACGTACAGTGAGAAGCCAGAGTGACACCGCTGGCCTCCGCTGAATTTGTACCGCTACCTTGCTCGTCACCACGTTCGGGCTCTGCGAGTGCGCACTTAACTCCTGTAAACACAACAAAATGGCCCGGAATAATCCAGCGACCATTGTGGGTACGTTCTTGTGAGCATTGATTACAGTCGGAATTTATAGGCTTAACCCTGAGCGTCACTTTCTACCCCATTCCACATAGACTCGGCTTCAAATATGATACATTTGACTATTATGTCGACCTAGTGTAGGCAGCAGAGATGTTTGAATGTGAGAGAGTGCAAAGGCGTCGGAAAATTCCCCATTATTCAGGCTGGCAAGCAAACCCTAGTTTGATATCTAGTAACATTGTACATAGTAGCACCGTAAGTCCCCTTACAATACACCAGATAGCTGCGATGTTCTGGCTCAATGACAAAGTGATGGAGGCAACTCAGCGACGATAATGATTCTGTCTCATATTATGATGCATTGGGTTGCTGGCCGTGGTCCGCAATCCATTGCCGAATCGCAGTACTACTCATCTTGCCGGCTACCAACGCACCTGCGTCGAGATCAGACGCCAAGGTCTGTGATGCATCGCTAGACACCACGTCAATGATGAAGACTTTGAGCTCGGGCAGGTTCTTTTGCGACCGCAGTTCCGCGACTGAGAGGCGTAGTGAGGTCCCCAAATAGTAATAAAAGGCAGGACGAGAACTCACTCGATGCAGCACCCGGTAACGTCTCACGCGAAACGACTAGAGCCTGGACATCCGCATCCCATGCTGTCGGGCCATAGACATCCTGTATGGGCACAATTTCGAGCTGCAGGCTCGGTTTGAACATGTGCAGGAAGTCTCTGACGCGAGCTATGCGGATGTCAAGCGACTCGAGGAGATGCTTGTTCTTCTTGCGAACAAGCAGAGCATCGTCTGAAACGCGATGATTCGGGTGAGCATTTTGGACACGACCGCGATGCGAACTGGAATACCTGTGACCCCAACTATCACTTTGCGTGTTGCGACTGACGCGGCCATGCTGAGCAGGATCTTGTGGCCTGCATGCAAATGGTCGAATGTTCCCCCTAGCGCGACGACCGGGAACGCTTCCAACGCATCGGCGTCACTCTGTGCGGCTACTGAGAGCTGCGCATCGTCAGCCGCAGGTAGATCCACGGTCGGTACGCCGCGCAGCCAGGCTGGCACAGTGGCATCTACTCGTATCGCCCGGGACGCGCATGAGCAAGCGTTGCGCGACGCGGGCCAGGGACGGGAACGGACGCACTGCCGACGCGGAAGACGCGGTCCCAGCGCGTCTCCTCGCTCGCGCCACGCTCGGCGCCAATGACGACGTCGATGTCCATCAGCGGCTTCTCCATCGCGAACACGACTTGGCTCGCCGCCGTGTATGCAAACGTCAGTGTCGATTGGAGACTGTTCCAGCTCGAGCCTGGCGATGAGAGCAGCACGACAAGTAAACGCGACGAGGTAGCTGCAGCGGCCGTCGCAAGGGCACCAGCGTGCGTGTGAGGATCAGACAGGAGCACCAAAACAGCACGTTCGGCTCTCAGGTCTGGAATCACGAGAGGCATGGTCTAGAACAGCGGTTGGAGGGGAAGAGAGTCGCAAGTCCTGTCAACTCCGCCGTTGTATGCGACTTCATGTAGATTGATCGACATGCCCATCACACTTTACAAACTCTAAGTCTCGCGCGATTTTGGTGTCAAAAGGCTAGGTTGTGCCATTGTGCAGAGATCGTGTCTGCTCGTGCGATACTAAGCCTAAGGCTAGTAGAGTTACACGATGTGCCAGTCAAGCACATCAGCCCACTTCTTGGGCAACATATCGTGAATCTGTTCGACGTCCTTGTCGCCACGACCGGAGAGACACTGCAAAGAAGCTGAGTAAGATAAAGCTAAACCATCGTTGCCGGCAAGCACGTACGATAACGACATCTTGGTCCTTGGATAACGTCTTCGCGAGCTCCATGCCGCCCCAGACAGCATGCGCTGACTCAAGAGCTGCAAATAAAATGCTCAGCCGTAGATACGCCTTGATTTATAACAGACTGCCCACCTGGGATAATGCCCTCGAGCTGGGTCAATGTTCTGAAGCCGCGCAACGCCTCTTCATCCGTCGCGGCCGTGTACTCTGCACGATTGATGTCTTTCAAGTACGCATGCTCCGGGCCCACGCCCGGGTAGTCAAGACCCGCGCTGATTGAGTGCGTCTCGACGACCTGGCCCTTGCCATCCTGCAGCAAGTACGTGCGCACGCCGTGCAAAACACCAGGTGTGCCCGCCGTTAGGGTCGCGCTGTGCTTATTCGTATGGATACCATCGCCACCCGCCTCCACACCCACAATGCGCACGCTCTTGTCGCCGATAAAGTCGTAGAACGTCCCGATGGCGTTGCTGCCGCCGCCGACACACGCAACCACCGCGTCCGGCAGCTTGCTCTTCTTGTCCTTGAGCTGCACCTTGATCTCCTCGCCGATAATCTTCTGGAAGTCGCGTACGATCGTCGGGAACGGGTGCGGCCCTATGGCTGAGCCGACGAGGTAGTGCGTGTCCTCTATGTTGGTGACCCAGTCGCGCATGGCCTCGTTGATGGCGTCCTTGAGCGTCTTCGAGCCAGTCTCGGCCGGGATGACCTTGCCACCGAGCATGCGGATGCGGAATACATTCAGCGCCTGCCGCCGCATATCCTCGGCGCCCATGTAGATGATGCATTCGAGGCCGAACCGCGCGCAGACCGTCGCCGTTGCCACACCGTGCTGGCCGGCACCTGTCTCTGCGATGATGCGCGTTTTGCCAATGCGGCGGGCAAGCAAAATCTGGCCAATTGCATTATTGATCTTGTGTGAGCCTGTGTGATTACTGAAAAGTCGTCAGCTCTGTCAAGCAAGGAGGTGTCACGGCTCACAGGTCCTCGCGCTTCAACCAGATGCGAGCCCCACCAACATGAGCCGTAAGCCGCTCTGCGAGGTAAAGCTCGGATGGTCTGTTCATGTAGCCATAGTAGCTCCTGAACTCCTCCAAGAACTTGGGATCTTTCATGGCTGCAGCATGTCCCTCCTCAAGTTCGATGAGAGCACCGACAATCGCCTCGGGAACGTACTGCCCGCCATACTTGCCGAAGCGGGCCGGGAGCAGGTTGGTGTCCAAGTCACGGCCCTGGCTGGCGCGGGTATTGGAGACCGAGGAGGCGTTGCCCTGGAGCTTCGGCCGGCGCGGTGTATCACGCGCACCGGTAAGGCTGAGGCAGTACTCCTTGACGTGCTTGGCGACTTCAGCCGGCGGCGCCGCATGGACGACGTTGACGACCTTGCTGCCCACGACGACCGCATCGGCGCCCGCGCTGTCGACATAGTCGAACTGCTCGCGGCTGGAGACTCCAAAGCCGACGGCCAACGGGACCGTGGCGTGCTCACGGACACGGGCGATGATATCTGGCAGAGTCTGGTTGATTGCGATCTGCTCGGAGGAGCCGGTGGTGCCCATCCTGGACACGATGTAGATGAACGAGTCCGCGATTCCGGCGAGGAACTTGACGCGGGCAGTCGTCGTGGCTGGGACGACCAGAGGGACATACGAGATGCTGCGAGGCGAGTTAGACAGTACTATAAAGTAATATTGTACGAGTTTACTGACTTCTGCTTGGAGCAGATGCCGCGGAAGTTGACGGCCTCCTCCGGTGGAAGATCAACGACGAGGAAAGCGTTTGCTCCAGCCGCATGGGCATCCTGGACAGCCTTTTCCTCGCCATACGCGAGGAGCGGATTATAGTATCCTGAAAGTTGGCGTCAGTGTGATGCACCCGACGGGAGCGCCAGCTCCACACGGACCCATGAGCACCACAGGCGTGGTCAAACCCTTGTCGCGGGCCTCGCGCAGCAGCTTGAGACACATCTCAAAGTCGGTGCCGTGCTGCAACGCAATCTTTATCGCCAGTCAGTATAGCGTATCGGCATCGGCAATGGTAACGACGCGATGTACCGTGTTGGCCTCCTGGATAGCAGGTCCATCGCCCACGGGATCGCTATACGGCACACCGAGCTCAATCGCGTCGGCTCCACCCGCCTGAAGCGCGAGCAAGATGCCGACCGTATCTGCGGGGGTCGGGAAGCCCGCGGTGATGAACGGGATGAATGCAGGCTGGTTCTGCGATAGCGACAACGCGCGCTCAGTTCCCACTCTCAGCACGTTGCAAGTGGAGACTGACCTTGGCCATCTTGGCCGCAATGGCATTCTTGAGTTGCTGGGCCATCGTCGTTAGCGGACGAGGGCGTGGAGAAGAGACAAGGGGTTGCTGAGAATTTCCAATGCCAGCGTGTCAAATGCTCGGCTTTTGTGGCCGATCCTCCGAGGTGCTGTCTAGGCTCCAGCTGTCTCAATGACTCGATGAGAAATCGAGTCACACTTCGCCGCAGTGTCTTCTCTGTTGACCTCAATCACTGTACAGATCACCACGACATCTCGATCATCTCACGTTCGATTGGTTGCGGCGGTGATCGCATTGGTTACAATTAGATAATGAGAGCAGAAAGAACTTTAGTCTTGTTAATCTGTGAGATGGAGATCGAGACCTTTAAGAATACCAGTAATCTAGCGTAGGTGTGGTGTCCGTGTCGTGAAGCTACAGGAAGGTCATGAACTGAGGCGTGTGCCCAGGGGGGCTGGGTCTTGGTATGCAACAAAGCAAATTTGCGCGACAGATGAGGGTGAGATGCAAGCGAACTATGTGGACAAGAGGCAGCGTGTGCAATGCATGCAGCGTGTGCGAGGTGGTTGGGTCTTGGTACACAGGAGGTAACAGAGTGTATGAGATGCAGGTCAGCCGGCTGACGCGCAGTCTTGAGGCTAATGATAGCCAGTAGTCCTATGTTCAGGACTGGCGTGACCGCGAGTCAGACTTGGTCGTGATAGAATACGGGCCTTCTTGAACGCGCGTGAGTGTGCTGGAGCTCGACGCGATGCTCGCCCCATCGTCGTCGTCGTCCGCCCTGTTGCTGACGAACATATACGGCTGTTGCGCTCCAGGCGGAAGCCTGCGTGCCGATCTCCCCGTTCCCGCAGAGTTTAACTGGTCTTCATCATCATCGAGGTTTGGTGTGACTTGCCAGCTCCCACTGCTCGTATGGCTGCCGTCGGCGAACGGGTCGGGGTCGACTAATCTCACCCGGCTGGCAAGCGGTCCCAGGCCTACCCATGGGCTGAATTGATCGAGATCACTGGCTGTCTGCGTCGAAGACCTGGAGAAACTGTACGGGTGCGGAATCAGATGCGGCGGTGTGGGCTCGACCCAGACGCTCCCTCGGCCAGCCTGCTTCGGGAAGCCTTCGACCTCGTTCTCCAGGTTGAACGAGCTGTCCTGGACGCGCGTGTGTGCACCCGCACGCCGCCAATGCTTCCATCTTCGGGATCCCTTGAGGAAGTACCAAAAGTAGATGAACAAGACGATCGCCGCAAGTGCGGCGAGCGCCAGAGACGTCCCCAGGGCGATTGCAATGGTTCGCGCTCGCTGCGCGCCAGGCGTGGGGATGTTGTAGTTCACAGTGTACCTGGAGATGGTCGGAACCGCGCGGTCAATAATCGAAGCCTGTGGAGCACAGCAGCCAGTGGCCGGACATACGTGACGGCGTCAAACACGAGATATGTCGCGTCTGGGACCATTGTCAAGACAATCGTGTGCTCGGTATCCTCAAGCCCAGTATGTGACCATCGTACTTCAGAGAGTACAGTCTCAACGGTACCCACGTCGGGCTTGTCGAGCAAGTCGTAGTCCGTGAGGTCTAATACAGCGCTCGTCGTGTTGTCAAGCGTAACCGTAGTGTTGACAAGATACGGCCTGCGCAACGTCAGCAGCGCAAGGACCGGTAGGAGTTATACCACGGACCACAGGGGGTACCACAGGTATACGGCAATACCTGCGGATGCGCATCACCGTGAGCATGCGACATCACCGGCCCAATAACAATTTGCACGCACCTTTGAACTTGAACGTGACGGTTGCCGTCGAGTCGTAAGACAGCCTGTGCGAGCCATTGAATGACAACGAGCTTGGGTATTGGTTCGGATCCCAGGTACCTGCGCAGCGCGATGAGCTAGGTGCGCACGTCTATCCAGCATCAGATGCGAACCGGTGTAGATGATCTCGTCGGAGGTATCGTCAACAGTCACGTTCGAAGGCATCAGCTACGCCGTGTGGCGACGCAGTATTTCGGCGTAGAGGTGAATTCGTGACCGTGAGTTACGAAAGCCAAAGACCGAGAGGAAGCACTGTGCACAGGCTCGCGCGTTTCCGTGCGGGTTCTTCTGCTGTAACTGTCTCACGACATCATCAGTACCGATGTCAACCCGCAGTTGCAGCCGCAGAAAGCCAGCAAAAGCACACAAATACTGAATATTCGTCTTGATTATGCAATTTCGTGAGGATGCAAATTGGCTGAACTCGACAAGAGGCGCGCTTTCTGGTCACCCTAGGGCTGACGCTGACGTAGGCAACTGAGCATGAGAACTTTGGTGGAACGATGAGCAAGGTGTGCGACTGCCTTCTGTTCGATATAACGAGTCTTAAATCAAGCGCCGTGGGGTGTTATTCGCCGTCTTGATTCTGGTCGAGGCAGCAGAGCATATAGTCGAACAACATAGAAGCGGCTCCCTTCCACGAAGGATGCCGCTTCGAACGAAAATTTACATATAAACTCATACAAAGCAGCCACGGAAGAGACGACTCCTGATCGAAGAAGTCGGCGCCCAGGTTGCCACTACTGTCCGTTCTTACACCAACAACACATACATATCTGCACCCTCTTCTACCTCCCCGAGAACCTTACGGCGCAAACGACCGCTTTTCATCTATCGGGAAATACGGGGTCGGCGTTGAGCTGAAGGATGTCCCTGTGCCGCTGAGGTGACTTGTAGCGCCACCACTGCGCTCAACTGCTGCGATCGCCTCGGGGTGATCTGCCCGGAAGGCAGCGCTAGGGGCCATCCTGGATCGCCGGCGCCGACGCCATAGGAAGACGAAAGCTGCTCCAGCTATTAAAATCACTACAAGGGGCACGACAACGGCGGGTACGATGACGTTCGCCTTGTTCGAGGTTCCTGAGGCCGAAGATCCTGAGTTTGGAGATGCTGAGGAAGCGAGCGGTGCATCGCTTTCCGCAGGCACTGCATCTGCATCTGAAGCAGAGCCAGAACTCGAGGTGGGAAGATCTGGTGAACCTGACAAGGTCGGAGTGAGCACTACATGAGTAAAGGCTAACGATGTCACGTACTCTGGCTGAAGATGAAGGTGGCGTTTGTCACGAGAAAGGTTGTACCAGGTGCCGGAACGATCTGCTGATTTCTGACCTCAAGATTCTGCCTAGATTCACCACCCAGCAAGTTGCTGTTTGGTGGAAGGACCAGTGTGAAGTTGGCACAATACCCAGTGTGGCCCACCGTCCAGGTCGTGACCGTCATGTTATTACCATTGAAAGTAGCGACGGGTTGTTTTATGTTGGTGTCTAGCGGGACCCCATCAAGCCTATACCAGATACCATCGAGTTGCAATCCCGCCAACTTCGAATACTGTGGTGTGGCTGAGTCTGCGTTGAGAAACAAGACCTCAGATTGAATGGTAGACACTGGACTCACGAAGCATCATGGTGTACGGTTCCTCCAGTCTCATTGTGTACCATGTCGCTGGATATTGGCTATCCAATGGAAATTGGTTCGCGAGAGCGCATTCTTGTATTCTAGGCTGATCGAGTAGCAACTGCACATTCTGCTCTCCCTGCGGTGCCCAATCACTGGCCTTGGCCGTCACAGGGTAGTTAATAGGCTTGCTGGTACTGTCGCTGCCGGGAGAATGGGACTGAGACGGCTGTGGTGCGGCTGTATCCAGCGTCTGGCTCGACGACAAGGAATCGCTTAGGCTTCCGCTCATATTGACGCCAGCGCGTGCAGAATAAAATCAAGACCACGCGAACAAGGGTCGTCGCAAGACGTCAATGAAGGAGAAGGAAGATGGAGACGGCGACCAAGCTCGCGCTATGGACGTGGCGTGGAGCGAAAGGGGAAGGACAAGCCGCGAAGTCATGCAGCGCCTCCCCGCGCGCCGGTGGAGTGTCAGCTGAGAATCACCGCAGCGCACTCGAAATGGATTGCGTGATCGGGAGACGCGGCACGGAACCGACGATGCGCACATGTCCATGTCTGGAAGTTGCTGAGAATTTGTTACCGAAAGTAAACTCAAGATGCTGTACATGCATATGGTTTCCGCCGGTGTATCCCGAGCCTAAAACCTGCGCCTTGCCACCGCCTTATCAAGTATCGATCACAGATCTGCGCGATGCGAGCGGCGTGTGCCTGCGGGGAAGTCGAACTGCACGAGCTGTGACTTCCAACCGATCAATGAGCAAGCAAATGCGCGGTTTTGATCAAACTTGGTTGTCTGACAGAAGAGTGAACGTACATTTTCCCAAACTTATCTCGGAAAATGCCTAAAGGTACGGTAGTACGTGTTTGTCTGATGTTTCTAGTCAAATACATTTTTGATAATCGGCATGTGAGATATGTCAAATAGAGAGAACATCAAGGGAAGGCCGCCGGAACTCTACTCCGCAAGCCGTCGCAGGCCAGCTTGCGAACACCCACAGGCCCTCTGCTCCCGCAAATTAGTGATCACCTTACTCGGATTTATCCAAATACAGGCGCTGCAATTTGCCTGGTCAGGTCCATCTAGACCTGCGGTCTGGATGTTATCATGAAAACAGGAAATAACCAGCCAACCACTTCTTCGCGTTCTCGTTCTGTCGCCTACCTCGCATGTCACTTTTCAATATTTCTTCATTTTCTGAGTGCATGTGAGACCGAGAACATGAAAAGCTCATGAACCGCCATGCTTCCAAAAGGTCTCTATAGGCTAAAATTGACTCGACCTCCGTGGTTCTAGATCATTTTCTAGACACAAGGTAGAGCAACGCTGCAAACTTGTTTTCTCCTTTCTCGATCGGAGAGAAGAAGAATCGAGTTTCAGCATCAACGGAGCTTCACCAGACCCCTATACGCGTTTGCTGTTGCCCACGGTTGACCGGACAGGGGGTCAATGCGGTAATAGCAGATACTCAGATGAACTGCGGCCTCGACAACAGTCTTTGTGCATTGACAGAGCCGGTCAGCCATCAATGAGGACTAGTCCATCAGTCAAACAGTCAAATAAAAGTTGTGGACAGTAATCCATCCGCTCAGAGCGAAGAGGGGTAGACGAGGTTAGTCTGCGTTTGTGTAAGTTACGACTCGCCGCAGCCGTTTCCTTCTTTCTCGCCTTCATTCCAGCGCCTAGATCTGATTCCCGTACCCAGGTTGGCCGTATAAAGTTCTTGCGATGATATCAAACTTTCTCGACACCCTGTCGTCCTCCCGACCACCATGACCATTTACACGTCGTTGTCGGAAAATGTCGTCCTCCCGCATTGCTCCATCTTCTCGCTAGTTTTCGGTGCTCCCGACAGGCACGCCGAAGATCAATCCATCTTCATCGACGCACCAAGCGGCTACACCATACGGCGTGGACAGTTCCGCGGGCTCGCCTTGTCGCTCGCTCATGGGATCACCAACTTCCCGTCACCTGAGCCCCCGCGTGCTGGCCTTTTGAGCAGCATACTTCCAGCTGCGAAGCAACGCGGTCTCCCTCTCAGCCAGGGACAAGTCGCGTTGATATTTTCTCCCAATAGCACCGCGTATCCCCTCGTCTTCTTTGCCCTCCAGGCTGCAGGTGTCATTGCCACACTCGCGAACGCTTCCTACACCCCGCGTGAGCTAGCTCACCAGCTGCGGGACTCCAACGCCGAAATCGCATTTGTCTATCCAGCGCTTTTGCCTGTCCTGGAGCAAGCGTGGAAGGACCTTGGCGTGGATACCGACAGCGCACGCCGTCGCACGGTCGTCATTGACTGGGCACCATGGAGCCCGGCTCAGACAGCGACGGAGCCTGCCCCGACGGAATTCGTCAGTCTGGCGAAGCTTCTCACTCTCGGTCGGCTTGAGCGCGAGGTGTCATTCGATGGCGATCGCGCTTCTTCCTCGACTGCACTGATGTGCTACAGTTCTGGAACGACCGGTTTGGCGAAAGGCGTCGAGACTACACACCACAACGTCACAAGCGTAGTGACCATGATTCGATCATTGCTCCCTTGGAAGAAGGAAGAGGTGTCTCTGAGCGTGTTGCCTCTATTCCATATTTTCGGCGTCGTGCTCAACATGTGCTATTGGCCGACCTTCGGTGTCCCAGTGGTAGTTCAAGGTAGGTTCAATGATTCAACACGCAACTTGGTTGCCTTTGTACTGACTTGTAGAAAGCCGGACAGTTCACTCCCGACATGTTCTGCTCCAACATAGCCAAATATCGGGTCACCACGTCGTTCGTCGTGCCTCCGATCCTGCTGGCAATGGCAAAGCACCCAGCACCAACCAAGCACGACATCACGTCCCTCCGAAACCTGACGAGCGGCGCGGCGCCCCTCAGTGACTCGCTGGTGAATGCTGTGGTGACGCGCCTTGAAGGACTGGGCTGCAAAAATTTCGTTATAACGCAGGGATACGGCTTGACCGAGACGACGCTAGGAGTTTTCTACCTCCCCGAGTCGCATGCGCATCGTAAGGTCGGGTCGACCGGCATGTTGCTGCCCAACCTTGAGGTCAAGCTCATCGAGGATGGGCCAGGCGACAAGGAGGTCCAGGAAGGCGAACCAGGTGAACTGTGGATCCGAGGTCCCACCATCCAGAAGGTGATATACGTGCCATTATTTTATCGAACATCCTACTGAAGCCTCGTTAGGGATATCTTAACAACCCAACGGCGACGAAGGAAGTCCTGTCGAAATGCGGGTTCTTCAAGACTGGTGACGTTGTTACACGCGACTCTGAGGGCTTCTACACGATTGTTGACCGGAAGAAAGAACTGATCAAGTACAAGGTTGGACAAGAACATGCATACCTAGAAGCTGTGGTGCTTACTTCATCTTGCAGGGCTTCCAAGTTCCTCCAGCAGACCTTGAAGCAGTGCTCATCAGCCACCCGGAGATCGCTGACGCGGCTGTAATCGGTGTCTACTCTGCTGAGCAGGTCACAGAGCTCCCACGAGCATACATTGTGCCGGCGAAGGGACTGCAGAGCTTCCAGACTGAGGAAGAGAAGACGGCGTTCGAGAACAAGATCACTGCGTGGGTTGCGACCGAGGTCGCACATCACAAGCATCTCCGAGGCGGCGTTGTTATTATTGATATAGTGCCCAAGAGTCCTGCGGGTAAAATCTTGCGCAGAGAGCTGCGCGAAAGATATAAGAAGGAATCGGGGAGAGATCCTGTCACGGGACATCCTGCGGAAACTCCGGCTCAGCAGTAGCTCGTCCGTTGTATTTATCTTGCTCCCAATTGCAGTCTTGTAAGGGTTTCGGGCCTCAAAGAGAAATACAATCAGCGTCAAGAGCGTGCTGCAGATTCGGCTCACCCTTCGTGTAACACGCCGCACGCTAAGCGCGGGATGCTGACCTCGCGGTTATCGAACATTCTTGTCAAGAGACCTGCATGAGACTCAATAGACCAGGTTGACGAGTCGGAGTCGGCATCTGTATGCCCCTTGCCAGTTGTAAGTTGCAACTTGAGGGAGCATGCAACCGTTTGGTCATATGCAACTGTAGCAGCTATAAGCGCTCCGACACAAAAGTGAGTGTCCGGAGTTTTGAGTTTTGGGAGCTCTTAATTGAATGTCAGTGTAGCCATAGTCTCTGTCCGGAATTTAGCTAACCTTGGCCTGAGTCCGCGGCGCGAATCCGACGCGAACTCAGCGACCATCACGCGCTTGGCCAAGATGCTACTTCCGCAACCGCCTACCCAAACCCCGCCACACGCTCTTGCCCTGATCTCCACTCAACACCTCAACACCATAACTCGGGAGCGCGCTATGGCCAATACCGTCGAATATGATGCTAGCGCGCACGACGTCCGCGCCGTGACTGTGTTCCAGGTCGACCGCGCCGAGGTCAACCGCCGCATCCAAGTGCAGCTTAAGGTGAGCTGGGACGTTGGAGCCGCGGTCAATGCTGACACGTCGAATTTGCAGGCTGGTCAGAACGACGTGGTGGTCACCAACCTGCCCACTTGTCTGGACGAAGACAGCTTGCGAGTGGATGGTATTGGCTCCGCCACAGTGTTCGACGTCATCTACAGTGAGAACAGACTTTGGAGCTCCAGTGCACAAACTAAATGCTTCTTCAGGCCCACCGGCATCGAACCTCAGGAACTCTTCGGTTGACGAAAAGTTGACAGAGCTCAATAGGTCGCGGGCTGCATACTATAACGAACAGCAGGCTCTGCAGCGCCAGGATCAAATTCTTGACGACTACTCCAAGAGCGTGAATGCAAAGGACGCGGATTCGAAGACGCTTGGCACATTCCTCGACTTTTACCTCGAACGCAAGCGCACCGTTAGTGACGCCATCTTAAGCACAACTCAAAAGCTCGCTGCAGTCGACAAAGAGATTCGCGAGGCCCATATCGCCCAACGCTCCGACAACGAGTCACTCAAGAGGGCAGTCAAGGTTACGATTGTTGTGTTGGCCGATGAGGACGGTGAAGCCGAGCTCGCGCTCACATATAACGTGACAGGTGCAAGCTGGACGCCGCTTTACGATGTTCGCGCGCACGTTGCGGGTGAAGGTGACCCGAAAGACAAGGCAGATTCACACAAGGTCCATCTACACTACAGGGCGTCGATCTCTCAGCACTCAGGAGAGAGTTGGAACAATGTGCAGCTTACTCTCAGCACGGCATCACCACAGCTTGGTAGCGAGATTCCAACCCTCTACCCTCATACCATCTGCGAACTTGCACCTCCGCCTCTTCCACGTGTAGCTATGACAAAAGGTGGAGGTGGTATGAGGGCTCTGCGGAGGAGCGCCGCAACCGAAGATGCTGCTCGTCCCTCATCTTTCGGAGCTCCACCTGCCCAAATGATGGCGATGGCTGCAATGCCGCAATCAGCTCCCCCTCCTCCAATGATGCGGCTGCAATCTGCGGCTGTGACTGAAAGCGCAGTCTCCGCCACCTTTGCCATCGAAGGTCTCTCAACGATTCCCAGTGACAGTGACACGGACTCGCAGACCCACAAAGTCTCCATCGCCGAGCTACCACTATCCAACGTAGAGCTGGAATGGATTTCCGTACCGAAGGAGCAAGAAAATGTGTTCCTGCAGGTAAGACAATACATCGGTCTGAAGCAATGGCTCGTCTCATCTATCACCAGTGCAAAGTCAAGAACACATCCAACTACCCTTTGCTCCCTGGTCAGGCCAGTATCTATATGGGCAACTCCTTCGTCGCGAAATCTTCGATCCAGGTATGTCGCTGACCAGTTGAACTGTAACCTAGCTTTAACGTTTCATAGCATGTCGCCCTCAAGAGAGTTTCTCCGCATCGCTTGGCATTGACGGTGCCGTGCGCATCACCTACCATCCTCAGGCTAAGAACCTGAAGCAACCCACGGGATCGCTATTTGCGGCCAACAAAACGAGCACGACTGCCTTCTCACAGCGCATTACTATCCGCAATGCTCGTCGTACGCCGCTTCGCCGTCTCGTCGTACGCGACCAAGTCCCTCAGAGCTCCGACGCACGCATCAAAGTGACCATTATGGACCCTAAGGAACTTCCCACAGGTCCAGGCAGTGCACAGGGCGTGCTGGTGAGTGACGGCGTGCGAGCACGGCATGTTCAGAAGAACGACGAAAGTCCGGCGGAGGGCGACGCTGGGAATGGGCTGTTGGAGTGGGTTTGCACTGTCCAGGCTGGCGCCAGCATTGACCTCAATCTCTCGTACGAGGTCAGCGCGCCTGTGGGTCTACGCTGGGGTCGCTAGTGACATATTTGACGAATCTTTGTGAGGCTGTACTCCAACATGTCTTGCTGTGTGGACTTTTCTGTGCCTTACCCCTCAGTCTTCCCCGTTACAGAGACATTTGCACATGTTGCTATACGAACTGTAACGTTATGAGTTAGTATACATGCAGTCAGGTCCTGGCAATCTTGACAGTTCCGACCGTTCACACGAAGGTCACGTCCGGTTTCCTCCCACGATCATGCCTCATCTCCTCGCTATATCCGTCATCACCAGTCATCTGTCGCGAAACATCGATGTGGATTTTCACCATCTCAACTTCACTTTTCACCTGTGCGTCAGTCCCGGTACCGCGCGAGAGATGGTTCCATGTGGCGGCGGCCTGCGGCGGGCGAGGCACATTCCCAAAGATCCTGCGAGTGCGCGAAGTTGAGCGAGAACGGTCATGCGCATATCCGCCCTTGCCGTGGTCGGACGAGGGGACGAGCTCGACACGTTCGGAGAGAGATGTAACTTGAGGGTGCGGGAAGGACTGTGAGAACTCGGACGGCCGCAATGCAGATGGTCGGTGCTTACTGATGCGCTGCGCGAGGATGGACGACAACGCGCTCTGGAATGTCACCATGATTGTTTGCACGCTGGGGTCCTGCCAAAACCGTCATCAGTCGTATGCCGGTGGTACGTATACCCGCGACGCACAGGTAGCAGAAGGAAGCTGAGATTAAGTCCCTGAAGTATTACCATTAGGAAGAAGTAGCCGAGGCCACTGAGCGCAGCGTTAGTCTGTGTATCCATCGAAAATGACCAGCAGCGCACTCGGATAGCAGGATGAAGGATATGCGACTAACACCAGCCTTCATGTTTAGGTAGAGCTTCCAAGAGGCCAACCCGCACGCTAATGTATCGTACAGCTACATAGAATGTACGTGAGATTCGGTTGGGTTGGCGCAATGCAAAATATAACGTACCAAGTTAACTAGTGCGAATGGCCACTTGAGCGCTAATAGATTCTTAGTGCCAGATGCACCGGTACATCCTCCATTCTTCACCACGGGTACTTGCATAAATGCTGATGGGTACGAGAAGAGGATTTGTGGGATGAGGGCAACAGTCATGATGATGAGGACCATCTACTTGGTAGTAAGTACCCATAGGACGCTCCTGAAAGACTACATCACACACCCGGTTGCGTTGCCAGATGGCCCAAGTTCGCCAAAGGAAGGTTATCGCCGACACTGTTGAAACCGTGCCTCGAAAGAATCCACCCCTGAGGATGCGTGTGATCTCATTAGCATTGGTACGTGAACGAAGAACGTCAAAGCAGCATACAAAGGAACAATGTGTCGACATGACTCCTCCGTGAAATTGCGCCCAAAGAATAGCACGGTGGTCGAGATAATGTACGCAGCACCAAGATATCTTGAGGACGGTTGAGCACATGTAGCAAGGTAATATCCGTGGATAAAGCTACGCACCGAGCGGCGATGAATAGACAGCATGCGACAGACGGCCTAAAGGAGCGCTGGCGTCGGTACAGACGGAACTCACTTTACAAAACATAAATCAGCGCGGATCTTGTACTGGACCGATGTAAAAAAAAAAAACGCATGCGTACCATGGGAGGGTAATAACCCAGTCATAGGCGAAGATGCTGGCGGACATCAGCCGCATTCCAGCCTGCGGCTGGGGTTTCAGGACCCGGACATTCCGACCAGAACGATGAATATACCTGCGGTGTGAGAAGGATGCCGGACGACATGACCGAATGAGCGAGGCGAAAATCAAGGTCGCCTGGGACGAGATGAGTTGCGGGGTTGCGTTAAAAGCTGCAGTTCGATGAGCGCAAACGGTTGCGTGAACAAGCAGCTAGCAGATCCGGGGAGACGCGAACCCGATTGAAAATCAAAGATCCCAAGGTCACATGCGTATAATCCTGGAATTTCGTAAGGTAACATAAGGTGACAGGTGCCAGCACAATATGAAACCAGATTCCCCGCCCGCAGCCTCGGCAACCGTCAGAAGAAACGAGGAAGGCTATGAGCCACTTGACAAGCACGCCTAAAACGGGATATTGCGAGAGAGGTCTAGCCCTCAGTGACGACCAGCTCCCTGAACTAGGACAAGGCGCGCACCGAGACGGTGCCGTACTAGGACGATCGAAATGATATATGAATGCGTGAGCGGCGACGAGTGAGCACAAGTGGTATTTTGGCAGCGGTTACTCTTGCTTGGGCCAGTGTCTCTGTCAGTAAATGTGGCTAGCTGTGCTGACGCGTGTGCCGGTTCGTAGCACGAATCCCTCGCGGCTCAGGGCGCTTGTCAGGGCAACTGGTCACTATTCGCAGGTTTTGCCTGTACGTCGATGGATAAATACGAGGGCGTTGATAGCTTTACAGTGATGATATGAGTGGTTGGATGGACCCAGGATGTCACAGGGACGTACGTTGGGTTAGAGTAACTGAATCTGAGTTACTTCTGAGAAAAACGAGAGATCTGAGCGATTGCCTGTTGGATGGGCACTGACGCGGACGCTCTCTAGAATCGCAAGCCCCAGTCATCCCAGAATGTGCCCGATAGATCAGCTGTCTGCGCGAAGCCCTGAAGCTCTTGTGGTCCCGCCAACGTCGGGACGTGGTTGGCCAAGAGCAGCTCCAAGTTATTCGGAACATTGTCAAAGTTGAAAAGCCAGTCGTCTGCGGCGGGCACCGCAGGGCCATCCATAGGTGCTGAGTTGGCCAAGCCCAAGAAGGGAGGCTCGCTTGCGTAAAATGACTCGTCGAAGGGTAGGTATGGACCGGTAGTTTGCTCAGTCGGTATAGCTGGAAAAATCGTCGACCTGCGAAAATCGCCTTCGGTTGGCGCAGTTTGGTGAAACTCGGATGTCATAAAGGGTCGTATTGCGTCGTTCGTCAGTAATGACGGCGGGAGTGGATAGTGGAGGTCGCCTGCAAGGTCATTCAAAATGTCCCTTCGACGAGTCAATATATGCAGCTCGCAATGTGTTATCCCTGCCAACTCACCATCTTTGCCCTGCGAATTTCCACGATTTTTCAATAAATGCGAGCGCATTCATGCAAACTCGCAAGGCGGCCGTCATTTTGCGCACATATAGGCTATCGGTGGCAAGTTTCTTCTTCGCACCAAATAGGTTCAGCAACAAAATGAGTCCGCTTGCGAAGGCGCCCTCGGCCAGTGATGGATGGTCGTCAAGGTGTGAGCCCCTCTGTATTTGGGTAGCGAGGACCCGCGAACAGGATAATGCAGCCTTGGTGCAGGTGGTCAATGATCGAGCAACGGCTTGACTGGACAAGATTGGTGTCGCATTATCGCCGCCTGACGGAGAGCCAGCCGAAGAACGCGGAACACTACGCATGAAGGGATTGTAGATCAAGATTTGAATCCGGTAGAAGGTTGTGTAAAGCTCGGCGGACTGATTGAGCCACTTCAGGTCTTTGCTGATAGGATCCCAGCGTACTGGAAGGCCATTAAAAATCGCATGGGTCGAAATGGGCACCTACGATGCGGTGGTAGCCCCTCTAGCCATGCCTCAAGGGAGGCGTCCAGCTTGGCAATCATTTTATGCTCCCAGTCTACGCCAATGAAGCCTGCAGCAGACATCAGCAAATTGAACATAGCAGGAGATGTCATGTAAAGACCCATGAGCACCCGAGAACGGTTCAAAGAGTACTGTATGTGGATGAGCAATATGACGCGATAGTTTTCGGGAATAAACTGACAATAGTGCGCATGGTAATGGCGAGAATACTGCTCAGCCGGATCCATTGTGTAAAGAACGATATTGAGCATGGTTGTCCACAGTCTTGTGGCCGCTTCAGGGGGTAGTGTTCTGTGGGGTTGGAGATGTCCCACAGATCATCATCCACGTCAAGCGGCAGCTCAACATCCAACCTGCGAAGCAACTCTGAGAACCATCTTGAAAAGGGATGCAATACGAACGTTTCTTCCAGCGTTCCAGACGGCTGCCCCAAAGCTGAGCTGACGGTGCGGTCTATGACGACGGCGCACCTGACCATTCGTTAGCACGAGCTATCTCAGCATCATAATATCTCACCAAAAAGTCCGCTTCCATAGTTCATCGACGAGATTTGGCTCGTCCTTATAAGTCATCGCGCGGTGTGCTCCAAGGTAGATTAGCATGCGGAGCGCCATGCCTACTAGCATCCAAGGTGCCGAGCCTGGATCTGCAGTAGTTGACAGATAACTTGCAGAGAGCTGTCGGCCCGGGTCAGATGCAGCACTCCGATGCGGGCATAACGCACCAGCCAGATCTGAATGTCGAACAAACACGGAACTCCTGGAGTGGGAACACGCAAAAATGGCTCTACTTGTTCGAAATAGCTCCAGCCCGAGGGTTTAGATGCTTGACAGTCGGCCGGAGAGAGCGTGCGTTCGCCCAAGGCGCAAACGAGGATAATAATCGCCAGAAAATGCTTGTTGTACTTGTATGCAGGATCCCGGAGCTGTTGCTCGAATAATGCGCGATGCAGAATAGGACATCTTGTATTGAACTTGTCAAAGTAAGCGTCAATTTGCTTCCTTTGGTCCTCGGGAGGTGGAAGTCGAGGATGAAAGCCGCGCTCATCTAAACTTGTGCCTCGAAGCTCATGCTAGACGAGCGTACATAAGGCCTAGGCCAATCACAACCAATTAAAGAGTCTCTTACCGGAGGAAGCTGCCAGAATCCGGATCGCTTGACTGACTCAAGATTTGCCCATGTATCTGACCCATTGGGATTTTGAAGTTTGGACTCGACGGTCGCCAGCAAGATGTCGAACATACTGCTTTCCCCAATAAAACCAGTTTCGAAATCATCTCGCGGGCCATCTACGAGGAGAGTGTAAGCGCAGTGGTCCTCGTCACTGGATGAGGAGGCGTCCGGCCAATTGTCGGGTTCACCCAGCAACCGGGCAGCGGTGAGTGCACCAAGCTCTTGCATGAGATCGACTTCTGGGCAGTGCTGTTACCGTCTGATGAGCTGCAGGGACTGTCAAGAGAGGTACAGTATGGTGCGAACCTGACGTAGCAGTCGTTCCGCATGCGCAATACGCTGCTCCAGGTATTCGACATAACTGCGAGTAGTAGTTGAGTCGACCATCAATTCCATCACATCAAATACCGACCGTTTAGTCGGCCGCGAGCGCTTGATCACACCACCGTAAGTGCATTCGGCGGAAGCGGTTTCACAATGAGTGCAGAGTTGACCCTCCCGCTGCTTTTCTGGCCCATCGCCTGTATATGCCATCAGCCTAGAATGAGCACCACAAAAGTTTCCACGTACAACGAACTGTTGAAGAATGTGGTTGCCACATGTGAGACTGGCTTGGTCATCGTCATAAAGAAACATTATCCTACTCTTTCTCTTGCGGCAACGATCGCACGCGCGAGTTGTAGCGCGTTTACTTACATCGGCTGTCTCGTTAAGTGTTGAAGAGGAGGATGTGGGACGCTGGCTTGCAGGAAGGAGAGCGCGCATCGGTTTGCAATGTGAGGTGTAGGAGAGCAAGTTGTGGTAATGAAGCCCGGCGTCCGAGTCCGCCAATCACACCTCCCTTATGATCGGCCAGTAACTCGCCTTATTTAAAGCCTTTCCGATGGTCGCATGTTGCATTTGTCATTGTCAGAAGGTGTATGCTGCTGGTGGTTGTTGGCTCGGCGCTAGACTTCAAGATGTGCTGTCGGAGTATACACGCCCAATCTAACTTTTCCTTTACTCGCCATGCTGGCGCGAACACAACTGCGTCGCGTCCAGCACGCCGCGCCGTCTGCTGCAAAGATCCTCCGCGCATATTCGCAAACAACGCCGCCTACGCGCGACTCACTCGATAATACTGCACCGTCTTCCACAAGTCCAGGTCACTCAACCACGCATTTCGGGTACCGGGATGTACCCACCGACGAGAAAGAGTCAATGGGTACGTCTAATCAACTCTTAATAGCTGCTAATATGCTCACTCTGTGGCCTGTATAGTCAAGGGCGTGTTCAGCAGCGTGGCGTCGTCGTACGACGTGATGAACGACGCGATGTCGCTCGGGGTGCACCGGCTGTGGAAGGACGCATTCGTGTCGCAGCTGAACCCGGGTCGCGCGGACCAGATGGCGCCGGGCGTGCGCTGCATTGACGTCGCGGGCGGCACGTGCGACATTGCGCTACGCATCCTCGACCATGCGCGCATGACGCACGCCGACCGCAACCTCCGCGTCGACGTCGTTGACATCAACCCACAGATGCTCGACGAGGGCCGTAAGCGCGTCCGCCAGAGTATGTATTGGAATACCCCACAGATCGACTTCCATGAGGGCAATGCACAGGAGATGAAGGGATTTGAGGACAACTCGTTTGACCTGTACACCATTGCGTTCGGGATACGCAACTGCACAGACATCCCTGCCGTGCTGCGTCAGGCGCATCGTATTCTCAAGCCGGGCGGCGTGTTCGCGTGTCTCGAGTTCAGTCGGGTGGAAACGCCTGTACTCTCCCAGTGCGTTCCCTATTCCCTCCGAGATCGCGACTTTTCGGAAAACTGACTTCACTTGCAGATTATACGAAGCATATTCCTTCTCAGTAATCCCCATGCTGGGCAGCATTCTGGCTGGTGACCGCGAGTCGTACCAATACCTCGTCGAGTCAATTCGCCGGTTCCCTCCTCAGGCCGAGTTCTCGCGCATGATTACAGATGCAGGCTTCAAAACCGGAAGGCACGGTGGCTGGACGGACCTTTGGGGTGGTATTGCGTGCATTCATACAGGAGTTAAGATCTAATAGAAGCTGATTACCTCCTGTACGCTTTGGGCGGAGCGTGTGTGTCCTTTCGAGCAGAAAGTGTGGGACGTCGGAGCACCAAACCGTGACTGACCCCTCTTCCTTTCACTGTAGCGATGCGAACATGAGTGCACCCGACCCTGCGCCTCCCACCGAGGCAGCGCGCTTTCTGCGCTACCTCGATCTGCCCGACGACTACACGCCCTCCCCGATCGACGCGCCACTCGAGTTCCTCAAGCGGCATCTGCACCAACTGCCACAGCACCTCGCGCTGTACTTCTCGTCGCCCGTCCCGCCACGGGATCGCACGACCCTACCACTCGTGCGCAACCGGCGGTTGCGGTACATCGAGTCGCGCGACGGCGCAGCGACGCTCGGGTGGGCACGCGCGCGCGACCGGTGGCCGCTGTTGTGGGAGCAATCGGGCACGGCGCGCGACGCACAGGCCCAGCTGGGCGACTTTAGCGCGGCGGACGAGCGCGCGTGGGCGACGAGTGGGTTTCTCGGTGGCGACAGGGGCGCGGCGTTGGTGGGTGGGCTTGGGGCGCTGTTGAGTCAGTACGAGGCCGAGCGTGAGCATGAGCGAGCGCGGCTTTTGCGGCGCGACCATGCGGTGCGACAGTCGATGATGCCGCAATTGGCGGAGGAAGAGGAAGACGACGATAGTGAGGATGAGGAGGATGTGGCGACCGCCACTGCGGCTACTGCGGCCGAGGACGCTGCAGAGACGATTGAGCAACACAAAAACGCATTCACACGTCTTGTCAGGGAGAGATTGATCTACGGCTTGCTCGAGGTAAGTCTACTTGTACCTCGACCCCACCAAGCCCCTGAACTAAAAACTCGGCTATTACAGGGCTTCGAATATGATGACATTGACTGGAACGACAGCCTTGACGTGGATGTTGACCAACAACACGAGGATGCTTGGTTCGACGCGGATGACGACGAGGAAGAGGCTCCCATGGCAGTCGATCGCTCTGCAACTCCAGATTATTGATCCTTAAGCTTAAGCTTAAGAGAGGCGATTCCCAAACGAGATGCGGCACTTCTGATCAAAGTTTAGCAGCGCCGTTGATGAATAGAGACTTCCGAATCACCGCCGCCTTCCGAGTCTTTCAAGAAGCGCATGATGCTCACCACTCAGTTCCCTGCACTAGTATGTAGACATAGACACGCGAGACGCGTAGCTACAGTTCATATATCTGACGCACAATGCAAATTGGGTGCAGTGTTGAATTTGCGGGTTGGATGCACTTGTGACGGTGACAGGCGGAGTGGTCGGTTCGGATCAGCACTCTTCTTTCTCTGCCCAGTCGTTTCCAGCGGCCGTGTGTCCCGGGGATGTCTGTTCTCCGACGGCTGTTTAGCAGGTCTCACAGCAAGGTCCACGCGCAGGATGACAGCGTGTGCGACCCGCTCGGGCCTGTGGGCAACCGGAGCATCTCTGCACGCAAAGCCGCGAGTTTATACAGCGTCCCCCGCCGTTCGCGCAGTGTTGCAGACGGGCTCGTGTCGTTACTCATACGCGAACGCAAGTCGTCAGCGCACACAACGCTCGGCGCACCCGTCGAATTCAAGGCCCGGCCGCGGGGGGCATCGTCACAGGTCCGCGCCACCGCAAGCCCGCGCACACCCGCATTACTGACCCCGCGACCAGCGATCCAGAGCCAACTCGTTCGACTCGTCCACCACACAGAGCTCCGACATTCGATGTCCGAGCGAGCTGGGTGAGCAGCGTAACTCGCTGAGCTCAGATGTCGACGACAGCCCGGTCGCGATTTTTGTGAAACCGCCGCCGCACGACCCACCTGCACCGTCCGGGTGGCACCTGCCTGCAGAAATCCTCGCACTCATTATTCAGCATGTCCCGCCCGCATCCCTGCCGACCCTCGCACGCGTAAACCGCATGTTCTACGGCGAGGCGAGTCGTCTGATTTACTATAGCGTCAATCTAGGCTCCCAGTCCATGTCGCCCGGCGCGCTCTCGTCCAAGGAAAGCGGACTTAGCTCGCTCTCGGCCTCGCGTGAACTGTGCAGACATGTACGCGTCTTTCGCTACGCCCTCCCGCGAACCGTCTTCTCGTCCAACCGCGGCAATGGTTCCCCGGGTGCGCCTGTCGTCAACACAACCGTTGACCGTCTAAAACGAATACTCGCCTACATGGACAACTTGCGCGACCTCTATCTCGAGAATGCCCCGCTCAACATCTTGCACGGATCTCGATTCGAGCTCACGACCCTGCACATCGAATGCTCGACCCTGGCAACCGACGAGGAGCGCGACGAGGATGTCGCCGCGCTTGGCTCATGGTTAAGCAAACAACGGGCGCTAACATCACTTCATCTCGTCAACTGCGACTCTGTCTCCGTCCCGCTCACCGACGCCGCTGAATGTCTGCCCCTGCTGAACGACATCTCCGGCAGCGCGGCCATCGTGTCGTCGCTGGTGCCGTTCCGGCCCGTGCAGCGCGTGCGCATGACGCTGAGCAAGTCGGACGAGAGCCGCACGACGCCGTCGCGGCTTATGGCGGCACTCTCGCGTTCCGCGGCGTCCGTGCACGCGCTCGAGCTCGAGCTGTCCGCGAGCGAGCTGCCATACGACGTGTACCTGCAAGCGGCGGCGACGCGGCTGCGCCACCTGCGCACACTGTCCGTGTCCGGCTCGCACCGCGCGCTCGAGCTGCTCTTCCGCCATATCCACCACATCCTACTGCCGCTCACCGAGCTGCACACCGTGCGCATGACAACGCGCCCGCAGGTCCCGCACCACCATGATACCGAGTTCCAGCGCGTCAAGATCTGGTACAAGCTCTGTCCGAGCCTGCGCCTGCTGCAGTTTCCGAGCCGCGTCGAGTGGGTCGTGACCGTCGACTCGCAGGCCCTTGCGCCCAAAGTAGATAAGCGCGAGCCTGAGACTGGCGGGCTGTCACGGCTACGCGTCATTTCGGGCAATATCTGATCGTTTCTCCTCACCTCATCTCATCCCCATCCCATCGTTTCGCGCTCGTCCACCACCCTCGCTTTGCGCCGTCGCTGCTCGCGTCCAATCCTTCAGTCCCCAGCTACTTACACTGCATCTGTTCACTTATTGTGTATTTACTCGTCCCCGGACGCCCGGCGTTTCGGCATACCCTCTGTTGGATAACCTTGTTGTCACGCCGCTAATACATCTTTTTCAATTAAACCTGCCGCGGAGCTATGTGCACCGGCTTCACTGGCTGGAGGTAAATACGGGTTAATTTTATTTGGTTGTTCAGATGAAGAGACACCGCGGGATTTCACGAAGTCAGGATCTACAACCCCAGCCGAGCGAAGGCTTACACTCCTAATCTTCTCTCACCGACCGAACCATGCGCACACTCCTCCCTGCAGACCAGCGACCCGCGCCTTCCTCCTCGGTGCCGCGTGAGTCGAGCGATGCAAGTAAACGCGCCACATCTCGCGCGTGCGACCGTTGTCGCACAAGGAAAAGTAGGATCATGTTCTTGTTTACCTGTCACTACGCTAGTCTCACATGAAGGCGACTGCATCTTTAACAGTTCGTTGTACGTGTGCGTCTTTTGTGCTGGTTTTGGGCTCATTCCGAGTATAGGCGATGGGCCAGAAAAGCGGCAGGAGGATCAACTCTGCACTCATTGCGCAGCTGCGTCCGTCGAGTGCACTTACGGTGGTGTGATCAAGCGCTCGCGGCCGACTAAACGGTCGGTATTTGATGTGATAGAATCGATGGTCAACTCAACTACTCGCAGTTATGTCGAATACCTGGAGCAGCGTATTGCACATGCGGAACGACTACTACGTCAGGTTCGCACCATATCGTACATCTCTTAACAATCCCTACAGCTTATCAGACGGTAACAGCACTGCCCAGAAGTCGATCTCATGCAAGAGCTTGGTGCACTCACAGCTGCCCGGTTGCTGGGTGAACCCGACAATTGGCCGGACGCCTCATCCAGTGACGAGGACCACTGCGCCTACACACTCCTTGCAGATGGCCCGCGCAATGATGTAGAACGTGGATTCTTTGGAGAAAGCAGCGTGTTCGACATCCTGCGGGCGACCGTCGAGTCTAGACGTCAAGATCCTAATGGGTCAGATACATGGGCGAATCTTGGGTCTCTCAAGCGATCCGAATATTGGAGGCTTCCTCCAGTCAGAGGTTTCTTACTATATCAGGAGGCTGAGATGCTTATGTATGACCATCTAGCACGAGTTTCGTGGTGACAGTGCCGACGCGCGTGGCTTTCACCCTCGCCTTCCACCTCCCGACATACAAAGGATGCTATTTGACGCTTACTTCGACAAATTCAACCCACAATATCCTATCCTGCACCGCGGATTGTTCGAGCAACAACTCCGCGACCCTGCATACGGACAAGACCAGCATTTTCTGGCCATTGTTCTCCTCGTTTGCGCCCTGGGCGAGAGTATGCTGTCTCCTCCAGACTCTCGAGCCGCAGGCACATCCAAACCCACGGGCTGGGCTCATTTCGAACAAGTCGAGCCGTTCTTGCGCGTTCCCACCCCAGGCGTCCCGCGGCTCCTTGACATTCAGATCTGGCTCGTGCGTGCCTTTGATATTTCACCGCAGGGCACTACGTCTGACCCGGCTTGCAGCTCTCTGCCATCTTTCTGTCAACCACCACCGATCCAGTCGCGGTTCCTTGGGTGCTCATTGGGATGGCACTGCGCATGTTATTCTATATTGGAGCTCATCGCGCGATGTCCTACAAAGACAAACCAAATCTCATTGATGAACTGTGGAAGCGGACATTCTGGTGAGGCGATTTGTATTAATGTGTTTCCTGCTAACGAATTGTTAGGTGCACCGTCGTAGGGGACCGTTTCTACAGTTCAGCCTTGGGACGGCCATCTGGCACACTAGAGGAAACGTTCGTATTTCATCTCTCCTGGCAAGATTACCTCCCACCGACAATATTACAGGTTCGACGTCGGTTTTCCGCTTGAAGTTGACGACGATCTGTGGGACATATCCAATCCTTCGGAAAACTACCCTCTAAAGCGGCCACAACCCGATGGAGAACCATGTTCAATTTCGTTTTTCATTCAATTGACGCGGCTGAGTGGTATTCTCGCTACTGCCATGCGTACTATTGTAAGTTGATTATGTGTAGCCGCCCTCTCGTGACGGTACTCACTTACATCCAGTATTCCTCGAATCGCTCTCGAGTTCTCATGGGTTTGTGTGCTCGTTCTGCAGAATAATCCACTGCGCTAACCCTAGATGCAGGCTTTATTGGCATAGATTGGGAGCAGAAAGTGATCACCAAGTTGGATGCCGCCCTTGCGTCATGGCTGCAGGAGCTACCTCCTCATTGTAAGCAATAACCATGACTCCAAACACGTTCTCATGATGTTGGGACAGTATGCTGGCATCCGCATAGAAATGATCTGACATGGCAAAACCAGTCTGCATCCCTCCACACCACCTTCTACAGGATCCAAATCTTAATCCACAACCCATTTACACGCAGCCTGCCACGATCCTCTGCCGGCTCGCCGCCAAAAGGTGACAACACAACGCCAGTTCTGTCCAGTCAAGCTGTCGCCAGATCTTTGACCACCTGTACCAAGGCTGCGTTGTCCTGTTCGCGAGTTTTGGCTACGCAGATCCGAAGTGGCTCGCATCTTGTCGTCCATCCATCGCAAACTGAAGGCGCCTTTGCAAGCGGGCTGACCCTGCTACTGAGCCTGTTTGGCGCGAAGAAGAGCTTTGCCAAGGACAGCCCGTATGTGCGCAAAATGACCACCGCTTTGAGAGCCTGCATGGATACTATCGCACTCATCGAAAAATCATGGAAAGCGGTTGGGCGGACGTGGTGAGCAGCACGAAACTCGTTTTGCAATCATTAACTCATCAGACATAGGGACACGCTGAACGACCTTGCGAGCAATCTTGAATACCCATTGCCGCCGTCACTGCTGAGTCACGTCGCAGTGCAACCCTCGATGTCAACGGAGTCACATCAAACTATCCTGGCCGCGGATGATTCTTGCGGGCCATCGATTCCACCAGCAATACTGGCCAAGCAACCCGCAGGTCTGCCTATCGATGAGTCGTTCAGCGAAAGCGAAATTCTCTTTCTCGACTTGGCCAACTCGGCTCCCACGGATGACCTTGCGATACCAATCACAGACGACTGGTTGTTCAGCTTTGAGGATGTTCCATCGAACTTGGAGCTACTACTGACTAGTTATGTTTCGACGCCGACGGGATCACATCAACTTCAGGGCTTCGCGCAGACGACTGAGATTCCTGGCGCATCTTGGGACGACTGGAGCTTCTGACCATTGTGGCGCGGATGTCTGTTGACAGTAGGATCGTTTAGCGCCAAGCAGACGGCAGTACCCAAGTTTGACCTTTGCTTCAACTTCCTTCCACGATCATACTATGTATGGTTTCCTGTTGCGATTGTCGTCTCCTCAACCCAATGCACGCGAGCTACACATTGAGCAGCCTCCACCTGAACCGATGATCCAGATATTGGCGGAGCGTCACAAACATCGGTACAATTGACATGCAAGACCTGGAGGGACAGTGCGCGACTCTTGTCGTTCTGATGGCGCGACTTGCTTGTTCACATTTGTCAGTGTTGTACATCGGTATATCAGCTGCGCGCCGGTCTGGCTGCCGCTGGCACGCGACATATACATCTTACTTTCATCGTCAAGAACAAATCGTATCTACGGCCATTACCGGACGTTGATGCAAAAGGCCTACGGCGCTACGCGCTTCTAGGCACACAGCTGCCTGAGACGTCGTTTTGGCAAGCTTGCGAGGTACTCCTTTACCAGAAGCGACACCAGAGCTTCAGAAGCTTCAAGCCAAGGTTCAGGAAATCACGAACCAACCCATGGTGCAGCTTTATGCGGGTCTCTCACCCGAGGCGCCAAAGCTCTCGCGGCTGGACATTCACCTCATGGACTCTATACCTCCGGGCACTCCGGGCTTGCGCGGGACATCTGGTCCATACATTCCCAGCCCAGCAGTCGGAGACTATTTGACGTCTAGATGGCTTGGATGGAAGATGCGGGCTGCATTTCACCTGATCCCTTTCGTGCATTGTCGAACGGTTGGTTATTGCGTCTAAATCATCACTTTTGGACTCCATTCCAACACCCACCTTCGTGGACTTCCCTTATTTGTAGTCCTTACGCTTTTGTGGCTATTTTTATGACAGATAACTCCCCATCCATGAAAGTACCGGGGGCAACATGCTGGACGGGTTTTTGGTCGGCTGGATGCTTTATTTGTGGACTGGTTCCCCAGGCACTGTGCTTCACGAAAGAGGGTTCATGGCCAACCCTATTATTCGCAGCATTGCTCAAATCGATCACACAAAATGGACGGAGATGAAAACCTGTTCTTTGTCAGACGTAAAAATGTTCCTTCGGGCACTGATCGCTGCATCTCACGCTCACACGGTCTGGATGGGACACAGTGGAAGCTTTTCGCATCATGCCCATTGCGACTGCATGCTGCTGGAGCTTTCAAATGGACATCAGACTCGGGCTTATATTCAGGCTCCAGCCCATGGGGCCGTTTCAGCTCTCAGCGGGTGGATTCTGCTCACGGTCGGCCATACGCCTTCAGCTGCCCCCTTGCGTCGATTACCTTGCCCTCTACTTCACCTCCGTTTCCCTGTTTTCTGAGCGAAACGGAGAATGCAGATTTGGTTCAGGAAAGTTGCGATACAGCATGATACAGCATTCTCGAAAAGGTGTCTACTTTCGGACATCTCACGGCAGCTACACCTGCGCAAATACCACCATTTTCTCAGAGATAAGTGAAGTCTAGCTAGTGTGTTGTCAGCATCAGGTTTCTGTAAACGCAGATATCTTTCCGGTGAGCCTGGGTCTGACTCACAGTTGCGAGCCCGCGCACAGGCTAGACACGCTGCTTAGTCTACTAACAATCCCAACGCATGGCAGCCTGCGTGCTGACCTATAACTGTAAGTTAGCTGACGTGTTGGCAGATAGGTGTATGCCACGGCAACTGCCGCGACCCGCGGAGTTTGTGGTAATGGCGATGCCCGCTTCTGTGGCATCTCACGGCTCCCGTCCATTGGTGGACATGACACCAGCTGAAACAAAACGTCTTCTCACTGACCCCCAAGAATGGGCTGACCCCAGCCAGAATGGCGCGTGAAATATTTTCACGGCCGACCTAAGCAGTCCGAACATACTGTGGCCGCGCGAGCGAAACAAAGCAAACCAAGCCTAAACATCGCACCTATGACTGTAATGCAAACGCAAAACCTAAGAAAACCGCCCCCCGGCGCGCGCGTGCGCCTAGGCTCGTCGCCATCCCGAGGTACGACGGCGGCAAACAAAGGCTTACTCAGTGTGCTTGGAGTCCAACAATGACGCTAAGTTACCAGCTTTCGGGACGGAACTGCCCTGCAAGCCATGGAGCACACAAGACTGGGATGGCGAGTAGATGGCGAGACCATATCATCTTTGCCCAAAAAGTCTAACGAGACTTTTGTTTCATCATCCCCGGTTTCCAAACGTTGGGTCTAGCCGATCCGCGCCTGGGCGTGCATTGCTGGTGTGTTTGCTTGACAGGCTCGTGTTTGCGCAAGGTTGAAAGTTTTGGAGAAATTTTTTGAGTTGGGGGGTCGTCCGTCGCGGCCCTCATCTCACCCTCATGAAACCAGCGCGCCAACGTTTGCTGCAATATCGCGTTGTCATCCGCATGATGGGGTTGCTAACACACACGTGCATGGATGATGATGATGAAACCGCATGCTCCACGACTGATGATGAATTGGGGTTCAGATATTCAAAAATTTTGATTGCCGATGGGGGAAAGTATGGTAAAGGGGATCCTATGAGAGAGATAGAGACGGCGACGGCGACGGGCAAAACAAAAAGTCTCGGGAATTACGGGGGAGTTGTAGTAGAGTTCTGCAAGGTGGTGACACGGAGCGCGGTGGAGGGTAACAGGGTGGGAGGATGAGAAGTTTTACAGGATGAGAAATGGATGCGTGACTGGTGGGAACAACACGACGCGTTGAGGAGGACCAACAGTCGGGTAGTGGTGGTAGTGGTGGTGAGAGAGAAAGATGCAAAGGAACTAGGGGAGGTGAGCATCTGAGCTCGTACGAATATCTGGCGTGGCTGGATTGCGTGCGTGCAGGGAACAATGAAGCGGTCGTGCAAGGCGGGGAACGCGTCTGCGTGCGAACGGGACGGAGACAAACTTGTATGGGTTGGAGACGTGCGGGTAATGCATTGCAAAAGACGTAAGATGAGGCGGGAGAGGTGATGCAAGAAAGGCTCGGAGGAGAGAAAGCATGATAGCAAGAGGGACGACAACCAAGAAGAGCGAATACGAATACGACGCAAAGGATCAAGATATGAAGCGAAAATTACGCAGAGCATATGGAGCATAGGGTGAGTGAAGCATAGAGGGAGACAACATGAGGGCGAGCGCATGGGGAGGGTGGATGAGGAACTGGTGCAGCTCGACCGTGCGCACCGCGATGAGCGAACACTGGGAGGGTTCGAGGGCATGCACGCGTGCGAAGCTTCACCGATTGACTGATGCTTGCCGCGCGCTACAATCGGTGCACAGGCTCGTTGTGGGTAGCCGAGACCGAAAAGTGGCGGAGCGCGCATGGGCACGTGTTCCGTCGCTTACACCGAAGTCGCACAGGCTGTGCATCGATGCGGTTTGCAGCGCGCGGGAACAAGGAACGCGCCGGACGGCAAAAAATGTGGCGTGGTGGTGGTTGTTTCGGGGTGAATGATTGGACCGGTTACGCAATCGAGGGCGCGCGCGCGAGCGAAAATTGTAGCGGCGTCCTACGGAGCGTATCGATGGGTCTAAGTTTGGTGGAGATAGCGGCGAAATGAAGTAGATACAGAATAATCTGTTGTTGTTGTTGTCACGAGCGCGTGTGTGGTGATTGCGCGTGCATGAGGGGCGAAAAATTACGTTCAACGTCAGCCATCAAGTTAACCATCAGGCAGCGTAGCCGCTCGCGGGACAATGTAAACCGTTCCGCGTGCGCAGACGTGATACTCACGCGATAAGTGAGTCAAAATTTTGCTGGCTGGGTGTAGGGTAGTGATGAAGGTCGGGGACTGGCGCGCACCAGCCGGCGGGCGCGCAATTATTTTTTATAAGCGGGGCGTCTAGTGATGGGGTGGAAGAGTCGGAGTCGAGCTTAGCGCGGCGAGAGGAATGCGCGGGAGTAGGCTGTTGATATGGGTTCGTTGGCAACGCGGACGAGAGGGCGACGGGATTCATGCCAGGCCCGGATAATGTAAGGGCGAGACCGCCTGGTTGAGGGGCGACGGTGCATGAGTATGGTGTAAGAAATGTGAAGAGTTGCTTGAGCAGGTCGACGTCGCGCTGCAAGAGAACCGCGTTCCGGTGGACAAAGGACATTACATCGAGCTCTTTCCTCCTGCAAAGTGCGCATGAGTATGGAATTATGAGAGAAGAGGGTCACTGACGAATATCGGATCTGGTCTTCTTGGAAGTACTGGTAGGCGACCTGGTCGTCGAGAAAATGGAGACGGACGCTTGAGAGAAAGAGGCTTGCCGGAGTGGCATTGAGCATCATCTGGCGGTAAGCATCACCGGCTGGTTTGCGACTCATGGTAGGACCGAGGAGAGGGAGGAGAGGGGAAGCGGGGAGCGGGGCGGGAGCGCGAACGTGGAAAGGAGGAGAAGAGGTAAAGAGCGGGCACTGGATGTTTCTCGGCCGGCTTTTTTAGCAATCCCCGCAATAGAGGACGGCGACCACAACGACTGCCCGCCGACCACCGCCCAACTGCCACCAGCAAGGGCACTATCGGCGTGAGATTAAGTGCACAATGGCCATAGACGGCGGGATACTGCGGGACCGCGGAGCAGCAATAGCAGCATAGCGAGCGACGGAACCGTAAAAGCGGGGGCACTCAAAATGCTAACAAGAGTTTCGCGACTGGCAAACCCTGATCACGTGCAAACGAGTCGTTTGGCGGGATAAATGCAGGTCGGGGTGGCGGCGAGCGCTGCTTGAAGAGCACGTGGGGGGAGCGGTCCAGCGGGCAAATACGCTGCTCACGGGACCCTCAGCGGCGACAGCCAACTCTAACATGGGTGACGAGCTACGCTATCCAGGATGTGCCCCTCTCGCCATCCGCGGGGTCACGAGCCGACGCACGGGGTCTGCGCCACAATCTACATCTACACGCTTTGTGCGCCCGTACTCCTTTCGCATGAACCCGTCGCGCGTAGTACAACGGTAGCGGATATGGCGTCGCTCGTCTGCGCCCGCCGCGGGAAAGATATGGCAAGAGTGAAAGGGACGGAAGCGGGGACACAAACAGACGCTCTCCATGTCCTCCTCTCGGCCCGGGTCCCGGTGACCCCTACTACTCCTTCTTGCATTCTAGCCAAGATGTGCGCTGTCGCCTTGACTTCCTTTCGACCACGCTTCTTAGAAATGCACACACTGAGCTTACAGGTTTGTATAATTACCTATGAAACCTTTTTTATTACAAGGTCTCTTGTGCCACGGACCCAATGCCTTCCAGTGACACGTATGTGCCCTCCCCCTTCGACGCCCACGTTCGCGAGAAGCCTAGAATCACGCTGACGGTAGCGTTCGTCTTGTGAACGCAATTGCAGTTGAGGCAAACTTCGGGCCTCGGCGTTTTCCTGCACTTTTTCAGCACCCGGCCAGGGAGCATCACAAGCTCGAGGCCAGAATGGTAATCTGATCGCCAAAAGTCTACACATTCATTCACTTTTTAAAAATCTATAGCGGCATCGAACGATTTTCCTTGCGATTGCTGTTTGAAACGACACGGTGACTGTTGCGCGGCAGGTATGGCGTGATACGTGCAAATTGGGTTATTCAAGTCGGCTCATAAGACCGCGCAAAGGTCGGCACGGGTCTTCACCTTCTCTTCCTCCTTCCGCATCCATCTCCGCCTCGCTCCTCCGCCCCGCAAAAAAATGGTCTCCGCATCGACGAACGGCACCAACGCCGTCGCGCACGCTGCTACCCTGCCTGAAGGCCACTTCTTGTTCACAAGCGAGTCTGTTGGCGAGGGTCACCCTGGTACGCACTTTTTTCGCGTCCGCTGGTGTCTCAACCTGCTTCCTAATCGAGCCGCACAGATAAAATTTGCGACCAGATCTCGGATGCGATCGTAAGCTGCCTTTTTTGCACGCATAGAGTCATGGGCTTGACTAAACCCCCCGTAGCTCGATGCGTGCTTGGCGCAGGATCCGTACTCCAAGGTTGCATGTGAGACAGCGGCCAAGACGGGCATGATCATGGTGTTTGGCGAGATCACCACCAAGGCAACGGTCAACTATCAGCAAGTCGTCCGCGACACTATCAAGCAGATCGGCTACGACTCGTCGGAGAAGGGCTTCGATTACAAGACTTGCAATGTGCTTGTCGCGATTGAGGAGCAGTCGCCCGACATTGCCAACGGTCTTGACCACGGCTCGCTCGAGAACATTGGTGCCGGTGACCAGGGCATCATGTTCGGATATGCCACCGATGAGACTGAGGAGTGTATGCCCCTCACCATTATGCTCGCTCACAAGCTCAACGCTGCCATGGCTGCCGCTCGCCGCAGCGGCAAGATGGGCTGGCTGCGCCCGGACTCGAAGACACAAGTCACGGTTGAGTACAAGAAGGACGGTGGTGCCACCATCCCCATCCGCGTAGACACCATCGTTGTCTCGACCCAGCACGCCGAGGAGATCACCACCGAGCAGCTGCGCAAGGAGATCAAAAACCTCATCCAGAACGTCATCCCCACCGGATTGCTCGATGACCGCACTGTCTACCACATCCAGCCCTCTGGCCGTTTCGTTATCGGCGGACCCCAGGGTGATGCTGGTCTCACTGGCCGCAAGATCATCGTCGACACGTACGGCGGCTGGGGTGCCCACGGTGGTGGTGCTTTCTCCGGCAAAGACTTCTCCAAGGTCGACCGCTCCGCCGCGTACACCGCCCGCTGGATTGCCAAATCCCTTGTCAAGGCCGGCCTCGCACGCCGCTGCCTCGTCCAGCTCTCGTACGCCATCGGCGTCGCCGAGCCTCTCAGCATCTTCGTCGACTCTTACGGCACCGGCACGAAGTCGGACCCGGAGCTTGTGGAGATCATTCGCAAGAACTGGGACCTCCGTCCTGGCATCATCGTTAAAGAGCTCGACCTCGCCAAGCCCAAGTACCTCCACACCGCATCCTATGGCCACTTCGGCAAGCCAGAGTACACCTGGGAGCAGCCCAAGACGCTCTCCCTATAATCCTGAGCGCATTATGCGCTCCTGCGGCAGTTCAACCCTGCCGCACCATGTCTTGTCTCGGATCTTCATCATCGTCTCTTCCATAGCGCATTCATCTGCCATCTCGCTCGTCTCGCATCGCTCATCCACCTTACGCTGCTGCTCCTCGGACAGCGGGGGATTGAATCACCCCGCCTCAAACTACCGCTACCTGCTTGCCCTTGTTCCCCTCCCACGCATTGTCCTCCTCCCCGCCTGTAGAGCTTTCGTCGCCTCGTCACCTCCACCACACACTACACTTCACGTATCAGTAACCCTCTAGCATTCACGCCTTGTCCTCCCTCCACTTGTGCACACATCCTCTCACCTCGCGGAATGAAACGAAAACTCACGTCTCAAACCACCACCCACTGCATGTAAACCTCTCTAGGGCGACCCTTTCTTTTTGTCCCTCCCGCTGTGTCTTTTTACGCTTCACTTTTACCTTTACACACTTTTCTGGCGTTTTTCGCAAATAGCACGTTGGGCGCGCTCAACCGCGTCTGTTTGCTTTCTTCTTCAATCTGCATTCGCATGATACTCTCGTTTTCCGAGCGTCAGTGCGAGGGTGGCCAACCGACCTGTGTCCGTGCGTTGAGATCCGATAGGATCTTGAGGAAGTATCACGTGATGCTGATTCATCAACTCCGAGGAATTCGGGGTTTACCGCTTGCAGCAATCCCTGTAGAGATTTTTTGTGTCTACACGAACGTGAATGCATCTCGGCCGTTCCATCTCCAGCGTGCATCCCAGGAAGGGTCAACTGCTTGAACCTGCGCTAGAAGCCGACTCCGCCACTTCCCCTCTCAACTCAAAACCGACCGGACCCTCACCACAGGCTCACCATTCGCGCTCGGTCTCCGGATACGTCTCTATGGCGCACAAACTCGCCGACGAGCTGATCAAAGAGATACTCGCCGGGCCGTTGCTCATCCCCGACGAGGTGTTTGCGGACACCGGCTCGGTGTCGCCCTTCAGCACGATCAACCACTCGTCGTCGGATGCTCTGCTCGTCTGCAAGCGCTGGCTACGCGTGGCGACGCCCACTCTCTACGAGACCGTCGTCATCCGCTCGATGGCACAGGCCAAAGCGCTCGTGTGCGCGCTGCGTCGCAACCCCATGCTCGCCGGCTACATCAAGAAGCTCCGCGTCGAGGGCGCGTACGGCGAATACACCCACAAGACCGTCGAGCTCGCGGGCAATAATATCACGGACTTTTGCTTTACTCTGACTCTGTATTCCGATCGCAGCGTGGCGGGCCTCGTCAAGACGATAAAGGAACTCAACCCTCGCCGCGTTATCCTCACGATGCCGAAGCAGGCAAGAAGTAATAAGAACGTCAAGGCCGTCGTGAACGCTCTCGTGGCTGAGATTCCATACTGGCCTCGCCTGGTTCGGTGTCTCACTTTTTGTGGCATATGAGAAACGCATATCTGACTAGGCCTGGTACTTATGTAGGAAAAGTTCATGTTCCCCAGCCCCGTCGCGTGGGTAAACTCGGAGTACCTACGTTACCCCGCAATAGTCATGTCGCTGGCCGCAGCATCGCGTTTGCAAAACGTTCACATTCACGTTCACTGGCAGGCCACCCACGACAGCCCGTTGATCAACGTGCTCAAGCTTCTACTGAGCAACAAGTCCTGCCGGGTCTCTCTGACCCAATGGCAGGAAGGGGTAAGGTGGAAATTCGCCCCCCAGCCTGTCGATATCCAGGACGTTGTGGTTGCTCTACCGTTGGCGATGCAGACCCGCGTCGATGTCAACGTACCGAGGCAGAGTTTTTCGCATCGCACCCTCGTTACCTCTGATTCGAAAACGTCCGCCTTTGCCGTACTCCCTGCTTCCAACTCTTCCTTCCGTCCTCTTTCTTTTCTCACCAACGAAGCTGGCTCTGCCGTCTGGAACAGAATCATCCGTTTCACAGTGCAAAGGGAGCAGTCTCCGGCTCGCTACACTGCTCCTGGCACATGGTACAACTGCACGAAATTCAACGATTACGCAGTTAAACATCTGCTGAAAACCTCTACCAAATTCTCTGTACGTTGGAAAACGTGGCACAGCATTGAGTTCCGAATTACGCTAACGGTCTCCGCCAGGACATCCTGAACGACATTCTTGTCGAGCATCTTTACATCGTCGATCATGCGGGTTTCGTCGAGGCCAAGAAGGTTCTCGACGCAAAGCCCGTCCGCAAGAAGCGAGCTGTCAGCATTGTCATGCGTTCGTTCCCTCGTGGTGGATTAGACGTGCTTTGGGGGGGCACGTCGCTCGGAAAGCTCCTTCCTCAGCTCACCGATCTCACCGAGGCCACCATCCAACTCCAGTACGACGTATATCATTCTCTAACCCACAGAAACGCAAACTCGATTCGGAAACTGACGCTCACTGCTTTTGGAACGTGGAATGGTGCTTGGGCTGGCGGGCTGCTTGATCTCTTTCCTGTACTTGAAGAGCTGTGTTGGTCGGTTGAACATGCTCCAAGCGAGCATCCGCCGCTTAATCGTCAGCTCGGTCGAAAGGACTCCAGTCCAAAGGCTCATCGTCTTCAATCGCTCAAGCTCACCCAGCCATACTGCCCTTTCATGGAGGTGATGTCCATGTGGAGGTGCAATCGGCTGATAATCGTCCGTGATATAGCCCTGACTCTGCCACAGTCTCCCAGAACTTCGCTTCCTCGACCTTAAAACTAAATCGTTAGACTTCATAGAAGACTTTGTCGGCTCCCATGGCCACACGCTCCACAAGATAGTCACAGTGACCACACGTCTCCCGAACAATATCTTCCAGGCCACACCATCCCTCAAGTCGATGGAAGTAGCTGGAGCAAACTCCGAGATGGGCGAACTCTGCAGAATTCTAGATCAAGCATCCAACGCCAGCATTGAGACCATAATTCTTCGCATTCTCGCGTACGTCAAAGAGCTCTCATTCTCGAATTTAGTGTTCGTAGAAGTTGACGGGGCAAGTAGGCACAGGGGCCATACAAACCTCACCGCGAAGCAACGAGCGCTGAATCAAGACTGGGAGCGTCTGCTGCAACTGTTCACTCGAGCCCGCTTTCCAGCGCTCAAGACAGTACAAATAGCGAGCTCGATCGACTTCTGGCCGTCCACCGAGTCAGTCCATCCGGACTCTGATCATCTGGAGTTTGGCTAAACCTTTACTGCATTATGCTCAGGCGCGAGATCAAGACGAGCGAGTGGCCGCGGTTTGCTGACATCTTGCACGAACGCGGGATTCGCCTGACTGACTTGCACGAGCGCGGCTGGAGACGTCGACTCGAATAACGAGCTGCATTGCCTTGTTGCGTCGCATCCTGCCTTCGACCACTCGAATCAAGCTTCTACATTGTGTCATCAACTGTACTATTATGCACCCAGCTAAGAAAAGTAATTGACGAGGCATCACACCTGTACTTCCAACAGTGACGGTGTATTCATGATCGAGCGAACTGGAATGAGACACCGGGACAGAACTAAAGCAAAGAATTCGAGCTTTGAAATAATTCGGTCCATTTCGTGGTTCATACCATCATTGAACGTCAGCCTCTGGCATACGAGCTGGAGCGTCGTTCGCAAACGGCTGGGTCTTCGCCCACGCCATGAAGCGAGGCACATCCTGTATGAAGCAAGACCTTTAAGGTAATGCTCAAAAGTATACCAACAGAATGCACTCACACTGGCGATAGATGACGGGATGGACATGTCCTGGACGAACTGTGGGATGTTTCCTCCTGCATTCGAAGATGTGGCCATCCTTCGCATCATATGAGACCGCGGTGAGTACAAAATTCTAGAATAAGGACGTACAACCACTCAGTCTTGCCGTCTTGGGTCTTCCGCACTCGTTCTGTAGCAGCATACCGACCATGCACGATGTTATCATGCTTCACGATATTCATCTCCGGATGCGTGTTGGCTTTGGCGAGCTCTGCGTCAGAGGATACGTCGATGGGGACCTGGACAAGGATGAACTCGTCATCATAGCTCTCAGCGCCTGCCGAAGGAGCCGTCGCATGACCCGGCGAGGCGAGCTTGGGCGGAAAGACAGCGATGAGCGCTGTGAAGATGCGTGGCTGAAATGGCGCAGGAAAGACATAGAGCATTGACCAGATGGACATGCGGGGGTCTTCCAACTGGCGCAAACATGTTGCCGCCTTGATTTCATGCACGTATCTGGAGGGAGACGAGAGACGGGGATGTCGGGTGAGGTGCAATAATGCGACGCCGCATGGTCGTCAGTCAGCGACGTCGTACGCGGGCGCCCGTGCGCAGCAGATCGGATGCAGACTGCAGACGCACTGGGGCTCGTGCTGACCGCGAGGACCAAGGCCCTTCCAGAACGCCTCGAACGAAAGCTCTTCCTTGGTGTGCGTGCTGAGCCGGCTGTGCCACGGTGCACCATCGCCCTTCTGCTTTGCGCGGTACTGCGTTTGTACACTCCCGATGAGCTTGCCCTTCTTCCACCCGGCTACTTCGTCGAGCAGCGGCTTGGCTGCACCGAGGAGCTCCTCTGCAGTCGGAATTGCTGTGCAGTTCGCGCTGGGGTTAACACGGAGAATCGGGTGTGTTGACAGGGGCAAGTGTGACACGCACAATTGAGTGTGAGCGGCGTTATTGACAGCAATGGCGTGCGCGTGGACATGGCGGGGGGCGTGCGAAGGGGATCCGCGAGACCTTTCGAGGGGAGCAGAGGTTAAAGTGAGAGGAAGAGTTTGGTGTGGACTAGCATGTGCACGCATGGCATGGATAGGGCTTAGCTGCTTCCAATTGTCTAATCTTAGTTGAGCCCATACCGTTCGATGGCACGCAAGTTGTACACAGACTCTTCAGCAGTTTTATTTCGTTGTCAGCAGCGCGAAGGTGGAAGGGGTGGGTGAAAATACAGCGAGAGGCACAGATCACGAAGGGGCAACAACGTCAGGCGAAGAGAAGCGGCGATCGTCGGCGTCCGCACGCGATGCCGCATGACGACACGCGTGCGAACGACGCTGGGCAGCCGGCAACGTGCAAGAATATGAGAGGGAGTATCTAGCGGTCCTCTGCCCATTCCTGCGTGCGAACGTAAGCGAGAGCAGTAAGAATGCAAACGGAAGGGGCGAACGTTCTCCTTCTTAATCTGGGCCTCCTCCTCGGGCGTAAAGTCGTTGACAATGTTGAAAAGCTTACGGATCTCTTCAGGTGTCTTACCCTTGATCATGTTGGCGACGGTCTTGCAGCCGACGTCCCTACCGGCCAATTAGCACCGCCCCGCAAAACTCCGGCGCGCGCAGTACTTACAAAAGAGGCTTAATATCGAGGTAGTTGGCGGCGAGGATGATCTCGAAAAGCATCTCTTGGTCGACGGTGATGAACTTCTGGTCCCATTCACTGATGTCGGTCGACCGCTTGCGCGTCTCGTCCTGGTTCGCGTCCGCATCTGCCGCGGGGAGCGGCTCACCGCGGTGGTGCTCGCAGTATTCCAATACCTGCGAGCAGATCGGACAAGCGATAAGCGCCAGCCCATGTCAAATAACGCGCTGCGCGGTCCAATCTTACCTTCTTGAGCACGCTCGCCGTCACGTTCGGGAGCGGGATGGGCTGCTCGGACTCGCCGACATCTGCGATGGCCCCAGCGCGTCAGCAAATGTGGCAACATTTTTATGGGCCATGAAGGTCACACACCCTCGAGCATGTTCTTAATCAACACAGATCGCTCGGCGACATCCTTGTCGACGACGAAGTTCTCATTGTCGGACGTGACAAGGTTGACCATGGCGAGCGGAGCGTTCGAAAGGTGGCGAGGTTGCAGGAGGGAGACCTTGATGGCCGTATCGGATATAGCCGCCCGCATTTGAACCGCCTGACAATCTTCGGACTCTACGCAGCGAATCGCTTCTCTAAAGTATTTTTTCATTGCACCATGATGCGACGGCGGGCCAATCTCACTGCTTGATTCGTAGCAACAGCCTACTTTAGCACTTTGCATCTCATTGGGACAACGTGCATTTTTGCCACCAAATTCGGTGTCGGTAGAGATGGAGTCATTGCCACGGTGGCGAACCGGTGACTGTGCGCCGGTCGCGCAATGAGCTATGCACAGATCAACTGTTCCATCAGTCCGACTTGAAGTGGGTGCCGCCCGAGGGGTGGCCACTGCGATCGCGCGTGTACGGGCGACACCGAGAGCGCGTCTAAGCGCTTGTCTTTACGATGCTGTCTGCATTTCTGAACGCGACCACACAGCGACTAAAACCCGCGCTGAACCGTGCGTAGGCACGTATCGGTACCTGTTGCATCCTAACACGGTGTGTGTGTGTGTTATAGTGTACGGTCAGGTGCGCACGGCTACCAAGCGTGTGAGCGGTAGTGGTGGTCGGTCCGGCGGTACTGCAGGCAAACGACTTGGTGTCAAGAAGTTCTCGGACGAGCTCGTTATTCCGGGCAACATCATCGTCCGCCAGCGCGGCTCGCACTTCCACCCGGGCCAGCATGTACGCTTTCTGCGCGCTCTCGACTTTTCTCGATGCGCATGCTCACTCGTCTCGTCCAGGTCAAAATGGGCCGCGATCACACAATATACTCCATCGCGCCTGGCTTTGTAAGATTCTACGTTCGCAAGTTCGGTTTACGCGACAGGCGATATGTCGGTGTGGTGCTCAACCGCGGCGAGACGCTCCCGCGCAATGAAGCCGCGCTCGGGCGGTCGCGGTACTTTGGTTTCGTCGAACTCAACGGAGTCGAGCGGCCTACAGTTGTCAACAGGGCATAGTGTAAGCAGCGCAGCCGACATGTACTTTACCAGCTCACCGTGCATGGTATAAGGATGCATTAATCTGATCGGATCCTTCAACTGTTTTCAGAATCATCACTCAACGGTCTGGTTCCCTCGCCATCCTGTCCATTCGTCATACTCCTCAAACGCCAAGTCACGCTTGCTTTTACTAATTCTGCTTCTGCAAGAAGGGCCTGTTGCGGTCGGCATGGCCAGGATGAAAGCAGACTACTCCAATTGCAAGATGAAAAATAAAACACGCCACCACGTCCGCCCCCCCTCCCCATTTAGCACGTCAACGCTCCCTCATTATTCCCAATGCACGAGTCTGTCCATTTCTGTCAGCCCGTGTGAGGTCAACTTGCAAACCAGGACGTACTCGTATCAATGCACTTGCGCTCGGTGTGCGACCCGTCGGTCGACCAGCAGTCACAGCACATGGTGCCTGGCCCACCATCGTTCGTGAAGGTGCCGCTGAACGAGCAGTTGCTGCAGCTGCCGGCATAGCCGCCAGCGCCGGGCGAGCACGCAAGATTGCTGTTATCATTTGTGATGCAGTCTGCGTCGCCGGACATTCTCGTCAGCAGGTGCCTTCAATGGCCGCGGTAACGTACTGTTGAGGTCGACGTTCGTCTGCTGGTAGTCTCCATTGCTGTTCGAGCATTGGATGTCGAGGACAGAGCCCGCAATGCCGGTGTCGCGCTTCAGGTAGCAGGTGTTCTTGTAGTTGTCCCACGCGTATGCGGCAGGCAACAGGGCGAAGGCAGCGGCGAGGGTGGCTGTGGAGAAGCGCATGTTTGGTGTTATTGAGCGAGTGGCTGGTATGTAGTGGTATGTGATTGCGGGGTTGAGTAAACGTAGGCGGCGAAGCGAAGAAAAGAAAAGAAAAGGTATGCCAAGGCGAGAAAGAAAATGAATGATGATAGCACTGAGTCGGTGCAGTTGCCTTTATACTAAGCTGCAGAGATCATCACGGACAAGGATTGAGCCCTGACAGAGGCTCGGACAGGCATGCCCGGCGTCGCGCTGGAGACATCGAGCGCGTCAAGACCTGGCACATCGCCTCGCCGAGAATTGTTCGCTATAAGCAGCCAGGCATGGGCGCAGATATCACTTGGCCCAGCCCACGCGTGAACGATCAAAGGCCGAAGGCGAAAAGTTGAGCACCGACGCTCGTTCAAGCATTGGCTATGAGAGGGGTGACAAGTATCTCTCGCTCGATGCTAGCCAGATTGCGTAGCCCTAGAACATCTTGGGCGAACTTGTAGCCTAACAGGGTTATGTACTCTTGGGTTCACAGCCGAAGCCGAGCAAGATGCAGGCTGTTCCGATACACGTGCAGCGGTTGCCCGAAAGGTGAAGAAAACCCTGAGATCTGACACGGAACTGCCCCTTGCCTCTTGCCTAATAAACAGCCTCATGAATCGTACAAATGCAACCAGCAAAACATTCTGGCGGTGTTGCCGTTCTGCAAGCCACATCCTGACATCGCCTCCCTATGCGGCACGACGCCACATGAACTTCCAGAATCGAGCAGAGATGAATTGGACAAGACAGTGCGGACGCGCTAGGTGTGACGAGGGGTTGTGCTAAGAGAGTACTGTATCGGCGGTAAATGAGTAAGAGTAGAAGGAGCGGCGATCGGATTCAGACAGCACTGCGCATCTCCGCTTGCGCTCAGCCACCTCGCGCCACGCCGAGTATTGGCGGCGTTCCACGCTCATTCCCGCCTCTTTCCTTCGCGCGCGCCACTATGTCACACCCGCAGACTGCAGCTGACAAGAACTACCGCCGCCTGGAGAAACTAGGCGAAGGTGTGTTGACATTGCTGGAAACAGAGCCAAGCTTGCTGAACGTGGCTCGGCGTGTGCAGGAACATATGCATCGGTGTTCAAGGTCCGCTGGGCTACCCTCGGTCGGCCTTGCCATGTACTGAACCCTATGTCGTACAGGGTGTTTCGCGGACCGGAGAGGTCGTCGCGCTCAAGGAAATCCGACTTGACCCCGAAGAGGGCACACCGTCGACGGCCATCCGCGAGATCTCGCTGATGAAGAACCTCGACCACCCAAACGTGCTCAAGCTTTACGACGTTATTCATTCTGAGGCAATGCTCACACTCGTCTTCGAGTTCTGCGAGTACGATCTCAAGCGTTACATGGACAGTTTTGGCGAACGCGGTGCCCTGCCTCCCGACACCGTTCGGTCGTTCTTTGGACAACTCCTCAAGGGAATCGCAGTGTGCCACGAGAACAGGGTCTTGCATCGCGACCTCAAGCCGCAGGTGTGCACAGCGCGAGCACAACCCCTGACACCACTTCTCACATCCTTCACAGAACCTTCTCATCAACAAGACGGGGTTCTCAAGCTCGGTGACTTTGGCCTGGCCCGTGCGTTCGGTGTTCCGGTAAACACGTTTTCCAACGAGGTGAGCTGAGGCCAGTGATGGGTCCTTGCCGCAATTCATCTAACCGATGATAGGTTGTCACTTTGTGGTACCGCGCTCCCGATGTGCTCATGGGTTCCAAGACCTACAGTACCTCGATTGATACTTGGTCATGTGGCTGCATTTTCGCCGAGATGATCGAGGGCACCGCTCTCTTCCGAGGCAGAGACAACGTCGACCAGCTCAGCCGTATTGTTCGTGTCATCGGCACACCATCGCCAGACGTCATCCGGAAGCTCGTCTCGGATTCACCAGAAGTCACCATTCGTGACCTGGCGCAGTACCCAAAAGCGCACTGGGGCACCGTCGTAAAGCGCGGTTCTATCTACGCGCACGACCTCCTCGATCGGTTACTCCAGTTCGAGCCGACCGCGCGGATCACGCCTCAGGAGGCGCTCAAGCACGAATATTTTCAGGGAAACAATCATATTGTGATGCAGGCTCCGCCAGCTCCAGCTCCAGCTCCCGCGGCCATGTCACCACAGGCGGGTGGATATAGCCAGATGATGCCGCCGCCAGCTGCATCGATGATGGGACAGCCGACACATATGATGGGACAACCCATGTATACTCAGCCCATTCCCATGCATGCAGTGTACTATGGCCCGCCGCCGTCGAACTACCCGCCGCAATATGCCTACCAACACCCTCAGGCTCAACCACAGCAGCACCACATCCCAGCGCAGCCGCAACAACAGCAACAACATGGCGGGTACATGTATCAGACTGGCTACCAACCGGGCCAGCAACATTAGATGACAAACGTGCAAGATCTCATGCCAGTTATGCCATTTGCTGTCGCGCTTTCTTGACCTTTGGCTCGTCTCACCTCAAGCTGAAACTGGCTCTCTCTCTCTCTCTCTCTCTCTCTCTCTCTCTCTCTCTCTCTCTCTCTCTCTTTTCCGAAAATACCACGCTTGCATTGCTTTCCGCTCTTGTCTGCTGCTGTTTCTTCAAGACTCGTGGTTCGTGGCACGCAAACCATCCCTCATAACTCTCGACGATGACTTGCCCTGCCGTGGTGGTTTGATACTATACATTCAATCGCTATTTGTATAATGTCCGCACATTGTCGGGATGAAACTGTGTTTACCCCGTCCCGTCTCTCTGTCTCGCCTGTGGAAGTACATAACTAGGACAGGTCTCCATGTGCCAAGAACTAACAAATGCCATGCAATGAGAAAGTACATAGCTACAACTGGCTTGCTTGGTCTGACCATCTCGCAGCAGTCGAAATGCATCTCGTTCGCAGCATGGCAACGCGACGCCGGCATGAAATTTGCTTCTAGTCGATGCCACTGGCCATTGTGAATGCAGAACACGAGCATCAGTCACCCCAGAGTGTGTCTGGCACTTCAGCTGTTTGTGCAAATCCCTGAAGCTCTGGCGGTCCAATCGTAATCGTGAACACGTCAATCATGTGCTAAGAGTTATGGGAGAGACGCTTTCGGAAGTTTCCGCTCTGGGCATTTCTGTGATCCAAAGAAATTCACTCTCTCAACCTCACATTGACATACATAAAGCTGTAGATCATTTAGAGCTCTCATTATTATCATTACGCTGTGCTCTGCAACCCCACATGATCTCAGCCTGAACAATGAAAATACTGCTGATGAACCAATAACCTATTGATCCTCGCAATTTTTGGAACACCTAACAATTTAGCGCTGACGCAATAACGCTGGAAGCATAATCTACCTAGATATGAAGTTGGATGCGTGCTAGAGGCTTGTGGCCGAGTCAGTGGATGTAGCTAGACGCGGTTCAACTTGTGACGATCGTATTGTCACGCGTTTGCACGTGGTTCGACTTCCACTTCGAGTCCGCGCTTCTCTTGAATTCCTCGGTCTCAAGACCCCACGCGCGAGAGGAATGCCTCGGTACTTTGAGGAAGAGAATGAAGCTAACATTATGTTATACCTGCTGACGACGTGCGTGGGACTGGGTGTCTGGGTCGTCGTCCGGCGGTACCACGACTTCAAAACGCGCGCTGTCAAGTTCGACATGCCCGCACCAGAGGTTCGTAGTGCAGGCGTCATGAGCACTCGCGCAGTAGTTTGCTAACTCAGCCGCAGGCTGCATCACCAAATTGGACCGGCCAGATTCTGCCCCAGCCATCGCTAGAGGCGCACCTGCTTAACCCACTCCTGGTCCCGAACACCGCACGTACGGCCACAGCCTCTCCAGACGCCAAATTCATCACATGCTACGACCCGAGTACCGGCGCACACATTGCTACGTTACCGGCGGACGATGCCTATAGCATTGGCCAGAAGGTCTGTTCCCTCGCCCGCCGTGCCGAATGAGTTGCTTAATGGATCGCTTAGATCGGTCAAGCCGGCGCGGCACAACATCATTGGAAGACCACAACATTCGATGAGAGACGCAAGGTGCTCAAGAGCATTCAGCGCTGGCTGTTAGACAACAAGGACCTTTGCGCTCGTGTTGCCGCTCGCGATACCGGAAAAACTAGTGCGTTAAGGTCTTTCATAACACCCCTGGCATAGATTCTGACGCAAATTCTGCTTGAACTTGCTGCGACGTCTCGATGCGGAGACAGTGGTTGATGCTGCCCTTGGCGAAATCCTGGTCACTCTGTCCAAACTTGAATGGCTCATCAACTATGGCGAGGACGCACTCAAACCGCAAAAGCGCCGAGGAAACTTTGTTCTGATGCACAAAACGAGCACAGTTTACTACGAGCCACTCGGTGTGGTCGCTGGCATCGTCAGCTGGAACTACCGTAAGTCGTCTGCGTGCTCAAGTAGGCTGGTTCACTCAATGGCTGCATGTATTCATGCCTCTGGTACTCTCTCTTGCGCTCTTGGTGCCTGCAGCCTTGCATAATGCCCTCTCGCCAATCATTGCATCCATCTTTGCTGGCAATGGTGTCGTTCTCAAATGCAGCGAGCACGTTGCATGGAGCACATCCTGGTAGGCCGTCGTTACACATCATTGAACTTCTTTCATATTCTGACGTATATCATAGGTATGTGGGCGCTGTGCGTGGGATCCTGGAAACCTGTGGACACGACCCGGATATTGTGCAGCTGGTTACATGCTGGCCCGAGGAGGCACCAATTCTCACAACTTCGCCGTGGATTCGTCACATTACCTTCATCGGCTCTGAAGTTGTCGGACGCAAGGTCGCTGAAGCAGCATGCCGCAACTTGACACCGGTCGGTTTATCTATGTATGAGCATCAGGCTGAGCAACCACTCACTCCGCCTACGTTGCCTCTGGATAGGTCACGCTTGAGCTTGGGGGCAAGGATCCCGCCGTCATTCTGCCGGGTACCAACTTGGAGCGATACGCGAGCGTCTGGATGCGTGGTGTCTTGTAAGTTTGAGTTCATTTTCTCATCTTTGTTCTTGGGTTTGTCTTGCTGAAGCAACTCTTCAGCCAAGGTGCAGGTCAAAACTGCATCGGCATCGAGCGTCTTTTAGTACACTCCTCTCAACACGACGAACTGATGGATATCCTTGCTGACCGTGCGGGCAAGCTTCGACTGGGAAGCATCTTGGCGCCAGCCTTGGGCGAAGGTACGCGAAACGCGCCGGGACTACATAGCTCGTAAAAGCTCATCCCTCATTGCATTCATTGCAGAAACTTCGGCCGCGCGACGGATGATTGATGACCCATCTGTCCGTGCACGTGGTTTCCGGGCTGATGACGACGAGGAGGAAGAGGAAGAATTAGGTGAACTTTGTCGGCTTGTCTATGAAACTGACTTCACTGACATCTACTACAGCACACTCGAGACGCTCATCTTTGGCTGTCAGCGACCGCACAAACTCGCAACCTGGTGCTTGGCTCGGCGGTTTCAGGCCCATCGTCGACTGCGGCAGCATGATTAGTACTGACAGGTTCGTTACGCCCTGCGTTCAGTATGTACGCTCTTAATATATCCCGCAGGTTCTCCGAGCTCGAGCAGATCATTCGAGACTCGGCGGACGATGGCGCAATATTGGCAACCGGTGGCACACGCTGGACTCATGCGTATCTCGAGCGTGGGGCGTACTTCGCACCGACTGTGCTCGGAAACGTGTTACAAGGCATGGAGATTGCGCAACAAGAACGTAAGCCCTCAGCTTCAGCTGAGACAGTACGCGAGGGCTCATTTCTTTCGGGACAGTATTCGCGCCCGTCGCGTTGATTATGCCATACGACTCGGTCGACGAAGCCGTTGATATCGCCAATGGAACGCGATACGGGCTGGGAGCCAGCGTCTTTGGGCCAGACCCCGAGCTTTGCCTTAACGTTGCACGGCGTCTGGAGTGCGGCATGGTAGCCGTCAACGACTTCGGAGTCACATACGTCAAGTATGGCCGTTCATTCAATACTTATCTTACGCTAACTGCTCTTTCATGCAGCCAAGACCTACCTTTCGGTGGCACAAAGGCAAGCGGATACGGACGCTTCGGAGGTCCCGAGGGTTTGCGTAGCTTGACGAATGTCAAGGTGAGGTTTCTACTTGCTGACCTTTCGTCTGTTCGACACTAACTTCACCAGGCGGTGGTGGTGGATACTTGGCCGCGTATCATGCAAACTGCGATCCCCGGCGTATTAGACTATCCCATTCGGAGCCTTGTACAGTCTTGGTGGGTCCCTGAGCGTAACTGACCTAGAACCTGCTGCGAGCTGACTTAATTGGTAGGGAATTCCTCAACGGCCTTCTTAGTTTCATCTGGGGAATGTCGTGGAAGGAGAGGCTGTTGGGCCTTGTGCGCCTCGCGCTTGCTGGACGATAGTCGTCGACTGGCCACAATAAACACCTATCGACAGAATATGGCATACATTGGATTTAGAGGAAGCCTATCCGCGATCTGCTCTCGGATGAAGTTCTTGGTTTGTACGCATTTTTGTGTAAGATTCTTCATGATAAATCCGTCGACTTTGCACGTTCGCTCGCCGGCTGATCAGCACCTCAGAACTGGTCTGCGTAGGAAGATGCGGGAGGAGGGTTCGCTATGATAGTCTGGCCCTGGCTCTATTCACCAGACTCCTAATATTGCTCTGACATCCTTTAGGTGTGCGTGAGATGCTCGGCTGGTTGTGAGAAGATTGGCTGTCCCATTTGAATCATAATTGGCTTACCGCTTACACTCGACCCAGAGGCTCGCACAGCGCATAAGGCACAGAACATTCCAAAGGCGTTTTAAATCTTACAGTTTCACACGTCACCGGTCTGCGCGCCCTCCACGGCGATACAAAATGACAGGCACTTGCGCCGTCTTTGGTCTCGAACGCATCTTCTCGAAGTACGCTGTTTCACATTCGACACACGTTCGCAGCGGGATCGTACGCACGGGAAAGAGACGAGTCTTCGGTCAAAGTAGTTCCGATGTCCGCGGCTTCCATGTATGACTACGTAGTGACAGGACCCAGCAAGCTGACCCCGTGACCGGAGCGAGGTTGTTCGATCCAATCCATACAGCTGGTTCGCCACATTGTTCATGCTTGTCAGATACGTGTTGCCTCAAATAACTAACAGCGGATTTCATCTCCCTCCCATCCCTCCTGTCCTGTTCTTGTTCTCTCCAGTACTGCGGAAGTATCCTTCGTACACAAACGCAGGGTTGCATCGGAGTATAGGCAACCTATACAGCGAAGCGGTTTGTCTGAGCGCAAGTTCGATGCGAAGCGTTCGATGCACTGGTTTGGGTACAGTCACTGCTGTGGCCTAAATTGGGTTTGGAATTTCCATCACACTGCGGCCGCTGAGAGCTTACAGTGACCGCAGAGTGATTGCTAGCCGGCAATGACTTGATGACAGGGGCACCACCGGCTGAAGCTGAAACGATCGTTGTGTCGTTGTTAGTAGTAAGCATGCAAGCAACTGTCCACAATCACCTGGCAATCCAATGGGTACAACAGCCACTGTGCTCTCTGGCGCACGGTAGCGGGATCGAGATGCGAGCGGAATTGCTTGTGTCAATATTCCTTGCCGTACAACTGCCATCCCATAACTTGCCTGTGGCTAACGAAACATCCGTTCGACTCTTTTACCTTCTACTCCCACAATGTCCAGCCTGCCCGCTCTCAGCCTGCCCCTTCACTTACAGCTTCTGTCTGCGCATCCCATCGGTGGAGGTGCGTGTCAGTCGTGTAGCTTGTGCGCTGATATTCAAGTTGCCTCTATGCTCAGGGGCGTTCGGACAAGTCTACAAGGTAAGAAGACCGTTCATTTATGTCATAGACTAATCAAATATAGAGCAGGCACGAAGAAATGGGAACGGGGGTGGCGTCGTTGCAGTGAAGGTCGTACCTCCTCATGCCAGAGTTTTGACCGAAGTAAACACGATGAGAATGCTTCCAAATCACCGACACATACTCCCGTTACTTGATTCTTGGACTGACACTCATGACCGACTTATCCTCGAGCTTGAGTTTTGCGAGTCGGACTTGGCGAAATACATCTCGTCCTACGGCCCTCTAGACGAAGTCGCCATGCGCCGGTTTACACGTCACGTCCTAGAGGGGCTCGTCGCCATCCATTCCCGCGGTGTCATTCATAGAGACCTTAAACCGGATGTAAGTCGTCACAAACATCATTTTATGATCGTTGGCAGACGGGTGTACAGAACATTCTTATCAGTCAACATCCTCAACGCGGACCCGTACTCAAGATTGCCGATTTCGGCTGCGCACGACTAATAGACTCTTCGGGTGCGGTTTTTTCAAAAACTGTGAGTAGCTTCCACAGTATAATTGTTGCGGGAAACCGTATCTCACACTTGGGAATGGCAGTGGGGATCACTTCTATACTCGCCACCAGATATCATTATGGGTTCCTGTGTACATACGCCGGCCATTGATATGTGGTCCACCGGCTGCATCATTGCTGAGATGCTTTTGGGAAGACAGTTGTTTGCGGGAAGGGACTGCCAGGACCAGCTCATGCGTATCTTCCGGGTCATTGGACAACCGCCCGAAGGCGCCGTCCTAGCGGCGACCAAACACGGCGTTCGCGAAGGCATTTCATTACAGACAGGCTACTTCTCCCCGGCGTCGTGGAGATCTGTTCTCCCTGGAGCTTCAACGCACGTACGGGCTGTTTTAGACAGGTTATTGTGCTTCGACCCTGCGAGACGCATGAGTGCATCTGATGCGCTCGCATACTACTTCTCCGTCCACGCGCAACCTAGCGCAGGTCATTTCTCACTCCAAGCACAGACCGCTCAGGCGAACCAGCAGCCGCCTATTTCGTTCATCCAAACTCACACGATTGTAGCCTATCAACATGTCCAGTTGCACGCAACATCGCAGTCCCATCGTATGGTCACACCCACCAGTGCATCCGTATCTCCGGCTACAACAGCGCAATCAGCACTCGATTCATCCGCAAGAAACACAACCCATCATCTGTTCCCGACGTACCAAGTTCCTTCAAGTTGGCGATAATTTAAGAGGGAGAACGTTGAGCCAATATTTGAGCCAATAATATAAAGGACTGTGCATCATTTCACAGCTCATCGTGGCATTGTCATTGCAAGGTAGACTATGCCGCTGTAGATAATCGAAAATAAGCTAGTTACTGGATCATTAGCCTCGGCTGGTAATATCCAGACGCTCGCAGCTCAACATGTTATAGTAACTCGGAGCTCAGAATAGTATGGACTTTGCCCGCACCCTCAGATTGAATGGCCTTTAAAGTAAGCTGGGTCGTTGCAATCGTTCGAATTATGTTCCCACAACCATAGCTGCCGCACAACTGCATGGCTTCTGCACACAGATTATTACTCTGGTTTAGCCAACTTTTCCGCCCGGAACCGCGAGATCTTCTTCGCTGGAGCTGAAGATAGCATGGAAGAGGTGTCTTGACTGGCCGCTGGTGTAGAAGATGATTGCTCCATGCGGCGAGGCGGCCGCTCAACAATCGTCTGCGCAACGATTGAACGCACGGCCGGACGCTCGCGTACCACCGATGCAACGACACGCTTCTCCGCCTCCGCAGGCGCCGATCCGGCTAGCGCGGGGGCGGTTGCAGCAGTGGAGTCTCGCGACGTCGACGGTACTGACTGCATGCCGAAGTTCTTGAGCGCCTCGAAAGTGTCGCGGTGCCGCACATGCAGATCCTCGTCACTATCCGACTCGCCATTGCCCTCGAGCTCGTCACCACGCAAGTGGCCTATGCGAATTGCAGGAGCCGAGAGCACCCTGTAGGCAGGATCTCAGGCACGGAAACGGAGCCACCTGCCGCGGCGATACGCTCCGCTTTGAAGCGTGAGACGGAGGACTTGTTGGCTGGCGCATTTGTCGCCAGGGTCGCGTCGAGGGGAACGTTCTGTGGCAGCGCAGAAACATGAGCGCAAGCTCGAAGAATGGAGTAAATTGAGGGGTACCTCTTCATCCCAAGTGCCGGATCCCACGCCGCCGCGACTGGTGGCCAGAACTTCATCCTTATCCAATTCAACGCGAGACCTGAGTTTCGCGTGGTTATCACGTAGCTCCTCCAACTCTTCGGCCCGCAAGGTATCATCATCTCGTAGTGGTACGGTCAACTGAGAATGCGAAGCCGAAGGACTGGAAGGAGGCGTTTCGTCGTCAGAGTCTGCTTCTCGCGTCTGCCGTGCAGAGGAAGCTGCCATCGCCTCAGAAGTTGGCTGAAGAGCCTTTGAAGGCGGGGGTGCAGCAGCATCAGATTTGCCAGGCCGCCGCTCTACGACATTGAGTTTCATGGGTGTTGAAGCCGCAAGCTGTTCAAGTGCAGCATTACTTGACGGGGCGACCTTGGATGATGATATAACCTTTGGAGGAGCTGCTCTGCGTTCGAGTTTGGCGAAAACGAGGTCCCCTGCATCCTCACAGATCCTCATCCTCAAAGCCATCGTCTGTGCTGTCGTCTCCTCCAACAAACCGCACAGTTTTCTTGCCTCCAGCAGACGACTCTGAAGGTGGAGGACGTGCTTTCGCAGGCGAGCCCTTGAACGTGTCGCCGCTGACTTTAGCAGATGTTGACGAGCGCGATGCCTTTGGCGGGGGTGCTGCACCATATGATGCGCGTTGAGCACTTTCAGCCTTTTTGCGTTCCGCCCACTCGCGAGCTTCTTCGCGTTCCTTTTCACGGGCAGTGCGTTCCTCATCTTCAAGCTCGTCAAGAAAAGCGAGTGTCGCCGCCTGACGTTTTGCGCGTTCCTCTGCGGAGAGCGCGTTGTGCCGTACAAAGTTGTCTGGCAGGAGATCGCCATGAGCATTGATTAGAGGAAGGTCGTCCTGGGCTTCTTCGACAGGTTCTGTGATCTCCACGACCGGCAGACCGTCTGCAGTTATCTGTGGCGCTGTCACTGAACTGCACTTGCACTGACACCAGATGTACTTATAGACTCACCGCCGGTTGAGGGGCAGAAACAGCTGCACCGGGGGCACCGAGGACCTCCATGATGCGCGATGAGAGCTTTTGCATCATTTCAGGCGTTACTTGGGTATTACTGCCCTGGCTTGGATCAGGAATGTTGAGCGATTGGAGTATGGACTGGAAGCCTGCACTTGCAGCGGGTAAACAGGGCATCGAGACACGCGGTACCAGACGAACTTTCCATCTGGACAGCCTCGGAGGGTGATGCCATGGTGAATGCGAGAGGGAGAGATGCGGCGTTGACCGATTCGTAACTCTCCCAGATTTTCAGCCACCGGACATGGTCGCCGTCAGCGTCGATCCGAGCATCAGTGCCGAGAAGAAGAAAAAGACGCGGCGGGGCAACAGGAAGCTGCGCGTGGACGAAGATCGAGACATGCAAGTTTCGGGCGAGTCTGACGAGGAACACGGAGAGACATTTGGCGAGGGATCTGTGCGCGCCGCGCCGGTCGACGTTGACATGGCCGTGGACCACTTCACAAATGCATCCGTGTCGTGGGGAGACCTACAGCCCGATTCGGCAGACGCTGGCGATGGCGACGACGACGCTGTCATGATCGACACCACCACTGCAGACGCTGTTCTGCCCACTGCCCAAGAGACATCTTTCCCTCCACTCCCCGCCTCAGCACTCCAGACGGCAAAACGTGCGGAAACTCGGAGAATAGCAATACCACCACACAGAATGACACCCTTAAAAAGAGACTGGGTCAATATCTTCACCCCGCTCACCGAGATGGCTGGCCTGCAAGTCCGCATGAACGTCATGAGGAAGGCCGTTGAAATCAAGGCAAGTTGTTGTCGCTCAAAATTCATCCTGGCTTCTCATGCGATTGCGCAGACGTCCAAGCATACCAAGGAGACCGGGGCTTTGCAGCGTGGCGCCGATTTTGTACGAGCATATGCACTGGGTTTTGATGTTAATGTGAGCATTTCTGTCACCCGACGGTCGCGATATGCTCATCAAGTTCAGGATGCGGTGGCTTTGCTGCGGCTAGACGACCTGTATCTAGACTCGTTCGAAATTAAGGACGTTAAGACTCTTCATGGGGATCACTTGTCACGCGCAATCGGTATGGCAGTCATTGTCTCTGGGAACGCGAATCTCATTGTCTGGGACAGGTCGCATAGCGGGTCAGGATGGCAAGACCAAGTTCACGATCGAAAACGCGTCCAGGACGCGCATTGTTCTTGCCGAAACGTGCGCCTACATTCTCTCAAACCATCCCGCGACTAGGGCCCTGACACTTCTGTGCAGTAAAATCCACATTCTGGGCACGTTCCAGAATATCAAAATCGCGCGAGATGCCATTGTTTCGCTTATTCTTGGCTCCCCACCTGGCAAGGTGTATGCCAACTTGCGGACAATTGGAGCACGGCTGAAGCAGCGCGCTTTGTGAAGTGACTTGATCTGCGATATGATTGCGCTCTTGAGTTGTATGCATAAGTGGAAGTGGACAACATGGAACACCACGCCTTTGTACTTTCCATGATAGTAAGAGTGCGATCGTTCGCTATGGTCCGCAGGATGGCGTCTGCCACCGAGACCGCTGTGTGTTCGCCGAAGCTGCGTACTGACGGCTACTGCAGTGTCTTCGTCGCCAACACCGCGCAGTGCAGCCCAAGGTAAGTTTGACGCTACAACCTGTTTCGACCATTTTACAGGGCATTTCTATTGCTTAATGAGTGTCGCGTTCTGCACAATCGGTACCATTCCCGCTGTCTAAATATCGGAGGAGACCGAGGCAACTGCGTCCGTACCTCAGATCGTCCCTTTCCTTCTGCCCACGCGAACATGCCTCCAAAGGTCTCAAAGGATAAGCCATGTTTCCGGCTCAAGGATACGGGAGGGTGTAGGTTTGGCGATGACTGTGCATACTCGCACGACCCTTCGATTGTGGTACGTAGAGCCGCGGCGCCAGCCCGCCTTTGCCTCAACTCATTCCTCGTCGTGCAGGATACACGCCCCGGGACGAAACTTGAGCACCTACCACGAAACGCAACAGCTGAACAACCGCATGATACGACGCCCGGAACATCTGCGATTGAACAGCGCGCTCCAGTTGTAGGCCAACGGCACCAACGCGGGGGTCCGCCACAACATGCCAATCGCGGGCGGAACCAACGTCGCGCCCCTCACAAACAATGGGCGCCCGGTCACAGTCAAACTGGGGAGTCAATGCAGGCGCCCTTGTCTTCAGCCCCCACAGAGCAGGAACGACAGTGGCGTCGCCGCGAAGCAGAAGAACAGCAACGGCTGCGTCGCGAGGCCGAAGAAAAAGAAAGGTATCGCAAAGCCGAGGAGCAGGAACGTCTCCGAAGAGAAGCGGAGGAACACGAACGTCGCCGACGGGAGGCGGAGGAGCAAGGACGTCGCCGACGAGAAGCGGAGGAACAGGAACGCCGCAGACATGAGGCAGAAGAGCAGGCACGCCGTCGTCGAGCAGCCGAAGAACGAGCACGCCGCCAACGCGAGGAGGAAGCTGCTGCTCGCGCTCGTCAACGCCAGGAACTCGAGGCTCAAGCGACGGAGACGCTGCAGACTGTGGTCAGCGGCGCCATCGTCACCTTTGGTGCAGGTCTCGAGGTCCAACACGTTGTCACAGGATTCGAGTGCTGTCGTATCCTCGTTCGCAACTTGCCTCTCAATCTCCGTGAGGAGGAAATTACTGGAATCCTCTCACAGCATGGCCTCGACCCACACAACTTCCATATAACGGGTCGTAATCGAGTTCAGAACCGCGTTGAGGTTGCTGTATGCGCCCACGCCGAGGCCGCCCGGCCATTGCTTTCAGGCATTCACGACCTGACGCTTCGAGGAGAGCCTCTTGATGTTGAGCTAGGCGTATTCAACGGAATCGATGGCATGGGCGGCGGCGCGGAAGGGCGCAGTCTACTGCGTCTATCGTTCTTCGCTCCCTCCGCGCGCTTCGTGGCCACATATTCCGATGCGTCCTCTGCGACACGGCACCTCGGGCAGCTGCAGGGAAAAGTTTTCGAAGGTCGTTCACTACGGGTGAGCCGCGGCAGGGAAGGCCATACACTGGTCATAAACAACGTCCCAATCCCATACGACCACCAAGTATTGACGGATCTGGCTGGTACGATATTTCTTCAGGCTCTCCGTACGGAAGTTATCGATGTCGATTCCATCATTCGACGCATCGAGCTTTATGTCAGTGAAACCTCGTCTGCGTCTCGCTGCGAAATTCAGTCTCGTGGACGAGATCGGGACGGACTCGTGAAGCTTCTTATCTCCTGCCCGACCTGGGATGTTGCAAAGAACATTGACGACGGCATGAAAAAGTACCTTAATCTGCCCCGCGGTATTCGCACTATCCTCCCTCCGGCGGTGAGTTTCACCATGCTCATCCCGTCGGCACAGTATCACGCGCAGCGCACTCAGTGGCAAGAGCTTGACACTAGCATCAAAGACCGCATGGCCTGCCGGCTGGAACTCCGTGAACTCAATCGTGGTGATCACCGTGTCCAGGTTGCTGGCACAGACAAGCGTGCTGTAGGTATGTTGAAAGTTCAGGCGGAACGCATTGCATCTGGCGTCAGGGTTCCCGGTTGGCATTACTCGCTCACTCGCCCACCGCCAAAGCTTTTTGCGGACGTGCAGGCTGTAGGAGCGTATCTGCGCACAGATGCTCGGAAGGCCCAGATCAAGCTCTATGGTCCGACAACGGCCATCGAAGAAGCTTCTGCGCTCGTTGTGGCCGAATTGGATCGCCTTGCCGGAACTCAGCTGACCAGGATAATTCCTGCAGTTGCAGCTCAGTTTTTTGCCAGACAAGGCGTGACTCAGCTCAGAGAAACTCTCGACAACGAAACAGTCGAGTACAATCCCGCCACCCGAACAATTACCGCTACTGGTGGAGAGGACCTGCTCCGGGCAGTTCAGCGTCTCATCGAACACGGTCGAAACTTCATAGTCTCAAGTACCGCAGACGATATCGTTTGCCAGATATGCTTCGACGCTCCATCCGCTCCTCGTACACTTCTCTGTGGCCATGCTTACTGCACGGGCTGTCTGCGCCATCTGTTTGGGAGTGCCTCAGACGCATCAGCATTCCCTCTTCGCTGCGTGGGTGACAACGCTCAGTGCACGACCCTCTTTTCCCTCGCCATGGCTCGCGAATTTCTCACACAAGAGATTTTTGATAATACTTTGGCCCTTGCCTTCTCAGCGCACATCGACTCTCATTCGAAAGATTTCAGACCATGCACGACTCCCGACTGCAATCAGATCTATCGCCCTCAGACGACCGCGCAAGCTCTCTGTTGTCCGTCCTGCTACTCCACTTTATGTGCTCAGTGCGGTGAGGAAGACCATGATGGTATGACTTGTGAGGATGCTCGCCTCAGCGGGAGCAAGGATGAGCAGGAGCGGCTTACAGAGGAGTATCTGGGTGGTCAGCGCACCATCAAACGTTGTCCTTCGTGCAAGACGCCTATAATCAAGAGCGAGGGCTGCAACCATATGACCTGCAAGTGAGTGCCTTTTTGCTCCTGTCAAGCGGGCCGAAAACTGACTCGCGTGGCAGATGCGGTGTGCATTTCTGCTGGCGTTGCCTCGCCATTGTTGATGCTGCCCGTATTTACGACCACATGCAACAAGTGCACGGCGGCATTTACGAACCAGATCCACCGTCACGACCACCAACCCCGCCACCTGCAATCATCGCACAGCTCAGACGCCCGCTGGTGGATTTTGCAACTCCTGCCTACGATCCGTTTCTTGGCGCGGACTACCGCGAGCAGCAAAGGCTCTTGCTTGAGGCGGAACAGAACCGCGAACGGCAGAGGCTTCATTACCAGGCAGTGCTCAACCGTGAACGCGAGGCGGCGATAAACCGCGAGCGTGAGAGGGAAGCGGCTTTGCGTCGAGCACGAGAACTTGATGCAGCACGCGTCCGACGCGAGCAGGCTGGCGCCACGGGGTATTCTTACACATACGGGAATGCGCCTACGCAGCGAGGTCAGACTCAACCAACGCGACAGGACAATGGTGGTTGGGGATGTGTGGTGATGTAAGCTTGGACTTCAGCTTGGACTTATAGCTTCAAGAATGTGAACAAATTGTTGGTGTTGTCGTTGAGCCAAGTACTAGTTGTTCGCTTACAGACAGCACACCTCAACACTGCGCCAGCCGCTGTTAGTCATGTAATAATCTCAGACGTCAGAATTTCGTGCCCTGTACAATGTATTCTCTCTGCACCTCCCATGTATCGTAATTGAGAAGGGTACGCAATCCATGTCTAGCTCAGCTCAATGGAACTTGCCCTTGCTCTCGATGGTCTTGAAATCTCTTCTGTTTTGCGCCGGCCTTTCACTGGCTGTGGTCTCTTTCCTATTCTTACGACGTCAATCTGCCACGATATACGAATAAATTCTCCAGGATCATGAAACGCGATGATAGGACTAGTGGTACGTTTCAACTTTCAACACTGCGTCGGTTAAAACATGTCCTAATCCACTTCAGAGTCGCGATCGCTAAATAATCAGCGCGGCATGCTTGAAATTATACAAATGCATATGATCACGTTTCAGTCGTCGGTGGTATGCATGATCAATGCTCCCGCCTAATAAACGGGCTCTTGCGCCGTCAAGAAGAACCAATATGAGTTCAGCGCGTACTACAACCCATCTGCCTTTCACCGAAATCTTCTCCCTACGTAAGACAGTCTTCAAGTCATTGCCGGGATAAGTTTCTAACAGGCTGCCACTGTATCATTGATTTTCTTGGTTAGCTACTTCGGCTGCTTCTGAAATGAAAATAAATATGTTATTTAAACCTTGGACGTTCAATAGGTGAAATCGCCGGAATCCACGTGGCATTGAGGTTTGTGCTGGCTTCCGACTCCTGTTTCCTTTAGGCGTTTACGCCTTGCCCACCACATACTATATTGTTTCCAAATGTCGTCCTCCAAGGCTGTTGGAATCGATCTCGGCACAACATACTCTTGTGTTGGCGTTTGGCAGAACAACCGTGTCGAGATCATCGCGAACGATCGTCTGTGCCACCCCGTCTCATGACAATACCCAGGGCTGCTTTCTGAAGCTCTATTTCCAGAGGGTAATCGCATCACACCGTCATATGTCGCTTTCACGGGCACTGAACGTCTTGTCGGGGATGCGGCCAAGAATCAGGTCGACAGAAACCCGTCCAACACTGTCTTCGGCGCGAAACGTCTCATCGGCCGCCGATTCGAGGATGCCGAGGTCCAGTCGAATATAAAGCACTTCCCCTACAAGGTCTTTAACAAAGCTGGCAAGCCTCAGATCCAGGTCGAGTACCGGGGCGTGACCAAGGAGTTTGTACGTCCCACACGATCTGCTCTTACATGCTGACCTCATGCTCGCCACATTACAGACACCAGAAGAAATTTCCGCCATGGTTCTCGTTAGAATGAAGGAGACCGCAGAATCTTACCTTGGCCAGACCATTAGCAGCGCCGTCGTTACCGTCCCGCTTACTGCAACGACTCCCAACGGCAGGCGACCAAGGATGCCGGTGAAATTGCCGGTCTAAACATCCTTCGTATCATCAATGAAGCCACCGCCGCTTCCATCGCCTATGGCTTGACAAGAAGGTTATCGGCGAGCGCAACGTCCTCATCTTCGATCTCGGTGGAGGCACTTTCGATGTCTCACTCCTGACGATCGAGGAGGGCATCTTCGAGGTCAAGCGGTTGCCGGCAACTGCGACCTTGGCGGTGAGGACTTTGACAACCGTCTTGTTGACCACTTTGTACGGGAGTTCAAGCGTAGGTACAAGAAGGGTGCGTGGCTTTGAACTATCGGCTTACATTTAGATGCTGACTGACTCTTTGTGCAGACTTGACCCCCAGCCCGCGTGCCGTGCGCCGTCTCCGCACCGCTTGCGAGCGTGCAAGTGCATTCTCTCGTCGGCAGCACAGACCTCGATTGATATCGACTCGCTCTTCGAAGGTATCGACTTCTACACCTCCCTCACCCGTGTTCGCTTCGAGGAGCTTTGCCAGGATCTCTTCCTCTCCACGCTCGAGCCCGTTGAGAAGGTCCTCCGCGACTCCAAGATCGACAAGGCCGACGTCCACGAAATCGTCCTTGTCGGTGGCTCCACCGTATCCCGCGTATCGTCAAGCTTGTGTCGGACTTCTTCAACGGCAAGGAGCCCAACAAGTCCATCAACCCCGACGAGGCTGTCGCATACGGTGCTGCCGTCCAGGCCGCCATCCTGTCCGGTGACACGTCCGAGAAGACCCAGGAGCTCCTCCTGTCGACGTTTCGCCCTTGTCCCTCGGTATCGAGACCGCTGGTGGTGTCTTCACTCCCCTCGTCAAGCGCAACACCACTATCCCAACCAAGAAGTCCGAGGTCTTCTCACGTACTCGGACAACCAGCCCGGTGTGCTCATCCAGGTCTTCGAGGGTGAGCGTGCGCGCACAACGGACAACCACCTCCTCGCAAGTTCAAACTCTCCGGCATCCCACCCGCGCCTCGTGGTGTTCCTCAGATCGAGGTCACCTTCGACATTGACGCAAACGGTATCTTGGACGTCGCCGCCGCGGACAAGACCAACGGCAAGTCGAACCGCATCACCATCACGAACGACGAGGGTCGTTTGTCGAAGGACATCGACCGCATGGTTTCGGAGGCTGAGAAGTACAAGGCTGAGGATGACGAGGCCGCATGGCGCATCCAGCTCTGCGATGCAGCAGGCGACACACCCGACGACTTCCCCGGCGGCCCAGGCGGGCAGGCATCCAATGACGGCCCGTCCGTCGAGGAGGTCGACTAATCGGTTCCCCGCCTCGCCTTGTGGTCTGTTTGGACTGTCGATCGCATCATGATGTTCATGTCATTCATTGTATGATTTGGTAATGCACGCAACAAACTAGAAATCGAATCTCTTTGCATCTCAATTATCTACTTGGCTGGCGCCTAAGCTCGCCGAATAAGTTCACAGGCTAATAAAACCAATAGATACCAGAATTTACGTGACACGGGGACTTGAGCGGCCCGGAATGTTCGAAGGGCGGGCATTTGCATCGCTGTGACAGCCTGTGACAGCTCAGACGTTACAGTAAGCGACGGCGGCCTAGCCTTCTTTCGTGCACCTGGCCTCGCTTATGGCGACGCCCAGCGGAGTATCTCGCGTTAATCTTACCTTCTCCTCCAGACGTCCCGCTTAGTGCCCGTGGGTTTTTGCGCCGCTCGGGTCTTACGAGCATGACGTGGGATCGGCAATCGTAAGCGCCCATCACGGGTCGTCCTCCTGTCCTGTCCTTATCTCAAGATCATGAGCACAGACTCACCGAAAGACACAGCGCACACACTCGCTGAGCTCAAGGAGCTGCTCGCAAAAGATAACAAGGTCAAAGTTGCAGGTGCGTGTGCCTATTTCGCTCGTGATCGTTCGATGTTAGTATTCATTATCTTAGGCATCGATGGTCAGTAGACCTTGAGCCATCGCTAGTCGTCCTCTGATTGAATGCTCAGTGGATGGTGTGCTCCGTGGCAAGTTTATGGTGCGCGACTTGCGAAGGCTCAAAGGTGCACAAGTCGCTCAACGCAACGTTCTTAGTCACGCGACAAGTTTCTTAGCGCGGCCAAGGACGATGGGTTCGGGTTCTGCAGTGTCATTTTCGGCTGGGACATGCACGATGTTGTGTACCCCAAGGAGCTGCTTGTGTCGAACAAGGCTAACGGCTACCGCGATATCCTGGCGCGCATCGACCTGTCCTTGATGCGGCGCATACCATGGGAAGAGCAGGTGCCATTGTTCTTACTCTCGTTCCTTGATCCGGAAACAAAGCAGCCAATTCCCGTTTGCCCTCGCGGGACACTTGCCAAGGCCATCAAGCTCGCCGATCAGAGTGGCTGGACCTGCATGGCTGGGTGTGAATACGAGGTGCATATACTCCGTTGGCGCCATCCCTATCAATACTCATAAACTGTGCAGTACTTCCAGTTCAAGGGTGATCTGCACATTATTTGCTGTATTTAAGATGCTTACGCGACGCAGAAACGCCGTATTCAGCTGCGGATAAGGGCTACACCAACCTTTCGCCGCTCACTCCAGGGAGTATGTTGCACACTACCGCAATAACTATTGCTAATCATCATCAGTGCACGGATATTCTATGCTTAGGACAACTTTGAACCAACAGTATTTTCACGACCTCTTTGACATGGCGGAACAATTTGACATACAAATCGAAGGACATCGTGAGATTTCCCACCTCTTCCTATACGAGCACACACAGTCTTATGCGCTCCCAGACACTGAGACCGGTCCAGGTGTTTTTGAGACGGCTCTAGCATATACAGATGCCTTACGCATGGCCGACAACGCCATCCTATTCAAACTTCTCGCCAAGAGTGTGGGCGTGAAGCACGGGATCATGCCCAGCTTCATGGCCAAACCTTGGGGCAATGTGAGCTTCCGCTGTGTGCTCACTTCTCGACCGCTTCTCATTGCACTGCTGTCTGTTCCATAGCTCCCTGGCTGCAGCGGTCACACCCACGTCTCCCTGCGCGACAAGTCTGGACGAAACATCTTCGGCCTACACGACAATCAGCTCAAAACTGGTCGACCTGAGGCGCAACATGAAGACACCAGGTTCATTAGTCAGGAGGCAGAGTGGTTTCTGGCTGGTATTCTGGAAGGCCTCGCAGATGGTGCGTCTTTTCCGCAGAGTTTGAACGCTTACTGACACACCCGCGAAGTTGTTCCATTGGTGAGCTACACTCATAGACGGCCTATAGCGAACCGCCATCTTAATGCAACTCTAGTTGGTGCCTACAATCAACGGATACAAACGTCTTGTTGGCGGCGAGGTGCGTTAAATATTACACACCAGACAACATCTCACCCAGGCTGACAGGCCTTCTGGGCACCAAATGCCGTAACCTACGGCTATGATTCCCGGGCCGCATCTATACGCATCATCTCTCCGCCATCCTGCTCTCCGACAGCAACCCGCTTCGAAGTACGCGTCCCGGGAGCTGACATGTTGCCACATTACACCATGAGCGCCATCTTCCTCCTCGGCCTGCGCGGGATCGAACGTAAATCTAAGCTACCTTGCGAGCCTATCGCAGTGCTTCAAGCCCGTCCAGGTGGGAAGGAAAGTGTACGAAAGCTTGCCCGGAGTCTCGAGGAGGCAACTGCGCAGATGATGCAGCCCGACAGCATAGCTCGTGAGATCCTCGGCGACGAGTTTGTGGACCATTTCGGGGGAACCAGGGAACATGAAGTTGCGCAGTGGAACCAGGCCGTGACGAACTGGGAAGGTAAGAGTCAAATTGTTTTTCTACAGCATGTGCTGATCTTTGGTGTTTTCAGTCGAACGATACCTGGAGCTTGCGTAGGTAATGCACTCTACCTTTGCTGTTCCCAGGACGACTTGTGACAGACCAGTTCATATACACGAGGAGCAGTTGGAATCAATCATAGCAAACTGGTTCTATGAATATCACGACCTCTGAATGAACTTCCTTCATGCAAATCGAGCAGACATACTCGTGAACCGATTGAACACCTCGACATCGAGAACAAATAGATCTCCAGACTTGAGATTTCGTTCCTCGCCCAGCAAACGTCCTTTAAGACAGGAGATCTCTCCTATGGTTTTAAAGACGTGAATGAGCCGTGCGACGACGGCGGCAAGCTAACGCGCGCTGATACAGCAGTCTCCAGGCAAGCAGCAGCCGAGGTAACGCAAGTGTAGTCATGGACGTAAAATGGCCGCCAGACTCGTCCCATGGACATGTTATGAAAAGCGGTGGCAGGAGTAGGAGGCAAGCAGAGCGAGGGCAAACAGCGATCTTCAACAGCGAGCATGGGCAGGGCTGCTTGGTATTTGTACCCTGGCCGTCGACATTCTTGCAGTGAGATAGTCTGCATGCGAATAACACATCTCAATATAGGAGGCCCTGTTAATTCCGCGGTGCCGCATCACAAAGGCTTCGAGGAACATCCACAACTGCACCATCTCGGGAGCCCGATTTGTTTGATCGGGAGTCATTGCACGCTGAATACGGCGATGAGCATCCTCCCCGGCAATTCAAATCGTACCCTCGCTCATCAAAAGTCCCGAGAAGGCCCACCGAGGCACAGCTCTCCTGAGATCTCTGCGCCAAATCAAAGGGCACAATTGGTGGTACCGTAAACAGGACCTCCAAATTAGCCTTATAACCGTGCCAATGCAATATATGCATTTGAAATGCTATGGGTGGGACGCGAGTTGGTACGATGCGGGGTCCCAGATCTCGACAGCACCCTTTCCGTCAGACGTCAGGCCCACTACGACCAGCCCAGCGGCGCCGACGTTACACGCGTTGACTCTGGCGATTTTGGAGGTTGACGCCTGCCACAGAGCGTTGGTGATCTCGGCTTGGGATTGAGGGTCCTCGTCCGCCGCGGCCACCTCTTCCCACGATGACAACGGCACGAGTCTAACACTTCCGCCAAGTGATACCGTAACAAGATGCTGGGAATCACGAAAAGCCCTGGTGCAAGATTCGCATGAGATCTAAACACCTCGAGTAGCGACTATGCGCAACGCACAAGCCTACTACGGGTCCTGTTGCTGCGACGAATGAGCATGCACGTGCGGCATCGAGGCCGTCCCACTTTTTCGACTTCTTTTGTGTCTTTGCACCGGACTCGTTTGTCTTGGCCCCGCCGAACCCTAGCCACACACGCCCGTCGGCGAGCCCGGCGGCCAGGACGCCTTCGGCCGAGATGCACATACAGTGGACGAATGGCGGGGACATGGACGTGGTGTTCTGGGTCGGGATAGGGGAGTCGCCTGGTGGTGCACGCGAAGAAAGGTCAGACGTGTGCTGAAGCGTAATTTGCAGTGGCATTGGCCGTGTGCTCACTTAGAGAGTATGATGACAGATAGGACCCGAGGTGCACGTCCGAATGCTGGAATCTACAGTCGTAGCCGCCTGAGACAACTGGAAGATACGGGTTAGTGAGCATATCGACGAACAGGTCTTCGGCGGTGGAACGCGCCTTCGCGAGGACGGTTTGGGATGAAGGAAATCGGGCCCGCCACCTTGGATCGGTGTCAGCTTGCTCGTGGTAGGGTTCAGGAGGGATGTACATTATCGTGTTGAGGTCGGAGGAAGCGAACCACTTGAGTGGCAGTGTCAAGGACTCCAATGCGGCCCGAATCGCAGGTAAATGCGACTAGCGTCTTGCTTATTGCAATCTAGGCTCGGTTTAAGGAAATAACAGAGAAGGGAAGGCAGGTGCAGAGAGCACCTCGTTGAGCACGTCCTCCTCGTCCGTCAACACGCGTTTCGCGAGCTTGGCATCGGTCCTGGGAAAGGACAAGCTTTTCGTGTTCAGGTTGAGGCAGAATATCTGACATTGGGTGCTCCATGAGCGCGGCAGAGATGTACGGAATCGCGGCGCACGTGTTGGCCAGCGGCGACATAAATCAAGGACGAGTCTGACGGTGGGAACGCGATGGACGAGACCTCGCAGCCGAGCCCACGGACAGCCTTTTTAACTTTTGTATCGGGGAGTTTATATGTGCGCAGGGTGCCGTCGTCTAGAACGAGGGACGTAAGCGTAGCTGTTAGGATCAGAGTATTCAGAGCAGCAGCTCGCCTGAGCCGACGGCGAGCACGTGATCGTGAATGCGAACTGCGGTACACGGAGCAGGTAGCAAGAGTATGGTTGCGGGTTGCGGGTCAGGCTGGGACATGATCAGAGGAAAGCGCCAGCATGGCCGCGTTTCGCACTCAACTCAGGACTTGGACTCTTACAATCGCCATGTTCAAGGTCCGCAGGCTATTCTCCGCTGGCAAGCGCACCTCCCTGCTTGCGCAGGATGACACGCCCAAGCTTCCATCTGGCGTTGACTCAGCGGCCGTGTCGATTGCAGCATCACAGGTCCACATGCCCCCACGGCTTGCAGTTCCACCCTCGCCGCACCCACTCCCGCATGAGCAGATACTCGTCACAATCTCTGACGAAGGCCTTTTGCTTCGACCCAATGTCGACAATGCCGACTCGTATGTTCGGATCGCATGGGGCAAGTCTGCCTCTCCAGAGGAGATTGACGGTCCTGGTAACGCACAGGACTGGGTGGATGCTGTATTTGTCTACGGTATTGTCGGAGTCCTCAGGCTATTCAGTGGCAAGTGCTGCCTATCGCGAGTCCAACCTTGGCTAATTCGGACCAGCGTCATACCTTCTCGTAGTGGACGCGCGATCAGCCACCGGCAACTGTACGTGCCTACATCCTACTCATGCGTCAAGCTGACATTCTACAGTGCTCGACGAGTACCATTCAATTTACTCCGTCAAGCATGTCTCTGCTATCCAGCTCGATAAGGACGGCGCGTCTAAAGCGCTCGCTTCAATCAGGAGCTTGAATGTCCTTGATCGTTCTGCGTCACACGCACTATCCCATGAGGCCTCAGAGGCGCTCCCAGACGATGCTGTTGCTGTGCCCATCATCACCGAGGATCTCGCAACACCTGTTGTTGAGGAGGAGGTCGCTGAACCCGATCAAAACGCCGAGCCCAAGACGCCACATGTGCGTTTCGCTTCAGAGGTTGACCTTCGTGAAGCAATGCGTGATCAGCTACGACGCCCATCATCTCCCGTTCCCTCTTCATCTTCGGCTTCGTCGGGTCGGTCGTCTCCAACATCAGGAACGCCGGCTATGTCGCCTGTTTCGAAAGCGCTTGCCGAGCGCATGTCCTTTTGGAACATGCTCCCTAAGCGCCCACTGCCCAAATCAGCATCTGCAGCATCGCCAGCCATTGATACTGGGAGATGTTCCTCCGGCGCAGTCACTTGACAACATTCTTGCCGAAGGGTTCACCAAGCCATCTTCTGATCAACCACCACCATCAGAAGTCGTCGAGACTATTGCAGCTGCCATGGCCCCGGCACCGGCGACTGCTGATGAGCAGAACAAAGAGCTTGAGATCAAGATTGTGCGCGAGACCGTACGGCTGTTCTCCAAGGGCGGCATGTACTTCTCATACGCTTTCGGTTCGTCTTCCTAGAACTTTTCTATCATGACTATTGCTTATTTCGCTTCACAGACTTGACCACACCCATCCAGCGCAAGCGGCAACAAGTTCTGCGCAATCGTCACCGCGCATCACTGCTGCAGGAGCTCGATGCACTAGACAACGGCAGCGGCCAACCGCACGACTCCGACGAAATTGATGTGCTTGCGGAGCCTCAGGCGAATTTGCCGCTGTGGCGGCGAGCGGATACGAAGTTCTGGTGGAACAGCGCGCTGATCCAGCCCTTCGTCGATGCTGGGGTGAGTGCGTGCAGGCGTCACTTGGGCTCACATGGCTGATCATAAATACGGTGAATGCAGCTGCATCCGTATGTCCTCCCTATCATGCAAGGTTACATTCAAATCGCCAGCTTTGGCGTCCCTGCACCAGAGGCGGTGGATATTCTCGGCTCACCTGTAGCCGAGTCTCCAGTGCCGAATGTGGAAGGCGCCAGCGATGCGGCTGAGAATGTCGCGGCAGCAGTGACATCCCCAGTGCAGCCCACGCCGCAGGAGCAAGTTGACTGGGTTGTTCCTGTGGACTACATCGTCGTCTCACGCCGGTCACGAGATCGGGCCGGGCTGCGGTACCAGCGACGAGGGATTGACGACGACGCAAACGTCGCCAACTTTGTCGAAACGGAGGTCATCATGCGGATACGGGTGAGTTCTCGCTGATCTGAATTTATGCGCCAGAGTAGTTCATGCAGCTGTGCAGCGCAATGGAAAGGACAACGTGTTCACTTACACTCAACTTCGCGGGTCCAGTGCGTTTTACCCCCTTCCGCAGACCTGCGCACGGCTGAATATCATGTAGTCCCGCTCTTCTGGAAACAACCAGGCTACAGTCTCAAACCGGCACCGCAACTATCCCCCGACCGTACACACGCCCAGAACCTCGATGCAATATCCCGACACTTGGAACGGACCGTGCGCACGTATGGACCTCATGTGCGCCGTCGTCTTGCGACCTTGATTTGGGCTGAACTTGACTGGTCAACAGAATATTGTCAATCTGGCAGAACAGCATGGCAAGGAGGGTGCGGTGACCCAGGCATACAAGGAGTACGTGACTGAGATGGCGAATGACAACGTTAAGTGCGTACTCTTCGACTGATTGTATGCTCACGCTGCTGATGATCTTGCTCAGATATATGGAGTGAGGTTAAATCTACCACTAGTCTTTGTGCCACGCTAAACTCGCTTAGCTACGATTTCCACGCGGAAACCAAAGGCATGAAGTGCGCAATCTCTTAGCAGAGCATGCATCGTTGCTAGCTGACTAGTTTTCACAGGTACGAGAACATTGCCAAGCTCATCACGCAGCTAGAGCGGACGTTCGAGACACAAGGCTTCCTTTGGGTGTCCGAGAAGACGACACTGTCCGAGCAACGTGGCGTATTCCGCGTCAACTGCATCGACTGTCTAGACCGGACGAACGTCGTGCAGGTGAGCATCGTGCAGGTCATTCTCGGATGTCGGGTGTCTGACTTGATTCTATAGTCGGCGTTTGCTCGATACGTTTTGCACAAGCAGCTCGAAACGCTTGCGCTCCTGAACGAGGGCGAGAGCAAAACGGACGCTGATGTTATCTTCAATGATGGTACGTAATTCCTGCTATATCTTCCAGGGATCTGATGCTGCTGGTAGTGTGGGCCAACAATGGTGACGCGATCAGTCACGAATAGTGAGCTATTCCAAGTCACACAGTGCCACAGTGCTCACACCTCACACAGCGCTGGCACCTCGGCGCTCAAGGTCAGTCTCGTTGTAGATCTGCGACGACCTGCGCTCATGCAGGGATTAGGGCGATTTCACTCGGACTGGCAAACGAGACATCACCGGCATGCTCAATGACGGTGTCAACTCGCTCGCACGCGTTTACTCCTCTACATTTTCCGACTGGTTCTCTCAAACCGTCATTGACTATGTCCTCGGGAACCGCGCCATCTCCGTCTTCTCTGAGTTCCTGCATAACCTCGCGTCGACCGACCCACGCGAGCTGCTACGCATCAGCAAGGTCCGCGAGGCCGCGATCGAGACTTGCACGGCGCGTGTCTTGAATGAGGACGAACGGCTGCTGAGCGGTTGGACGCTGTTCTCGCCGGTCGACCTCAACACACGTATCAGCAATCAGTTTGAGGAGAAGGTACTTCTCTTGACGGCCAAGGCGTTATATATTGTGGTATGTAAGCTGAGCGTACACCTGGTCTTGTCTCTGACTCAAGTTGCAGAGTTACGATTACAACCTTGAAAAGGTCAAGGTTTCCACCCGGATACCGCTGGGTGACATCGTGGGTCTCAGAAAAGGTGCGAATAGATTCTTGTTAGACAGAAGCCGTTCTGAAGCTTCTGCGTAGGGTCCTACATCCTCTCCACTCTCGACGAGACAAGTCGAGACCCTGAGCAAAACTACGGTCTCGTGGTTGCATACCTGCCGACAAATCAGGACACCCGGCTTACCAGCTACTCGGTTCGCAACAGCGTGAACCCGGCCACAATTCCACTGCCCGCTTCCGCTCCGTCAACCCCGGGCCCAACGTCAGAGTCCACGTTTGGTCGGAGGATTTCTCTGCGCCGCAATCCTTCTGCCCTCTCCACCTCGTCGCAGACAACAGCTCCCACAGCGTCTGGAGTCTCGCGCAGGATCTCGATGCGCCCCTCAGCATCGCGTCAAAGCACGAACATGCTGTCGCGTATACTGACGAACGTAGCCGTCGGCTCGAATAGCAACGACGTGATCTGTGCTGCGTTCAAGGCGCTGCCTGTCGACTCATCGAAGGCCCGACGCGGATCCACACTAGCCGGTGCCCCATTCAAGGATCCGTTAAACTGCAAGGAAGCGGTGGACAGCATTGTCGATACCATTCGTGATGCGTGCGCGGAAGTCGGTGCGGTCCAGGCTGAGAGCTTCATCACCGAGAAGGATATCGTGAGGTAAGCGACTTCGCTACAAGCTTCAATAATTGCGCTAAACTTAGTCATCTTAGTCTTGCCGAGGCGCAGAGCACGACTACCGTATACTCAAAGCTTGAGTACGGGATCAAGCGCTTGTTGTGGTTGGGGCGGTAATAACTGGACACTGGGCATGGATCGTGCACACACGGATATTCTGGAATTTTCATACTTGTCACGCCACATACTCACACCACATATTCATTGACATGCATAGCAACACAGTTGATGCTGGTTTTTACGTTCACAAGGGTACAAGTACAAGGCCGCAAGTTTTAACTTGGGAGCAAATTATCTCTAAGTATCAGGTAAGATTCGGAAGCAAGGGTCCTCACAGTGCGAAAAGCTATGGGATCTCGATATTTATTGGCCCAAAAGGATGCGGCTGCGCGATGCGAATGAGGTTCTTCGTGGCCAGCACTTCGACATATCGTCAGCGTCGACGGACTGAACACAAAGTTGAGCGCATGGCTTACAAAGGGAATGATAGAATCCCGTGGATGCCACACGACGGCTGCTCGTCTCAGGACGCACGATCTGGCTAAATTCAATCGATTTGCTACCTGGTGGAAGGCCGTAAAACTCAATCTTGGCGTATCTGTGAAGCCGTCATTGTCAATCGGCGCTGGAAATTGCATCGGAATATAAGGCATACTCCAAGAAGTTTCCCGAGTTCCTTTCGAGCGCAGCGAGACTTTGGGAGAGGCTGTACGACTGAGATTGCGACTGAGACTGAGAATCACCTTCAAGCCCTCCCGCTCCAACTGTGAAAAGTTAGCACGAGTCGACATGGCCATTCTTCGTGTTCATGCCACTTGGCTACTCACAATCGAGTTGCCCATCACCATCGAACATCCCGATATCCTCTTCCATGCCTTGCAAGATCCTGGACCCTTGTCCGCTAGCCGAAGGACTACCGCTTGCCCGCGAATAGCTGAGACGACCAACTTCGACATCGTGGAGACTTGGCGCGCGTACAGAGTCGCGTTGGCTGCTGCCGCCCACGCCACCGCCCATCACAGAGGAGCTAAGACCGAGCCCCGCGTTGTCCCAGGGAAAAGACGAAGCGGAGCCACCATACTCTTTGTCAGCACGGGGGTACTCCAGGCCAAGTTCAATTCCAAGTCCACTGGCTGGGCGAGACCCAGCACGTCCAAGCTCGGGAGTCTGGGAAATTTTCGATCAGGCCGTGAATGCCAATCTCGGTAAGGTTCAAACTCACAGCGGATATACGAAGAGGAGTTCCGAGGCCAGTATAATCGGGAAGCATGGGTTCAGGGTCGAGCATCGGAACATCATAATCGCCACCGTAGAATGGATCATCACCCATGCCGTGACCGGGCCGAGGAAGAGCAGGAGACTCGTGATATACACGAGCCCGATCGTGCGCTATGGGTGTCAGTAGAGATTTGAGCAAGGTGTGAAAACCCACACCCAACACTCACCCGACGGATCAATGAATACTGCGCCTGTGCGTGCCTCAACTTGCACCTTGAAACGATCGTGCCAGAAATCAAGTAGCTCCGGGGCAAGAACTACGGATGTGAGATTATGAGGAGATCTTCAGCGTCGGGAAAGAGGGCTGGAAGTTCTCACAATTCGCTGGAGGGGCCCAGAGCATTGCATCAATCATCCGCGCAGCTTCCTTCTCGTTCTTCTTTGCAAATTCTGCTTGTCTCAGCTTTTCCTGTTCTGCAACATACTGTTTGCGAGCAGCCTGTGAGCTGTTAGCGGTTCCGCCCAAGTCGTGGTTGAATTCACTCCAGACTCACCTTCATCTCTTGATCCGTGAGCTCAGTCGTCGCATCGAGCAGATAACGGACTCTTTTGGAGGCCTTTTTAGGTGCAGTAGGCACGTTAGAAGCGCCTTCAGCAGCCACGTCGACCTCAGCATCGTTTCTGCGGATGGAAGAGCGAAGAATTCCGGAGGGGGTGGTCGGCATAGGACGAGACTGGTATTCGTTATCATTCTCTGGATCAACAGTTTGTAACTTCCTTGACTGAAATATGCTGATGAGTCTCACCTTTATCGAAGTCATCTGGACGAGTCTATCGGCAGGCATTTTCAGCAGAGACCATGGCAGGATGGGTTCCACGCGTACCGTTTCTTGCCACGACCGGCACTCGAATCGTGAAATATTGCACCGTCATCGTCCGGAGCAACGAAGTCGAGATCCATCATCATCATGTCGGCGTCTATGTCTAACTGAGGGAAGCCTGCCTCGAAACTACACCAAGCTGATCAGTATCCTTTACGTTGCTTGCTACATGCACGTACGGTTGTGAATGAAGATGCTGCTGATCCGAGTCCTGTGCAATTGTAGCCTGCGTGGGATGCTCCACCCACCCATCTGGCAGCTCTAAGCCGAGGTCAGCACCGTCACCAAGATCAAACCCCAACAAGCCGTCGTCGTCTCGACCAAAGCTGCTGTCCGGTCCACCCAGCCCGCCGAGTACAAGGCTGCCGTTCCCGCCCTGAGAAGAGGAGTCAAGAAGGCCGAGAAGGTGAAGGTGATCTTCATTGAGCGTGTGCGCTTTGGTGTTTGCTGGGCTCGCGACTGTCGCCGCCTTGTGCTGCTGTCGCCGAGTCTTGCCGCTCTTGCTACGACTCGGTTCATACTCATCTCCATCCTCAGACATTTGCATGATATCCTCGCCGTTTCCGCGGCTCAGCCACTCGTCCCACGTCTGAATGATGTCAGTTTACTTGCAGACGTCGACCGCAAATAAATGCACCGGCGCAAGCAAGTCGAGATCGAACGCGGCGCGACCCATCCCGGGGTCCTCAGAGATGTTCAGTGCGTCTGGCCTGTAAAAAATAATTAGACTGATTCCGGAAACCAGAGAATTATTTACCGAGCAGTGGGATTTGCCATTTCGAGCGACGGGCCACCTGCGCTGGAGCGCATATCTTGCACAGCTTTCTTGAGACCGACAAAGCAGGTGTTTACATCGGCTAAAAAGATTTCATGCTTGACTGAAATATGCATGAGTGGTTGCATGGGCCGAGATGGACGTCCGTGAACTTACCTCTGAAGACTCTGCAGAACAACGAATAAACAACTATGCCGCATCGAGGCGCGCGATTGCGTACCGAGCTGCGCCGACCAAAAGGTTCGAAGAGAGACGAAGGGAGAGCGGCTCTTTGGGTTCAGAGATGAGCAAGCAGAGCTGAGAGATGTCGGCATTGAGTACAGATCGCTTGGGGAGCTTGTTGAATGAAGATTTGGGACCGAGGGTAGCTGCCAGCCTTCGCCATCGAACGGGATGAGCACAGGGGAAAGTTCTTCAGTACAACGCTCACCAAAGCAAGCCAAACCCTCCGTCACGCTTGGTCAGGAGCTCAGTCGAGAAGAACATGAGGGAAAGTGGGAGGCATGACACGGCCGTCGCCGTTGACGTTGGTGTGGATGTGCGCAAAGCACCCGCGATCGTCGCAGTCCTTCGCAAACCCTGTTGCCCTGAACTCTCACTATTTCGCCACCACAAGAGACGCTCGTCGCGGTGAGACGGTCATCACTCAGCTGTACGGATTCATGGTCGCGGCTTTTGAATATGCTAGGGATACTGCCCCCGACGGAAAAGCTGTGTGCTGACAGTCCCGTATGTGTAATGTAGTTTTTCGAGAACGCTCCGCACTAAGATGGCAAGAGAGACTAAAAGCCGGCGTGGGTACAATGCCTAGTAGCCAACTTATGCAGTAAATCCACCGAAGCTGGCAGCATCACATGTACAAGAAGGGTAGATTTCCGAGATGTTTCCAATACTTCTGGCTGCGCTTGCCGACTCGACATTGCTTGTACTCACTGCTGGTGTCCCTTCTACGCTGCCTGTGATGATTTCATTGCCATTCGAAGCAGGCCGCAGTGCCAATCGTGTGTGGGGAGGGCAGAACCGCCAGACTGCGCTTGATGAGCATGCGCCCGGGATTAGCGCATGGACTTGGGCTGTGACTGAACGGCGAGCGTTCATTCGCTGAAATCGACGGCCGCCGTGTCTCTCCAATTACGACGCGCCAAACAACTCGGTCGCCGCACCAGCTACGACTCAGCGAGTGGTGCGTGATCGCATCTGTGGACGCTAAATTGCACATACTCTCGCTCGCGTCCACCCGCATCTTCTATTCCGCCATGCGTCAACTGCTCCCCGCTGTTCAGCAACCGAAGCCGGCCTCAATGTCGCTGAAAGACCTGCCCCGCACTACTCTTAGCTCTGAAATGACCAAGCGCGCTGCTTCTCGCGCGTGCGACCGTTGTCGCAAGCGCAAGAGTACGATATGGTTTCCCGGTATTCAGCCTGTTGGTCTGACGTTCTAACGGGTCGTCTTCTGAACAGTTTGCTGTGAGTTTGCACACCTTGTGCGTGCACCAGGAACTCCGGCTGAGACGGTTTCCTTCACACAGGTGACGGGTTAGAGCGAAAACGACAGAACCGTGTCTGTAGTCGCTGTGATGCCGCATCCGCTATGTGCACCTACTCAGAAACTGTACAGCGCTCCCGCCCGACCAACAAGTCAGTGCCCATTAGATATAATGGCTCATTTCACTAATCTCGATACGTTCAGCTATGTCAAGCAGCTGGAACAGCGGATTGCCACCGCCGAGAAACTGCTGCGCTTGGTATGCGCCGCTCGCAGTATACCATCGGCTGACACCCAGTGCAGCACTGCCCTGAAGTAAACCTCATGCAAGAGCTCGGCACTTCCACTACTGGCGCGCTGCTTCGAGAACGCAATCGGGAATACGAGATGTTGAACGACTCTCTTTCTAGTGACGAGGATGATTATTCGCAATTCCATCGTCTTAGTTCAGATCAAACTCCTGTCGAGCGGCCAACCCTCCCTGAACTTTTGCGTGCCACCGTACAGAACCCTGAATGCGCTTCGGACATCATTTCCGACCTCGTCAAACGTCCCCATCGCTGGAGGATTCCTGAGGCAAGCAAAAATGGCGGCTGTGATGTTTAGTTCTGACCTGTTGCGCCGCTCAGTATGAATTTCACGAACAGCACCTTGTTGCAGAATCAAGTTTTCATCCTTGCCTTCCTGATCACGATCAAGTAACGAAACTTGTGACATCATACTTCGACAACTTCAACATATATTACCCAATACTGCATCGACCGCTTTTTGAGAAACAGCTATCCGACCCACAGGACTCACGCGATCAATACTTTGTGGCACTCCTCCTGGTAGTGTGCGCGTTGGGCGACACTTTTCTTCTTCGCCGTGATACGCGGACCACAAAACTGACGATGCCTGCTGGGTGGCAATACTTCGAGCAAATCGAGCCATTCTTGCGTGTTCACACACCAAGAATTCCCCGGCTGCTGGATATTCAGATATACATTGTACTGCTGCTTTCCAATTGTCTGCAGACCCGTATGCTTACGCCATTATGTGCAGCTGTCCGCGATTTATCTCACTAGTACCACCCAGCCAGCATCAGCGTCATGGGTGCTCCTCGGAATGACGCTTCGCTCATTGATGCTCGTCGAGGCGCACCGCGCCAGAGCTTACAAGAACTATCCCAACCTTATCGACGAGCTCTGGAAGCGAGCGTTCTGGTAAGTTTCAGCTGGAACTACTACACCACACCGGAAATGGTACTGACCGTCTGTGCCCTAAAGGACGGCTGTGATGATGGATCGTTTAATGTGCTCGTCTTGGGGACGCCCGTCCGCCGCACCCGAAGAAGCGCAAGTCATTCTACCATACCAAGTCGCCCTATGGCTAACCAACAAATATATAGATTTGACGTCTGGATGCCTCTTGAAGTCGACGACGGCTCGTGGGACATGCTCAATGCGACTAGCGGGTACCCTTTAAAGACTTCAGTATCTTTAGGACTACCTTCGAGGATGGGATACTTCGTCCATAAGCTGCGGCTCAGCCTCATTCTTGGGACGGCATCACGCACGATTGTGAGTTGCCGACCTTGAGTTTTTGTTCACAACCTGATCCTGATTAGTACTCTCCAAATCGCTCTCGGGTTCTAATGGGTAAGTCCACCTTGATCTCCCCATCCTTCCAAAGATTGATCTCAGCATGGCAGGGTTCATTGGTGCAGATTGGGAACAAAACGTCATAAAAAAACTGGAAGCTTCGTTGAATGAGTGGCTGCAGATGCTGCCACAGCACCGTAGGTCCCATGCCATTCTCAGAAATGGTCCCTGACATGCATTGGCAGTTCATTGGGATCCCTATCAAAAAGACCCTCGTTGGTTCAATGAATCTGCATTCTTACACACGACATATTGTGCAGTTCAGATTGTTGTCCACAATCCCTTCACGCGCAGCGTCGTGAGATTGTCGCCCCAAGTAGGTGAAGACAATGCTGTCGCGTCCGCGCCCGGCGCCAACTTTATTAGCTCCTTGCGCAAGTGCACAAAGGCTGCGTTCTCCTGCACCCGAGTTCTTGCTGCAGTCGTCCGTCGCGGGTCCCAGCACGCCATCATGCCATCACAGACGCAGGGGGCATACGCTAGCGGCCTCATTCTATTGCTCAACATGTTTGGGGCAAGAGGGAGCCTGCCCTGCGACAGCGCAGATGCAGCGAAAATGATGGCTGCCGTGCGGACGTGTCTGGACACCATTTCGCTTATCGAACGGTCGTGGAAAAGTGCTGGTCGCTCGTGGTCAGTTGAAATCGGCCTTATTTATTCTCGCTCACTTTGCCTTTGCAGGGATATTCTGAATGATCTCGCAGGTGGTCTTGACCACCCCCTTCCGCCATCCTCGCTGAAATACGCTGAAGATCGGGACTACTCAACAAAGATTTCTCCCTCTAGCACTCAAAGCAGCACATCTTCTCTAGAAGTGGAGAGCCTCGTCGAAGCCAGAGGTGCAACCCTCCGAGAAGCCGCATCTTTGTTGTTTTGGGACGATATCCAGGGTGTGCCGTTTGATGCGTCTACTCCAGCGGATAGCTGGGGGTTTGGTTTAAATCATGTCCCGCCGTTCTTGCAAGTCTTGCTGTCGAGTGACATTCAGATGCCGGCGGTACAGGAATCTCTTGGTGGATGGTCTTGATACGCTGTACTCCCTTAGCCGTCCAATATTTTAGGTAGCTGCGTCCAGGTGCATGCAGTTCGGATAGCTCCGATATATTGTGAACCTGAGCCAGCCATCTTGATGATATTCTGTCTTTGTGCGCCATTAATTCGTACGAAGCCTCGTCTTAGGCTGGAGGAAGGGAAATGATCAGCCAGGGAACGTCCTGTTGCGCAATATATTCGCGGGCCGCGGCGGACCAAGCTTCTGGAGACTTATTAATTCTTTTCGGTGCAGCGACACGCAGACCAACAATTACTCCACGTTTACCCAAAATCAGCTCGCAAATTTCTTAATGCCCATCGAGAGTTCGATTTTGTGCATGAGGGAGATTCCGCTTCTGAGTCTGTACAACTCAGGTTTTCCACACAACCAGGTGGGTTTGTGGTGCCTTCCATAGACGATCAGTCAGGTACCCAACCATGCAGACCTACCATCCAACTTGGATCGATGTCTGGTAAACCACGGCTTCACAGGTTTGCAGAGATTCGGACTGGGATGCCAAACAGACTCTCGGGCAACCGGGCATCGCGACCGTTCAAGAGATCGAAATCGCGCGTCGTCAATTGATCCTTTTTGGATTTCTGGATTGAGCAGTGCTCGACAAGTGTTTTGGTACAATAGTTCCGCACAGGAGTATACGAAGGTAACAGCGACTACTGTCATGCAAGTGCAGCCTGGATATACGGAAGAATTGGAAGCGCAGCGCCGCTTGGAGGCTCCACTGCACGAGAGAATAAGTTCTGCATCCGCACGCAAGCAATGAGGTAACTTACTGGATTGGAAGTAGGTACCCCACCATGGTCCCTAGAGAGCAAGGTATGTCAGACCGGTCGTAAGGCAAGCATCACATAGAGGAACTTGTTAGCATCACTTACAGCAGCCCAGAACAGAGCTAAGGCACAAAGTCAACATTTGACGATTACAACGTGAGAGACACATACCTCCAAGCCAGACACCCGATGTCTGGAGGTCGCAGAGCATGCCTTGAATCTGTGGAGCAACGGTGAGCGTCTGATCCTTGATCAGTAGAAGAAAACACCTACAGCAGTCTCACAAACGGAGTTGGCGCCGCCACCATACTCGCCCAGGAAGCCCTTGTAGTTGTTGTTCTTAGATGTAGTGCAGCATAAGTGTGTGCGTCAAAAGCTGGAGAGTTGAGAATACGACGTACCTTCAGCCACGTGGTAGCAGCTGCAACACGCTCTTTCCCTGTAGAAGACGGGTGATAAGTAGCATTATCTAGACTATATCATCCAAACTTGCCGATCGTAGTCGATACGCAGGTTCCGCTTGTACCAGAACCATCAGAGTCGAGGTACTGGTGCATCTCAATGGCAAAGTTGTTCTTCGGGTCTGTTATGGAACCGGCCTTGAAGGCATCGGAGTTACCAGAGCTCGTAGTCCAGGTCCAAGCACCACTCCACGATGTACCTATAACGCTTCAGCCAAGAGGGTTTAATATAGTCGTGCGAGAACTCACCTTCCACGAGGATAAGCTGGGATGCGCCAGCCGCACGGATACCGTTGATCCCGGCTTGCATCTATGAGAGGGTTCATTATCCAGGCACAGACATCGGTTCACACTACGTACAACATCACGAACTGTCGTTGCAGCAATAGTGTCGGGCTCATTCTGGAGATCGAAGATGACGAGTGAGTTGCTGACCTAGTGTCGTCGTGAGCTCAACGTTCAGAAGAAGGACGACGGATGCTCACGAATTCTGCAGCGAGCTTCTGCCACCACGCCTGGAAGAGCGTTGTGTTGGTCAAAGGTGCGTTGTTATAGTGCAAGAAGCTGGGAGATGGTTTGAGAATATGTAACAAAATGAGGCGTTGTCATACTACTCACTTGTGGGGGTCCAGGATGGCATACGAGCCTTTGTTCGTGATGTAATTGACAGTGTCCTTCAGTGCTTGAAGATATGTCGCGTTGAAAGCACCAGTAAGACCGGTTGCAGGTGGGCTGACCCTCTCCATGAGAAAAGCAACACGGAAAGTGTTCATGCCCTGGCCAACAAAGTAGTCGACTGGGATGGTGGCTTGAGCATTGAGCAACAAAGAACAGATAGCCCAATACGCACTGCTAGATGGGCTAGGCCAAGTGTAATCCTTGCCCAACTGACCCGGCCACGCGGTATTGCCGAACTCGGCACAGGACTGCGACGTATTTGAGCTTCATGGAGGCGGCAAATAGTTGCTCGTACTCACCTGGTTAATTCCGAAATACTTGAGCTTTGTCTTCGTCGCTGAACCGCAGACGCCGGTTGCCGTTGTGCCCGAGGTTGTGGAAGTAGCAGTTGTGGATGTCGCCGTAGCGGAAGGCAGGCATTGCGAATACTTGATTGAAATCTGAGCCAGAGAATGCTCGGTAGCATCCTTACACTCACCCACTGGTTGCTATACGTGCAGGTGGCGCCAGCAACGCACTAAAACAGCGTAAATGCTTCGATCAATCTGACAGCAGCAATAATGGCTTACCGTCGTTGCACCTGTCCAGCCCTAACCAACTGGTAAGCAATTACAAGACTTCAGATTCAGATGCATACTTGACCACCGCATTGTCCATAAAGCGGTGCTTGGGCGTAGACAAGCGGAAGCGATGTAACCGCCGCAAGGAGGAGCGAGAGCTTCAGCATAATGAGCAGGCGAGGTAGTCTCCACGGCGCCCTCGGCTCTCGTTGGGCGTTCGGGCATTTATACAACTCGTTAGGCTGCCACGACGTGTGATTACGACTGCAAGAATTGGCCGAAGAAAGCACGAGCTGCTTGCTGGCGACTTTGGTGGGATATTCGGCGCGAACGGTACGCCACGACAACACATCTCGGACCCTCTTCGGCATATTCGGGCAGGTCGTCGTCGTCACCTAAGCAGATATAACACACCAGCAGATCATGGCAAACCAAAATGAGACGTGCTCAGTTGTTCTTTGCGGAAGATCTGCCCCGCACAAGCGGCGTCGACAGCGATCGGTATACAGCTCGGTAGCATCAACGGGTAAGCTCATGTACGCCATCAAAAGTTTTTACTGCGCAATTGAATGCGCAGGGAGATTATGAGTATCATGAAGGTTGAAGTGAGAGGAGAAGCCGCGGCTCAACACCGCAGGCAGAAGTGAGGCTGCTAGCACACTTGCTCCGCAGACACGCTCAACTTGCAGGTGACACTAGCTACGGGGTGTTTCTTCGGTTACGGGACATCCGCAACATTCGCCGCCTGATGTATTGATTAAGCTTCCAATAGCCGCTATTGGCGGTAGACGAATCGCACAATATGAACTGTCTTTAGTTACTCATCGTCATCACCTGTCTTCATCTCTGGCCTGTTGTGCTGTAAGCAGGGGCTCGTATATGTCTCGTCTTGAATCAGTTAAACCGTATTCAAATATCTGTCCGTTTCTATGTGGGTTCAAGTGAGTTGGTGTTTCCGAGCCGTTTGCATGGACAGAAGTACCAGATACAAAAAAATCAGTTACAAGGGCCCAACTCCCAGCGGGTCAGAGTTAGTATTCTTAGACTCCTCCTTATCAGGGGGTGGGGGAGGAGGTAGTGGCGCCTCAGCCATCTTCAACGGTGTGGCAGTTTTCCACGACACCACAGGATCGGTGAGAGAGAGATCCTGCAATGACGGTCGTATGCGCGCTGTAGTGTCCCCTTGCGCCACAGGAGGGGCAGCAAATGGCTGGCCTAATGGACCATCAACACCCGTCGGTGCATTGGTCGCCCATGGATTGGCCGAGAGCGCTGCCGCACTCCGCAGGGTTGCACTAGCACCTACAGAGCCAGAGCCCGTACGCTGGCCAAATCCGACAAGTGGCGGCGGACTTCGCGCCATGCCTGTTGGTGGGATCAGACTATTTTTCTGCTCTTGCGCTTGTAACTGCTGCGCAAACCCGTGGGAGCTCGAATGCGAATAAGTGGCGGGAGCCTGCGGCCGCTGTGTGGATGGGGAAGGAGGATTCGGTGTCGGTTTTCTTGATGAAGAATGAGAAGGAGCATCTCCCCACTCCGCGCCGCCCCACGCTGGAAGCTCGCCCCCACGACTAGATGTTGCGGGATCTGGACCTGGGCTGGCATCACGGGCAGTTTGCAATCTTGTATTCAATTCCTTCGCTGCACCGGCTGCTGCCCCTTGTGCGGCCGTCAACGCCGCCGCCGCGTGCGTCGAAAACGCACCCCACATGCTTCGCGCTGCTGCCGCACCACCCGCACCGAACAAGGGCAGACCCGCGGGTGCAACAGGCTCAGGTGTGCGGGTTTGCGAGCGCATCGAGAACGCCGAGCTTGTCCCGGTGAACGGCCGGAACGAGTCTTGCCGATCCAATGGTGGCGACCCTGCGATCGTGTCCTGAGGTGGAAGAGTCGGTACGGAGCGCGAGATGGGCACTTGTCCTACTCCGGGTGGGGTCAGTGAGGGACTCGAAATGGTTGGCACGCTCTGCGCGAGCGCGGCCACTTCCGATGCTACAGTCGCATCAAATACCACATCATCCTCTGCGCTATCGATGGGAGCGCTTAGGCTAGCTGGGGTTGTTTCGATAACTTGTCCATTCATTTCCTCATCCTCCCGACCGTAGAGTTCGTTCCAAAAGCGCACGTCCTTGGCATCTGGTGCCAGCACCCCCATATCCGGGCTCTTAGGGTCATCTAAGCTCTTGTCGAACTCCGAGTTGAGGTTGAGCGCACGCTCTTCGTCCGTATTCAGCCAATCCCAGACCGATACGGTCCGGGAGGCGGCGTCCGCTTCCCGCCGCTCGCGCTCGTTGTTGTACAAGAATGTACCGAACTGGCACGAGTACAAGTGATGATGCACCCGCTCGAGCATGCGGCTATTGTATTCGAAGCGCTTCGGGAACTGATGTTGCAGAATTCGGATGCACTCGAGGAACTGGTGAAATACGGGGCTGGTCTCTTTGAGGTGCGCGGGCCCACCAAAGCGGTTCTGCACACTCGCAAGGAACGCTTGTGGCCCATCAGCATCTGCAGAGGGAGCGGAGATGAAAAGCTTGTCGGATGAGAGATGTCCACAGCGGTCGAGGAAACGATGCCCAAAGCTCAACCAATCCTTCTCGACAAGCACTTGGAAGCCTTTATAAGTGCGGTAGTAGGGGTCGAGGCACAGCTGAGCGAGCGCCGCCAACTGCGAAGTGCGGTCCCAGCCGTCGGAGCAGTGAATGAGAACGTGCGACGCGTTCACATGCACGTTGTTCACAATCATCGCGGTGCCCTCTAGGACGTTGGCCATGTGCTTGAGCCATCCGGATCTACGCAGCGCGTCGCGGTCGATCGGGCTCTCTGTCATCTCGCTCTCGCGCAGCGCATCGAAGACGCGGTTGAGCGAGTCGCGCATAACGTGGATATTGTCGATGCCGAGGTATGCCTTTTTGCAATCTTTGTAGTAGTCCATGTTTTCGGTCCCGGCACCTTTCGCGACCATGACCATAGCGTTGGCCGTGGGTCGAGCATCGATAATCATATTTGTAGCCGTCGCGCCGTATATTTTGGCTGGTGCGCCCAGGGGATTCTCAGCGAGGAGATGTGACTGGAAGACAGCTTCGACAAGCTTTTCGTCTTGCAGCGAGCGGTTGTTGGTAAGTCCAACCATCGGTTGGCTCGATCGTGTAAGTGTTCCCTGCGAGAAAATCAGCAGCTTTCAAGGTTACTGTGATCGCACTCACGAGATTGGCCCAGTGTAGATACGTGAGGACTGGTATTCGCGCCTTGCTTCGATACTTGACCGCATACTGCAGCGTGGCGTCGCTTATCTTTGCGGGTATGACGAGTTTTGCAGGGTATGTCGAACAGAACTAATGGCCGAGTGAGAATTAAGTTGCAGGTTCTAGGTGAATGCCCACCCCGTAGTCTTTGTTGATATCGGTGTAGCGCCAGGCCTTTGTGCGCGAGCCGACACCCATGCGCTGAAATTCAGTCCGAGGAGTATACAGAGTCCAACCTTCGTTCGAAGGAAGTGGTGGTTGAGGCTTGTAATTGAATGCGTAAAGCTGCGTGACAGACGCTGTGGCGGATCGTACGTCAGCTCGAGGCGGCGCGGCAATGGAGTATCGAGCGACTTGCTGACTACGGTAAGTTCTTTGACGCTCTCGAAAACATCGAAAGCCTGGGAATCATCGACGAATGTGAGAGTGAAGGTGTCGAAGGTGCATGTCCTGAACGCGAGTGGCGCCTCGCCGCTGAGCGTGTGCGGCATTCGCGTGACAAGCGATATGAGTGGGTACGCAGTCTGCACCCACAATCAGCTCGCTAGATCCAATGCGCGACTGTGTCAAAGTCGCACCCATAGTTCCTCGACGCCTTCTTGGTCGTACTTGAAGATGAGGTGGTGCGCGGTCAGGTGCACCGTTCCCGACAGCGTTGCCCCGTGCCTCGTGCACCGCACACTTTCCACCTGCGCGCACAGAGTGTCAGCATTGCATAAAGTTCGTGAGAGACAGGCGCGCCTTGGCTACGCGTATCTTGTCCATGCCAGGGAAATCGGCGCGAACACGTCCGGCAGAGTGTTGTAGAATCTCCGCTTCTGTCGTCCTCTCGCCACAACACCTCAGTCAAGGCTATGTACACGCAAACCAGCACATCCTCTCAGACTTGAACTAGTGGTATGTATCGACATTAAGTGCACCAGTGCAGTGGATGTGTGATGGAAAGCGAAGTCTGTTTGCGCAATCGACGTAAGGGATCGATATCCCGCATTTGAATCAACGGCTTGGCTTGTCGAGCACACCGGAGGCCTGGACATCTGGAAAAGTCCAGTGATACCTTGTTAGGGGAACTATACCTGTCAGGTGGTTAAAGTGACCATTCACTTTATTCATTCGTACCGCGGCACGACGCAGAGTCGACCTTAACTTACGAACCGTGCCATGTAGCCGCACTAGAAAGCGGGCAGCCGACGTGCGACGGGCTTCTAATAAGCGCAAACGAAGCAAAGGTCGCATCGTGATGAGTCGTCTAATTACTCAGTGCAGCGGAGCCAGAGCTTGGTCGGAATATATATTGGCGACCCAAACAACATTCGCTTCAGCTGGCCTTTCGCCCCTTGTCACTAAAGACTCGGGGAGTACAGCTCTCAAGCATCCTAAATAGAGTAGATTCTTGAATAAGGGAGTTCGTGATAGCATCGGAAGCAGCACGCGTAAAGGAAGGAGGGCAGGTTCAATGCACTTGATAAAATCAGCTGATTCTAACTGAAACACAATCCAGGATTTGCACACATGAGTTCTTTATTTCATCAAATAATTTGCTCAATGCCTGCCATCGGCTAATGATTTGCACTGAGATGTGACGGTTGACTGGGAAAGAAGGAAGTTCCGATGATGAACTTGCACGCCGCCAAGTTACCGCGCCACGTCTCTGTCTCCTGGAGCGCAACTTTACATGGCGGACACTGCGTCCGTGTCGACACCGTCGCGTGCACCATCTCCAGACCTAGTCCTCACCGCGCGTCCTCAGGCACCATATCGGTTCAACTGGGATGCAGCATCCCGGAAGAAGGGCCCAAGCAGTGTATATTCGGAGACCACGGATGTGCGCGGTGACGCGATCGCGCCGGGTGTGCGAACAGACCTCACTGCCAACCTCTCGTCGTTAGCCACCGCGTCATTTCCATCCGAATGGAGTAGCACACGACATGGCTTCCATGGTGAGTATGTGTGGCGTATGCACATCTGGCTGGTATGCTGAACCCCGCGCGTAGCAATTTCGACCGTGCTGAACAACCCGCACCGCAAGCAGGCGCCGCCTAAAGCACATTCGTCTATACCACCCGTGCCCCCCGCAGAACTTCCACGCATCAAGCGTCGCGACTTCGACAGCTACATCCGCGCAGTGCAGCCAGAGTGGGAACTTTTCCAGGTAAGCTTCGAGACTCTTCGCACCACATTGCTAGTATTGCAGTGCGCTCGTTATAGCAAGTAGCTTGTTTGGTGCGAGGCTGACATCTCCAAGGCCAGTCTGAAGCAGGAAGCAACACCTGCCGTGACTTCACCCGCGCGAGAGGACTTGTTCAATGGCAATGGACCTTCACCAGTAACTGCGCGTCCATGGCATACCGTCAATGCCAGTATCAGCAGTATCAGTAGCATCAAGATGCTGCCATCACTCGACACAGTGCCTCCGATTTACTTTGACGAGTCCTTCAACCTTGGCGACCCACGAACGTTTCACGCCGTCGCAGAGCTTGGACCGGATTTGCCAGGCTCCCATCGCGATCCGGCCTCAATTTCGCATGTTTTACCGCTTCTCGAAAAACTCTCCCACTACTCAGACATCGTTGAGCAGCATCTCGTGCGCGAGATCTCAGTTCGCTCTTCGTCGTTCTTCGCTGCGCTGTCCAACCTCAATGATCTTCAAAGCGAGAGTAGCGAATGTCTCAACCGGATATCGAGGTTGCGCGACATGCTGCGAGAGGTCGACGAGCGTACCGCCAAGCGTGGGCTGGAAATTGTGCGCATGGAAAAGAAACTGCGCAACCTGGAACGCGTCCAGGACGGTGTGGGTACTGTCAAAGGCGTTGGTGATATGGTCTCCGCTGCGCACACTCTTGTAGGCGCTGGAGAGTGGGGAGAAGCACTGGACGTAATTGACGGCTTGAACGAGCTGCTCAGGGCGCATCCTGAGCCTCGACCAGAGCCACCACGCATGCAGCTCACGTTACCCGTACCGCGTTCCCCGCTTCCTCCATTGCCCGAGTCTCCCATATCTCCGCAGCCACCACCGAAATCACCTGGCCCCTCTGTCGCAGTTTCTTCTCTATCCGCCTTCTCCGAACTCCCAAACCACCTGCGCGAACTCTCAGCACAGATAGCTACTTCGTTAACATTCGAAATGGCGGCTATACTCAAGTCGGATCTCGAACAAAGGCTAGAGAGCGAGGTGGATAATCATGTTCTTCGAGACAGGCTGCGACCTGTCGTTCAAGGACTCCTTCGGACGCATGGCATCACCGAGGCACTCGCCAAGTACGCCGAAGTCGTAACTTCCGAGGTGAATGCCACGGTATCGCAGTGCTTACAAACTACGGAGGACGCAGATGCCGAGCAGACGTGCGTGTGTTTTCGTAAGCGGGAGCCGCTGACCAAACCTTTATTCGCAGTGTACGGCTATTGCGTGAGATGGCTCACGAGCAGTTTATGGACATCGCGCGGCATTTGATTTCCGGGCTCATGCGATGTCTGGAGGCCGTTCAGACGCAACAGACCGTCATCTTTGTCCTCTTCGAGGTTGTGCAGCAGCTCTCGTAAGCCCTTCAGTCATTATCCGTCGACAGGCCGCGATTATTCACCCCATTGTTCCGATGCAGTGCCCGCCCGCGAGCGCTGCAGGAATCGCTGACAGCGCAGCTGCAAGAACTTCTCAGCGCCTCCGCCGAGCTGGCCAACACGAAATGCGGCGCGATCTTTGCGGCCCGGTACGAACAGCACGCAGAGCTATCGCTAGCCGAGTTTGCAAAGATGCACGATACTGCATGGGCGTTCGTCGAACGCAGCGAGATCGTCAACCGTGGCATGATCATCGGCCTGCGCGGCGTCCTTCTCCGACAGAACAAGGCGTTCCTCAGCAAATTCCACAACGATCGCATCGCGCGCAGCGCCAAGTTCGTTGAGGACGAGACCTGGGGCCAGGTCGAGGTGCTCCCGGCCGCACAGCATACGACCGACCTGCTGGTACGGTGTGCAGTCACGAACCCGCCAGAGATGCTTGCAGTCGGCGCGAAGAGCGAAGCAAACGATGCACAACCAGCAACTCCTAGGACAAATGGTGTCACATCTCCTCTTTCCCCTGCGCCGGGAGTTCTCCGAGGTGCAAAGACGCTCATTGTCAAGGATGATGATCAGGTTCAGCAGTTCTTCACGGTCGGCGCGACGTTGTCGGTCTTGGATCTCACAGCAGACTATCTGCGGGTGGTGATCAATTTGGGCGCTGTGGCAACGGATGCGATGGGCAAGATTATCGAGTTTCTGCGAGCGTTCAACAGTCGGACGTGCCAAGTCGTTCTCGGTGCTGGAGCGATGAGGTCGGCGGGTCTCAAGAACATCACGGCGAAGCATCTCGGTAAGTGAGCTCTGGGGCCCTCGTCCGAGTGGAGAGGTGTTTGTCGCAGAATGGTCTAACTTTCTGGCGTGCCGTCCTCGACTCCTGACTCGGCCATACGCGATTCTAAGCAGTGCTGACGCCGTTCTCGCATTTTCTTGCACGACACGCCGCCACTTCGGACCAACACGCCCGACTGTGATTCAATTGACTCATTCGCAACATGACGCAACGATGACTGGACCTGCACCACAGCTCTGGCGAGTCAAAGCTTGGCCATCATGGTCGCGCTGGTGCCGTACATCCGCGAGACGTTCCGAAGACATCTGAGCCCGAAGCAAGCCGTCATGCTGATCGAGTTCGATAAGCTGAAGCGGGTGAGTCCTGTGGCCATGCAGTTCTATGTTTTCGTATTCTGTCAATCGTTTGCATCTCGCTTCCCAACTTCCTCTCTCCCTGTTTTCTGCATTCCGTTGCGTCGGATGCGGACGCTTCCGTCAACCGGCTTCCCACACATTCCATTCGAGGGTCGCTAGGGCGGTTCTGACTTCTTGCGCCGCGGGGGCCTTGCGGTAGAGCTCTCTCGAAGAGTGCGCTGTTGTCGAGTGTGCTGGATTTGGGGATGTCCCTGCCTGCGCTTGCGCTGGCGCGTTACGGCGCGTCTGTGTACCGCACAGGCTATGCGCTCGCTCCTCATCCCCCATCCCCATCAGTCCCTGATTGTGCGGGTTCACGCGAGAGGTTTTGCACTGGCGTATCTTGAACCAACGAACAAGATGAGCGCGCCAAGCCCCGTCTGGAACCGAAAATCGCAGCTGTGCCGAACGCGATTCTGCGATTCTGCGATTATGCCGAGCGCCCGGGGTTTTTTGTGGCTCGATATTCGATGTTCATCAGGTTGCTGATCCGCGGACGTGCGCACCCCGCAGAGCTTCCAAGAGCACCAGAACGAGATCCACGAAAAGCTCGTGACGATCATGAAGGACCGGCTGCTCGTCCATTGCAAGTCGCTGCTGGTACGTAATTCTCGTCGCATTCGACGGCTGCTGGTGTGGTGCTGCTGCTGCGCTTGCCGCGTCGTGTGAGCGATACGGCTTCTGCTACAGGCAGTGCACCCGCGGGGGGCGAAGAGGGGACTGTCAGCTGACTGGGATCGCTCTTTTCTCATCCACGCAATTACATCTGCTCGTCGTCGTCGACTTCTTTCGGCATACACACGCATTGAATCCGGGCACGCGACCTTGCGACCCACGACCTGCGACTCGGTGTTCCGGTCTTCGGGGGCCTATAGGAGGTGCAATGGGAGCTCACGGCGCCCGAGCCTGGGCCGAACGCATACATGAAGCTGCTGTGCAAGGAGACCGAGACGCTATACAAGTGCTCAGCAAGTACCTTCCCGCGGGCACGCTACAGGTACGCAACCCTTTCAAAGTGCTTTGTTTTTCTTTCCCACACGATCGTCCGTTGTTGCCCTGGCGCTGCGTCGCGACTCTAATTTTTGTGTGTGTCGTCGTCGTCGTCGCTGTCGCTGTCGATATCCGCGGTTATGTAGCGTGCACGCATGCACGCATGCACGCATGCGCGCACCGACGTCCGTCCGTCCATCTGCCCGTCTCCTGTCCCCCGTTCGCACCTCGCAACGAGCCCATGATATCTCGATGCTGTTTTCGTTTTTCGCTTTTCTCAGTGCAACATCATTTGCACGGGACGGATGCGATATAGCGCCATTCATTGCGCCAGGCATCGCGTCGCGTCGCGGCCCATTAGCATTTGCCCACTGCTAATGATGAGCGATGGCGACGGGGCTAATTCACATAACGTGTTGTCCCGATGACGCGTGTGTGTATGCGTGTGTGTGCACACGTGATGGCACGGGACGCAGTCTCGTTCGCCAACCCATCGGCCGGGAAAGGGGGGTGACGGGACGCGTCGTCATTCGTCATCGTGCACGTAGTATCTCAACGCGGAACCTCGTGATCACGTGTTGTTCTCTATCCTCGGTACTCTCACCCATAATCTCTCGGCTCACTCCTCTCTCTCCCCGCCTTGAACAGCTGATCATGACGCAAGTGCTCGCGTCCATCAAGGACCAACTCTCGGAAGAGTTTGGCTCGATCGACGTACAAAGCCAGCCCGCCAAAGATCGGTGCGTTTTTTTTTTTTGGTCTTTTCGCGCGTAAACTTAGAACGACTCGGCTGATGCTTTTGTTTTTGCTCTTTTTCGTTCTGGCTTTTCGGTTCCTGTTTGATGTACCCCATTTGTTCGGGTGGGCCTGTCATGCCCTTTTTTTTCGCCTACGATGGATGGCACGTTTGTGGCTGCCGCTGCTGCTTCCGGGGCTTCCCTCCGGCCATGCATACATGGCGCACATGCGCGGATGGGGGGGGGACCTACGACGACTGCTGCTTCTTCTCGGGACTAAAAAAACCCCACGCACGCACGCACGCACGCACACATACAGGATGCTGGTGGACGTGCGGTTCCTGCAGGAGCGGTTGGGCGGACTGCCGAACGTGGGCTCGGGGATCGGGACGACGGTGGAGACGGTCGTGCAGGAGCGGCCGGTACCACGCAGGACGCTGCGTGAACGGATGGCGTTGAGCACGGGCCCGGGGATGGGGAGCGCGGCGGCGAGTCCTGTGGCGGGTCCGGGCGAGATGATGGAAATGTTGAGTGAGGCGAACGATGAGGTGACGGGGTTGTAGCGATCGGTGGCGGGGGGTAGTAAATACTGTATATGCACATAACATAAAACCGTGGATGTTGTACGAACCGCGCGCGGGGGGAGGGTATCGGGAATTGAAATGAATTCGGAAGGACCGACGGAAGGACCGAGGGCCGAGGCTAGGATGACGCGAAGAGTGACAAGCGAGAAAAATTATGGGTCGCTGTTTGAGATCGAGTCACACGGCTTGGGAAGTGAGCGGCGGCTTCAAATAGCTGCGAAACTGGTTTTGGCCGAAAGACACCCAGATCCCCCGCGTTGTTCCTCTCACTCTCCCGCTCGCCACTCATCCTCTCCCAGCTTTTTTTTTGCTGTGCCTGCGATGGACGAAGACAAGTGCATGATATGTGGCCATGCCGCGCTTGCAGGACGGTATGCGCTAGTGCCATGCTCTCTTTGCTTTCTCAGAGTGTTGCTGACTAGGTCCAGGTTATACTGCAGCGACCGGTGCAGGGAGTTGGACGGGGACATGGCCGCCGTCCCCATCGTGGCGTCGCGGCCCGTGCGCCCACCACCCATCAACACCTACTCGTACCCAGCGACTACAGTAGCGACTTCGAGGACTCGGCGGTCGTCGAGGTCGATCGACATCTCAACGAGCGACATGGACTCGTCTGCAGCAAGTTGTACGTCGTCGGCGACACGAACAAGCCCGCCGTCGTCGCTCGCAGGAGACCTAGATTTGGACGAGGACGAGGAGCTGGACGCGAACAAGTTCTACGCGCGGTACCCTGCGACGACGACGACTCTGCCCGCTGCGCCGCGACGACAAAGCACGACGGCTTGCTCTCCTGCAGCTTCAAGGTTGACGTTTGCCCGGCGACCGAGCCAGACCAACTCGCGCGCGATGTTGCCGTCGGTCATGCTGGCTGGTCATGGGCACCACCATCGTCGCCATGCTTCGCTTGCGGACCCGATCCCGCCACCATCCAAGTCCAGCTCGCCCCGCACGCAGTTGCCACGGCCGCAGCGCTCACCCATCGCACACACACCGCCGCCGCCCGTAGCATGGCGCATGTCCACCATCGACCAGCTCCATCACCAGTATCCATTACCGGTCAAGCCCGCCCGTAAGCAACACTCGCACGCTAGTCTTGCCAGCGCCAAGCACGTTGTCCGTCAGAGTCTGCCGGCATCCTTGTCCCGTGTGCTGGCCGGCGTCGGAATGTCGCCCGCACCGTCGCCACCGCTGCAGCCGCTCGTCACCATCACAAACGTCGACATGACCGGCGCATTCTCTTCGTCCTCCGTCTCAGCGTCCACCTCCAACTCGGTCCCACTCGACCGGTCCGCCAGCCAGGCTACCGTCACCGCACCGCGTCAAGGCCGCACCACCGTTCCCCGCCCGCTTTTCCCGCTCAAGGCTGCACCCGAGGACCCTGCCGTTGATGGCGACGAGGAGGACATTGAGCGCGTCACAGAACCTCTCCGTGGTCGTGCTCGCACTCGCACTCGTCGTGAGAGCACACAAAGCGCAGTCCGCCGTCGCGACACGCCCTCGCCTCACCGCGCCGTAGACTCTCAACGACCTGTCGTGGTCTCTGCTCGCGTACTCGATCCCCATAGCCTCGGCATCCTATCGGCCACCGCATCGTCATCGTCGTTTCCTCGCATTCACCTCATAGCACGCGATATCGCGTGTTGGTCGGCTGTGTGCGAACGCGAGCACGCGTGACTGATGCGGGTCTCGTGTCCAACCCCCCCCCCCTATACAATCCACACAATCCGCCCTGCCCAGACTCTGTTTTCCGTGTCTCGACAAACACTCCCATCTCCCCTTCTCGTCTGTCGCCCTGGAATCACCGCAGCTCGAAGCAGTTTTTCCCTCGCGTCTCCCCCTGCGTTCCCCTGGCTTCCGTGTTCCCCCTGCATTACCGTGTTGAAAAACACCAAAACAGTGTCTCTCTCCTCTCCTCTCTCTCCAAAAGCATCACACACACTCACCCCACGCACACACTCACCCGCACGCACGCATGTTTCTTTTTGGTCTCCGGCTCTTGCACATCTAGCTCGCGCGTCCCTGACTGTTGACCCGACCCGAGACACATCCACTGGCCATAGCTCATTTTCCTGCCAACCGTGTCTCGCTGCCTGCCCCCTTTCACGACCCACCTTTTGTCGCGCTCCCTCGCGCGCATACACACTTCTTCTTCCCAGTCTCGCTCTCAGTCGTCGTCGTCGCTTTGTAGCTCGCAGCATCTTTTTTCTTTTCGCTCTGAAGAAAAACCTCCCCCCATTCCCATACACGCGCCTGGTCCCAAAATCCAACATCTGACTTATCCCCTCCCCGCTCCCCGTTTGCCTTCGCTGACGACCCGTTATTTTGGGCTCTTTGATGACGACGTCCCCCCCCCTGCCTGTTCTTCGCTTTGCCTGCTGCCTGTCTGCCTGCTGATTCAGATCTGCTTTGCCTCTCTCGTGATCCAGCTCAAAAACCCACACACACACAGACCCTATATTCATCATCTCCACACTCACACTCACACATCTCACATCACACACACACACCCCGTCGCGCTGTCCTCGTCGTCGCCGTCGCTAGTAGTAGCAGTAGTAGCCGTAGTAGTCGTAGTAGCAAAACAACGCACCACCACCCTTTCCGGTGTGCGTTTCTTACACCCCCCTGAAGTCAAAAATGAAATCAAAACGTTATTTCGTTATCTCTTTTTTTTTGAGTGATCGTCGTTGTTGTTGATGTTGTGCCCGGCAAGATCCACTGCTCGCCCTGCAGCTACACTTACACACCGACTGACTGATTGTTGTTGTCTACTCCGCGGGCAAGGCAAGGCAAGGCAAGGCGCGGAGGAGGCGGTGGCAAGTGAGATGTTGCGCGTCGTTGCATTGTTCCGTTCGTTCCGCTGTTCGTGGTTCATTCATGTCCGGTCGCGGAACTCCCCTTCAAACCTTGGAACATTCGAAAGCACGTTTTTCCACTACTGTACTTTTTTTTACGGACAATCTGGAATGTCTAGAGGCGGCGCTCCGCAGTCTAAGTCCGCCGGCCGCTCGGTTCTCTGTATGTTGTGTTGTGTTGTGCGTGTGGGTGCGTGGGTGGGAGTATCGGTGTTGTGCTGCTGCTGCTGCTACTGCTACTACTTTGGGTTGTAACTGGGGTTGGTTGGAACTGGGGGGTCCGTTGGGACTTGTGATGATTATTTTCGCCCCGCAGACACCGGACACCGGACACGGGGGAGAACAACTGGAGATTTTCGTTTGAAAGGGGGGGCTCCGGCATCTTGAGCCGTCGGGTGCTCATGAGCCCCGTGCTCGTGCTCGCGCCGAGAGAACGTGCATGCACATGCACATTGCCTCTGCATGCACGTGCGGCCGACCATTCCCCTCCACCCCCCCTCGGTTCTCGACCTTCTTCTTTTTCTTCTAAATCATATACACGTTGGTCTAGAGGCTGCGTCGAGGTCCTCGACTCGCGATCCACGACCCATCCCATACCTCGCGCGTGCGCGCGCGCTGCAGCCAGCTGGTGGTGGATCTCACGGATCGATCCGTCCCGTGGCCTCTTCTTTTTTTTTCGTGCTTTTTTGTCGTGTGGTGTTTTTTCTATTTCTTTCCTTACGTGCTGCTGCTGTTGTGGGAAATGAAAGTGTTGTTGGGATGAGGAGACGACGGCCCGGTTGGTCCCGCGGAGACGCATACAGCCTGCCCATCACAAAAATGCGGCGCGGGCCAAAGGCGAAATGGGAAGGCGCATCGGACGCGACGGGGCCGACAGCATCCGTGATCATCAGACCTTGGTGTCCCGCGCCCACTTCACTAGCCGCGGGTGATTGCGCGGGGGGGAGGACTCGCTTAAAATTTAAAAGTGGCATCACTTGAGTCAACTCAGAGTTGAGTCACGCAGATAGTCTTTCAAGCGTGAGCGATGGAAAATTTTCTCCATTCATTTTGAAACAGCCACACCGTGCACAAGTGGCCGCGTGCGCCGCGCCCGCGGCGGGCCATTACCCTATCTCGCGACAGAAAGCGAGCGAAGCGGCACATATCACGACACACACGCTTTTCGCGATAACGGCCCTGGGCTGGGACCGACGCAAATAACGATGACGCTAGTCTGGCCATTGGAAGTGACCAGTTTTCGCACGCGTGTTGGCTGGCTGGCGTTTGAATTAGTTCAAAGTCAAAGGCAACAACGACGGACGGACGGAGCGCGCCGGGTAGCGCTTGCACAGAACCCCCCCCTCCCTATCGCAAAAGGAAGCTGACGGCAGCCAGTCACTATCGACAGATGACAGCCGCGACAGGTCTTCCGATCTCCCGACCGCAAGCCGACGGCAAGTCACGCCGCTTTGTTTTTTTTTGCCTTTGAGAAGGTGCCAATGTACGTACAACGTAGCCGGGCGGCGGGCTCTCGGACGCTGCGAGACCGACGACACGGTCAAACGGTCCTCCTCGCCGAGACACGCGAGTGAGGACACTTCTCTGCTTCACCGTCCCTGTACCAAGCTGCCACATGGTTGCCATAGCCCCCAAGAGCCATTCCCAAACATAAATTTCCGAGCCTGCGACATTCCGGACCCAAACGCGAGGCGAGGCTAGGGTCGCACTTGCACAACGCCTGCCTTCTTCCCCACAGCGCTTATCCGGAGCGATGCAGGAACAAGGGAACGAGGCCCGTTTCAAGGGTTAGGATTTATGCAGCAGCAGCAGCAGCAGCGCGTGCGGACGGCGTGGATACAAATTTTTTTAAAATGTTGAAACGCGTGCTCTCGATTCCTAGCGTCTGTCACTGTGAGCGACTCACTGGGTGGTCCACGCTGGCATTGGCACTTGCAGCGTCAGCCCCTTTGCCTTTCGAACCTCCGAAGGACCATTTTTTTTTTGCCACACACAGTCCACGACACCTTCATGTCCGCAACTCGTGGGACCGTAACCCTGCGCGGCTTCGATGCTGGTTTTTCTGGTGTGGCAGGGACGTATCTGGGGTTGGAGCCAGTGTGGAGTCCCGGCAGGTAAAGACATTGGCATGATACCCAGAGCACGCGAGATACGTGAATGAAATTGATAATAGTAGCCTCGTCCTCGCATTGGATGTGACGCTAAAATACATCAAGCATGCTATCACAGCTTCAAGACAATACGTACAACCAGATATCGGTGGTTCTGTACTTGCCCACTTTGGGAAAACCGGAGGCTCTTCACAAAAAGTACATACCCGTGCGCCCTTCCCGATGGAACTTGTGGATCTTGGTGAAGAAGTTTGCAGCATGGTGTTGGGCGGCTTGAACTGGATCGGCCGGCACGTCGTAAAAGTCATACTCCCATTCGAAGTTGTACTTGTGGCGCGCGCGCAAAGGAGCTACAAAGTAGGTCAGCCTGAGAGGGTGCGCGATGTTAGACGAGCGGGTTCGCAGACGCACATCCGCATAGTAGACCGGCGCTGGGCTAGCACGCGCAGTCAGCTATTTGCAGCAACAGGCAGGCGCAGGGTGTCATGGTTGCGAACATACATGGACACGCTCTGGGTCGCCCGAGCGTACAGCAAACAAAGGTCGAACGTAAGTTGCTGCAGCCTTCCAAACGTTTCTCAGCATCACCGACAAAACACGACTCCGAATCGAAACATACTGGTCGGTGTTATAGTTGCTCTCGTTGAGTGCGACGATGTAACGCGTCGGCGCGCCGCTTCCAAAGTATTTCAGCCACCACGTCGCAGACAAATTGTGGGGGAAAGACGCACTGCCTTGAAGGGCCTTGTGTGACTGGAGATAAAAGTCAAAGAGCGTCAGGTGTGCCATTCCCTCGTCGAACACTGAGCCCGGGAAGCAGTTGAACGTCTTTTCGTCACGTGCGTGGTGATCCTCGGGAAAGAAGCGAATGTGGTGTCTCTTTATGGCGTAGACCATGGTGATCTGCAAGGGGGCAAACTCGACGGGATGTTGATCAGCTGCGAGCTGAGCTTTGGCGAGTGCCTCTGCAGTACGCAAGATGATCAGTTGAACTCCTGCCACAGACCTCACAAGAGCCTCACCTCAAATGGCGGCCACCTCGGTGACAGTAACCTCCTCAAGCTGAGATTCAGCGGCTCCGTCCCGGTAGAAAACGATCCGCTCTGGCCAATCTCCTCCGTGGTGTTGACTCCATGTCCCAAAGTGGTCCTGCAAGATACCTGAGATCACCACAAAAAGACAGAAGAGGTATTCGTCGTTTACTTCAAGAATATCCGCAAGGCCATGGATGACTCCTTGGCCGCGGCCGCCTACTTGGACCCGGGACGAGCCCATATACCGTGCATACGTTCCATCCACAGTCGATACCACAGCACAGACCGAGGGATACGTCGAGTTGCCGGCGGTAGCATGAGAAACGTCCGCACCTGCACTCCAAATGTGGTCGGTGACGCGTCACCATGTCCGTAGTAAAGCAACACAAACGACCAATTATCATGGTGCGAGCGAGCGAGTTGCTCCCCTCGTCGTACCTGCGGAGATAAACGCATGACACAAGTCAGCCGCAGGTTCGCGTGATAGCTTCAACCGCAGGTCTATACCAAGGGTATAATCGTCCCGAGATCTTCCAGTTCACGCCTCCTAATTTCGGGTTCACTCTGCCATCAAGGTCAATGAAATCTGACGACCCCGTGTCAATACACCCACTTTGCGAGGACATTGAGCAAATAGCCATCGCGACCTTTATTGTCAGGTCCAGGCAGCCTGTCGAAGCGCTTTTCCAGCAAAGATCGGCTACAGTCCCAAGTCACAGACAGCGGACATACCATGAACTGGGTAGCGAATCCACAGGACTCGATGCCTTCCAGGGCGAGGTCGCCGTGCCGCTTGAGTTGATGGACCGTCACGTCCGCGATTGGCGGCACCAATGCGAAGATAATGTCCGGCTTGTGTCCGCCCAGTCTATTCTGGATGTCTTCGACCAGCTGAGAAGACTCTGTCACTCTATGCAATCATGAAGCAAAAGTGGTTCTGCGTACCTGCTTTATGTTGCATCCGATAATCACCGACGTCTCGATGAAATGCGGGTCGACTCTGAAACCTGTTGGACAAGTATGTGCGATCATGATTCACCCGCAAATGCAATGTTGACCTACTGCGTGGTAGCATTCCTGACGTTGCATCAGTACGTGCAAGCGGATTCGCCACAATCCTTGACTTACCCAAGCGCAGCATTCTAGCGTACAAGTCTTCTCGGACGCGACGCGACAGCTGTTTCCCGATGCCGAAAGTATGAGAGTGAAAGCGAACAAGTGCGGCGCGGTTCACCGTTGCTGGCTCGTAAAACTCCTTGCCGGAGAGCTGGAACCGCGTTGTGCGGGTCGCGTTGATCTGAAGCCAAGTCAGAGCCACGGCCTAGCTTCAGTCTGCATGAATGCACACCTCTTCTGTCTGACCACGTCCGAACTGCAACATGGGCGTTGCGAGGCGGCGACCGGAAAGAGTAAGCAGTTTGTTGTCGATGATGATGCTGGAGTTACGCATATAGTCTGAGTCGGCAAGGTGAAGGTCCTATTCCGACATGAGCGTTTCATCGTCTTTCAGAAAAAATTGATACCAACCCTGTAGGCACCCTCGATCTTCTTCAGCCTATCCGCGGCGGTTTTGTCTGACTGCCTGGACCTTGAGATAGCCAGCATTATATTACCCGGTACCGAATGTTTGTAGATTTGGTTGGACGCGACGTTGCAAAGTTCCATCGGACGAAGCAATCCGTGAGGAACCGTCCCGGAACTTCGCCCGATACACAATGCAAGGAAGGCCGGGATGCTCAATCCGCACATTGTACGCCTTCTGGAAGAAGATCTAAAAGCCGGTTGGAATGGAATGAAAGTATGACGGGCCACTGACCGCAACTGAGATCTCTTTCCCTTCAGCATCGAGAAATGTCGCCCCGGCAGGACGCACGTCGACAACCTTTTTGGCCTTGCGCCCAGATTTCTGGCCGTAATGTAGCGTAACCATCAGGCCAACCACAAACGTACGCAACCAGGAGAGGCGGTCGTTGAGTTGGCGGCCGGCTGAGGCGACATCTTGCCGTTGCTGGTCCATAGCGCTGATCACGACGCTATATAAGCGCCCTGCTTTGTAACTACAACCATGTAAGCATATGCACGTCGTTCAAGATAACAGCGACAACCAGGAGGATGGAAGTGACATCGACGTTCAAGACAAGCCGGTCGATGGTTGGCCTGATCGATCTACTAGTAGCTTAGAAATTACAGCGAGAAGGGATTCAAAGGTACTCACGAGTATAAGCCTTTCCACAACTCCAGTCCAGGGAGAGCTAAATCTTAACCACCCCTGTCAAAACAGTATGTTGGCCCGCATTATCGAGCCATTGCCTACGCGCCAGTTTACGATGAATTGCTCGTCAACAACAGTGTCGGGCTCACACTCGAGCAGCCATCTGGACAATTGTCTGGATTACCAGTAGAGGCGTGGCTGAAATGGTCAGTGCAGCTGGTGGCGAAGTCCTGGTCTCATCCGGCTTCAACCCACGAGCGATGAGTTTCTTGAAGCTAGAAAAGGTTTGTTTAGAGAGTACCGTGCGCGCTTCGTTGACGTACGAGTCGAAGTTGACGCAGCCTTTGTAGACAAATGTGACCTGGAAGTATTGGCCGCCCTCAGCACGGACAAACTATTAAGGAAAGTAGATGCCCATCAAAAGGGGTTTATCCGATGGTATTCGCCATTCTTACTCTCATGTCGTCGCCTCCTAGCTTCACTACTGTCCACATTTGATCAATTCCGTCGTATGACGCTCGAGGGTGCAATTCGGGTCGCTGGCCATTAAATTCGCGACAACGCGCTTCGCAAGAACACGGGAAACTCGCTTTGCATTGGCCTGGTCTTGAACATTTGAATGGTAGGGTTTAACTTCTAAAGTGATATCAGTTCTGATGTCAATTCAGTAAGATCTAATTCATATACCGGCTATAGTGCAACAGTGAGCGGATTGCTAGTGATAAAATGGCTCAATGGCGCACCCAAATATTGGTAGGCTTGGTCTACTTTTAATGTCGTGACTGGATAACAGTTGACCTGTGCGGAAAACCGCGTGTCGCGTCTGGCCATTCCCATCGACGGACGGGGTGCGAAGCAGAAGTCATCGCCCATTGCTAAGCAACTTTAGGCCGCTAAAACACAAAGCCGTCAGTTTGATTTCCTTGCGTAAGATGCACGGCGCGAAGGCGCTCTAGAGAGTGGAGAGTGGAGGCGTGTGCGATTTACATCCGCGCACTCCGTATGCACTCCGGCGTATAAAGTCAGTACGCCGCTAGGCGACAAAGCGCACACTTGTAGATAAATCACACATATTTTCGGACTCGAATGTTGAATGGATGTCTGGCCTCAAGCACCCGATGGACAAAGCAGCATACTTGACAGAGGACATAAGGTGTAGATCATGGTGTTTTGTCGCTGGCCGTGAAACATGGCATTGTGAGACACAGGACAGACGCGCGGGTATATACGCTGGCGGTTGGCTAATAGTGGCCATGAAAACCGGGCAAGGGCGAGTTGGGGATCCAAGGGCCGGCACCTGTCTTCGTTTCAGCCGATTCACTCTAGCTTGTCCTTTGGAAAGGTATTTCGAACCCGCAATAACGCACACAGCTAGACTCTTGGGTAAACCCACGCCTATCGGTCAATCAGTAGCCACAAACTCAAGGAGTGATGTCATACAAAGGTGTCAATTTCGACGTTCAGTTGTTACAAGACATGGTCCAAAGGTTCTGATTGCTTTCAGTCTACGACATGCCGTCATTGGGCTGCTTCGAATGGCACGCCTTGAAGACCGGCAAGCGCTCTAGTCGTCGTGACGGCGACGACGGTGGTCATCATCATCATCACTGTCACGCTTCTTGTGGTGCCGGCCATGGTTCTCGTTCTCATCGCGGCCACCGAGATTCATGCGCTCGACACCGTACGTCTCGCTGCTCTGTCCATAGCCACCGCTCGCGCCTCCGTAGCCGCTGCTACCTCCGTAGCCTCCTCCTTCGGAACGACCGTAGGACGATTCTTCGGTGCGGCGACCGTACGAGTCGCCTCCTCCTTGCGAAGTCTCATCGGTGCGACGAGAGCCATACGAGTCGCCACCTCCGTACGAGCTTTCCTCAGTGCGGCGAGAGCCATAGGAATCGCCACCGTGTCCTGGCTGTTCGGAGCGACTGTACGAAGACTCCTCGTTACGACGCGAGCCGTGCGAATCGCCACCGCCGTAAGACGTCTCCTCAGTGCGACGAGAGCCATACGTATCTCCTCCACCTCCGTATGACGATTCTTCGTTGCGGCGACCGTACTCGTTACCACCCGACTGACCGTATCCTCCCTCCGAGCGGCCGTAGGTCGACTCCTCGTTGCGACGAGAGCCATACGAGTCTTCAGGCTGCTGAGTCCTGCCGTACTCATTTCCGCCGCCACTGTGTGTGCCAGACTGACCATAGCCACCCTCTGAGCGACCGTAAGAGCTGTCTTCATTGCGGCGCGAGCCATATTCGTTGCCACCTTGGGTGGTCTGCTCAGAGCGGCCGTACGAGGATTCGTCATTGCGGCGGGAGCCATATTCGTTGCCGGACTGGCCATAAGAAGTCTGCTCGCTGCGGCCGTAAGATGACTGCTGGTTGCCACCATACGACGACTGCTGGTTGCCCCCGTGCGATGACTGCTGGTTTCCGCCATATGAAGACTGCTCGCTGCTTCCATACTCGTTACCGCCGCCGCCTCCGTAGGTCTGCTGCTGCTGAGGCCGGCCATAAGACTGCTGGCCTCCAGAGCCACCGGTCGAGCCTCCTTGGCCACCAGCAGTATTGGAGTGCACATGACCGCCATACTTGAGGCCGGGCAGCTTGGATGCCTCGCGCTCTTGCTCCTCGCTGAGACGCTTGTTGCGATGCTCGCGAACCGACTCCTTCGTCAGCGCTTCAATGGTGCGCTGGCCGTCCTGGGGACCAAGAGCGCCAAACCACTTCTGGAACTCCTCGAACATGGCGTTCTGGACCTCCGAGCTTCCAGTAGCGTAGTACGGGTGGTGGAATGCTTCAAGGATCTCCGAAATGACCTGATCGGGATCGCCATTGCCGCCCCATGCTTCGACGACCTTGCCCACTGTATGCGCCACCACGATACGCGCGACTTTGCCAGCCGGCTCGTTTAGAATGAGGGCAAAGTGGTCCTTGGAGATCATACTGTGGCTGGGGTCGCTGGCATTATCATCGTTGAACACTGCGTACTGGTCGTCGGAATCGATGACGGTCTTGGATCCCTCGGAAAGCACACCGGAGACCTGACCGAGGATTGGCGCAATGTATGGTGCGAGGAGGGTCTGGACATAGGCGTTCAACGCGTCGGAAAGACTGTCGATCAGGTCGGTCAAACCAGGAATGTTCGAAATTCCACTCTCGAGATCACGCATGACGTCGTCATGCCATTGAAGTAACTCGCGCAGCTGCTGTTGCACTTCTCCCGACAGGATATCATCGGGGCTGTCATCGTTGAATTTAATAGGTCTGTGATACTGACAGAGAGAATAGAAGCTTACTTGAAGTTGAACGCTTCGCTCTTGGCCTTGAGAGCCTCGGCGTGGGTCATTTTCTCGTCGGCGTTGCCACCAGACTTGTTCATGAAGCCACCGAGAAGATCCTTGAGCTTGCCGAGCTGGCTCTCCTGGTCCGCATTCTTGGACTGCTCCATCTGTGCTGCAATGTCTGTCATGCTCGTCTGGCTGAGCTTGTCCATACTCTCTCCAAGCAGCGAGTGCAAGAAATCAGCACCTCCGAAGGTGCCAGTGATCAGCGGCGGAGCGGCTCCATTAGGTGAGTTTACAACGACGTTTTGGCCGACATGGCAGAACACTTCTTGATGGCCCATCTTGCGGAGGGCAATTTCGCACCAGTTGGAGTGTGCCAATAGATCCTCGAGGGTGTGGAGCCCCTGACCAAGAGTGCGATAAGCTTCCCAAAGATCGGGTCCTTCCTGGCAGTTTGCGCGACGGGCATGCTCAATAGACGAGCGGAGGCTGCGGCGGATGTAATCCGTAGACGTGTCCCAGCCCTGGCCTTCGGTCGCCATGTAGTTCTGTGAGTAGAGTTAAGAATTGTCTTGATGACGCAGTCTGTTGGCATTACCTTCATGCCCGTGCGTTCGTCAATCTCGAGCTCACGAGGATCGACGGGAGGGCGAAGCTTCTTGTGCCACTGACGGGCATCCCCTTCTTTCTCAGCGTAACCTCTGGAAATCTCATGAGCTCGATAGTGCATAGCTTTTCCGCGGCTTACTTCGGGTTGTCGATATGCTCCACTGGGAGGTAGACGCCGAGACGCTCGGCATTGACTTCGAATTCCAGGGTGGCGTAACCGAACTCCTGCGGCGGGCATAAGAATGCGCTACACAAAGATCGGATTTAACGAACCATGAAGCCAAGAAGTGCAACAACCATAACCAGACTGTCGGCGGAGAGCTTGGAAAGACCGGCGATATCCATAGCCTGGGAGTAGTCGCGCAACCAGTTGCCCTGCGCAAAGAAGCAATATCATAGACTGCACGGTGTAGCATCAAGGCTCTTACGCACGAAGTAGACTTTTTGACATCGTCCTTCGAAAACTTGCCACCGCCGGCAACGGCCTTTACAGCACCGGCCGCGATTCCAAGAAGGCTGCCGCCGCCGCCGCTGAGAACGTTGCTAAGGGAGAATCCACCGTGACCAGCAGCCTTAGCTAGCTCCGTAAGAATGTTCTCGATGTCACCTGGAGCGGAAGGTGTCAGGACGTTCCTTCTTCGGGTCGGGGATGAGGCGACAGGGAGTCTACATACCGTGACGGAAAGCCTTGTCTACAGATCCCAGCAGGCAGTGGCAGACAACGAGCCGGATTACACGTTGAATAGTAGTCATGTAGAGAATTTGCGAAGACAGCGTCAGCTAGTACTGCTGAGCGGATAGATTGTTATGGGCTGCCTACCATTCAGATACGCGCTGAGCACGATCGAGTGGACCATCAGCTTCACATTCGCCATCAAATCACTGCACGCACAAGTCGGGAATGTCACCTGAAGATCGAGGTGAGTAATGTGCAGAACTAGTCAGAATCGCGCGTGCAACCCCGGCCGTCGCGCTCTCGCACCTGCACCAAACGCCCATGCACCACTCGGCAACACGCATAAGACGAATAAGAATAGGAGTAGATACAGCGTAAAAGTGTGCATCGTAATTGAGACTCGTTCACAGCTGTGGTCGTCGTGTGTGTGGGCAAGATCGTAGAGGGAGGAGGGATCGATGTCGGTGCGGCAATGACGCGCCCCGACTTTATCTCTTCTCAGCTGTGACGTCCTAGGAACAGCCTCCGGCCGCGAAGCGACAACCACTTCTGAGAAGCACTAGCGGCCAATATCCGTACATTACATTACATTATATGCAGGGAAAATCACGAGAGGAGGTGCTCCGCACCATCCAAAGATCACTCCATAAGAAGCCCGCAAAGCCTTTCTGCCACCCTCCGATCGGGGAAAGTCTCCAACCATGCCTGCCTTGACGTTTTCGCCTGAGTTGTCAGCGGTAACAGTCCACTTGTAGTGCAACCGCCGTATGTCGCGACTTCTCGGATTGTTGCAAGGTCTCCCTGTGTGACGGCAGCGGACAGCAGCGCGACAGCCCTGGCCCTGACCTTTTCGTCATTCTCCTGGTTACCCGAAATGTCTGGCCAGATCTGACTAGCGATGTGGTGTAAACAGACAGCGCGAACAAAGTCGTGCGCAGTGGCTTTGACGAGCCCACCTAGCATACCGCCCAACACTTCTGCGTTGTCCTCTAGCGGCTGCATAAATTCCATCGCGTCCCCTGATAGGACATTTGGCGCTGCCACACGTATGTGCGCCAGCATTTCGGCGTGGTCGCAGAACAGCAGCCTGCGGTAATCTGGCGAGGTGTACCGCATGCTCAGTGAGGGAATGAGCAGCGCGCCAAATAGGGGGTGCGCAAATGAGATCGCATCGTAAAGCGCCACAAAGTCGCTGTAGAACTGGTAGAAAGGTGTGTCTGGGCCAAGGTAGCGCGTAGCAACAGTCTCGAGGCCGAGATCATCACCAACAGCAGCATTGGCGGACTGGTTACCCAACGTAAATGGTCGCAACAAGTCACGCATGAGCGCATCCACGACGGTATCACGGAATACCTCTTGGTCCTGCCCGCCAGCCTCCTGTCCATGTTCTAGCATGAACACGCGCATGCAGCCAAAAACCACCTCGGAGCGCGAGATACGGAGACGATGTGTGCTAACGTCGGCGGTTAAAAGATCTGCTTGGATGATAGAGCGCTGTATAACCTGCACCAGCAGTAATGTTCCGCGGGTGATCTCGGTTTCGCTGGCGTCCCAGTCCCGGGGGAGGTTCGAGAAAACAGAAGACGAGCCAGACTTCAATAGACTATTGAGCGGCCAAAGCGGCCAATCAGCGGCACGAAACCGAGATGCAGAAACGCGCGAAGACATAATTTGAGTCGTTGAGGTCGGCAGGGACTGTGGCGTTGTAACATAGGTGGAGAGTGAACGTTCCTTGGACTTGTACAGCTCATGCACGAAGAATGGTTCCAGCTCTTTGATGGTACTGAGAGAAGTGATGGAAGATGGATTAGAATAGCCGAGTACCTCTAGAAGATCTGCAGAAACTCCTTGGAGAAGGTTGTGAATGGCAGCTATGGCGATTTCCTCGACGCCAGAATGTACAATTGCAAGCGCAGCAGATGTGGCAGCGATGATATTCGCTGCTGACAGCACTTGCCTCGCCCGCGCCAGGTTCAACAGAGCGAAGACGAGATGAGAAACCGGCCGGAGGAGGACATGTCGGTGAGGCTGTTCCCAAATAGCGGAGCTAGTCCATAGCGAATGAACGGGGATGCTGAACAGTAGCCCGGCAATGTCGCCATCATTCTGGATCGCCTCAGCCAGCGACTGCTGTGTCGTTCCTGTTTGTTGTGCGGATCCTGCCAGACGGACAGCGGCCAGTAGGACACGCGAATGCCTGCTGAGCGAATGCAATCTCGCAAGTGACGTGTCTGCACTATTAGTCGCAAGGGCTTGCAACGCATCGTTCAGGCCTTCAACAGCATTCCGCAACACAGTTCGCTCCGCACCGGACTGAAATCCCGAGAGGAGAGCTACGGTGATCTCTTCCTTATCGGCCTCTCCTGCCCGCGGGCTGTTGACTCTTGAACCATCCAAAACCGCTGCTAACGCGCTCCATATGTCTGCATGCAATTGGGCCGATGCCGCCACGCCAAGGACAGATGCGAACATGAGGAGCTCCTTCATCCACTCCAAGCCCACGACCTGAGACCATATCAGATCATGGTCTGGCGTAGTCTTGTGTGGGTCTGTGGCACAGACAACCCAGACTTCCAATGCCTGAATGAACGCCCGTGCTAAGCTTATATAAGCGGGCTCGGCATCGCTCCCAAGCTTCGTCCGGATGGTCTGACCAAGTTTCGAAAGATGTTGGGCTGCAAGCCCCGCGAGAGATGATGTGAGACCATACCGCGCCAAGGTGGCGTACAAGTAAAGGGTTTCGGTTGTAGCATCAACCTGGGCGGGATCAAAGACAGCTACGTACCGCAACAACATCTCAGCGCTATCAACGAGCGCAGATGCGTGCTCGCGACTTGACGCAGCAAGCTGCCGAAGAACAGCAATTGCCTGTGCGTTCGATGAACCCGGAGAGACGGGCAGAAAATGTCTCATAGTGGCGGAAAGGAGGCCGTTTGTGGCCATAATTGCCTCACAGGTCACCAACGAGTCGCGCGATAGCCGGTGGAGGATTGCTAGCAGCTGTCCAAGTGTTTCCTCGGGAAGAACGGCCTGGCTGAAATGCAATCGAACATGCACAAGTAGAGTCGGGAGCGTCAAAGGCGCAAGTGCACTTTCTTCCATCGGCCCATCATGTATCCAGACACCTTCAATCGCCATCAAATCATCGTCCCAGGAGACGAGGGTCTCATACAGCAAGTCTACCGCACGCACGCCGACGCTGCCTGACTCTGCTACCGATGCTGCAGCACTCTGTAGCGCACTAGCTCGAATCTGTTCTCGTGTTGCACCAAGATTATGCTCGTCGAGCTCGCCGAGCAAGAGCCTGCGAGTAATTTGTGCAAGGATACCAAGTATAGAGGCGCGTTGTGCTGGAACTGTTGAACGCGATAGAAGAAAGAGATCTTCCAGCGTGTATCCAGCGCGAGAGCCTTGCGAGTGATGATGTAGGCCAAGGTGCGACGGCAGGACATCCACTTGATCTGGAGGGATCGGTCGACCGTGGAGATCAAATCGGACACGAGCGTCCACGCTATTTGCGGCGTCAGATGGTTTCATCCACTCGAGTGCGGGATTATCTGCGGGCTCGTTCGGGAAAAAGCGCTGACGTATGGCTTCTGGGTCGTCCTTGAGCGCAACATCCGCAGACTCATCTGCCAGTACGACTCGTCGAGCAACTTGTACAGGCACGTCACCATCCACGTCGGTACGAGGTTCTAAAAGTCCAAGAACCTTCCGAGGGGAAGATGGCTGCGACTCGTAGACATGAACCTGGGGTTGTACGTTCGTAAAGCTGACATTCTTGGCGTTGGATCGTGCAAAGGTCGACCTGAGAGCGGATTTGGTCGGTGTCTGTGGTCGCGAGCCTAGGTGAAGGCATTATCGTTCGCAAAGAATCAACACAGATGGCATTCGCGAACCTTCTGGTGACGCTGCGTGCGGTTGCAGGTTGGCTAGTGGTGCGACTATAGGGTGACTCACTAGAGACGAAAGTGAGCCACACCCCTTGTCAGGCTGCGCTGCGCACCTGATGTGTCTTTGCGTTCACGCGCCTCCCTTGCTCGTTTGAGCAGATCCCCGACTCCATCCCCAAGAATATCAAAGATTTCGCTGACTGCGCGTTGTCTTTGGTCATCGGTCATCTGCTCGACAGTTGCTGCATTGTGCTGTGCCATCTCTGTGCGCCAGTCATCCGACTGCGCTGGTTGGGTCTGAGACAGGTCGTTTCCATTTGATGACGACGGTGGCAACGAGGAGGCCACAGGTGGCGGCTGCTGCGGGCGCGATGCATTTGCCTGCTGCCTCGCTTTTGCAAACGCACTTTGAGAGCGGTGCTTAGCAACCGGAAATCCGTTTTGTGAAGTCGCGGAAGTCAAAGAGGGAGCATGAGGCTTGAGAGAGCCTGGTTTGCGCTCGACAATATTGCCAATCAGTCCAGCCATAGCCAAGTCAAGTTACAATGTGGGCGGAAACGTCCGACGCGTCTCGGTCAGATTACTGTAAAGTGAATCCCGCTATGCTCTCTGCTTCGCGCGTCGGCGTCGCGTGTCGGTTTCCAATCATCCCTGATCACAAAGGGTAGGACTTGACCTGTACTGCAAGTCCTGTCGTGCACCGGATCAGACATCGTAATCCCGGTTCCTTGCAAGGCTGCGGATCCGCATTGTCTTTTTGTCCTCTCACTCTCACTCGACCACCTGAAGGCCATCCCACTCTTCCAAACCATGGCGCAATCTGGGACAGTTCGCAAAAGCAAAGCTTTGGCTGCCGACAAGCCTAAACGCGAAAGCTTGCGTGCATGTGACCGCTGTCGCGCAAGGAAACGTACGCGACCAACCTCTCGTCTTTCAAGAAATCTCGGCGCTGACTTGTTGTTGGCTTGGTCCTCTCGTGACGGGTAGTGCGGTGTGCGCCTTGTTCCCGTCGCGGTCATGTGTCTCTCTTAACTGAACTTGATACCAGGCGACGGCCCAGAAAAGCGACTCCACAACACTCCGTGCACTCATTGCAAGAATGTTTCGGCGGAGTGTACTTTCGACAGCAATGAGCGACGCTTCGTGCAATCTAACAGGTTGGGCTCTGAACCGTGGCTCAGCCAGCCGTTCACTCACTAGATCAACCAGTTACGCCGAACGTCTTGAGAAACGGCTGTCAAAAGTCGAACAACTGCTTCATCAGGTCCGTAGATGTCCTCCCATTACGCCTATCTCCTGACTCTTGGCCACAGCACTGCCCTGAAGTAAATCTTATGCAGGAACTCGGCGCGATCACAGTAGGCCCACTTCTCCAAACTGACACCAGCATGTCGGGACCTGAAGATGGGTTTTCGAGCGACGAGGACGAGGACGAGGACTGGCTAACGGCCCAGTTCGATAGGCGCGGAAATGGAAGCGTAAGCGTCAAGGACGCCGTCATTCAAGATCCGACAGCATACGGACTCTTGCGAGCAGCAACTCTGTCAAGTGGCCGTGATATTCGCTCACCGAATACCCGGCATCGGCTGATAAAAAGACCTGAATATTGGGAGGTCCCGCAGGTTTGTCAACATATCTACGGGGCCAATGCTACGTTCTAACGCGTCGCGCCAGTATGAACTTCAAAACCAATCGGATTATCTTCTTGCCTTTCGACCGCGATTGCCACCACCAGACGAACTCAGCCACCTTGTTGACATCTACTACAGGCATATTAACGCTTTCTGTCCCGTGTTGCACCGACCATTATTTGAGCAGCAACTCCGAAGCTCAGAATGCATGCAGGATAGCCGCTTCGTTGCCATAGTTCTCCTTGTATGCGCCATGGGAGAAAGGTTCGTGGAGACGGAAATGAGAGACCAAGCCCGGCCTCCTGGATCCAGGTTTTTTGAGCAGATTGAGCCCTTCCTGCGCATTCCCACGGCTGCATCCGCCGATTTATTGGATGTGCAGATTTATCTGGTATGCGCGTTGCTTTAATGGTTTCGACTGATATCCCACTGATCATCACTGCAGATGTCGACTATGTATCTTGCTGGGACGCCGTCATCCACATCGACAACGTTTATGCTGCTGGGTGTTGCCATTCGCCTGGCATTACAGGCAGGTAGCCACCGTGCCAAGTTCTATCTGAATGAGCCCAACCTGCTAGACGAGCAATGGAAGCGCGCATTCTGGTGCTTCTAGTATCTGCCTATGTTTGAGTCTGATTCTGAACACTCATTAGGGTCATCCTGGTTATCGATAGGTACTTTTGCAGCTCGGTCATGACCCGGCCAACAGCATTGCCGGATGAATCGTGCGTTCCTCAGGGTACGGCGCACCTTACATATGAACTAATCTATGATCAACAGATTCGATCTCAGCCTACCATTGGCTGTGGGAGATGACGATTGGGACCTCTCAGACCCGTCAAGTCGTTATCCTTTGAAGAACCACCACCATCCTGGACCTGTCGAGCTCGCGTTTTTCAATGCGCAAATCCAACTGAGCCTTATTATCGGAACTGCATTGCGCACGCTTGTAAGTCATTTACCTATTGCTATCGGAGTTCTTCACCAATCCTGGCGCAGTATTCCATCAATCGTTCAAGGCTGCTCATGGGTATGTTGAGACGGTCACGGACTATCATTGTGCTCAACATATCTCTCAAGGTTTTGTTGGAGCGGAATGGGAGCGTCGTATCGTCCTCAAACTTGAAGAGTCATTGAGCAATTGGTTGAAGGCTTTGCCCGAACACCGTACGTCCTCCTAAATCGTCTTCAACTCCAAAACCTTCAACTAGTCCTTACAGTGCGCTGGAATCCGCATCGTGATCATCCTCTCTGGTTTTCGCAATCCGCGCTCTTGCACACCGCCTATTGCGGCGCCCAAATGATCGTTCACAACCCACTCATGAGCAATCGGTATCGCTTGTCTCGGGAGACCCCGCTCAGCAATTCGTCAGATCCGGAAGCAACGCCTGACGTCGTTCAAGCACTCGCAATATGCATCAGCGCGGCTCACTTCTGCGTCCAGATTCTCCGCGTGCAGATCCAGCGCGGTGCGAGGGTCATGGTTGTGGCTACTATGCAGCCCGCGTTTATGAGTGGGCTCGTACTGATGGTCAACTTCTTTGGATCAAAGGCACAGCTGTCCCCAGAAGACGCACAGAGGGTCTTGGGCGAAGTTAGGACTTGTATGGACGCCATCACGCTTGTGGCACGGGTGATCAAAGGTGCCCGCGCGCCTCTGTGCGTACTTTCAAAGTCATTCTCTATGAACTGAGAGCTTATTTATTATAGGCTGATTCTCTATGAACTCACATCGGGTCTTGACTATCCATTGCCGCCTTCGTCGCTGCCGGCCGACATTGCCGCCATCCTAACACCTCCAGCCGTGAGCCCTGCCAACAAAACACCGACTTCTGACTCCGGTAAACAAGTGCCCTCAGGCGCCCCCATCTTGGAACTATTCCGGTCTCGCCTTCACCCACCATCGCCTTCCCAGAACGCGACTTCTGACATTCATCCGCAACACTCGGACCACTCGTCCGCTTCCCCAGGTGGACCAGGTCAAGAAGAACCCAACCAAAGGAACAGGGGAGGGCTTGGCTTTGAATCAGTCCCACCAGGCCTCAAGATGCTGCTATCAAGCAATGCCAACTTGGGGGCAATAGGACGAAACTCTTCATCAGTAGGACTTACGAACGACATGTCACCCGCTCCATGAGATCTCCCCGAGCGACGCTAGGTTGTTGATTATGGCCTTGAACATAACTTCAATGATCACTCGGCCTTGGGATCCTGGTTGTCTCACACGCACAGTAATTCGAACGAATCGAAGGTCACCGTTAAGATATATACTATTCACGATTTACATTACGATATTGTATGATGAGCAGATTTGCACATCACACGCTGAGATGAGAACGCGCGGAAGCAGCCGGAGGCGCGTCTTGAACGCGTCAACCCGACTCTTCCACCCAAGCCATGTCGATTCACTCGTTCATATCGCGCTACTCGTCGAGTGCTTCGGACCCACTCAACCTCAGTGCTGCACGCGCAACACGCGTTGAGGACGCAGATGACGAGTTCGCCTTTGACGACGCGGTGTGGGGTTCGCAGGCCGGCTTTGGCAACATCGCTGGTCCCGGCGGGCCTTCCTTCGCATTGCCTGCCTTGTCAAATGTGAGCTAATTTGTCTCTATTTCAACGAGGCTAACGATGTGGGTTTACGATAGCCGACCTCGTTCTTGCGACTGCACACGGACGATCATGCTGACCCTAACTGCAAGATCAAGATCCAGCATGGTACCACGACTCTTGCATTCCGCTTCCGAGGTGGTGTCATTGTTGCAGTCGACTCTCGCGCCACGCAGGGCTCGTACATCGGTGAGTGAACTCGCGACGCACGGAATTCGCGCGAGGCACTGACCTCCTGTGCTTTTACAGCGTCTGGCACGGTTAAGAAGGTCATTGAGATCAATAAGTTCTTGCTCGGGACAATGGCTGGCGGCGCTGGTAAGTTCCCGTCTTGACATGCGGATCGCATAAGTGGAAGTGGCTGACGCGTCGCGCAACTTGTGGCCAGCCGATTGTCAGTATTGGGAAACCTACCTCGGCATACAGTGCCGGCTGCACGAGCTGCGAAATGGCGAACGGATATCCGTCGCTGCAGCGTCAAAGTATCTCAGCAATCTCGTCTACGGCTATAAGGGCATGGGCCTCAGCATGGGCACAATGATCTGTGGCTGGGATAAGACGGTGCAGCTACTGCGTCTTTATTTACATGTCAATAAGATTCTGACCCTTATCATAGGGCCCGGCGCTCTTCTACGTCGACAGCGACGGTAGCCGGCTCAAGGGTGACCTGTTCTCCGTCGGCTCAGGTTCAACCTTTGCCTATGGTGTCCTGGATCAAGGCTATCACTGGGACCTCACCGACGAAGAGGCACAGGAGCTCGGCAGACGCAGCATCTATGCTGCTGGCCATCGCGACGCCTTCTCTGGAAACAGCATCAATCTTTACCACGTCCGGGAGAACGGCTGGGAATTCATCGACAACTACGACATTACGAAGATGCACTACGATGGTCCTGGGGCAGATGTTCCCGGAGCGACTGCCGGTGGTTACGGATACGACGTCCGGACTGCTGGCCAGAGCTCTGCTGAGGCAAGCATCGTTCAAGCATAGTATTGCGAGTCTCGACCAGTAATCCAACTCTGATTTTGAAGCACGTTCTCGAGTCATTGTAAAGGTCGTTCTACCCTTCCGCCTGTTGTGGCTCCCTTGTCACTTTTTGATCCCACGACTGGTTTGGTATTGGTATCGGTCAACCACAACGGCTTTAGGGACACGATCTTAGTGAGATGCAGAGACCATCGGAACTCGACCCACATCCTTGCCTCTGTCGCCGAAAAAGCCCGCTGAGACGCTTAGGCAGCTATTGACCGCCCTCGACGAGAACTTCTCCAGCTTCGTAGGTAAAATCAATGTCGAGCGGAAGGGAGATCCTAAAGGTCATCGCGTGATTCTGACTTTTGAGTGCAGTGCACCATGACATGATCTTGTGCAGAAATTCGATTCGCTAAAGCGGAAAATTCTTGTCGTATAGCAAGTGGTAAGGTCGAGGCCGGGGTTGAACGCTCTTCAGCGGCGAAGGATGTATATCAATACAAGTGTCATGTAGCGGTTTCTGCTAACCATTCGAGAATCAAGGCTCGCTCCGAAAGTCTGTTGTCAATGAAAATAGGGACAAGAATTGCTGCATCGCCGTCTTCCTCCGCAGTCTGGTTGTTCGATACATCGCTAGGTCGCGTGTCCTTCAGTAGTTTCGAGATATGGGGAGGAGTTGGTAGGTTCGACTTGGGCGATGATTGTGGCTGGGTCTCGTGTACCTTTAACCGTGCTGGAGTAGGGCGGTGGGTGGATGTTATCCGTGTAGGCACGGGTTGCTCGCGGCCAAAAATATACTTTCGTATCCGTTCGACGTCTAACCCATCAACCTGTGCGTGATTTACCTGCGTTAAGACAGCCTAGCAGGAACAGTCAGCAGGGTACTGACTCGCTTGTAGTGAGTCTTGAAAAGGATCAAGGTGGTAGGGCTTGTTGTTATCTCGTCCGCGACGATGCCTTGTGCTCTTTCGCGAATGGAGGTAGCGCTGGCCTTTCGAAAGCTTGCATGCTGAGGGCCAACCACATCCACGCAAGCTTTTGCCAACATAACCATCGCTGAAACAAAGCTTTTGGGCAGAAATTCTCTGTTTGGAGAGCGTTAACCTCGACAAACGAAGTATTACTAACAGTTAAACTCACATCGAGTCGTAGAATGTGACAACAAGAGGCGCCCCTCCATCTTTCAGAATCTTCAAGACGTCTCGTTCCCATTCTGCGAAAGGCTGTTGAGCGCGAATCGGTATACCTGTATAGTCCCTGAAAAGTGGCGTACCATCGGGATGGCGAAGCTCACGGAATGGTAACGATCGAGTCTTCGAATGCCTCGTGGATGGAAGCAACAGATCTCGCGATTGAAGTAGTTGCTGAGAGGTCGGTGCTTGAGGTAGGCTAACTCGCCTCGCCGCCTTTGCATTGGCTACAACGCGCTTGGACAAAGCCTTGTTCTTCATAACGCCGGATCGCAAGGCTTCCGCCAATGGAACGTCGTCCTTATGAGCCCGCACATGAAGAACCAGCTCACGAGCGGGTTTCTTCGCCGCCTTGATTCGCTTAAAGTCATCAGCACCAATGTAGTCGATGGCTTCCCACAGCAGCTCTTCGACGTGTGGGGCCAGGAGCTCTAAAAGTTCCGGAAACGAGACTGGGAAGAGCTCCTTGAACAGATCACACGTCTGAGCCATGGGATGCCCAGAAGGATGTTGCGAGTATAAGGCAGACAGGTCGGGACGTTCAAGCATGCGGAAGCAACGTGTTATCACACAGCGGTCATTCAAACAGGGGCGCGCCGTTTATTCACACGTAGAGCGGAATGCAGAGCGCGCACAAGTAACGCCCCGCGTGTGCTATTTCATCGAGCAGATTCCAGTCATGTCCGTTGAACTATAACAAGAAATCCCGGCAGTGCATGAGCAGTTCTCCTAATGTAACAAAGAAGACGCTAAGATGACATTCTAGAAAGAATGAGTTGGATGGAGGGACATGGCTGGTGCATGACATGAATTAAAGGCGGACATCATCAGACAGGGTGCCGAGTTCTCTCTCGATGTCAAAGTCCGAGTCTTCGTCGTCGTCAGCTGCATCTGATGAAGTGTTGCCACCAAAGAAGACGGTGGGACGATTTCGTTTCTGTGGGGTTGCAGAGATAGATGCGCGTAGCACTGTGGCAGATGCCTGCGCCGGTGAACTGGCCGTAGTACTCGTTGATAATTTCCGGTTGTTTTGCCGCTGTTTACCCTGACCCTGCGGCACAGTTGAGTGAAAGTAACGAGTTGTGCCAGGGTTGAGCTCTCACATAACCCGAACAGCGCGGGAGGTGGTCGTCCCAGTGTTCCATCCCGATCCATTTCCCGCATCTCCCATCTCCATGACATTGCAGCTTGTGTCCGCGAATTCGACGGATGCGACTCGGAGGATTGAACTTTGCCTCTCTTTTATCATCACTGTGGAAGGTTGAAAATTTGTAAGTTGGAGAATCGGGGAACAGAACGTTGGCAGGCCTGCTCACGTTCGTACAGCGGCAAGACTTGTCCGATATACTTGCCGTTTCAAACAAAGCGTAGCGTGTCCCGACTTGCCATACCATGTATTGGTGGGGTTCAAGTTTGGGTCAAGTGTGACCCACAGATCGCAGTGCTTGCATTGCATGGAATTCTCGACATCGTTAAATGCGCGGCAATCGGGATCGTGCTTCAAGATGAGGCGTCGTTCGGCACGAAGCAAAGCGGTACCAGCGGGATTTCGGGATGATTTGGATGGTGATACTAATGATGTTTGTGATGCGTCGCCTGCGGATGTGGGTGACAAGGCGATTGTAATATGCTGCGGGTGAAGGTCTTGTGCGGGTGAAGAGCTGCTTTCAACTCGGCTGTTGGGAGCCTCTGCGTGCTCATTATCCAGTTTTGAGCTGTTTACGAGTGATGATGGAGCGGAGGTTGGAGCGGAGGATGCCGTGGGCGCAGGGGCGGCATTGGGATTCAGAGGTGTGGCGTCTGAAGCAGCTGCAGCCGCTGCGTCGCCATCCAGGAAGTACAATGGCAGCTCCCATGGTTTGGGAAGTGATGAGCTGAGCTGGGTCGTAGGAGCGGCGGCTGGTGTTTGAGCCACCTTCTCTGGCACTTTCAACGAAATCGGCTTTGCTGAGACTTTGATTGAAATGGTAGGTTTGGGATGTGATGATAAAGCTGAAGATGCACCACCGCTTTCTTCCTTGACAACCGCTCCAAGCCCTGGAACTAAATGGTCAATGCCAGGTACCTGCAAAACTGGCTGTTCATCACCAGCGCATACTGTTCGAGCAGCATGCGCTGCGGAGTCATGCGTCAAACCACCCATGCCTTTGGCCGATGCCCCAATCCGCTCGTCTACGTCAGACGGTTCGGTGAGATCGCTCAGTTCCGCGACCGAGGTGGCGTTCGCAGAGTTCGGTTTGCGCTGCTGAAGAGAGACGCCAAGCAAATCAACGACTGATGTCATCGATTAAGGCTGGGACGCACTTTGGTTCGACATCGTCCCCAGGGCTGTGGTGTTTCGCCCATTTGGGGAAGCCCATCCATGTCCCACACAAGTCACAGAGTGCCTGATCGCCTTCAATGCTTCGAACACGAGGATCTGTTTTGATTTCGTCGGGAATTATAGCAGGAATTTCGTCCAGGTGGTAGAGCTCGCGCAGCTTGGCATCAGTTCGCTCCCTGCATTAGGCTTAACGATTATAAATTAGGACGAGGTGGGTGTAACATACTTATTGGTCGCCTCCACGATTGGTGGACATACAACTTTGTGACCTTTGCGCCCGGACCATCGGATCAGTGCACCAGAACTCGCCCCAAGCTGAATCCAAGCACTGCAACCTATGTGCAGTCCAGCATTCTGAGTGGCCGAGTGTCAACTTGAGGTAACGTTTTTCAACACACCTCGACAAAAGACGCTCTCGTGAAATGTCTCTTTGACCCACGGATCCGCGTTGAGAGACGCTTCCACGTCTGGGGGGAATGTCCCGGAAGTAGTATCGCGGGAGGTGGAAGGAGCTACCAGCACGGAAGACATGACAGGTTTTGAAGAAAGCTTCGAAGGTGGTGCTGTTGAGGACGGAGCTGGTGTTGAGGTTGCAGTGGGAGTTGGCGGCGGCGGCGGGACGGGAGAAGGAGAAGAAGAAGCGGATACGCTCACGAGATCGCCATCTGACGGGGTTCTGATCAGATACTGGTTCACCTACGCCGAAATAAACGCGTCAGGGAGAATATGAACAAAGTTGCGGAGTCCGCCCTTTGGTGATTGATATCGAACACTTACCGAGCCTGTACATCGCCGAGTGACATGCTCGTCTAGTCTCGATGGGAACATGAGTTTTCGACAAACACGGCATTGAACACGGTCATTTCTGACGGCCGAAACGCGTGGGTCTGTGGCGAAAGCCTGAGCAGCGGCTCGAGGGGACAAAGATGGAGCTTTCTTTGCGAGACTGGAGCCCCCAAGGGTGAGAACGACTCTTCTGATCTGTCCCGTGGTGGTGGATGGAGGCTGAGGCGCACTTGACAACACCGGTTCTTGTGGATGTGCGGATGTCGATGAAACTGGCTTGGAAAATCCAAACGAACCGGTGGTAGCCAAAAGTGAAGTCTACACCAGCGCGGTTTAGACGCGAAAAATGCGAATAAGCGGGTTCGACGAGCAACTCACCAACGTCGGACCGGTGCAAGGACCGTCGAGATGCTCATTCAATGTGATGTACCTCATCCATTTGTGGCAAGCCGCACATCGCACTTGGAAGTTCTTGCCTAACAACCGAGTGTTATCGACACGCGGATCGTTTCGCGGGTCGTCATATGGTGGCGCTGTGGTCTAGATAAGATGACCGAGACTACAATAAAACTCAACGCCTCATACCAGCTTTGATCGGGTTACGGGAATCATGAGCAGCGGCATTTGACCGCCCCAGTTCGCGCAAGTTCGCTGGCGCATCAATATCCATTTTTTCAACATCACCATCAGAGTCCAGGTCGACGTTGATGGCGGCAGGACTGTTAGCCAAGGCATCTGGGTCGAGGTGAATGCCCATCCTCTCTCGCCAACCCACAAAGATTGGGCTGTAGACAATCTGTGCTTGAGGCTCCGGGGCCCAGTTGATGTCGCTTGGGGTTGGCGATGCATCGACATTATCGAACCACGAAGCTTCGCCATCTGAGAGGGGACTGATAATTGCGTCTGCCTCTGCGACCCATTGACAATCTAAGCTGGCGCTGGTGACCACAGATTGAGATGCATCAGCTGCGCTAGATTTCTGCGCCGCAAGCGGAGTTGTTCGCTTTACGGCAGGTGCTGGCGGCAACTCTATGGCGGAAGGGGAGCGGGTCGATTGGGGTAAATGACGGCCAAAGACCAAGTTCGCGTCCGAACCGGACAACTTGATTGATCGTGGAGCCTCCAAGTGCGAGGCCAGAAACGTCAGTCCAGCATTAGCTGCTAGCGCCGCGGGAGGCGGCGTTGGGGGCGGGGATGCGAGAGAACGTATTGCTGCTGCGGGAGTAGTGATCAACGCAGGTGCAGGAGTAGGGAGAGAACCCGTCGGCACAGAGGCTATGATTTCGTGTCGCAGAGAAAGATCTGAAGTTGTGGTATCGGAGACATTTACGGACATTGGCAGCGCTGACGGTGCTGAAACAAGAATGGAGGAAGCGCTTGCAATGCTATCGGCCGCGAGCGCAGATGTCTTTGTTCGAGAACCACCAGCAAGTGCCCAGTCATCGTCACTGTCGACCCCTTCATCGCTAGAGTCAAATATTTCGATGATGTCCGTTGATGGGCCTATGTTGGACGAAATCTGCGCCGTCGAGAGGTTTGTGATCCGTGCCCGTTCATTATCTTCGTCGTGGACGTGGATAGGGTCACGGGACGTGCCACCGCCTGGTTGTAATGCCGGCTTGCCTAAAGACTTGGTAGATGTGTTCACGGGATAGCTAGACGAAGTTGTTGTCGTGGCGGTCGTGCCTCCAGGCTGGTTCCCTCCTGTCGAAATTGACGCAGTCGAAGGTGCATGAGCTAGGTCGGCAATGCGGTCCATAGCGTCTGGGGTTCGAGAATAAACACTTGTCTGAATTCCTGCAGGTTGCATGCTCGAAGAGCCGGCTGAATTTGGAAGTGTTGGAGGAGATTTTGCCTGGAGCGGCGCACTATCGACGCGCGCACGCTTATGTTCGGGTAGCTGAGCATCATCCGTGGTGGAAAGCTGCGACTGCTCCAGCGTGCGTTTCTTGGAAGATAACGCGTTGAACATGTGCGGCCTGTGGAAATCGCAAGAACAAGGAGGGAAGCGAAGAGATGTACACCATGGCGAAGCGATGTCCCAATAAGAATGCGCACCATGTATAGACATTCCAGTCACGGCAACAGCGCAGCATTGCAGAGCATACGGCAGGCATAAATGGCCCAAATAGTGTGTCAAAGTTCCCAGCAGGTTGTTGATTCAAGTCAAGTTGCCGGGTGCGCGCGTGATGACCAAAGACCATGACGGGCAGTGATGCCAAATTCCAACAGCCAGAGGTGGTCATAGGTTGGGGTGTTATGTTGGACAAGTCAATTCCAGGTGGACGACGACCAAAAGTAGGTGGGCCAACGACCACAGAGTTGACGATAATCATGAAGAAGAAAACATGCAAGCAGCAGCCATAAGCACGCAGTCAACGACAGGGGAACTGGCAACTGACATGGTCAACGGACCACAGTGGTCAGGGCGTTGGTGTTCGGTCTTTGAGAATGCACGACGCAGTAAAAGAAGCCGTCAGCGGCGGCGAGCTTCAATACGCTCGTGGCCGGCGCGGCAAATACGGCGAGACGAACGACGCGCGACGACGCGCTGAACGGTGGCCACGACGGAAAGAGATCGAGATGCTGAAACCTGTCGGGTCGGAACGATGCCGAAAGCCGGCAACGGCCCTTGATCGTGCCCCTCGGAAGACACAGAGACCCAATGGTAGCAACACCATATCCAGAGTGTCGATCGATGAACGATATTGTGGCTGAACCGCTATACCGTCTCTATGCTCCGCGACGAGCGAAGAACTTGCCGGATACGGGGAATTTCGACTCCCCCCCTTGTCGCGACACCGTCCAAACTCGACAAAATAGACATGCAAAAGGATGGTCAGGATGGGTCTCGAACCCACAACCTTGGAGTTACGAATTCAAATCATTGAATATTAGCTCCACGCGCTAACCAATTGTGCCACCCAACCGTTGAAATGTATTCCACTCAGGCCATTATTCAGCAAAGTAGCGGCACCTTTCGCCCATGCTTCGGACCAATGCGACATTCTTTGCACCCAAAACTATAATATGCACCGGCCATATGCTACGTGCGAGCGAAGCGAGTGCACATTTTATTGGCAGTCTACTTCAGGCATTTGCAGCCGATGTGTAGGCTTCCGTGAAACCATATGTCTTGTTAGGAGATGGAAGTGTGGTAGCGGTTCAGAGTGGGTCAATGGTGAACCAAGGGAGAGATCACTGATTACCTTTGGTTAAACTCATCATTTGCAGACCTCATCCTTCGATTCTTTCAAAACAATGTAATTGATCCTTCCTCACTACCACGGGTCATATGTTTCGAAGAATGCAGTATTTACCGCTATGATATGTGTTCAAAGACTATGTTTCGGAACAGGCCCATTCGAGTCCCTTTGGCGGCCACCGCTCCTTCCTTTCTTGACCCCCTTTCGATCGTGTCAACTCCGCCAGGTGCTCTACCCTTCCGTTACCCCAGCTGCGGTCAAGGTCCCTGCCCGGATCTGCTTGTACCGCTGCTCATGATGTTTTCCTGTGCCCCGCGTGCTCGCAATTTCTCGGTGTTCACTTTGATCGCGTCAGCTGGGCTGTCCTCGTCTGTTGTTATCCTCTTCCTCCCTTCGCGCTGCGCACCTTTCTGCGTCGCGCACACGACCTCCACTACGACGACAGTTCTACCGAATGCGCATCGAGTTTGTTGAACGCAGGGATGCACGGTTCATTCTCTTAGCCGCTCGGGAGGGTGGCTCTGCGCCACTGGGCACCGGCGCGATTGTGGGCATCGCACTCGGGTGCGGCTTGGCCACCTTTCTTGTTCTTGGCGCATGTGTCTATGTCTATATGCACTGGGACCACAGAAGACCTCGCGCCGTAACATCCCTGTCGTCGCAAACCCAGGCGGTCCGTGGACGTAGTTTCCCACTCGCGTCGACGACGTCGTTGCCGCTACCTGACGGAACTGCGGATGATCTCGGAAAGAACTCATGGCAATCGCGAAGCCGGCGTGAATATGTCCAGGGTCCAGGTGGTCGGGAAGACGATGAAGGGGGCGCTTTCAGAGTGTCAGAATCTTTGGAACCAACATCAGCCTCTGGCGCCGTGCGCATCCTCCAGCACCAGTTCGAACCCAAGCCAAAGAAAGTACAGCATCAAGCCAAGCATGCTCGAAGAAGTGTGCTCCGACGAGCGACTCAGGAAGAATATTCCGAGGACGGTCATCATAGTGCCGGTCATGGGCATGCGTGGCCGGGGTCCGCACATGGACACGGCCGTGTCGCAGACATCGGCGGCCTGCACGATGATGCGGGTAGCGTCAATATTTTGGAATGGACCACAGGGGTGACGGTGCGTATTTGGTCCTTATCAGAAGCTAGCGTATTGATGCGCTTTCTTCATTTGGATCTGCCGGGCTGCCGATCTCGACATCCTACGCTCCGGCGATTCAACTCTTCGATCGTCATCAGAGAAGCAACCCACTTGGGCACAGCCGTGCAGACTCAACCGGGCCTAGTGGGCATTCCTATGCGCGTACCGGTTCCTCCAATCTGGACGCGCCGACAACTCAAGCACGAGTAGACCGACGGCGTAGAGACGGAGCATCTCGCCGAGATGAAGTCGAACCCTCCCACGATCATGTCATTCCTTACACGCTGCAATCTGCAACACCGCTGTCCAGCGCAAGCGAGTACCCACCAGAAAAGGCTCGTTGGATGTACCCACCTTCGCCGGCTGAGGGCAACAGCAGCGGCGATGCGTTGTCTCCATCGTATAGCATTGCTGCTTCTCCCTACAGCCCGCAAAGTGCGGCCGTCTCACCTCACAGCGCGATGACTTCCCCGTTCAGCCCGCCGTATTCTGCAACTTCGCGAACACCCCTCATTGATGAAAAGCACCGCCCTCCACATAATTCACGAAGCCAATCGCGCTCGCGCAATGACAGCAATCCAGGCCATTCAACATCCACCCGTGCGCACGCGGTTGACCTTGAACCCGGAGCGCCGGCATTTCTCATGACGGAGCCAACTACGAACCTGCCTTTCGACGACCCTACAAAGCGCCCTGGATACGATCCCAAGCGGGGCACCGTGCTTCCAAGCTATCGCGCTATTATACCAGGAAGCTCTCCCCCGTGAGCCATGGATAAGCTTCGCCTTCCGTCTCATGGAGTTGATATGCGCCACGCTTGCAGCATCATTTTCTCGTGCTACTTCCCAAAACCAGATAAATTCCACTCTTTTCTTTGTATTCCCCTTTACACACTCGTTCTATTTTATGACTCGTACAGCCCTTCCAATGCTGTGGCGATCAAATGAAACAGTTCGCCTTGACCTCGCCCTGCTTGGATTGTCTTGAGTCCCACTCAGTACGCGTCTACGCACCCAGAAGCTTGAAGATATCACCTAGACACCCGTATCATACCCGAATCTTGTTTTCACAGCAATTACATACAGTTACCACATCTTAGACCAGCCTGAGCGGTGGCTTGTTCAACATTGTCGAGTTGAGTGTGCGCTCGTGGACAAATTGAAATAATTGACATTCATGACATAGACTCTCATGCCGTATCCGGGCCTCATATCCACGGCTATGCCATGCGGTTTACGACGCCTTGGATTGGTGGAGCTGTCACACAACATGCTGCGGTGATGTATCTGGTTTCAAATCTTTTGCGTCCCGGCACCGTGTTAGCCGTCACCACTCGGCGTATAAAAGGGTGGAGCTGAGACAGCTGACTCATCAAACATCCCTGTGAACTATCATCATGGTTTCTCTTCGCTCTCTCGCTGCTGGGTTGGTCGCTCTTCCTCTGGCGTCGGCGATGATCGCTGGTGTGGCGCCGTTCACAGGAACCTACCAGCCGACAGCAAACTCGACCTTCCCTGTGACGTTCACCGCAGGGGGTACCAAGGTCGTATAGTGAGCAGGCCCTGCTGTCGTCTCTGTCTCTGTCTCACATGTGTTGCCCCTAGCTTCGACCTCTCCGTCAGCTTTGGACTGCTCACTCCGGCTGACCTTGCTACGTCCAACAATAACGCCCTGGGAGTTCCTCTTCAAAAGACTCTCGATATGTTTGCCCTGAACGCAACCAACATTGTATGTCTGTGCCGAAGCTTTGGGGTAGTAGCTGACTTCGACGCCGTCGTAGTTCTCGCAGACGACCTTCGATGTTCCTCTGCCGCAGTCGTACTTCTACAATGGCCCCGGCGACTACATTCTCTCTGCATTAGTTTCTGGTGTTAATGGTGTGAACCCAACCCTCGTGCCGTTTCATTACATCCTGCAGCTGCCGTTCACGGCGAGCTTTTAGCTGTCACATTGGCTTTGGATTGGAGGCACTCTGCGAATCTTCGAAGCACATGCTACTTAAAACGTCTTCTAGTTCATAATTCTAGCTACAGAGATGTCTTCCGAGCAATATCTGACCTCTATGATGGAACCAGCATGTACCTTATGCTTCGGATTGTAGCCATGTTACGAATTCGACGCCAGATTTAGTAGCCATAGTCAACGTATCCGTACGGGAATAGCTCAGGGCAAAGAGGGTCCCCAGTAAGTGGGACATACATGTTGTGCGCATTCTGGCGCAGTGACTCAAGAAGAATTCCCGTTGGGTTGGGATAAAGGTCGAGTGTTGTACTGATGAAGTATCGATACATCGCACAGTTCTGCGGATTCATTAGCACACCTTCCGGTACAGTCTAAAAGTGCATACGCCGTCTGCATCGACAAGCCCCTGGACCTCTGGATAAGCCTCGACGAAGTTGCCCAGACCGATGTTGCGGCCAGCCTTGAGCCTGTTGAGCTTCTTGAACTCGGTAATTAAGTTAGCCACCTCGGTCATGCCGGCACTGCCTTCACGGCGGTGGAACCCTTCAGGCATACGACCATACTCGTAGAAGCTACGCATCTGACGACAGTCGGCAGCAAGTCCCTGACGCTCGCGGCGACCGTCGTTAAAGTAGGCGAGTGGGAATGTCGTCTCGGCATAGGCAGTCACATACCGTGGCACGTCGAAGGTGAATGTCGGGTTGGTGTTGCGGCTATGCCAGTAGCGCTGCGACCGCATCTCACTGGCCGAGGTGATATTGTAGAGGCCGTCATATCTGTCGCAAGTCTCCAGAAACTGTGGGTTAGATCAGCAACGTTAGACTTTCCGCGCCGAAAGAGCCAGACCTGGTCGAATATACTCTCGTTGAATGCGACGTTGTCACCCCAGTAGAAGTCCGCACGAGACTGACTGGTGTCTCCTACAGGTCATTCAGCTTTGATATATCGCGGCTAATGTTTATTGACGTGCCTTCGAATGGTCCGTGTGTGGCAATACCGCCGACCAGTGCCTTTGGGAAACCTTCAGGGTTCGGACCAGTAAGGTCGCTATGGCGGCCGATGCTGAGCAGATTTGTGAGAGGGTTTCCTTCTACCAGTAAAGACGCGTATGTGATGAAAGTGCCGATGTTCCAACCCATGTTGTAAGCTGTTCACCTCGTGAGCGCAAGCTCTAAACCGCAGCTTGTTACTCACCTTCCTGAACAGCCGTCACCATCTCAGCGGGCTCTGCAACACCAGTTCGCGAAATGTACTATTGATAGCCAATGGTGAGCATTTGGGGGCAAATGATAGCACACTCACTCCGTGATTGGCAAGCGAGTTCATGCCAGGGCATGGGCCTGTCGATTTAGACACTTGTCAGTGACTGCTCACAGCCAGAGGCAACCGGATTAAATGACTGACCACGAGCGTCGGTCGCTCGAGGCTCTCTGAACTCATGGTCCTTGTCGTTGACCAACTTCATGGATACATCCTCAACGGGTTTTGGTGGTGGCTTGGCACCGACAATTCGCGGACCCATGCTCTGGATAAAGACTTGTATCTCATCCTCGGTACGTCCGCTGAGGGATTCCCATGCTCTCGGCGGCTCGCGGCTGACGGCGTCCGTGAGAGGAGGTTGTTGAGCTACGGTACCGCCAACAAGAAGTGTAGCCAACGCGGCCAGTGCTAAGGGCAGATGAACCATGACAGTAGGATGCGATGGGAGAATAATCGTTGAAGCTGCAGGGTCTTATAGTCGCTAGGAGCTGGAGAACAACGCCAAGCTTGAGATGGACATCAAGAGGTCTGCAGTGTCTGCCGAACGCCAACTATTCACGCATGATGCATAATAAATTGAGACAAGAATGCCAAATAGCGGATTCGACTGGATCTGCCAAGATCCAAGCTGACGTAGCCCGGATTCAGGCCTTTGACATGTGCATCTGAGCTCCATCTGGCCCGGATCCGCTGATCGAGATTCACGGAATGCAGCCTGTCTGCCAAACAAGAAAGTTGTGTCATATTTTTATTAATCGTGCGGCGGTAGTCAACGCCCGTCAGATTCAGCCCCACAACGTGTCAAGTCGTTCGCAGATGGGCGCACATACTCTCATCCGGGCTGGGGAAGGTTGAGATTGCAGACGACGTAGGACAGACAGTTAGTAGTCTGTCAATCCAGCGTGGTGGACCGATATGCGAGGCTCCGGCTCATTACCGGGGCTATGCGACAGTCTTAGCCGAGATGTTTCGTTCATTGCTGCAGAACAAATACTTGAAATGAATCTACTCGTTGGACTTGAGGACATATCTCGGAACGGTGCATCAGCTACGACGACAAGTCGCGAGTCTAAGTTGGTAGTTTTCTTAGCATGGACACCAATCTCTAGCAGACGCCGACAGGATTAATTCAGGAGAATGCAGGGCGCGACTTCTGGCACGGAAAGTGCGGAGCTACACACAGCGTGCATGGCATTTGCACGACAAGAGTTGTGGCGGAGATTTACCGCGGAAACCAATGCTCCTGAAAGTCTTTGTGAAGCGCGTAGCATTGCCGCCATACGTACGTGATGCCATGTGTCCGAAGTCGGTCGAGAATGCCAAGATGTGGTGGGAGGGACAAGACGCATACATAGGACCTAGAAATAGAATAGCGTTACGAAAGCATCTCTCGGCACACGGAGCTGACATGAGGGAGGAGTGATCGCCTGTTCAAGTTTGCAGATTGCAGACATAGAACACGTGACGTCAAGCGTAGGGACGTGGTGGCAACAAGCCATTCGAGCAACTCCAGTAAGACCAGACTCTCATTCCCATTCCATCTGGCAACTGGTGTCTCCTAACTGGTCTCGAATAGACTTACGAGCGGTCTAGCATAACTTGCCGAGGATCATGTGGCAACCCCGAGGGTTTGTTGGGTACATCATCAAGGCGTGAACAAGGCGAGTCAACAACGACACGACTTCCGCGCTCAAGCACCACTTTAGAAAATGACCAGAAGTGCGTTGAGTGTTTCGCACAAGTGAAAACTAGGCGTTGGTAGCATTTGCATGATTCTTTGCAGGCGGTAAGAAGCTAGGAACGGAGCGAGTTGGTTGCGGTAAGCGGCCTACGGTGGGAAAACCCGATGAGACCATCCTGTAACGGGACGAGCAGAAGGGGATTGGGCTTCTGCAACGGTGTTGGCCGACCGAGCGTTTGATCCCTCTCCATCCCCACCCGTCCCGTTCTCTTCGTCCGCTCGCGCGCTGCCGCCTGCTTGCTCCTCGCCGTGAAAAGGTGCGCGCGCGCGTTCTGCTGCAGTCTTGTAGCCTGCTCTGTACTCATGGGCTGTCGCAGGGTGTGCTGAGACCCCGTAACTGTACAATCCACCCAACGACTTTCACCGTTCGCCGCCGCCGCCACCCGACACCATGAGCGCACGCCCGCACAAGCAGTCCATGTCCGAGCTCAAGCTCCGCCGCTTGACTGAGCACAATATCCGCTTGAGGGAAGACCTAGCCCGCCCTCGCATGCGCGTATCAGAGGCCTCTGCAAGGTCAGCCTTCTTCTTTCTCCTGTTGCCCCGGCGCTCACATACCAAACTCACTGCATTTAGCCTAATTCGCTACTGCAAAACGACCAAGGACCATCTTGTAAGCATATCTCCGCTCCCCGTTGCTCGCTTTTGACCGCCGTGATGCTGATTCTCGTCCGCTCGCAGGTCCCGTCGGTATGGGGGCCGGTTGGCAAGGGCGAAGACCCATACGCGCCACCGCAGAAGTGTGCATGTGTGATCATGTAGAGCACCGTCTGCATGTCCCGTCCATTTGTACTCGCTCCCGTCTGCTTCGTCTCGGAGTCTCGTCTGCACTCTCGCATTTGCTTACCACATACTCGTGGCTCAGATCCCGCTCGCCATCCCATCCTATTGTCCTAGGATTCCACCCCGCCTCGCGCCGACCACTGCCACTCCTTAACTATCGCAAGCACCCCACATTTTCCGGTTCATGCTCCGCGTCGTCGCCGTGCCCATGACACCTTTTCCCGTCGTCCAGCACGCCATGGCTCCTTACCTTCTGCTGTTGTGTTTTTGTGCCGTACGTATGGGTAACCTCATTTTCTGTTGCATTGCCGGTCCGATTCCTTCAGAGCTCTGCCTTGGCAGTCAGGGTGTTCGTGTCAGCCACTAAGCTGCAGCAAGTATATATTCTTTCTCTCAACATTCACCTTTCGAACCTGAGCCACTACCATCTCGTACGATCGCTGTAACGCTCCGGCGCGTGGATGTTTTTGGATTTGGCACGTGGCGGCATTGTTCCGGTCAGCATCGTTTGATGTCTCATCCTCTACACTGCTCCGAGGATCATGTTTTCGCAAGGTAGATCTTGTTGAATCACTCAGGTTTCATGATAAACGAGAGGAACCTTTTTCATTTCACTCTTTGCATTTGAGCCTGCAACGCATGCTGAAACGCGCCTTCCTCCCAGTCTTCCCAGCACACCGCGAGGACAACTGTATGTCTGCCAGGATGTTCGTGCTCCATCCCCGGCCTGTGCTCTCCATCCTTGTCAAACGGCAGCACCGACTGCCAGCGAAGAATCGCCTCCTGCTTGAAGCCAAGTCGTTTCGCGAGACGAACAGAGCCTTCGTTGAGCGTCGTCGCGCGCCACTCGGTCCTGCGTAGACCGAGCCCTCCTTGAGACAGCGGCGCAAAGCAGTGCTGCATGAGCACACCAATGGCGTTGCCTGAAACGAATGTGCGCTGCCAGGCGGGCAGGACGAGGAGGCCCAGCTCGCCCGCTTTGTTGGGCACGTCGGGAATGAGGCAGACTATGCCGGCTGCTCGTGGTCTCGTCGCTCCCTCTTGCTGCTGCTGGCCGTCATTCTCTGGGATATTTGGGATGATCGCCCAAACGTCGAGCGTTGTTGACCATTGCATGAAAGCTGGAATGTCGGGCCAGTGCTGCCATCGAAGATGATTGCTCAGCTCTGGAGTCGCGAGAATGTCGTTGACGAGTTGGAAATGTATGGGTCGTGATGTCTGCTTGTGACTAAGACCCGTAATCCTCAATTTTTGTGCGCAGAGACTCACGTCCAGAGCCTCCAGACGGAGACGTTTGTTTGAAAGCATCGCGAATGTTCGAGAAGCACACAAACTAGGGTCCACGATAAAGTAACTACGTCCGCAGGCCTGGAGCCGTCTTTGAGAGGTTCTTGACAGCTTGAGGCTGTAACCTCAGGCAAAGAGTGCTTGAATGAGAGAAGCAGTAACTGCTGGGATCAGCCGGAACTCCGGTCCTTCATGCTCCTGCTTGATCATCCTCCAAGAATGTATGAGAGTGCTAATGATTAGCGAGCAGCTGTCAATTTGTAGCAACTGAATAGTACACATTGTGCTTTGAGCGCGGCCTCACAGTTGTAGCGTCCATCGAGAATCTTTACCCCAACAGCTGCTTCAGAATCTTGCTGGCCTCAGCCTTCTTGCTGATCTTGCCAGATGGACCAGTGCCCTGCTTGAGAAGGAGTTTCTCTTTGTGCTCAGCCTCCCTCTCGACCGCGTTGAGCGCAGCATCACCGTCTTCGAGCACCTGTTCGAGCTGCTTCGCTGAAAGAGAGACAAAGATACATGGTAGTAAAGGTGAGTACGTTGCAGAAGATGACAACACCGAGGTTGAGCGTATGCTGACGAGGTTGAACGCTGGAAAATGTGTCTTGTGTGAGATATGAATGAAGAAGACGTACCACATGCAGCTGCACGCTGCTGAAATGCGGCAACCAAGGCATCGCGAGCTTTGTACTGAGCACCGAGTTGGCCGAAAAGGGTCTGCATTTCGCTTCGAAGTGCCGGGATTGAGCTGCCGAGCGCGTCGTGGGACTGGACCACTGCTCCGTGCATGCGTCCGGAACCTTGATCAAACAATTCCACGCCCTCGCTGCAAACGTTTCGGTAGTCAGCGACTACCATGAATGTGAGACCGTGAACGCACAGAAACGGAGCATCTGCGTTGATTTTGAGGAATGAGTGAACGCCAGCGATGATATCGAGAGCTGGTTCAAGTGCAGCAAGCATGTTTGGTTTTGCCTCGGCGTTCTTGGCCGTGAATGATTCTAAAGTTCAACGCAAGAGGCGGGTTAGATGTACAGACGTGGCTCACGACAAGTGGTACTAACCTGCGAGCGACTCAATCATGCCGTTCAAATACGCATTCTGCTCTACGGCTCTAAGAGGCAACAATCAGAAGCAGGACCCAGGAGCACGGTCGCAAGTGCGAGACGCACTTCAAGATATGTTGGTCTTCGGGTGGCACTAGTGTGCGACCTTCCTCCCAATCAGAGTCGGGGTCTTCGCCCATCGCATCGTTTCCGCGCGAGTCGGAGTCGGAGTCGAAAGCCTGCTGCGTGCGGGTAGTGCTGCGGTTCACCTGGGTCTTCGCAGTTTGCCTGGCACTGGCAAGTACTGAAATCATTAGCCTCTGGCGCGCACGACCGGAAGGGAATTTTACAGGCGGGCGCAATGATTGCCTGTTGCTTGAGCATCGTCGAATCCTTGGAGGCGTGGGGGATCGAAAGGGGTCGAATGCAATGACGTGCGTTCTCCGACTCGGTCAATTCCGAACTCAACTTCAACTCAAATGGCTAATAACTTGCTTACGTATGCTCTAAACACAGCTCCAAACCATATTGAAAGTTTGCTATAATTGCTACAGCTTAGCGGACTCAGCTGGTTCGTCTGACTTTGTGCGTTTGTTTCGCAGCGGCGACATTTGCGTTGCCACGACAAGGCAGACCGCCTCATCTTTCCAGAGCTCTACGGCAACCTCATATCTGCCAGTGGATAAAAAGCAGCTTTGAGTATACTGCGACACGGCGTCGAAGAAATCCCGTAAGACACGGGTACCATCTTCTTCCTGGCGGGTCACACGCACCTACATGCTGTCCACGAACGAGACCTCTATCCCGTAAGTAAGCGTGAGAGTAAGGCAAAGCGAGCCGCGAGACACTTCAAGCCTTTAAATGGCATTGTGCCGGTCATATTAACGCGACCGTAGAGACCGCGTTTTTATAGAACAAAGCCGTCCCTACCCAAGGCTATGTCCGCTATAGTGCGTCCGCGTCTGCAAAGTTTCACTCCTCGCCCACTTTCTTGACCCCAGGAACTACACGGTCATTCCTTCTCCAGAACTCGATGAGGATCTCAGCGGTTCTCCCTGGATCATCCTAGTCACGAAAAAAAAAATGTCAAACACGACGTCGAAACGCGGGACGCATGCTCACTTCGTGGACTAGATGGCCAACCCCAGGAACGATAACCAGCTGAAACTTGCCCTGCAGCTGTCCGATCATAAGCGGCTTATCTAATCGATCGGTCCCAGCAAGTACGAGCAGCCGGGCGGCCCTAGTGGCCAGAAACTTTGATGAAAGATCGGTGAACCAGCCTGCGGAGTCTGTGTTACTGGCTGCTACACTGGTGCAATACAATGCTAACCTTCCCAGAACGGTGCCGTGCTTGCGAGAGGTGTCCTCCATTTCCAATGGCCGCCTTCCTCCGCCGGTGCAAGCAGGGTGGATGGGATAGACACACGGGCAGAGTCCACATTTGACATTGTGTGTGTCGTGAGGCTGGTATATGTGTTTCAGCTTCTTGACAATTGCAATGCAGTCTATGCATACTCACTGCCATTCGATGCCCTCCTCGACGCTTGCAAAGTCGCGCGGTCTACTCGCAAGTAATGCATGCATATGCGGCAGGGCGTCCATAGCGGAACCTCGTAACGCCGTTAGTATATGACACGCGTGGTCAGGAGCATTCGAGCCGCATACCTTCGACAACATCAACGACTACTGCGCCAACGATCTTAAACCCTTTGGCCAGAAGCACAGGGCACGCGTCAACTACGACAGCACCACCCATGCTATGGCCAACAAACTGTTTTCAAGGTCACATCGCTGGCAATTCGCGAATGATGCACACTTGCCACAAAGTTTGGGCTCTGACGAGGATCAGGGAAGAGTGTAGACAGGATCTCGACAAGGTCCGAGGATAATCGGGCGAGACTGAGATCCAGCGCTCGCGGCTCAGGCAATTCCTTGTAAGCCGTCTTTCCGTGGCCTCTTGCGTCAAATGCCAGCACTCCGAGCTCGCCAGAGGTCTGCTGTGTGAGCTGACGAGCAAGGTGCGCAAAGCTAAGACCGCTGAAGCCGGCTCCGTGATGGCAGACACAGACCGTTCCTATTGCAGCGGAAGGAGCGTGAGTGCAGCAACGCTTAGTAGCGCGACATTGTTGGCGCACCCTTGGCGTCGCTACTAGACAACTTTGGAGGTGTATAGTAAGCGCGCAGATCCAGCCCGGCTGCGGCCACATCAACCTGGACAGCTTGCTCAAAGAAGCCTTGCGCAGAGATTGGCGAGTAGAATGGATTGCCCAGGGCCTTTTCGTCTCGAGGTACCCCTGCTGTTATATCGAATTTGCCAGGTGCCGGCGAAGGGCGGGATCGCGCGGCCGCACCTCTCGTTGAGGAGCTTGAAGGCAATGCGCCTAGCCCGTCAGATTCATCTCCTTCAGCATCTTCAGAGCCTGGCGGCATGGGTGGCAGTTTAGCTAGCCGTGCTGACATTGCGCTGCGAGCGAGAGACGACATCGATGTGGTAGCAGACTAAGAAGGGATAGGGGCTCCGACTGTCCGTGGGAATACCAATTCTTTGTGCAGGACTCAAAGCACATATTCAAATCGCAAAACCAAATTTTGATTACTCACAAATGCTACAAGAACCGCCGCAATGTACGGGCCGCGGTAGTAATATACATTGCCGCGATGTCTCTACGAGAGAACATCTATTATACGAGGCCGCTGCAAGTGCGACAGGACGCGCATTGTTTGTGTATGGCCGATGAACAACGAGCTGACAGCCGACCAGCTGCTGAAACTAAGACGAGAGCATAATCCTTGGTTTTGAATGAGCTGTTAAATGGCTGAATCATCTGCTGTCGTCCAGATCCTTTAATCTTCGGCGAACAGCCTCCAGTCTGACATTCGCGTCCTGCTTTTCTCGTTGTAATTGCTCCAGCGCCTTGACATCGTCTTCTGGACCTCTGCGAACGGGAGCGAGCAGCCCCAAAGCATTCTTCATGGCGTCAAGCCGTTCTTGAGGCGTCTTCTCAGGCTGCGGTGACGACTCCTGAGAAAATTTGACCCGAAGGACGCGGGTTTCGTTCTCCACATATGCGAGGAATGAGCACAAGACAGCGCCGGCCAGGGTGGCGTTTCGCATTGCCGTCGGCAAGGATGGAAGGCGCGCTATCTTGTGCGCGACAAACACGTTCAGCGCTGCTGCTGCTGCGCCTGCGAGGCCAGTCTCTGGCACTTTGCGCATCCGCATCTCGAACCAGTTTGGTGTGAAATCAGGCGAGTACATTCGCGCACGACCCGGGAAAACTGCGCACAGCAGCGGCACGCATGCGTATTCGCGTAAGTGAAAAAGGGTTGCGCCAAAAAATCCGCCGTTCAGCCCGTATTGTGCAGCGATTGGAAGTGTAGGCGCAGCCGGCAGAGCCATCCTTGCGTACACACCGCCAAGCATGGCAGACGCTGCAAAGCAGGCAATGGTGCCATTAAGAGATATGCTGGCGGCGTTAGGGTCAACAACGTATCCCATGTTGCAGAAGGCAGCAACAAAGCAAGCAAAACGCGACCTACGGCAGTCGCCGCAGCGCGTTCCCTGCCTCTTGATAAGCTGACTTGACATATCAGTAACTAACGCCATGGACTGAAATTAATGTACATCCATTTAGTATCATCCGTTGAAGATGACAGACTCTTGCGCCAAGGCTCATGGTATGGACGCAGGCGCGCGATGGCCGTAATGCTCTCGATGTGCCTCCTCAAGGACTTTTTGCAGGTACTCTATCGACAGCTCCTGGCCAAAGTAATCGTCAGGAGATATAGTCACCTCCACGATGTCTTTGGAAAAATCGAAGCAATCCAGCGCGGACAAGCTCTCTATAGCCCAGACTTGAGCCTGATCTTCGTCTTCAGGAAATTTCCTGAAACCATGGATCACGACCTTCTGTAGGATTGGTAACACAATCCGCGCGTGGGGGTTCGCATCCCAGTTTACCCAATGTGACGCATCAGGCGGTCCCCACTCGCCTCGATTGTGGTGAATCCTTATCTCGAGCCTCTTCAGAGCCGACCAGGTAGACCCCAGGAAGTTCTTCAACCAATCAACAGGGGCTGCGTTGTAGCCGGCGATCTCAAGCTTCAGAGTCGCCGCTGTCGCAGCGATTGCGGAGACAACCCTCCGACATTCTATGCTTCTCCTAAGAGTAGATATACTCAGGTCAAAGTTGCGCCCCCGAGCTTCGTCGTACTCCAGCCAATAGGTCTCATCGGAAATGGTCATCCCGGAAGGTGGACCGATTCCCGTGATATCTAGGAGACGATGAACCTCGCCGTCGTTTGCAGCTCCGTCCATACCACTAAACACAGTGATGTACTTGGCCTTTTTCGCGGTTTCCGGAAATGCCTCCATTATGAGGCGTAAGATATCTTGGGCCACGGGTATGCAGTCGATGCGCAAATATAGTAGATGACCTCGTCGAAGGGAAGTGGGTTTGAGCAAACGTGAGCATAGCGCAACTGCGGCAGTTGCGTTCCCCATGAAAGCAACCATGGTAATATCCAGGGTACAGAGCTTAGGCGCGAAGGCAAGAAATACGGCGAAATCTTCAAGCTGTATTGTGTCATTGACATTGATCAGTTCGACAGTCGTGAGCCGAGGTCCGACAAGAGACAGCAGCTGACCAACGCCGACATTCCGAAGCCGTAGCTTTTGAAGCGGCCGTCCAGTGTAGGGCAATGTGGGGAAATCCGCCGAGTCAAGTATGCTGGCGATCCTACCGCGCATGATCTGGACGTCGATGGTTTCCGCACGATGTAATTGGCCAATTATCAGCTCCCACACCGGCCCAAATTCGTGGATACGGGGATAGTCTTCGGTACAGACCATGCGTACTTTGATAGGGGTGGCACCGGAACGGTCCAGGATAGCAAGGACAGCCTCTTGGCTCGTACGTGTACCGCAGTGGAGATCGCGCCAGAAAGCCTGGCGAGAGAGTGCAAGAGCTCGGAAGCGCTGACAGATGTGGGACAGTCCCAAGGCAACGCGAAATACGGTTAAAGGCAATTGCATGTCTGCGTGAGCTCGAGCATCGTTCAAAAGCCACTCGAAAGTGGATTGAAGAATGTCATCGTCGAAACGAAGTAAGGGCAAAGACGACGACATTTCAGATCTACCAAGAACCGAGAGGAGGAGCAGCCAGCACGCTGATCTGAGCCCAGGGAGAATTTGGCGTTCAAACCGCAAGTGCTGAAGTCAAGGAGATGTCGGTTGTAACCGGCAGAGATGATGCAAGCCAGCCAGTGCGTGCATAGAATTAATGTATTTGTTAATTCGGCTGTACAAAGAATGGTATACCATAACGATTTTGATATGTCTCGTTCAGCGCCATCCTAGCCTCTTGATCGCTTAGCCCGTAGTTGCTATCTCTGCGGCGAATTGTTACCTCAACCCTCCTTGTCAAAGTCAAAGCAATCCAGTCCCGAGAGAATCTCTACTGCCTAGACGTCGGCATGCTCATCATCAAAGCACAAGTGGATCACGATTTTCTTGAGCGCTGGGACCACAATCTGCTTGTTACTGCGCTCCAGTCTACCCACAAACGGGTATTGGGTATCTCGTCCCAAGCATCCAACGCATGTCCAACTGTAATCTCAAGACGAATCAGGGCGCTCCATGTCGCTCCGAGAAAGCATCGCGCGCCCACATGATAGGGAGGAGAGACCCACAGTTGTGAAACATGAGCTCAATCTCATTGGCTTCTGCCAAAATGTTCGCGAAGGTTTCATTTCGTCTTTATTAAAGATCGAACTGTCGACAGCTATCGTGCGAATCTGACCATTGCCGTATGTTATGCTGTGGTTATTATAGTGGCCAAATCTAAAATGTGGGCGAGGATTGATGCACCGGCCACATCTTTGTGCAAGTAGTAGTCAATGGAGATCGACTTTGCCTGTGTCACTATCTCGGGAAAGACTCCTAGAATAAACAGGAGAATCGGTCGAATGGGGCTGATGGCTAGCCAGAGCTCCATGAGCGAACGACGCTGTGTGACAGCCGGCGTGGATGACGGCGAACCGGACACGTCGAAGTGGCAGAGTCGCAAGATTGCCAACTTGGGAGCTTGGTTGAAGCAGCTGGCAAGGTCGTCGAATGTCACCGTGCTCCGGATCCCGTATTGAAGATCTAGTGTCGTCGTATGTGGCCCAACGGGCGACAGCATTTGCCCAAGCCCGGCCGACTGGACGCACAACTCCTTCAGAGGACGCTCTGCATATGGGATCTCGTGGACATATGGCTCCCCTTTGGCGTGTCGCATAAAGCGGCACTATTTTTCAAAACCCTGACAAAGATGGTTTCTGCTCGATGGAGCTGGGCGAGAACGAGAGACCACCTGGTGGGATCGGTTTGTGTGCAAAAATGTGCCCATATCAGATGGATCCGAAGAGGGGTCAGACGTCGTTGGCGCGGTTAAGGTTAGCTTGCATGGCGTCGCAGGAGGTTCTGATCCACAGTCAATGTACGCGCCAGGAACGTCTGACGTGCCAATATCAAAGTGCGAAATCGCCGATTGATGCTAGACAGATCTTTTGCGAGGTGGAATATCGTCATCGCGGTTTTGTGCCACTTGGTATCCTGTGTGATTATGGCTCGTGCGTCGTTCAGCACCCTCTCAACAATGTCATCGTCGAGACGCAAAATCGGGGAAGCCACAAAAGCGGCTGGCGTCGGGGAGGGATCGAGGAGCGGCTGTGGCCGTTCAAGGCCTTCAAACAGCCTCTGTGACTCTGTTCCAGGATTCTATACCCATTTTAGTGAGTGACTAGACAGGAGGTGGCTTGCAGAGAACTGTTGAGAATCACGAATGCGTGGGAGTGAGGAGGTCAGAAATTTCGAGCGCCGCATTCACGCTCTTGTTTTTCCTTCACGAGCATTGTCCAACAACAAGCCGTTCGGGATGGCGCCTCCCAGGGTCGACCTAGAAGCAACGCACTATACGGCCAAGTACGCCGCCATCACATGCGCGTCGCCGCCGGCCGCCACGATTTTTGTGTACTAATCATATGCTGCAGTCATCGTCGTCACCGTTCTCCAACCAGTTCTAGGACTCTCACAGTCGATGCCTGACACAGCAGTACTCTCCGTCTTCTCCTTCTTTGCGCTGCGCGAGTTCATTGTCGCACCTATACTATCTGTTTTGTCGGGCATCAGTCGCAACACCACGACCGGCCGGGCCTCGCGACAGCTCACCAAGGGAATCATCCATAGCGCAATAGCCGGCGCGCTTGCAAACGTCATTGCCGTTCACAGGATGCATCGCGCCATTGATCTTATTCGCTCCAGCGAGGCGAGCCGCCGTCCAGCCCACCAGACTACCGTTCCTGGGCGATGACATTTGGCCAGCTCAGTGCCATTGCTCAGTTTGGCTCAAACGCAGCGCGTCAGTGCTTTCGGCCTCGACAGCCGGCTCCGATACAGAAGGATGAGCCAAACGCTTCACCCGCTGCTGCTTCGAAGGGCCTCGACGAAGGCGAAGCCGACAAGATCAACGGTATCCGCGTTTTCAGGTTTACTGGCCTTACGTGTGAGCCATGCAGCACTAAAAAAGAGATATGGCTGGCTGACTAGAAACATTTCAGACCTAGCAGTCGTCATGTTTGGACTTGTCATCGGTCAACCCGTGCCCGGCGCACTCATAGGTCTCCCTGCCTTCCTGCTCATCCCGGTCTTCTTCTGGCAACGCGACTACGTTATTGGCACAATCCTCGACAGCCTCGCGACACCAGAATCCCGAGCCTTGGCGCGCACCAGCCGGACTCGCTGGACGCGCAAGATGTTTGAGAGCACACTCGCTGGCGCCTTCACTGGCTACTGCGCAGCCATGTGCTTTGCATACATGAACTCTGTCGCCAAGCGTCTAAACAACGATGCCAACACCGTCATATATGACAGCGATTCTCAGGCGATGACTGGTGCACAGTTCTGTGCAGGTTGCCAGTTCTTGGTCAATATGTACCGCAAATGGAGGGCACCAGCAACGATCGCGCCTAAGCAGAGTTCAAAGCCGGAGACGGGCATGCCAGATTCTTCTGAACAGTCGCCCAGCGCAGGGCATTAACGATATGGTTGACTGCTGTAACTTATCTGTATCTCACAAGGAGAATTTGTTGTCAATTTAGAAACACCATATTCACATTATTCGGTGGTAATACAGCTCAATCTACGGGATCCTGGATGCGCAGCATTGCAGAGAATCGCACCTCCTCCATCAAGCGTATTACCGGGGTCAAAACCGGACCAAGGGGACGAGACAAGTACAAGCAGCAGCGGTTAGTATTAGCAGAGGCGTCAGCAGCGCACAATGCGGCGCGCACAAGCAGAGCAGCAGATCAAGATCAGACCGAAACATCCCAGCAAGTGATACAGCGTAAGAGACTTATTCATCAGCAGGGGGCAGCAAGGGGCAGCAGGAGGGAAAGCACGACAGAGCAAGCAGCAGCGAGACGAGCAAAACGAAACCGTGAAGTTACGACTGCGCACCCATGCCCGATGTCGCCTGTTTTCTCTTCTCCTGTTCGATGCGTTGGACGAGCAGCGAGACCGCCATCTGCACGTTCGCGTGCTGCCCGTACACCGTAATGAGACGGTCGGTCGTCCCGCCCGCGGCGCGCACGCCGCCACTCGTCACGCCAGGCTCCATAATTTTGATTTGCGTCTGGCTCTGCTGACGGATCTCATTGATCTTGGAGCCACCTTTGCCAATGATGCAGCCGACGAGGTCGTTGGGTACAAAGATTTCCTGCTGCAAGCTGTGGACAAGAGGTTGGGCTGGCTGCTGTGAGTGTGAGTGAGGCGGCGGTGCAGGAGCAATATGAGTGGGTGGATATGGGCTGGGTGTGTTGGGCTGCGCAAGATTCGCGAATCCCGGGCGCTGCTGAGCATGGTGAGGATACGGATGCAAGTGGGGAGGCTGGTGCTGCTGATATGGATGAGGGTGAGGGTATTGCTGCTGTTGCGGCTGCGTGTAATTGTGGTACCCATGACTGTTCATCTGCGGCTGTGGCGGCTGTGGCGGAGGACGAGAAGCAAGATTCTGCGGCGCGGGGCGATAGCTGTTGTAATTGGCGTTCGGAAACACCTCCTTCTGCGACGACTGCGACTCGAGTAGAATTTCTCCGACGTGGTAGGTGGCGATGTGGATGGCGTCTGCCACACCTGCGACACTCAGCACCCGTTCCGAGCTCCCAGGCAGAACACCTTCGCTCGCGTTCAGACGCGCGCCTGAGGCCTCCTGGATCTCGCGGATCTTGATGCCAGCCTTGCCGATGACAGAGCCCATGCGGGAGTTGGGAATGAGCAATTTCATGGTGACGGCCCGCGAGCCTGGGACGGACGGCTGGTCAAACGGCTCGTCATTGATACGGCGCACAATAAGCCCAAATGCCTGAGCGCAAGTTAATTATGTATCCGGCTGTGAGATCAGAGGTCGGACCTTTGAGACTGCGTCGAGCGGGCCAGACACGGTGAGCACACGCTCTGGATTACCGACCACGGCATCTGAGACGGCGACCCGCGCGCCGCTCTGGTCACGAATCTCAGAGACATGAGAGCCACCCTTACCAATAATGATGCTGGCGTCCTGGGTGACGATGAGAGTGCGCATGTGGATGAGTGGCGCGGTCGGAGTCGTGATGTTGACCGCTGTGGTCGACGACGACCGCGAGTCAATGCTCTCAACCGAGCTCGTCGGCTTCAGCGGCAGTGCGAGGTCGCCCACGTTCTGACGCTTGTGCATGTGCCTGTCGGCGTTGTGGGCAGCGTCCGGCGTCACGGAAGACGACTCGGATAATGCACGGGATCGTTTCTTGGACTCTGTCACGGCCATTGCGGGCGGAGTTGCGAAATGGCGGCAATAGTAGTGGGCGTTGCGGAATGCGGGGTGGGCTCTGGGTGTCGGGAGGCGTCAGCTTGGGCGCGGCCGCTCACGAGCGGCGCGTTAGGGGCTCACGTCTTTCAGCAGGCAAGCACGAGGCTACACACTGCAAGCACACGCACAGTCAGCTACAAGCCCAGCACACGCTCGCACGGCACAGTGCGCACCCAGGCGGGGGGTCCGGTGGGGCGAATGGTAGGGCGGAGGGCAAGAGGCAGGTTCGGGCAAATTGACTGAATAGAATGCCACTCCGGAATTAGGATGCTCGGAATCGCGCCAACCAAACCTGCATTGGCACTGTTTGAACGCACCAACAGGCGCACGGATTGCCCGGTGTACACCACGACAGAATAACATAGACATGTGCAATCCAACATTGAAATCCAGAGCAATTCCAAGCGATAGTAATGTGCCGCAAACCAAACCCAGAGGAACACAACAATTATGCATCGTCTTCTTCCTCCTCGTCGTCCTCTTCGTCTTCGCCGAGCTTCTGTACAAGGTCCCGTAGGAATCCAGGCAATTGACTGATCGGGAACTGAAAGTCGCGCAAATAGTAATCCATGTGTTGCGTTCGTGCCGGATCAGCCTGTGGCGTCTGGCCAGGTGAATAAATGACCTTGCGCGTGTCGGAACCGTTGGCTGGAAAGCGTGTTGTTGCCGGAGATGCCGCCGGTGTGCCAGGCTGGATCGTTAGCTTAAAATCAAAGTCTGCGGGTGTGGAGGTTGAGCTATCGCGATTGTAATGGAATGACGAACTTACGTGGGATACCAGGAGATTTCGGCGAGTACAAGCATTGGAAGCATTGTGCGCCTGGCATCTCACCCGGCAAGAGGTTGAGAACGAGCAGGTCCGTGATGTTTTCGTAGAAGTTGATCACGGCGGCATTGTGCTGGTCCAAAGCATTGCCTCGTGATTTGTCCTTGCCAACTTTGCCAGGAGGGTCTCGCGAGGTCGAACCATTCAGGCGCAGTACCCTAAGCTCATCGTCCGCAAATTTGACTGCGTCGCTCTGGTGTCAATGATACAACCAGTTGCACAAATGGCGGGAACTCACGCGACTGGTTCAGTTCCGCAATTTCGCGGTCCTTGAGTTGTGTGTGATCCTGGTGTGCCTTGATGGCATCCCTGGCCTCATCCAGTTCACGCTCAACCGCACGCCGCTCGTCCTGAGCCGCTTCTCGCGTGATGAAGGTCGGATTGGGAATCCACTGGCCTCTGCCATTCCTGGAGAGCTTGTCTACCCGTGAGAGTTGCACTTTCTGCTCTGCCACAACCTTTTCGAGTTCTGGGAATATGACCTGTTAGACTAACGCGATCGAGTCCGGTGACAAGGACTCACTCTGCACTTGCGCGGTATAGGACGCTTGAAGGGCATCGCGTGACTTCTCAGGCTCCGTATGTCGCAAGTTGTGAAGTTGATCCAGCTGCTTTGTCAGTTTTCGCGTTGTGTCCTGGGCCTAGCAGTGGTATGTGAGCCGCTACACATTGACTTGCGCTTCAGTTGCACGCACCACTTCCAGTTGCTCGTCCCTTTGCCTGACGAGCTTTCGCAACCGCTCCAATTCACGCGCCTGTGCCGTTGGCCGCTGCAGTGGCTGAATTTTTGGCGGCTCCGCCTCGTTATCGTCGACTGTAATCACATCGTCGCGCGCCTTGCCCTTGGTACCGCCACCGTTCGCCTGTGCGCGCGACGAGGATGTCTTTGCGCGTTTCTGTGCGTGCGAGGTCGACGGCGCGGGTGCGGGCGAGTGTGGCTGGTCCGACTCGGAATCATTCTCAATTTCGCGCATGGGCGCGTCAAAGTCCTCTCCCAGGTCCGACTCGGGATTCGGCTTTTTGCGCTTCACCACGGGCATGCCACCAGGTTGCGCAGTATGAGCCAGAAGTATAGAGGTAGTAGGGGGGTGAGTTTGGGGCTTCGCAGGGTTGTGCGCGCGGTGAGTGCGGTGGATTCGCACAGGTTGAGCGGGAGAGGGTCGCGCTGTCGCCGCTCGAAAATTCCTTGGTTCCGGACCAAGCACGAGTAGCCTCGCTGTCTGGTCAACGAGCAGCTCCACCTCCCATACTCGATGCTTGAAGAATGCTTGCAATTACCTCTAGGAGAGGTCCGCTCCCCCAAAACCATGCTTTATCCAGCTTGCACCGGCACACCGCTTTAGGCACAGATCTACAGCACTCGCTTGGAAGATAATCCGTTCTTAAGAGCTTTCGTCTTTCCCCAAAACGAATTAGCGAAGATCCGTACACAACTTCACTTTTAATCACCGCTATGGTATTCCTCACTCCGGCTTCGTCGTAAGCTGCTGCTCGGTTACAGTGCCTACAACTAGCATCCTCCGGAGCAGTGACCATCAACAGCTCCATATTCAGTATCATCACCGTATGATTCTCTGTGGCAGAGTCAACCACTCTCCTCGGAGATTCAAGTTGATTCGTTGTTGTTTCATTCTCGCTTCTGGTTCATCTTCGGCAGCGCTCAATTTCCTGGAACATGATGTGCCATACGCTGTGTGCTGCGCCGCAGCCTGTTGACGTTGTGTCGCGTGTTGAATTGTGGGGCGGCTTGGTGCGTCGACAAAGCGGAACTCTCGGCAGAGTCACGTAATCGCCCGCGGATGTTGGCCCAGAAGGGCGCGATCATGAGCTAGGTTGACCCTGACCTCGTCAGTCGGGACATGATGAATGACGTCCGACGCCAACGGTATATAACGTGTCTTACTCACACGCTGTCATCCCCCAGCACTTGCTCTCCTTCTAGCTGCCATCCATCCCTCGGTTCTACTCGCATCTCTCTCATACAACATGCTCGTAGTCGCCTTCGCTCTCGCCACCCTCGTCGCGCTCGCCGAGGCTGCCAACATCAGCTGCCAGGGCCGCATTTCGAGCGGCATCCTCGCCATCTACAAGAACAGCCTCACTGGCCAGCGTGTGCCGCTAACCATCAAATCTGGCGCGCTTGCCGGCTCGACCGACGGCAGCCAGAACGTGTTCAATGTCTACCCCTGCTCCTCGACGTATTTCGGCAAGAATGGCACGCGCGTCGACTCGGACGGCACCGTGCTGGTGTACGGCCAGATTAAGTCGGGCACCAAGTGCCTCGCGAGGACGAGCGACGAGAGCGTCAAGCTTGTGACCTGCGTGACCACAGATGGTCCAGGGTCGCTCAGCCAGCAGTACTGGACTACCCGGCTCATCAACCACCCGAATGACGAGGCCACTGGAACCGACCGCTCTGTGTCGCTGGCCCAGCAGTACTATCACCATCTCACGGGCGGGAAGGTATACGGTGAGCATAATTATGCTTGATTATTGAGCTCGACTGATAGCATATCTAGAACGTACCTCGAAGCCTCCCTCCGACTGGCTCCTCACCTTCTCCTACGTCGAGTAAGGATGGGGTCGTAGCTTTACAAACGACGGACTCTACGCACGCTCGCTTAGGAAAGGAAACAGACTTTACGAGCGCATCTTCCTGAGTAACTACAAACACATAGTAATGACACCGTCGAACACTGCGGTCGATACTTTGGCCTGCGAGAATCATTGGCAAGA